>CANJKZ010000114.1:0-670000 GCA_947471745.1 Closterium sp. Naga37s-1
CTGACGGGGAGCCTGACGGGGAGCCTGACGGGGAGCCTGACGGGGAGCCTGACGGGGAGCCTGACGGGGAGCCTGACGGGGAGCCTGACGGGAGCCTGACGGGGAGCCTGACGGGGAGCCTGACGGGGAGCCTGACGGGGAGCCTGACGGGGAGCCTGACGGGGAGCCTGACGGGGAGGCTGACGGGGAGCTGACGGGAGGCTGACGGGGAGCCTGACGGGGACCTGACGGGAGCCTGACGGGGAAGCCTGACGGGGAGCCTGACGGGGAGCCTGACGGGGAGCCTGACGGGGAGCCTGACGGGGAGCCTGACGGGAAGCCTGACGGGAAGCCTGACGGGAGCCTGACGGGGAGCCTGACGGGGAGCCTGACGGGGAGCCTGACGGGGAGCCTGACGGGGAGCCTGACGGGAGCCTGACGGGGAGCCTGACGGGGAGCCTGACGGGGAACCTGACGGGGACCTGACGGGAGCCTGACGGGGAGCCTGACGGGGAGCCTGACGGGGACCTGACGGGGAGCCTGACGGGGAGCCTGACGGGGAGCCTGACGGGGAGCCTGACGGGGAGCCTGACGGGGAGCCTGACGGGGAGCCTGACGGGAGCCTGACGGGGAGCCTGACGGGGAACCTGACGGGGAGCCTGACGGGGAGCCTGACGGGGAGCCTGACGGGGACCTGACGGGGAGCCTGACGGGGAACCTGACGGGAGCCTGACGGGGAGCCTGACGGGGAGCCTGACGGGGAGCCTGACGGGGAGCCTGACGGGGAGCCTGACGGGGAGCCTGACGGGGAGCCTGACGGGGAGCCTGACGGGGAGCCTGACGGGGAGCCTGACGGGGAGCCTGACGGGGAGCCTGACGGGGAGCCTGACGGGGAGCCTGACGGGGAGCCTGACGGGGAACCTGACGGGGAGCCTGACGGGGAGCCTGACGGGGAGCCTGACGGGGAGCCTGACGGGAGCCTGACGGGAACCTGACGGGCAACCTGACGGGCAACCTGATGGGGAACCTGATGGGGAACCTGATGGGAACCTGATGGGGAACCTGATGGGGAACCTGATGGGGAACCTGATGGGGAACCTGATGGGAACCTGATGGGAAACCTGATGGGGAACCTGATGGGGAACCTGATGGGGTGGGGTAACTGATGGGGAACCTGATGGGAAACCTGATGGGGAACCTGATGGGGAACCTGATGGGGAACCTGATGGGGAACCTGATGGGGAACCTGATGGGGAACCCGATGGGCAACCTGATGGGGAACCTGATGGGGAACCTGATGGGGAACCTGCTGGGGAACCTGATGGGGAACCTGATGGGGAACCTGATGGGGAACCTGATGGGAACCTGATGGGAAACCTGATGGGGAAACTGATGGGGAACTTGATGGGTTGGGGAAACTGATGGGGAACCTGATGAGGAACCTGATGGGGAACCTGATGGGGAACCTGATGGGGAACCTGATGGGGAACCTGATGGGGAACCTGATGGGAACCTGATGGGGAACCTGATGGGGAACCTGATGGGGAACCTGATGGGGAACCTGATGGGGAACCTGATGGGGAACCTGATGGGGAACCTGATGGGGAACCTGATGGGGAACCTGATGGGAAACTGATGGGAAACCTGATGGGGAACCTGATGGGGAACCTGACGGGGAACCTGATGGGGAACCTGATGGGGAGAGGAACCTGATGGCGAACCTGATGGGGAACCTGATGGGGAACCTGATGGGGAACCTGATGGGGTGGGGAACCTGATGGGGAACCTGATGTTGAACCTGATGGGGAACCTGATGGGGAGAGGAACCTGATGGGGAACCTGATGGGGAACCTGATGGGGAACCTGATGGGGATGGGGAACCTCATGGGGAACCTCATGGGGAACCTGATGGGGAACCTGATGGGGAACCTGATGGGGAACCTGATGGGGAACCTGATGGGGAACCTGATGGGGAACCTGATGGGGAACCTGATGGGAAACCTGATGGGGAACCTCATGGGGAACCTGATGGGAACCTGATGGGAAACCTGATGGGGAACCTGATGGGGAACCTGACGGGGAAACTGATGGGGAACCTGATGGGGAGAGGAACCTGATGGCGAACCTGATGGGGAACCTGATGGGGAACCTGATGGGGAACCTGATGGGGTGGGGAACCTGATGGGGAACCTTATGTTGAACCTGATGGGGAACCTGATGGGGAGAGGAACCTGATGGGGAACCTGATGGGGAACCTGATGGGGAACCTGATGGGGATGGGGAACCTCATGGGGAACCTCATGGGGAACCTGATGGGGAACCTGATGGGGAACCTGATGGGGAACCTGATGGGGAACCTGATGGGGAACCTGATGGGGAACCTGATGGGGAACCTGATGGGAACCTGATGGGGAACCTGATGGGGAACCTGATGGGAACCTGATGGGAAACCTGATGGGGAACCTGATGGGAAACCTGATGGGGAACCTGATGGGAAACCTGATGGGGAACCTGATGGGGAACCTGACGGGGAACCTGATGGGGAACCTGATGGGGAGAGGAACCTGATGGCGAACCTGATGGGGAACCTGATGGGGAACCTGATGGGGAACCTGATGGGGTGGGGAACCTGATGGGGAACCTGATGTTGAACCTGATGGGGAACCTGATGGGGAGAGGAACCTGATGGGGAACCTGATGGGGAACCTGATGGGGAACCTGATGGGGATGGGGAACCTCATGGGGAACCTGATGGGGAACCTGATGGGGAACCTGATGGGGAACCTGATGGGGAACCTGATGGGGAACCTGATGGGGAACCTGATGGGGAACCTGATGGGGAACCTGATGGGCAACCTGATGGGGAACTTGATGGGGTGGGGAACCTGATGGGGAACCTGATGTTGAACCTGATGGGGAACCTGATGGGGAGAGGAACCTGATGGGGAACCTGATGGGGAACCTGATGGGGAGAGGAACCTGATGGGGAACCTGATGGGGAACCTGATGGGGAACCTGATGGGAACCTGATGGGGAACCTCATGGGGAACCTGATGGGAACCTGATGGGAAACCTGATTGGGAACCTGATGGGGAACCTGATGGGGTGGGGAACCTGATGGGGAACCTGATGGGGAACCTGATGGGGAACCTGATGGGGAACCTGATGGGCAACCTGATGGGGAACCTGATGGGGAACCTGATGGGGAACCTGATGGGGAACCTGATGGGGAACCTGATGGGAACCTGATAGGAAACCTGATGGGGAACCTGATGGGGAACCTGATGGGGTGGGGAACCTGATGGGGAACCTGATGGGGTGGGGAACCTGACGGGGAACCTGACGGGGAACCTGACGGGGAATCTCATGGGGAACCTGATGAGGAACCTGATGGGGAACCTGATGGGGAACCTGATGGGAACCTGATGGGGAACCTGGTGGGGAACCTGATGGGGAACCTGATGGGGAACCTGATGGGGAACCTGATGGGGTGGGGAAACTGATGGGGAACCTGATGGGGTGGGGAACCTGATGGGGAACCTGATGGGGAACCTGATGCGGAACCTGATGGGGAACCTGATGGGGAACCTGATGGGGAACCTGATGGGGAACCTGATGGGGAACCTGATGGGGAACCTGATGGGGTGGGGAAACTGATGGGGAACCTGATGGGGTGGGGAACCTGATGGGGAACCTGATGGGGAACCTGATGGGGAACCTGATGGGGAACCTGATGGGGAACCTGATGGGGAACCTGATGGGGAACCTGATGGGGAACCTGATGGGGAACCTGATGGGGAACCTGATGGGGAACCTGATGGGGAACCTGATGGGGAACCTGATGGGGAGCCTGATGGGAAACCTGATGCGGAACCTGATGGGGAACCTGATGGGAACCTGATGGGAACCTGATGGGGAACCTGATTGGGGAACCTGGATGGGTGGGGACCTGATGGGGAACCTGATGGGGAACCTGATGGGGAACCTGATGGGGAACCTGACGACGGGGAACCTGACGGGGAACCTGACGGGGAACATGACGGGGAACATGACGGGGAACCTGACGGGGAAACCTGACGGGGAACCTGACGGGGAACCTGACGGAAGGAACCCCCATGACGGGGAACCTGACGGGGAACCTGACGGGGAACCTGACGGGGAACCTGACGGGGAACCTGACGGGGAAACCTGACGGGGAACCTGACGGGGAACCTGACGGGGAACCTGACGGGGAACCTGACGGGGAACCTGACGGGGAACCTGACGGGGAACCTGACGGGGAACCTGACGGGGAACCTGACGGGGAACCTGACGGGGAACCTGACGGGGAACCTGACGGGGAACCTGACGAGGGAACCTGACGGGGAACCTGACGGGGAACCTGACGGGGAACCTGACGGGGAACCTGACGGGGAACCTGACGGGGAACCTGACGGGGAACCTGACGGGGAACCTGACGGGGAACCTGACGGGGAACCTCATGGGAACCTGATGGGAAACCTGATGGGGAACCTGATGGGGAACCTGATGGTGTGGGGAACCTGATGGGGAACCTGATGGGGAACCTGATGGGGAACCTGATGGGGAACCTGATGGGGAACCTGATGGGCAACCTGATGGGGAACCTGATGGGGAACCTGATGGGGAACCTGATGGGGAACCTGATGGGGAACCTGATGGGAACCTGATAGGAAACCTGATGGGGAACCTGATGGGGAACCTGATGGGGTGGGGAACCTGATGGGGAACCTGATGGGGTGGGGAACCTGACGGGGAACCTGACGGGGAACCTGACGGGGAATCTCATGGGGAACCTGATGAGGAACCTGATGGGGAACCTGATGGGGAACCTGATGGGAACCTGATGGGGAACCTGATGGGGAACCTGATGGGGAACCTGATGGGGAACCTGATGGGGAACCTGATGGGGTGGGGAAACTGATGGGGAACCTGATGGGGTGGGGAACCTGATGGGGAACCTGATGGGGAACCTGATGCGGAACCTGATGGGGAACCTGATGGGGAACCTGATGGGGAACCTGATGGGGAACCTGATGGGGAACCTGATGGGGTGGGGAAACTGATGGGGAACCTGATGGGGAACCTGATGGGGAACCTGATGGGGAACCTGATGGGGAACCTGATGGGGAACCTGATGGGGAACCTGATGGGGAACCTGATGGGGAACCTGATGGGGAACCTGATGGGGAACCTGATGGGGAACCTGATGGGGAGCCTGATGGGAAACCTGATGCGGAACCTGATGCGGAACCTGATGGGGAACCTGATGGGAACCTGATGGGGAACCTGATGGGGAACCTGATGGGGTGGGGAACCTGATGGGGAACCTGATGGGGAACCTGACGGGGAACCTGACGGGGAACCTGACGGGGAACCTGACGGGGAACCTGACGGGGAACCTGACGGGGAACCTGACGGGGAACCCGACGGGGAACCTGACGGGGAACCTGACGGGGAACCTGACGGGAACATGGGGAACCTGACGGGGAACCTGACGGGGAACCTGACGGGGAACCTGACGGGGAACCTGACGGGGAACCTGACGGGGAACCTGACGGGGAACCTGACGGGGAACCTGACGGGAACCTGACGGGGAACCTGACGGGGAAACCTGACGGGGGAACCTGACGGGGAACCTGACGGGGAACCTGACGGGGAACCTGACGGGGAACCTGACGGGGAACCTGACGGGGAACCTGACGGGGAACCTGACGGGGAACCTGACGGGGAACCTGACGGGGAACCTGACGGGGAACCTGACGGGGAACCTGACGGGGAACCTGACGGGGAACCTGACGGGGAACCTGACGGGGAACCTGACGGGGAACCTGACGGGGAACCTGACGGGGAACCTGACGGGGAACCTGACGGGGAACCTGACGGGGAACCTGACGGGGAACCTGACGGGGAACCTGACGGGGAACCTGACGGGGAACCTGACGGGGAACCTGACGGGGAACCTGACGGGGAACCTGACGGGGAACCTGACGGGGAACCTGACGGGGAACCTGACGGGGAACCTGACGGGGAACCTGACGGGGAACCTGACGGGGAACCTGACGGGGAACCTGACGGGGAACCTGAGGGGAACCTGAGGGGAACCTGATGGGGAACCTGATGGGGAACCTGATGGGGAACCTGATGGGGAACCTGATGGGGAACCTGATGGGAACCTGATGGGGAACCTGATGGGGAACCTGATGGGGAACCTGATGGGAAACCTGATGGGGAACCTGATGGGGAACCTGATGGGAACCTGATGGGAAACCTGATGGGGAACCTGATGGGGAACCTGATGGGGTGGGGTAACTGATGGGGAACCTGATGGGAAACCTGATGGGGAACCTGATGGGGAACCTGATGGGGAACCTGATGGGGAACCTGATGGGGAACCCGATGGGCAGCCTGATGGGGAACCTGATGGGGAACCTGATGGGGAACCTGCTGGGAACCTGATGGGGAACCTGATGGGGAACCTGATGGGGAACCTGATGGGAACCTGATGGGAAACCTGATGGGGAAACTGATGGGGAACCTGATGGGGTGGGGAAACTGATGGGGAACCTGATGAGGAACCTGATGGGGAACCTGATGGGGAACCTGATGGGGAACCTGATGGGGAACCTGATGGGAACCTGATGGGGAACCTGATGGGGAACCTGATGGGGAACCTGATGGGGAACCTGATGGGGAACCTGATGGGGAACCTGATGGGGAACCTGATGGGGAACCTGATGGGGAACCTGATGGGGAACCTGATGGGGAACCTGATGGGGAACCTGATTGGGAACCTGATGGGAACCTGATGGGAAATCTGATGGGGAACCTGATGGGGAACCTGATGGGGAACCTGATGGGGAACCTGATGGGCAACCTGATGGGCAACCTGATGGGCAACCTGATGGGAACCTGATGGGGAACCTGATGGGGAACCTGATGGGGAACCTGATGGGGAACCTGATGGGGAACCTGATGGGGAACCTGATGGGGAACCTGATGGGGAAACCTGATGGGGAACCTGATGGGAAACCTGATGGGGAACCTGATGGGGAACCTGATGGGAAACCTGATGGGAAACCTGATGGGGACCTGATGGGGAACCTGATGGGGAACCTGATGGGAACCTGATGGGAACCTGATGGGAAACCTGATGGGGAAACCTGATGGGGAACCTGATGGGGTGGGGAACCTGATGGGGAACCTGATGGGGAACCTGATGGGGAACCTGATGGGGAACCTGATGGGGAACCTGATGGGGAACATGATGGGGAACCTGACGGGGAACCTGACGGGGAATCTGATGGGGAACCGGATGGGGAACCTGACGGGGAACCTGACGGGGAACCTGACGGGGAACCTGACGGGGAACCTGACTGGGAACCTGACGGGAACCTGATGGGGAACCTGTGGGAACCTGACTGTGGGAACCTGATGGGGAACCTGATGGGAACCTGATGGGGAACCTGATGGGGAACCTGATGGGGAACCTGATGGGGAACCTGATGGGGAACCTGATGGGGAACCTGATGGGAAACCTGATGGGGAAACCTGATGGGGAACCTGATGGGGAACCTGATGGGGAACCTGATGGGGCAACCTGATGGGGAACATGATGGGGAACCTGATGGGGAACCTGATGGGAACCTGATGGGGAACCCTGATGGGAACGGATGGGAACCTGATGGGGAACCTGATGGGGAACCTGATGGGAACCTCGATGGGAACCTGATGGGGAACCTGATGGGGAACCTGATGGGGACCTGATGTGGAAACTGATGGGGAACCTGATGGGGAACCTGATGGGGAACCTGATGGGGAACCTGATGGGAACCTGATGGGGAACCTGATGGGGAACCTGATGGGGAACCTGATGGGAAACCTGATGGGACCTGATGGGGAACCTGATGGGAAACCTGATGGGAAACCTGATGGGGAACCTGATGGGACCTGATGGGGAACCTGATGGGGAACCTGATGGGAACCTGATGGGGAACCCTGATGGGGAAAACCTGATGGGGAACCTGATGGGGAAACCTGATGGGGAACCTGATGGGGAACCTGATGGGGAACCTGATGGGGAACCTGATGGGACCTGATGGGAACCTGATGGGAAACCTGATGGGGAACCTGATGGGGAACCTGATGGGGAACCTGATGGGGAACCTGATGGGAACCTGATGGGGAACCTGATGGGGAACCTGATGGGGAACCTGATGGGGAACCTGATGGGGAACCTGATGGGGAACCTTGATGGGGAACCTGATGGGGAACCTGATGGGGAACCTGATGGGGAACCTGATGGGGAACCCTGATGGGGAACCTGATTGGGAACCTGATGGGAACCTGATGGGAAATCTGATGGGGAACCTGATGGGGAACCTGATGGGGAACCTGATGGGGAACCTGATGGGCAACCTGATGGGCAACCTGATGGGCAACCTGATGGGGAACCTGATGGGGAACCTGATGGGGAACCTGATGGGGAACCTGATGGGAACCTGATGGGGAACCTGATGGGGAACCTGATGGGGAACCTGATGGGGACCTGATGGGAACCTGATGGGAAACCTGATGGGGAACCTGATGGGGAACCTGATGGGAACCTGATGGGAAACCTGATGGGGAACCTGATGGGGAACCTGATGGGGAACCTGATGGGAACCTGATGGGAACCTGATGGGAAACCTGATGGGGAACCTGATGGGGAACCTGATGGGGTGGGGAACCTGATGGGGAACCTGATGGGGAACCTGATGGGGAACCTGATGGGGAACCTGATGGGGAACCTGATGGGGAACATGATGGGGAACCTGACGGGGAACCTGACGGGGAATCTGATGGGGAACCGGATGGGGAACCTGACGGGGAACCTGACGGGGAACCTGACGGGGAACCTGACGGGGAACCTGACTGGGAACCTGACGGGGAACCTGACGGGGAACCTGATGGGGAACCTGATGGGGAACCTGATGGGAACCTGATGGGAACCTGATGGGGAACCTGATGGGGAACCTGATGGGGAACCTGATGGGGAACCTGATGGGGAACCTGATGGGAACCTGATGGGGAACCTGATGGGGAACCTGATGGGGAACCTGATGGGGAACCTGATGGGGCACCTGATAGGAACCTGATGGGGAACCTGATGGGGAACCTGATTGGGAACCTCATGGGGAACCTGATGGGAACCTGATGGGAAACCTGATGGGGAACCTGATGGGGAACCTGATGGGAACCTGATGGGAAACCTGATGGGGAACCTGATGGGGAACCTGATGGGGTGGGGAAACTGATGGGGAACCTGATGGGGGAAACCTGATGGGGAAACCTGATGGGGAACCTGATGGGAACCTGATGGGGAACCTGATGGGGAACCTGATGGGGAACCTGATGGGAAACCTGATGGGGAACCTGATGGGGAACCTGATGGGAACCTGATGGGAAACCTGATGGGGAACCTGATGGGGTGGGGTAACTGATGGGGAACCTGATGGGAAACCTGATGGGGAACCTGATGGGGAACCTGATGGGGAACCTGATGGGGAACCTGATGGGGAACCTGATGGGGAACCTGATGGGGAACCTGATGGGGAACCTGATGGGAAACCTGATGGGAACCTGATGGGGAACCTGATGGGGTGGGGAACCTGAATGGGGGGGAACCTGATGGGGAACCTGATGGGGAACCTGATGGGGAACCTGATGGGGAACCTGATGGGAACCTGATGGGGAACCTGATGGGAACCTGATGGGGAACCTGATGGGGAACCTGATGGGGAACCTGATGGGGAACCTGATGGGGACCTGATGGGGAACTGATGGGGAACCTGATGGGTGGGGAAACCTGATGGGGAACCTGATGGTGGAACCTGATGCGGAACCTGATGGGGAACCTGATGGGGAACCTGATGGGGAACCTGATGGGGAACCTGATGGGGAACCTGATGGGGAACCTGATGGGTGGGGAAACTGATGGGGAACCTGATGGGTGGGGAAACTGATGGGGAACCTGATGGGGTGGGGAACCTGATGGGGAACCTGATGGGGAACCTGATGGGGAACCTGATGGGGAACCTGATGGGGAACCTGATGGGGAGCCTGATGGGGAGCCTGATGGGGAGCCTGATGCGGAACCTGATGCGGAACCTGACGGGAAACCTGACGGGAAACCTGACGGGAAACCTGACGGGGAACCTGACGGGGAACCTGACGGGGAACCTGACGGGGAACCTGACGGGGAACCTGACGGGAACCTGACGGGGAACCTGACGGGGAACCTGACGGGGAAACCTGACGGGGAACCTGACGGGGAACCTGACGGGGAACCTGACGGGGAACCTGACGGGGAACCTGACGGGGAACCTGACGGGGAACCTGACGGGGAACCTGACGGGGAACTGACGGGGAACCTGACGGGGAACCTGACGGGGGAACCTGACGGGGAACCTGACGGGGAACCTGACGGGGAACCTGACGGGGAACCTGACGGGGAACCTGACGGGGAACCTGACGGGGAACCTGACGGGGAACCTGACGGGGAACCTGACGGGGAACCTGACGGGGAACCTGACGGGGAACCTGACGGGGAACCTGACGGGGAACATGACGGGGAACCTGACGGGGAACCTGACGGGGAACCTGACGGGGAACCTGACGGGGAACCTGACGGGGAACCTGACGGGGAACCTGACGGGGAACCTGACGGGGAACCTGACGGGGAAACCTGACGGGAACCTGACGGGGAACGACGGGGAACCTGACGGGGAACCTGACGGGGAACCTGACGGGGAACCTGACGGGGAACCTGACGGGGAACCTGACGGGGAACCTGACGGGGAACCTGACGGGGAACCTGACGGGGAAACCTGACGGGGAACCTGACGGGGGAACCTGACGGGGAACCTGACGGGGAACCTGACGGGGAACCTGACGGGGGAACCTGACGGGGAAACTGACGGGGAACCTGACGGGGAACCTGACGGGGAACCTGACGGGGGAACCTGACAGGGGAAACCTGACGGGGAACCTGACGGGGAACCTGACGGGGAACCTGACGGGGAACCTGACTGGGAACCTGACGGGGAACCTGACGGGGAACCTGACGGGGAAACCATGACGGGGAACCTGACGGGAACCTGACGGGAACCTGACGGGGGAAACCTGACGGGGAACCCTGACGGGACCTGACGGGGAACCTGACGGGGAACCTGACGGGGAACCTGACGGGGAACCTGACGGGGAACCTGACGGGAACCTGACGGGGAACCTGACGGGAAACCTGACGTGGGAACCTGACGGGAACCTGGACGGGGAACCTGACGGGAACCTGACGGGAACCTGACGGGAACCTGACGGGAACCTGACGGGAACCTGACGGGGAAACCTGACGGGGGAACCTGACGGGGAACCTGATGGGAACCTGATGGGAAACCTGATGGGGAACCTGATGGGGAACCTGATGGGAACCTGATGGGGAACCTGATGGGAACCTGATGGGGAACCTGATGGGAAACCTGATGGGGAACCTGATGGGGAACCTGATGGGGAACCTGATGGGGAAACCTGATGGGGAACCTGATGGGGAACCTGATGGGGTGGGGTACTGATGGGGAACCTGATGGGAAACCTGATGGGGAACCTGATGGGGAACCTGATGGGGAACCTGATGGGGAACCTGATGGGGAACCCGATGGGCAACCTGATGGGGAACCTGATGGGGGAACCTGATGGGGAACCTGCTGGGGAACCTGATGGGGGAACCTGATGGGGAACCTGATGGGGAACCTGATGGGAACCTGATGGGAAACCTGATGGGGGAAACTGATGGGGAACCTGATGGGGTGGGGAAACTGATGGGGAACCTGATGAGGAACCTGATGGGGAACCTGATGGGGAACCTGATGGGGAACCTCATGGGGAACCTCATGGGGAACCTGATGGGAACCTGATGGGGAACCTGATGGGGAACCTGATGGGGAACCTGATGGGGAACCTGATGGGGAACCTGATGGGGAACCTGATGGGGAACCTGATGGGGAACCTGATGGGGAACCTGATGGGGAACCTGATGGGGAACCTGATGGGGAACCTGATGGGGAACCTGATGGGGAACCTGATGGGGAACCTGATGGGGAACCTGATGGGGAACCTGATGGGGAACCTGATGGGGAACCTGATTGGGAACCTGATGGGAACCTGATGGGAAATCTGATGGGGAACCTGATGGGGAACCTGATGGGGAACCTGATGGCAACCTGATGGGCAACCTGATGGGGAACCTGATGGGGAACCTGATGGGGAACCTGATGGGGAACCTGATGGGGAACCTGATGGGGAACCTGATGGGAACCTGATGGGGAACCTGATGGGGAACCTGATGGGGAACCTGATGGGGAACCTGATGGGAAACCTGATGGGGAACCTGATGGGGAACCTGATGGGAACCTGATGGGAAACCTGATGGGGAACCTGATGGGGAACCTGATGGGGAACCTGATGGGAACCTGATGGGAACCTGATGGGAAACCTGATGGGGAACCTGATGGGGAACCTGATGGGGTGGGGAACCTGATGGGGAACCTGATGGGGAACCTGATGGGGAACCCGATGGGCAACCTGATGGGGAACCTGATGGGGAACCTGATGGGGAACCTGATGGGGAACCTGATGGGGAACCTGATGGGGAACCTGATTGGGAACCTGATGGGAACCTGATGGGAAATCTGATGGGGAACCTGATGGGGAACCTGATGGGGAACCTGATGGGCAACCTGATGGGCAACCTGATGGGGAACCTGATGGGGAACCTGATGGGGAACCTGATGGGGAACCTGATGGGGAACCTGATGGGGAACCTGATGGGGAACCTGATGGGGAACCTGATGGGGAACCTGATGGGGAACATGATGGGGAACCTGACGGGGAACCTGACGGGGAACCTGACGGGGAATCTGATGGGGAACCGGATGGGGAACCTGACGGGGAACCTGACGGGGAACCTGACGGGGAACCTGACGGGGAACCTGACGGGGAACCTGACTGGGAACCTGACGGGGAACCTGACGGGGAACCTGATGGGGAACCTGATGGGGAACCTGATGGGAACCTGATGGGGAACCTGATGGGGAACCTGATGGGGAACCTGATGGGGAACCTGATGGGGAACCTGATGGGGAACCTGATGGGAACCTGATGGGGAACCTGATGGGGAACCTGATGGGGAACCTGATGGGGCACCTGATGGGGAACCTGATGGGGAACGTGATGGGGAACCTGATTGGGAACCTCATGGGGAACCTGATGGGAACCTGATGGGAAACCTGATGGGGAACCTGATGGGGAACCTGATGGGAACCTGATGGGAAACCTGATGGGGAACCTGATGGGGAACCTGATGGGGTGGGGAAACTGATGGGGAACCTGATGGGGAACCTGATGGGGAACCTGATGGGGAACCTGATGGGAACCTGATGGGGAACCTGATGGGGAACCTGATGGGGAACCTGATGGGAAACCTGATGGGGAACCTGATGGGAACCTGATGGGAACCTGATGGGAAACCTGATGGGGTGGGGTAACTGATGGGGAACCTGATGGGAAACCTGATGGGGAACCTGATGGGGAACCTGATGGGGAACCTGATGGGGAACCTGCTGGGGAACCTGATGGGGAACCTGATGGGGAACCTGATGGGGAACCTGATGGGAACCTGATAGGAAACCTGATGGGGAACCTGATGGGGAACCTGATGGGGTGGGGAAACTGATGGGGAACCTGATGAGGAACCTGATGGGGAACCTGATGGGGAACCTGATGGGGAACATGATGGGGAACCTGATGGGGAACCTGATGGGGAACCTGATGGGAACCTGATGGGGAACCTGATGGGGAACCTGATGGGGAACCTGATGGGGAACCTGATGGGGAAACCTGATGGGGAACCTGATGGGGAACCTGATGGGGAACCTGATGGGGAACCTGATGGGGAACCTGATGGGGAACCTGATGGGGAACCTGATGGGGGAACCTGATGGGGAACCTGATGGGGAACCTGATGGGAACCTGATGGGGAACCTGATGGGGAACCTGATGGGGAACCTGATGGGGCACCTGATGGGGAACCTGATGGGGAACCTGATGGGGAACCTGATTGGGAACCTCATGGGGAACCTGATGGGAACCTGATGGGAAACCCGATGGGGAACCTGATGGGGAACCTGATGGGAACCTGATGGGAAACCTGATGGGGAACCTGATGGGGAACCTGATGGGGTGGGGAAACTGATGGGGAACCTGATGGGGAACCTGATGGGGAACCTGATGGGGAACCTGATGGGGAACCTGATGGGAACCTGATGGGGAACCTGATGGGGAACCTGATGGGGAACCTGATGGGAAACCTGATGGGGAACCTGATGGGGAACCTGATGGGAACCTGATGGGAAACCTGATGGGGAACCTGATGGGGTGGGGTAACTGATGGGGAACCTGATGGGAAACCTGATGGGGAACCTGATGGGGAACCTGATGGGGAACCCGATGGGCAACCTGATGGGGAACCTGATGGGGAACCTGATGGGGAACCTGCTGGGGAACCTGATGGGGAACCTGATGGGGAACCTGATGGGGAACCTGATGGGAACCTGATGGGAAACCTGATGGGGAACCTGATGGGGAACCTGATGGGGTGGGGAAACTGATGGGGAACCTGATGAGGAACCTGATGGGGAACCTGATGGGGAACCTGATGGGGAACCTGATGGGGAACCTGATGGGGAACCTGATGGGGAACCTGATGGGAACCTGATGGGGAACCTGATGGGGAACCTGATGGGGAACCTGATGGGGAACCTGATGGGGAACCTGATGGGGAACCTGATGGGGAACCTGATGGGGAACCTGATGGGGAACCTGATGGGGAACCTGATGGGGAACCTGATGGGGAACCTGATGGGGAACCTGATGGGGAACCTGATGGGGAACCTGATGGGGAACCTGATGGGGAACCTGATGGGGAACCTGATTGGGAACCTCATGGGAACCTGATGGGAACCTGATGGGAAACCTGATGGGGAACCTGATGGGGAACCTGATGGGGAACCTGATGGGCAACCTGATGGGCAACCTGATGGGGAACCTGATGGGGAACCTGATGGGGAACCTGATGGGGAACCTGATGGGGAACCTGATGGGAACCTGATGGGGAACCTGATGGGGAACCTGATGGGGAACCTGATGGGGAACCTGATGGGAAACCTGATGGGGAACCTGATGGGGAACCTGATGGGAACCTGATGGGAAACCTGATGGGGAACCTGATGGGGAACCTGATGGGGTGGGGTAACTGATGGGGAACCTGATGGGAAACCTGATGGGGAACCTGATGGGGAACCTGATGGGGAACCTGATGGGGAACCTGATGGGGAACCTGATGGGAACCTGATGGGAACCTGATGGGAAACCTGATGGGGAACCTGATGGGGAACCTGATGGGGTGGGGAACCTGATGGGGAACCTGATGGGGAACCTGATGGGGAACCTGATGGGGAACCTGATGGGGAACCTGATGTGGAACATGATGGGGAACCTGATGGGGAACCTGATGGGGAACCTGATGGGGAACCGGATGGGGAACCGGACGGGGAACCTGACGGGGAACCTGACGGGGAATTTGACGGGGAACCTGACGGGGAACCTGACTGGGAACCTGACGAGGAACCTGACGGGGAACCTGACGGGGAACCTGATGGGGAACCTGATGGGGAACCTGATGGGGAACCTGATGGGGAACCTGATGGGAACCTGATGGGGAACCTGATGGGGAACCTGATGGGGAACCTGATGGGAAACCTGATGGGGAACCTGATGGGGAACCTGATGGGAACCTGATGGGAAACCTGATGGGGAACCTGATGGGGAACCTGATGGGGTGGGGTAACTGATGGGGAACCTGATGGGAAACCTGATGGGGAACCTGATGGGGAACCTGATGGGGAACCTGATGGGGAACCTGATGGGGAACCCGATGGGCAACCTGATGGGGAACCTGATGGGGAACCTGATGGGGAACCTGCTGGGGAACCTGATGGGAAACCTGATGGGGAACCTGATGGGGAACCTGATGGGAACCTGATGGGAAACCTGATGGGGAACCTGATGGGGAACCTGATGGGGTGGGGAAACTGATGGGGAACTCGATGAGGAACCTGATGGGGAACCTGATGGGGAACCTGATGGGGAACCTGATGGGGAACCTGATGGGGAACCTGATGGGGAACCTGATGGGGAACCTGATGGGGAACCTGATGGGGAACCTGATGGGGAACCTGATGGGGAACCTGATGGGGAACCTGATGGGGAACCTGATGGGGAACCTGATGGGGAACCTGATGGGGAACCTGATGGGGAACCTGATGGGAACCTGATGGGAAATCTGATGGGGAACCTGATGGGGAACCTGATGGGCAACCTGATGGGCAACCTGATGGGGAACCTGATGGGGAACCTGATGGGGAACCTGATGGGGAACCTGATGGGGAACCTGATGGGAACCTGATGGGGAACCTGATGGGGAACCTGATGGGGAACCTGATGGGGAACCTGATGGGAAACCTGATGGGGAACCTGATGGGGAACCTGATGGGAACCTGATGGGAAACCTGATGGGGAACCTGATGGGGAACCTGATGGGGTGGGGTAACTGATGGGGAACCTGATGGGAAACCTGATGGGGAACCTGATGGGGAACCTGATGGGGAACCTGATGGGGAACCTGATGGGGAACCTGATGGGAACCTGATGGGAACCTGATGGGAAACCTGATGGGGAACCTGATGGGGAACCTGATGGGGTGGGGAACCTGATGGGGAACCTGATGGGGAACCTGATGGGGAACCTGATGGGGAACCTGATGGGGAACATGATGGGGAACCTGATGGGGAACCTGATGGGGAATCTGATGGGGAACCGGATGGGGAACCTGACGGGGAACCTGACGGGGAACCTGACGGGGAACCTGACGGGGAACCTGACGGGGAACCTGACTGGGAACCTGACTGGGAACCTGACGGGGAACCTGATGGGGAACCTGATGGGGAACCTGATGGGAACCTGATGGGAACCTGATGGGGAACCTGATGGGGAACCTGATGGGGAACCTGATGGGGAACCTGATGGGGAACCTGATGGGGAACCTGATGGGAACCTGATGGGGAACCTGATGGGGAACCTGATGGGGAACCTGATGGGGCACCTGATGGGGCACCTGATGGGGAACCTGATGGGGAACCTGATGGGGAACCTGATTGGGAACCTCATGGGGAACCTGATGGGAACCTGATGGGAAACCTGATGGGGAACCTGATGGGGAACCTGATGGGGAACCTGATGGGCAACCTGATGGGCAACCTGATGGGGAACCTGATGGGAACCCTGATGGGGAACCTGATGGGGAACCTGATGGGGGACCTGATGGGAACCTGATGGGGAACCTGATGGGGAACCTGATGGGGAACCTGATGGGGAACCTGATGGGAAACCTGATGGGGAACCTGATGGGGAACCTGATGGGAACCTGATGGGAAACCTGATGGGGAACCTGATGGGGAACCTGATGGGGTGGGGTAACTGATGGGGAACCTGATGGGAAACCTGATGGGGAACCTGATGGGGAACCTGATGGGGAACCTGATGGGGAACCTGATGGGGAACCCGATGGGCAACCCGATGGGGAACCTGATGGGGAACCTGATGGGGAACCTGATGGGAACCTGATGGGGAACCTGATGGGGAACCTGATGGGGAACCTGATGGGGAACCTGATGGGGTGGGGAAACTGATGGGGAACCTGATGGGAAACCTGATGGGGAACCTGATGGGGAACCTGATGGGGAACCTGATGGGGAACCTGATGGGGAACCTGATGGGGAACCTGATGGGGAACCTGATGGGGAACCTGATGGGAACCTGATGGGGAACCTGATGGAAAACCTGATGGGGAACCTGATGGAAAACCTGATGGGGAACCTGATGGGGAACCTGATGGGGAACCTGATGGGGAACCTGATGGGGAACCTGATGGGGAACCTGATGGGGATCCTGATGGGGAACCTGATGGGGAACCTGATGGGGAACCTGATGGGGAACCTGATGGCGAACCTGATGGGGAACCTGATGGGGAACCTGATGGAAAACCTGATGGGGAACCTGATGGGGAAACTGATGGGGTGGGGAAACTGATGGGGAACCTGATGGGGAACCTGATGGGGAACCTGATGGGGAACCTGATGGGGTGGGGAAACTGATGGGGAACCTGATGGGGTGGGGAACCTGATGGGGAACCTGATGGGGAACCTGATGGGGAACCTGATGGGGAACCTGATGGGGAACCTAATGGGGAACCTGATGGGGAACCTGATAGGAACCTGATGGGAAACCTGATGGGGAACCTGATGGGGAACCTGATGGGGTGGGGAAACTGATGGGGAACCTGATGGGGAACCTGATGGGGAACCTGATGGGGAACCTGATGGGGAACCTGATGGGAACCTGATGGGAAACCTGATGGGGAACCTGATGGGGAACCTGATGGGGATCCTGATGGGGAACCCGATGGGGGACCCGATGGGGGGAACCCGATGGGGGGAACCCGATGGGGGGAACCCGATGGGGGACCCGATGGGGGGGACCCGATGGGGGGGACCCGATGGGGGGGACCCGAATGGGGGGACCCGATGGGGGGGACCCGATGGGGGGAACCCGATGGGGGGAACCCGATGGGGGGAACCCGATGGGGGGAACCCGATGGGGGGAACCCGATGGGGGGAACCCGATGGGGGGAACCCGATGGGGGGAACCCGATGGGGGGAACCCGATGGGGGGAACCCGATGGGGGGAACCCGATGGGGGGAACCCGATGGGGGGAACCCGATGGGGGGAACCCGATGGGGGGAACCCGATGGGGGAACCCGATGGGGGGAACCCGATGGGGGGAACCCGATGGGGGGAACCCGATGGGGGGAACCCGATGGGGGGAACCCGATGGGGGGAACCCGATGGGGGGAACCCGATGGGGGAACCCGATGGGGGGAACCCGATGGGGGAACCCGATGGGGGGAAACCCGATGGGGGGAACCCGATGGGGGGAACCCGATGGGGGGAACCCGATGGGGGGAACCCGATGGGGGGAACCCGATGGGGGGAACCCGATGGGGGGAACCCGATGGGGGGAACCCGATGGGGGGAACCCGATGGGGGGAACCCGATGGGGGGAACCCGATGGGGGGAACCCGATGGGGGGAACCCGATGGGGGGAACCCGATGGGGGGAACCCGATGGGGGGAACCCGATGGGGGGAACCCGATGGGGGGAACCCGATGGGGGGAACCCGATGGGGGGAGCCCGATGGGGGGAGCCCGATGGGGGGAACCCGATGGGGGGAACCCGATGGGGGGAACCCGATGGGGGGAACCCGATGGGGGGAACCCGATGGGGGGAACCCGATGGGGGGAACCCGATGGGGGGAACCCGATGGGGGGAACCCGATGGGGGGAACCCGATGGGGGGAACCCGATGGGGGGAACCCGATCTGAGGTGCAGGTTTGAGGTGCAGGTTTGAGGTGCAGGTTTGAGGTGGTGCAGGTTTGAGGTGCAGGTTTGAGGTGCAGGTTTGAGGTGCAGGTTTGAGGTGCAGGTTTGAGGTGCAGGTTTGAGGTGCAGGTTTGAGGTGCAGGTTTGAGGTGCAGGTTTGAGGTGCAGGTTCGAGGTGCAGGTTTGAGGTGCAGGTTTGCGGTGCAGGTTTGAGGTGCAGGTTTGAGGTGCAGGTTTGAGGTGCAGGTTTGAGGTGCAGGTTTGAGGTGCAGGTTTGAGGTGCAGGTTTGAGGTGCAGGTATAGGTGCAGGTTTGAGGTGCAGGTTTGACGTGCAGGTTTGAGGTGCAGGTTTGAGGTGCAGGTTTGAGGTGCAGGTTTGAGGTGCAGGTTTGAGGTGCAGGTTTGAGGTGCAGGTTTGCAGAAATTCTCGGACAACATCAAGTGCTCACATCCATTACAGCTGTTGCAAGGACGATGGGGCAGAGGGAGGGTGGCAGAGGGATGCAGAGGCATGCAGAGGGATGCAGAGGTATGCAGAGGGATGCAGAGGTATGCAGAGGGATGCAGAGGTATGCAGAGGGGTGGCCTCACCTGGCAGTGAATGGCGAGCACGGTGTCGAGTGCTGTTTGCAGGTAATCCGAGGAGGGTTCCTCAAGGTACAGCAGCTGCACGGGGTGGTGAGAAGAGAGGTGCTGTGGAAGAAGAGCCTCACCTGGCAGTGAATAGCAAGAACAGTGTCAAGTGCTGTTTGCAGGTAGTCCGAGGAGGGTTCCTCAAGATACAGCAGCTGCACGGGGTGGCTGCGCCCCTCCACGGACATGATCGCTGGCTTGCGGCTGGGAAGGGCGTCAGAGCCTCCTGGCACAACCTTAAGCTTCTCGTGGCTGGGGGAAGGTGAGAGAGGGTAAGGAGGGAGAGAGGGTGATGTGCAGGAAATTCTAAGTGGGTCCCTCCAGTCCAGGTACAGCAGCTGCACGGGGTGGCTGCGTTTTTCCTGGAGTGGAAAAACGCAGTCCCTCCAGTCCGGAGATGATCGCTGGCTTGCGGCTGGGAAGGGCTTGCAGCTGAGAGCCTTCCGGCTGAAACTTTGGCTTCTCATTGCTGGGGGGCGGTGAGACAGGTTACCGGGGGAAAGGGGTGACGTGCGGTGACGGGTGTGAAGCAAAAACACGGTCAGCAGCAGTCGGGGGGTGGAAGCGGAAGGGGAGTGAGTGAGGGACGGGGAAGGCAAAGCGGGGGGAAGGAGGAGAGGGCGTGAGAGAGGGGAAGTGAAGAAAGGAACCAGAAGAGGATTGACTAGCCGCTCAGCGTGGGCGACGACATTGACTTTTGAGTTGACTCAAAAGTCAACTAAGAACCAGAAGAGGATTGACTAGCCGCTCAGTCAGCATGGGCGACGCAGCGCACCTGGTGTCAAAGAAGGCTGCCACGTCATCAGCTGCCAACGTGGCAGATGAGATGACCAATCGGAGGTCAGGACGCCGCCGCATCACCTGGGGCATGGATGGAGAAGCGGGGGACGGACGGGGAGAGGCAAAGGGGGAAGCGCGGGGAGAGGGGGAAGGGAGGGAAAGGGGAAGAGGGGCAGCGGAAGAGGGTCAAGGGGCAGGGCAGGGGCTAATGCAGTGGAAGCAGAAATGTACAAACGCTGACCGGCTTTAATGACACGCAAGAGCTAGCATATGTTGGCAAAAAGAGAAACGACAAACATGGGTTACTACACCAACCAACCCCCCATGATCACAACACAGCACACACACCTTCTTGAGGAGGCCCAGGAGAATATCCGTTGCCAAGCTGCGCTCATGCGCCTCGTCCACCATGATCACACTGCCAGGCACCGTAATATAATGGCACGCAGCATATTCACATGACGAATGCTCAATCGACACTCTGGCATGTCATATAACAGCGTTACACCCAATCACATAAGGCATAGGTCGTTCGTTGTCGAACAATAGGGAACCACAATTTACAGGCAACAGATCAGACACAAAAAGAGCAGGTCCACGCGCGCCTTGGTCCGGGCGCGCCCTGGTCTGCGTGCGCGCCTTGGTCCGCGCGCGCGCCCTGGTCCGCGCGCGCGCCTTGGTCCGGGCGCGCGCCTTGGTCCAGGCGCACCCAGGTCCGCGCACGCGCCCTGGTCCGCGCGCGCGCCCTGGTCCGCGCGCGCGCCCTGGTCCGCGCGCGCGCCCTGGTCCGCGCGCGCGCCCTGGTCCGGGCGCGCGCCTTGGTCCGGGCGCGCGCCTTGGTCCGGGCGCGCGCCTTGGTCCGGGCGCGCGCCTTCGTCCGCGCCCGCGCCTTGGTCCGCGCGCGCGCCTTGGTCCGCGCGTGCGCCTTGGTCCGCGCGCGCGCCTTGGTCCGCGCGCGCGCCTTGGTCCGCGCGCGCGCCTTGGTCCGCGCGCGCGCCTTGGTCCGCGCGCGCGCCTTGGTCCGGGCGCGCGCCTTGGTCCGGGCGCGCGCCTTGGTCCGCGCCCGCGCCTTGGTCCGCGCGTGCGCCTTGGTCCGGGCGCGCGCCTTGGTCCGGGCGCGCGCCTTGGTCCGGGCGCGCGCCTTGGTCCGGGCGCGCGCCTTGGTCCGGGCGCGCGCCTTGGTCCGGGCGCGCGCCTTGGTCCGGGCGCGCGCCTTGGTCCGGGCGCGCGCCTTGGTCCGGGCGCGCGCCTTGGTCCGCGCGCGCGCCTTGGTCCGCGCGCGCGCCTTGGTCCGCGCCCGCGCCTTGGTCCGCGCGAGCGCCTTTGTCCGGGCGCGCGCCTTGGTCCGCCCGCGCGCCTTGGTCCGCGCGCGCGCCTTGGTCCGCGCTCGCGCCTTGGTCCGGGCGCGCGCCTTGGTCCGGGCGCGCGCCTTGGTCCGGGCGCGCGCCTTGGTCCGGGCGCGCGCCTTGGTCCGGGCGCGCGCCTTGGTAAGGGCGCGCGCCTTGGTCCGCGGGCGCGCCTTGGTCCGGGCGCGCGCCTTGGTCCGGGCGCGCGCCTTGGTCCGGGGGCGCGCCTTGGTCCGCGCGCGCGCCTTGGTCCGGGCGCGCGCCTTGGTCCGGGCGCGCGCCTTGGTCCGGGCGCGCGCCTTGGTCCGCGACCGCGCCTTGGTCTGCGCGTGCGCCTTGGTCCGGGCGCGCGCCTTGGTCCGGGCGCGCGCCTTGGTCCGGGCGCGCGCCTTGGTCCGGGCGCGCGCCTTGGTCCGCGGGCGCGCCTTGGTCCGGGCGCGCGCCTTGGTCCGCGCGCGCGCCTTGGTCCGGGGGCGCGCCTTGGTCCGCGCGCGCGCCTTGGTCCGCGCGCGCGCCTTGGTCCGGGCGCGCGCCTTGGTCCGGGCGCGCGCCTTGGTCCGCGCCCGCGCCTTGGTCCGCGCGAGCGCCTTGGTCCGGGCGCGCGCCTTGGTCCGCGCGCGCGCCTTTGTCCGGGCGCGCGCCTTGGTCCGGGCGCGCGCCTTGGTCCGGGCGCGCGCCTTGGTCCGGGCGCGCGCCTTGGTCCGGGCGCGCGCCTTGGTCCGGGCGCGCGCCTTGGTCCGGGCGCACGCCTTGGTCCGGGCGCGCGCCTTGGTCCGGGCGCGCGCCTTGGTCCGGGCGCGCGCCTTGGTCCGGGCGCGCGCCTTGGTCCGGGCGCGCGCCTTGGTCCGGGCGCGCGCCTTGGTCCGGGCGCGCGCATTGGTCCGCGCGCGCGCCTTGGTCCGGGCGCGCGCCTTGGTCCGCGCGCGCGCCTTGGTCCGCGCGCGCGCCTTGGTCCGGGCGAAGCCTTGGTCCGGGCGCGCGCCTTGGTCCGCGCGCGCGCCTTGGTCCGCGCGCGCGCCTTGGTCCGCGGGCGCGCCTTGGTCCGCGGGCGCGCCTTGGTCCGGGCGCGCGCCTTGGTCCGGGCGCGCGCCTTGGTCCGGGCGCTGGCCTTGGTCCGCGCGCACGCCTTGGTCCGCGCGCGCGCCTTGGTCCGGGCGCGCGCCTTGGTCCGCGCGCGCGCCTTGGTCCGCGCGCGCGCCTTGGTCCGGGCGCGCGCCTTGGTCCGGGCGCGCGCCTTGGTCCGGGCGCGCGCCTTGGTCCGGGCGCGCGCCTTGGTCCGCGCGCGCGCCTTGGTCCGCGCGCGCGCCTTGGTCCGGGCGCGCGCCTTGGTCCGGGCGCGCGCCTTGGTCCGGGCGCGCGCCTTGGTCCGCGCGCGCGCCTTGGTCCGCGCGCGCGCCTTGGTCCGCGCGCGCGCCTTGGTCCGCGCGCGCGCCTTGGTCCGCGCGCGCGCCTTGGTCCGTGCGCGACTTGGTCCGCGCGCGCGCGTTGGTCTGCGTGCGCGTCTTGGTCCGGGGGCGCGCTGTGGTCCGGGCGCGCGCCTTGGTCCGGGGGCGCTCCTTGGTCCGGGGGCGCGCCTTGGTCCGGGGGCTCGCCTAGGTCCGGGGGCGCGCCTTGGTCCGGACGCGCGCCTTGGTCCGGGCGCGCGCCCTGGTCCGGGCGCACGCCTTGGTCCGGGGGCGCGCCTTGGTCCGGGGGCGCGCCTTGGTCCGCGCGCGCGCCTTGGTCCGCGCGCGCGCCTTGGTCCGCGGGCGCCCCTTGGTCCGCGCGCGCGCCTTGGTCCGGGCGCGCGCCTTGGTCCGGGGGCGCTCCTTGGTCCGGGGGCGCGCCTTGGTCCGGGGGCTCGCCTAGGTCCGGGGGCGCGCCTTGGTCCGGACGCGCGCCTTGGTCCGGGCGCGCGCCCTGGTCCTGGCGCACGCCTTGGTCCGGGGGCGCGCCTTGGTCCGGGGGCGCGCCTTGGTCCGCGCGCGCGCCTTGGTCCGCGCGCGCGCCTTGGTCCGCGGGCGCCCCTTGGTCCGGGCGCGCGCCTTGGTCCGGGCGCGCGCCTTGGTCCGGGCGCGCGCCTTGGTCCGGGCGCGCGCCTCGGTCCGCGCGCGCGCGTTGGTCTGCGTGCGCGCCTTGGTCCGGGGGCGCGCCTTGGTCCGGGGGCGCACCTTGGTCCGCGCGCGCGCCGTGGTCCGGGCGCGCGCCGTGGTCCGGGCGCGCGCCGTGGTCCGGGCGCGCGCCTTGGTCCGGGGGCGCGCCTTGGTCCGGGGGCGCGCCTTGGTCCGGGGGCGCGCCTTGGTCCGCGCGCGCGCCTTGGTCCGGGGGCGCGCCTTGGTCCGGGGGCGCGCCTTGGTCCGGGGGCGCGCCTTGGTCCGGGGGCGCGCCTAGGTCCGGGGGCGCGCCTTGGTCCGGGCGCGCGCCTTGGTCCGGACGCGCGCCTTGGTCCGGGCGCGCGCCTTGGTCCGGGCGCGCGCCTTGGTCCGGGGGCGCGCCTTGGTCCGGGGGCGCGCCTTGGTCCGGGGGCGCGCCTTGGTCCGCGCGCGCGCCTTGGTCCGCGCGCGCGCAATGGTCCGCGCGCGCGCAATGGTCCGGGCGCGCGCCTTGGTCCGGGCGCGCGCCTTGGTCCGCGCGCGCGCCTTGGTCCGCGTGCGCGCCTTGGTCCGCGCGTGCGCCTTGGTCCGCGCGCGCGCCTTGGTCCGCGCGCGCGCCTTGGTCCGCGCGCGCGCCTTGGTCCGCGCGCGCGCCTTGGTCCGGGCGCGCGCCTTGGTCCGGGCGCGCGCCTTGGTCCGCGCGCGTCTTGGTCCGCGCGCGCGCCTTGGTCCACGCGCGCCTTGGTCCGCGCGCGCGCCTTGGTCCGCGGGCGCGCGCCTTGGTCCGGGCGCGCGCCTTGGTCCGCGCGCGCGCCTTGGTCCGCGCGCGCGCCTTGGTCTGCGCACGCGCCTTGGTCCGGGCGCGCGCCTTGGTCCGGACGCGCGCCTTGGTCCGGGCGCGCGCCCTGGTCCGCGCGCGCGCCTTGGTCTGGGGGCGCGCCTTGGTCCGGGCGCGCGCCTTGGTCCGCGCGCGCGCCTTGGTCCGGGCGCGCGCCTTGGTCTGCGCGCGCGCCTTGGTCCGCGCGCGCGCCTTGGTCCGCGCGCGCGCCTTGGTCCGCGCGCGCGCCTTGGTCTGCACACACACCTTGGTCCGCGCGCGCACATTGGTCCGCGCGCGCGCCTTGGTCTGCGCGCGCGCCTTGGTCCGGACGCGCGCCTTGGTCCGGGCGCGCGCCCTGGTTCGCGCGCGCGCCTTGGTCCGGGGGCGCGCCTTGGTCCGGGCGCGCGCCTTGGTCCGCGCGCGCGCCTTGGTCCGGGCGCGCGCCTTGGTCCGCGCGCGCGCCTTGGTCCGCGCGCGCGCCTTGGTCCGGGCGCGCGCCTTGGTCCGCGCGCGCGCCTTGGTCCGCGCGCGCGCCTTGGTCTGCACACACACCTTGGTCCGCGCGCGCACATTGGTCCGCGCGCGCGCCTTGGTCCGCGCGCGCGCCCTGGTCCACGCGCGCGACTTGGTCCACGCGCACGCCATGCCTGACCATACCTGACCATACCTGACCATGCCTGACCATACCTGACCATGCCTGACCATACCTGACCATACCTGACCATGCCTGACCATACCTGACCATGCCTGACCATACCTGACCATACCTGACCATGCCTGACCATGCCTGACCATGTCTGACCATGCGTGACCTGTATCTGGAGAGCAGTGGGTCCTCCATCATCTCCCTCCGCAGCACCACATCAATAGGGAACTTGATTTGCGTCACACCCTGCACAGCCCTGCACGACGTGCCTTACCATGCCTTACCATGCCACACCATGCCACACCATGCCACACCATGCCACACCATGCCACACCATGCCACACCATGCCTTACCATGCCACACCATGCCACACCATGCCACACCATGCCACACCATGCCACACCATGCCATTCGAGCCTGTATCTTGAGTTGAGAGCAGCGGGTCCTCCGTCATCTCCCACAATGTTACGCCGTGCCTAGACAAGCCTTATTACGCCTAACCATGCCATACGAACCTGTATCTGGAAAGCAGCGGGTCTTCCATCATCTCCCGGAGCAGCACGCCATCTGTGAGGAACTTGATTTGCGTCACTCCCTGCACAGCCAACGCAAAGTGGAAGGGAAGTGTAAGATGCGACAGGTACATACATGCACAAAGCTGTCGGACATCAAGCGAGTTTTGAGACGTCCCAAAACCCCTGTGTAGGTGTAGCCAACGGAACGCGGAGAGTGAAAGATTGAAGTGGACGTGGAGTGCTGCAGACACGTGAAGTCAAGTCAAGGCACGTTAGTTACCTGTGTGGTGACATTCTCAAAGCGAATGCTGTAGCCCACCCTCTCCCCGAGCGCCACCCCCATCTCCTCTGCAACTCTGCTCGCCACCATCTGTCACGAACTCGGAAAGGGCAATGAGACGATGGAAGGGGAGCGATGGAGGGAGCGGGATGCACGGAAGGGGAAGGGGAAAGGGACGACAGGTTTGACCTTAAAGTGGGCGGTGCGGATGAGGGAGGGAGGTGATGAGGAGGGAGGGATAGAAAGGCCGATGGTGGAGGGAATGGGAATCAAACGATGGTTCATGCTCTTCCAGGTGTGGATGCAGGTGGCCTTGATTTGATCTTATACACATGAATGATCGTAATGTTCTTGATCAGATGCCCTAAATCGTCGTTGCGGATGATCTCGATCTTATACACATGAATCATGCTTGGGCCATGCAATCTCTAAGATGTTTCTAACATTTCATCCCGGCACTTCCACCCAACACTCACCTGAGCCGCCACTCTCCTGGGTTGAGTGCACGCCACGACTCTCCCCCCTGCCGCCCACCCTGCTTCCACCAAGTACTGTCAGTGACTCAGAGGGGTTAAGGGAGTAATGAGAGAGAGTTGTGGAGACGCGGACGAGGTGACTTTTGAGTCGACTCAAAAATGCCTCCCACCCTGCTTCCACCAAGTACTGCCAGTGACTCAGAGGGGTTAAGGGAGTAATGAGAGAGAGTTGTGGAGACGCGGAGGCGTAGGAGGTTGGGGGAAAAGGATCGGAGAGGAACGGAAAAAATGGGACAACAGAGCATTGTATCTGCTTTCACCTCCTGCCCTCTCACCGCATGAAACTCTTATCTCTCATGAGCCTTCACCTGTGGGATCTGAGTGGTTTTGCCACTGCCTGTCTCCCCAACCACCACTGTGACGGCGTGTGTTTCCATCAGGTATAGAATCCCCTCCCTGTGCTTGAACACCGGTAGCTTCTCACGCCCGCTCTGCACAAAGGGACTGATAGCGAGGAGTGAGGGGAAGAGCGGAAGGCGGGAAGAGAGGACGGGAAGGGAGACTGGTGAAATCCCATCCACCACAGTGACAGACTCCTGCAGATAGACGATCCCCTCCTTTAAAGGCGCCTTAGGAGAATGAATCAGATAGACTGATACCCTCCCAGTCTCTGAAACTAAAGCACTGCAAGTCTTTCACGACCTACCCGCGCTAACGGAACAATGTACGGCGAGACGGAAGGGGCTACGAGGGGGGTGACTGTCGCACCTTGCCAGCGAGGCTATTGACACGTCAGCATCCGCGCCGTCCGCGTCCACCGCTAGCGACGCCCGAGACGCGAGCGATTCGCCCGGTCGCGCCGCTCCCGGCCGCCAGAACTGCGGCTGGCGCTGCGACTGCGGCGGGAGATACTGACGAGCGGCCATGGCGGGAAAGGGAGCGTGGACCAGTTACTTGAAACCCCTCTAGACTCCTCTAAACTCCTCAAAACGACTGCGGCGGGAGATACTGGCGCGCAGTAGCCATGGCGGAAGAAGGGGCGATAGCCGCGTGAAACCCGCTAAATCAAACTCCTCAGACTGACAGCGTCGAAGAATGCTCACGATCGTTCACGGGGAAAACGGAAAGGTCTCAAATGACACATGGCAGACAGCCACGTGAAGTTCGTTCAGGCTGTAACTCTCGAACGACGAATTCTGCGACGTGTCAGAAAAACTCGGGAACTGCTTCACACTGGCGAGCGCGGCGAGCGGCCATGTCAGAGGAGATTAATGCGACGAACTAAACCAGATCAAAAAGCACGGACGAGTTCGGATTGTGCCATACCGCATCGCGGCAGCTTCTACTTCAGTAATGTCGCACATGCTACTAATTGCTGCTGCTCGCTGCTCTTCGATACATCATTCCTCGTCACAGGAATGTGAAGTGCGATAATGAACGTGAACTGTCTGGAAGAGGTAGTACGGTATGTGAAACAATGTGTACGGAGGACTCCTAATTTGCAAAATAACATACCATAATTCACACAACTCACCACTGTACATTACTGTACTAGGAAACATTCACATCAAACACTAGTCTCCGTTCCAATAATCAGCCTGAACCGCAAACAGCTGTAACTCTCACTTTGCAACACCCTCCCCCACTCCACCCTCAGAGCAGCTGTCAGTGTCGTAGTCATCGATAGGGTTACCGCTACGACCATCTCCCTTCTCTGGATTCCTTTCTCCCTCTTCTGGTGCAGTGCCAGCAGCACCACTGCTCGCACCAGAAGCACTACCATTTTGTGCAGCAGCATCACCAACACCACCATTCCCACCATGCCCTCCCCCTTCTCTACCAGTCCCTCCTGCCGTTCCATCCCCCTCTCTTGCCCCTCCACTCCCCTCACCCCTCTCTCCTCCCGCTGCCCCGCCCCCTGAGCCCCCTCCCTCCCCCCCTACACCTCCCCCACTCACTTCTCCCCCCTCCCCCTTCCCCCTCTCCCCCATCCGCCCCAGCTCCCGCTCATACATCCCCCTCCACTGCCTTAGCACCCGCAGGCACTCCCCTCCCCCCGCCCCCCCACTCCCCAGGGAAATCGGCAGCGGCGGGAGAGAGGAGGGGAGGAGGTGCGGAGGGGCGGAGACAGAAGTTTGGGGGTCCAGCACACGGGGCACAACGGGCCAAGAGGCAATCGACGCTGCGAGCGCCTGGGATGGGATGAGGGGCGATGGGAGACACATAAGGGAGGAGGACGTGAGGTGGGCTGTAAAGAAAAACTGACTGTCTGGGAGTGCGGAGGAAAGCACTGTACATAGGATGTGGGAACGAAGTACACCGGGCACGACGGGCCGGCCAGGGGCAATAGATGCTGCGAGCGCGGAGGAAAAGGCAGGAGGAAAACCTCAACTACACTTGCTCCATGGCAGCATGCCTTCCCTCGCCACTCTATCCACCTTTTGAGGTGCCTGGAGACTCTATCCATCCCCCCCTCGGGAAATCTCACCTGCCCTTGCTCCACGCCAGCAATGGCGTCATCGAAGCACGCCAGCATGCCCTCCCGCGCCACCCTATCCACCTCCCCCTCCGGGGGCTGCTCCTCCTGCTCCTCCAGAAACGCTCTCACATGCACCATGTCCCCCGCCACCCACTGCGCCACTAGCTCTTCCCCCGATAGGCTCCCCCCATTCCCTCCCCCCATGTCTCCGCCCCCAGCCATTGGGGGAATCAGCAGCCTCCGCCTCTTGGGCTTCTGCTCCCCCTCCTCCGCGCCCTCCCCCTCCCCCTCCCCCGCCCCCCCAGCTCCTTCTCTTTCTGGTTGCACTCCCCCACGTCCCATTCCCCTTTCCCTATCGTTACCCCCTAATCTGCCACCCCCCTGCCCGTCTCCCCTCCCCCCAGTCCTCCCCATATCCCTTCCCCCTCCCCGCCCCCTCCCCCCATCCCTTCCGCCCTGCCCTTGATCTCTGGCCGGCACGATTCGTCTGCGCCGCCCGCCGCCGTCGTCCACATCCCTGTCTGCCGCCCCGCCTTGGCGCCACGGCCGCCCAAGATGCATGACGTGGGGGGATATGCTCATGAGGCGGCGGTTACTGTAGCACTGCTCCACCCACCGCTATAGTCACACACGCGGACAGGCAGGGGCATGCACGGAGAAAGAAGGGAGGAGCAAGACTAGCGGGTTTAAGCTGTGCAGGGTGAATAGAAGAAAAGGGCTTGGGATGTTGAACCTGACTTGAGACGTCTCAAAACTATGTTGAGCCTCTCAGGTGAGCAGGAGGGATGGAATGCTCAAACTCTCTCAGACAGTTGAATGGAATACTAATTGCTCCCCTCTCTCACTCAGCCCATTCCCATTCAGCACACCGTCTCCGCTACCAATCGCGCGAACCTTATACACGATCGTGCCGTCGTCGGCAGTCACGGATCTGACTTTCGGCGTGCCGGGGAATGCGGCGACGAGCACCGTGCAATCCGGCGTCCAGTCCGGCCGGTACCGCGCGCCCATCTCCATCGCCTTCCCGCGCAGCTCGCCGCGCTCCGGATTCGCCACTCCGCTGATGGCGAACACGACGCCCTCGAGAATCCGCGAGAATTGCATCTCTCGGCCCTTGTCGTCCTCGCGAGTCCACTCCTCCTCGTCGCTGCTCTCGTCACTCGTTTCGTCGTCGCGTTGCGATTCTTCCTTCTTTGGAAGCCTGCTAAAGGACGATGCGCCGGGAAAGCCGGCGCCGCTGGGTTGAGCTCCCGGGGCTTCTCGGCCCATGAGGCGAGCAGTTAGCTACATAAAAGTAGACACGCGAATTGCATACCCTAGAAACATACGATTCTTGGAAACAAAGCCTACACTGTGGGTGTCATTCCAATTTTCTACCTCTACGGATTATGCCGATTCGTCATGGTGAAGAGGAATCTGTGACCTGCCGACTCTTGGCGGGAGATGCTATATGCAGGCAGATACAGTAGGAGGGACAAAGAAGCACACACAAGAAGTCTGGGCTCATTAGTGTTTCGGCATAAGGTATAGTGAATATAAATATTTCCTAACAGACTCCTTCTGTAACGCTGTCTTGAGCTGGATGGTAAGGAGTATGAACCGATGCCATCGAGTTATTTACACCGTAAGATCGGGTCAAACAAATTCACGACGAAAGTCTCCGCCGTCGATGCGAGCAAGCTCCAGCTCAAGCACCCCACCACAAGCACAAGAGTCTTTGCCAGGCACAAAATCCAAAAGGCGGCAGCTCGCATTGCAGCATGACGAAAAAATGAGCGTTGACTCGGCGTCAGAGCCTGGCAGTGGTTTCTCTGACATCTCACATCATCCCGAGGCTGAGTTGTCTTATCTGAATGAACCATCACTGTAGCAGGTATGTAGGACGTTGTCGAGCGGGCCTGCATCCATTTTCACGAGCTCGCGAAACAAAATACCATAGAAGTTCGCCCAATTTTCGCAGTCTTATCTAATCCTAGTCGACGCGCCTACGAAGTTTTTGTCGAAAACATGTCGTAACTCGTATTGGCAAATCCTTCGGGACCTCCATTTCCTGCATCGCAGCAAGTGGTTGAGTACTGGCCGAGTTTCCAACTTCCAAGACTTTCTGTTCCGATTCAAGCACGGTTACGTACGAACGAAAGCCAGCTTTCCACATTTATGGCTGCAGCTCCATAGCCGGCTCAAGCTGCTGGTGTGTCCGCCTCCTTCACTTGATGCACGAACAGTCTATCGCTGCTGCTCACAAATACGTATGTGCTCAATCCATCACCCAGCCGCACTCTAGGTTGGCCCATTTTCTCTGCACTCTTCAGTTACTGTCCCGCTATTTAGTTTTCCGTTTCGAGCCAGCCCCAGAAGCATCCAAGCGAACGAAACAAGAAGATTCGAGCCAACTACATTCGCATTCGTGTCCGTATCATCCGCAACCAATCACCATGTCGTCGACGCGGATGGCCACGTCATCATCTATGGCGTTAGTGGGCTCCTTACTCTCCATCATCAACGAGATCTCCGCGCTCGGCGATCGCCTGCGCAGCCACAAGCGCTCGTGTCAGATCCTCATCCGTCGGATCAAGCTGCTCGCGCCGCTCTTCGAGGAGATTAGAGACGTCAAGAGCCCGCTGCCGCCGGCGGCGGTAGTTGCGTTTCAGAGCATGCGGGCCGCGCTTAGCGCGGCGAAGACCATTCTCGTTGACTGCAGCAGCGGAAGCCGCATCTGGATGGTCAGTGCGCCTCCTCGCGTCCCTTTCCCCTTTTTCTTCCCTTTATCCACCTGAGCAATCAGTGTTGAACCGTCGCTCCTCGCTCCTTTATCCATTGCTGCTGCTTCCATCTTTGCTCCTAGCATCACGTCACCTTGCTGCATCCTCGCTTTCCCGCCGCGTCATCTCCTCCCTCCCCGCGCTGCTCGCGCTCCCCGCTCTCCCCGATTTCACTCGCCCCTACGCCTCGCGCCGCTCCGAAATTTCGCGTGTGAATTTTTCTCCAATATCACCGTTTCTGTCGCTTCCTCTCCGCTCCGCATTGCTTCCCCGGCGCTGTGTGCGTTGCGGAAACGATGAACCGTCGGGCAATGGCTTGGCAATGGCGGAACAGATACGCGCGCTCGACATACAACTCAGCAAGGCTTCCCCCTTCGAGTCCCCCTCCCACGCTCTTGTTCCCCCTCCTCCCTCCTCCCCCCCGTCTATTCTCTGCCCATGCGCTCCTTCCCCGGCTTTCTCCCCCGTCCCCGCGCGCGCAGGTAATGGAGCACGAGGCGATGGCGGAGCGCATGCGCGCGGTGCATTTGGAGCTGATCGGCGCTTTCCCCCTCATGTCCCCCACCACCCCCCCCACCTCCCCCTCCTCCTCTGCCTCCCCCTTCCCCCCCTTCCCCGCAGGTAATGGAGCGCGAGGCGATGGGGGAGCGAATGCGCGCGGTGAATCTCGAGCTGAGCGGCGCGCTGGCGGACCTTCCGATGAACGTGATGGCGATCTCCGAGGAGATCCAGGAGCAGGTGCGCGCAAGGAAAACAATGTGGGGGGTGGGGGGATGTGGGGGCGAGGAAACGGGGGTGGGGGGGTTTGGCGACGGGGGAGGGTTTGTGGGGGGGAAGGGATGGGGGGAAGGGAAGGGATGGGGGGGCGCGGATGGGGGCCGAATCGAAGAGGCTGCCAAAGGAAAAGCTGACTCAAAGCAAGCAAGGATTGCAAAGGAAGCAAAGGCTGGCGATGTTCTAAGAACAAGGCGCGGATGAGACCCCATCCGCGTGATAAGAGTTGGTTTTGAGACGTCTCAATATGAATGGGTCACATGACATATAATAAATGAGACCTCATCTGCGAGCAGATGAATAAATGCGATGTTCCATAGCCATTTCCGAGCAAACATAGGAGCAGGCGGAAAAAGAGAGATGGGGGGGGGGGGACAGAAAGAGGACATTCATTCCCTCTCCCCCGCCTTCTTCTCCACTCTTTTCCCCCACATTCTCTCCTCACCCGCTCTCCATCTCCCTTCTGCACCCCCTCTCCTTCTACGCTCTCTCCTATCCGCCCCTGGTCTCTCCCCTTATTCCCCCCCATCAGACCCAGCTGGTGCAGGTGCAATTGAAGCGCAGCCGCGCACTAGACGACGCACAGGAGGAGCAGCTGTATGCCGATGTGCGCCACATCCCCTCCTCCTCACCCCTTCGTCTCCCCGTGTCCTCCTCGGTCTCCCCCCTTCCCCCCCCCAGACCCAACTAGTGCAAGTGCAGCTGAAGCGCAGTCGTGCACTAGATGACGCGCAGGAGGAGCAACTCTACGCCGACGTGCGCCACATCCCCTCCTCCTCACTCCCTGTCTTCCCCCATTTCCGCCATCCCCCCGTTTGCATTCCCCGCTCCCCCCATCAGACCCAACTAGTGCAAGTTCAATTGAAGCGCAGTCGTGCACTAGATGACGCGCAGGAGGAGCAGCTGTACGCCGACGTGCGCCACATCCTCTCTGACCCGCGTCTGGGCGGCCCTCCCCTCAACAGCTCCGCCCGCCACTCTCCTGCTGCTGCTGCTGCCTCTGTCTCTGCCTCTGCTGCTGCTCACCAGGGGGGAGTTGACGGCTCCGGCCCGATGATTGATCTGTCAGCCGTGCCGCAGTCGCCACACCCCTCTGCTCCTCCTCCCTCCCCGGCCGTTCTCTCGGCCTTCCCCTCCTTCCCTCCCACGCGCTCGGATCTTAACAAGGGTGTTTGTGCTGCTGCTGCTGCTGGTGTTACAATCACAGTGGTACCATCAGGTGGGGCAGGAGACGAAGGAGCAGAGGCAGGAGGGTCTGCAGCAGGAGGAGCAGGAGGAGGAGCTGGGCGGTTTCCGTCATTACCCTCGCTAAGTTCCGTGGAAGCAGGGTTACTAGACCCGGTTCTGGGCAAGCTAGGGCTGATCTCCCTGCCAGCTGTTTTAGAGGAGATAGCCTCGCTAAAACGAGCGCGGGATCAGCTTATAGAGGAGACGGATGCAGCAGTGGCAACCGGCGGAGGGAGTGGGGGTGGGGGTGGGGAATCTGCAATGGAACGGCTGAGGCTGAGGCTAAATGAGGAGCTGAGGAAGGGGGCAGAAATGAGTTTCTCAGGAGAGGAGGAGGGAGGGTCTGGTGGGGGGAGAGGGGGAGGGAAAGAGGAGGACCCTTCAAGTGGTTCGAAACAAGCTTCTGCTTCTCCCAAATCTCTGGTTTCGCCGAAAGGTGCTGTGTCTTCCAGAGGTGGGGATGGGAAGTCCGGGGACGGCAGTATGTGCTCAAGGGTGGATGCTGAACGGAGGGTTGTCTTGGAAAGTAGAAAGAATGAGAAGTTGAGGGAGGTGGAGAAGATTATACTGTTACTGGAGCGGCTTAAAGTGAGTCTAAGCGGAGGGATGGAGGATAGAGAGGAGGGGAGCGGTGGAGTGAGGAAGTCGGGGAGTGGAGATGGGTCGGGAGGGGAGGAGGGGAATCCGGAGGATGGGGTGGATCGGGGCGGCATTGGCGTGGGCACTGGGTCGGCGCTGCGGTCGAAATCCGGGCGGCTGGTAGTGCCGCCGGATGACTTCCGTTGTCCTATCTCGCTGGAGATCATGAGGGATCCTGTGATTGTATCCACAGGCCAGGTCAGTGCATGTTACAGACAAAATATTCTAATGCCCCTCTGGAGCCCTCATCCTCACCCGCTGTTGACTTACTTGTGTTGTCCCACATCCCCGTTTGGTTCCTGCACACCCCCCATTCACCCCCGCCTACCCCCTCCTCCTGCTGTACTCCCTCCCTGGACTCCTAACCGCACCCCTCCGTCCTCTCCCCCTTCCCACTCTCAGACGTACGATCGAGCGTACATCGAGCAGTGGCTGAAGGAGGGGCACAAGACGTGCCCCAAGGCGACTTCTGAGGCACACTCCAACACCACCAACCCCCCCAACCTCTTCCCCCACCTCCCCCACCTCCCCTTTCCCCCACCAGACGTACGACAGGGCGTACATAGAGCAGTGGCTGAAGGAGGGGCACAAGACGTGCCCCAAGACGCAGCAGATCCTCTCCCAGCCGGCCTCTATTCGCGCTCCAAACCCCCGCTCCCTTTGTCCTTCCCCACCTCCCCTTCCCCCCCCCCCACCAGACGTACGATCGAGCGTACATAGAGCAGTGGCTGAAGGAGGGGCACAAGACGTGCCCCAAGACGCAGCAGATCCTGTCCCAGCCCGCGTCGCTCATCCCCAACTTCTCCCTGCGAAGCCTCATCCAGCAGTGGTGCGAGGCCAATAATGTGGAGCTTCCAAAGAGATCGCAGAAGTCAGGCCACAGGCACCGCCATCACAGCAGCAAGCATGGGAGCAGTAGCAGCAGCAGTGGTGGTGGTGGTGGCAGCAGTGGGAGTAGGGGTGCGGGTGGGAGTGGTGGGGGTGGTGGGTCTGGTGGGGGAGCGGGAGGTTCGGGTGGGACCGGGGACGGAGGCTCGGCGGAAATTTCGCTCTCGGATCGGCATCAGGTGATGCAGCTTCGGGACCGGCTTCGGTCGCCGGACCTGGAGGTTCGGAAGAGTGCTGCAGTAGACGTGAGGCTGCTGGCGAAGCGAAGTGTGGAGAACCGGGTTGCAATGGCCGAAGGAGGCATCATTCCCCTCCTGGTCGAACTACTCACAAACCCTCTTCCAGCTGATGCCAAGATGCAAGAGCATACGGTTACCGGGTTACTCAACCTGTCGATCAACGACCCGAACAAGAGCCTGATTGTCTCTGCTGGAGCCATCCCGGCCATAGTTCGGGTGCTGGAGAAAGGAGGCAGCATGGAGGCTCGGGAAAACGCCGCCGCGGCGCTGTTCTCGCTCTCGGTCATGGATGAGAACAAGATTTCAATTGGGCAGGCGGGAGCGATACCAGCACTGGTGGACCTGCTTCAGCACGGGTCGACTCGAGGAAAGAAAGACGCTGCTACTGCAATTTTCAACCTCTCGATCTACCAGGGGAATAAGGCCCGGGCTGTGCGTGCCGGGGTGGTGGCCCCTCTCGTGGAACTTCTCGTGCACCGTCGATCGGGCATGATGGACGAGGCTCTCGCGATCCTGGCCGTCCTTTCGACGTCCCCAGAGGGGCAGACGGCGATCGGAGAAGCGAGTGCAGTGCCTATTCTAGTGGAGCTGATGAAAGATGGGTCTCCGAGGAACAAGGAGAATGCGGCTTCGGTGCTGCTCTCGCTGTGTTTGAATGGGAGGGAGCACACGGAGCTTGCGGTGCAGTGCGGTGCTGTGCCGCCGCTGCAGCTGCTGCTGAGGAGTGGGACGCCCAGGGCTAAGCGGAAGGCGTCTCAGCTGCTGCAGCACCTGCAGGAGCAGGAGCTCATGGCTAAGAAGAGTTAAGGGGGAGAGGGGGGAGGTATGAAGTTTCATGACATGCCTGTTGTGCCTGGGTGTGAAGCACTGGTGAGAGGAGGGTGCGGCAGCTGCTGCAGCACCTACAGGACCAGGAACTCATGGCCAAGAGGAGGTAAGGGGAAGGGGAGGAAAGGGGGGGGAGAAAGGGGGGGGGAGAAAGGGGGGGGGGGGGGGTTATTTATGTCGTGCAAGTGGTGCGTGGGTGTGTAGCACTGGTGAGAGGAAGCCGTGTCACAGCTGCTGCAGCGCCTGCAGGACCAGGAGCTCATGGCTAAGATAAGAGGAGCTGAGAGCGGTTTGCTGCTGAAGTAGCATCTCATCTCCTGCTCATCTCCCATCCCGTCATGCACTTCATGCCGAGATGGGTGGCATGCGGTGAGACTAGTGAGTGCATTGTACCTGCTGCAGCACCGGCAGGGCCGGCCAGTCATCTCGTGACCAAAAGCAACCGAGCGAGTTTTGCTGTTGCTGCCATCATGGTTCATGAATCATGACACACTACGCCAGGGGTACCGTACTATTAGCTCTGTTTTGAGGCACCTTGGAACTCAGGGGCGGTACTGTTGTATGGCCAAGAGGAGGGTGCTCGCTCAGCTCAGCTCAGCTCAACTGCGGCATCTCTAGGCCCAGACCCTGATACCCAAGGGCAGCTGGGTGGGGTGGGGGATCAGTGTGCTATTTGTTATTACCGTACAATGTTTGTACCTTGGGAATGTTATGGCAAGTTTGTGCTACGGTATCTCTCTGCCCTGCGGCCTCAATTGCTGTGTGTATATGGCTGCGTGTGTCTCGTGCAACCAAGCAGGTCAAACCTGATGGTGGTTTTCCATGTTCTTCTTTCTCTTGATTGCATTCTTGAAATTCCTGCAAGGTTCAGCACTTAGTGCATAAGTACAAATGGACTAAGAAACCCAATGCTACACACACAAAAAGCTTCCAACCAATCATTGGGCTGCCTAGAAGAGTCAATTATTGAGTGGGTGTAGATGCTGAACCAACCAGGTGTGCATGTCAACACAACAGCGCCCACACAGCCACTGCCACTGCCACGCTCCACCACACTCCCCAGCCCCCACCCGCCCCTGCACCCTTAGCGGCCGGCAAGAAGGCCGGCATCTGGCACTGTTGGCCGCCCACCAGCACAGCCAATGGGAAGACAGAGGAGCTGACAGCAACTGTGTCTCCACCAGTGGCGTTGAACCCGGCTGTGTTGGGTGTTCGGTTGAAGCGGAGAGTCCACTGCACGTTGCCGCCGTCTCCCAGTAGCCACTGGTTCACGCTGGGCTCTCCTGATATCATTAGGTTGTCCGCTGGGGAGGGAGGGGAGGCGGGGAGGGCAGGTGGGGAAGGGAGGAGAAAATTGAGAGGACAGTTGAATCGGAGGGCAAGCAGGACGAAGTGGTGGAGAAGTTGAGCTGCCTTGCTGCGGTGCACATCTGATGTGTGTTATATGTGTCAGCATCAGATGTATCTTACATCAATCTAGAAGCATTTGATATCCAGCCATACCGTATGGTGGGGAGTCGAATCGAGCCATTACAGAGGAAGCTTCCTGGAGGTTTTCCGCAAAGCCCTGCGGAAACGCCAAGACTGCCGTCCAGTTCTTGATTGTGGGCGGCGCACTGTTCCAGATCGCCACGCGCATGGTCCAGCCTGTTTCGTCCGCATCTGATACAGTCACGTGCGCTTGAATGCCACAGCCGGTGCCACAGCTCTGGTAGGAAGAAGCACAAACAACATATAGAGGGTCGAATAAGGAAGGAGAGTGAAGGGTTGAAGTAGAAGGGGGAGGGTAGGAATTGTTAGGCTCCTGGAAAATGTGACCGGCGGTGCCACAGCTTCGAAGAGAGAGCAGGGTGAAAGGTGGACAGAGGAGGGAGGAGGGTGAAAGGTGGACAGAGGAGGGAGGAGGGTGAAAGGTGGACAGAGGAGGGAGGAGGGTGAAAGGTGGACAGAGGAGGGAGGAGGGTGAAAGGTGGACAGAGGAGGGAGGAGGGTGAAAGGTGGACAGAGGAGGGAGGAGGGTGAAAGGTGGACAGAGGAGGGAGGAGGGTGAAAGGTGGACAGAGGAGGGAGGAGGGTGAAAGGTGGACAGAGGAGGGAGGAGGGTGAAAGGTGGACAGAGGAGGGAGGAGGGTGAAAGGTGGACAGAGGAGGGAGGAGGGTGAAAGGTGGACAGAGGAGGGAGGAGGGTGAAAGGTGGACAGAGGAGGGAGGAGGGTGAAAGGTGGACAGAGGAGGGAGGAGGGTGAAAGGTGGACAGAGGAGGGAGGAGGGTGAAAGGTGGACAGAGGAGGGAGGAGGGTGAAAGGTGGACAGAGGAGGGAGGAGGGTGAAAGGTGGACAGAGGAGGGAGGAGGGTGAAAGGTGGACAGAGGAGGGAGGAGGGTGAAAGGTGGACAGAGGAGGGAGGAGGGTGAAAGGTGGACAGAGGAGGGAGGAGGAGGTGAAAGGTGGACAGAGGAGGGAGGAGGGTGAAAGGTGGACAGAGGAGGGAGGAGGGTGAAAGGTGGACAGAGGAGGGAGGAGGGTGAAAGGTGGACAGAGGAGGGAGGAGGGTGAAAGGTGGACAGAGGAGGGAGGAGGATGAAAGGTGGACAGAGGAGGGAGGAGGGTGAAAGGTGGACAGAGGAGGGAGGAGGGTGAAAGGTGGACAGAGGAGGGAGGAGGGTGAAAGGTGGACAGAGGAGGGAGGAGGGTGAAAGGTGGACAGAGGAGGGAGGAGGGAGAAAGGTGGACAGAGGAGGGAGGAGGGTGAAAGGTGGACAGAGGAGGGAGGAGGGTGAAAGGTGGACAGAGGAGGGAGGAGGGTGAAAGGTGGACAGAGGAGGGAGGAGGGTGAAAGGTGGACAGAGGAGGGAGGAGGGTGAAAGGTGGACAGAGGAGGGAGGAGGGTGAAAGGTGGACAGAGGAGGGAGGAGGGTGATGAAACAACACGCTCACTGCTGCAGCATATATAAACTAAACTCGCTTTCTCAACCTGCCACACCACCATCCCTACCAGGTCCTCACTCCCCTCTTCCCCTCTCCTTTACCAAATACCATCTTCCTATTCTTCCAAGTACTCACCCCCTGACTGCCCCAGTACCACCAGCCTCCCCAGGTCTTCATTGCCCTCTTCCCCTCTTCCACTCTTCCCCCCGCCCCCTCTCCTCCACTCATACCATCATCCTTTTTCTCCATCCACTCACCCCCTCGCCCTGCCCCAGCACCACCAGACCCGCCAGGACCTGACTCCTCTCTACCCTTCTCTTACCTCATAACCTCATACTATTTTTCATCCCATCCTTCCATCCACTCACCCCCTCACTCTGCCCCGGCACCACCAGCCCTGCCAGGTCCTCGCCCAATAGCACGGTCGCAGCGGGATCCGTGCTTGCTGACGTGGTGGCATCGCATTGGCCGCCGCCCTGGCTGGTGTTGGAGGAGGAGCAGCCGCAGGCGCAGGAGGGGCTGGGGGCGAGCGATGAGTTGAAGAAGGCTGGAAGGTTAGCAAATATGGGGGAAAGTGGGGGTTAACTAGGGTCATTTTTCAGAATTTTCAGAATCACCTGCAAAAGAAAGGGTGGGGGAAAGGGAGTGAGGCCAGCTAGGCAGGAAATGGGGGAGAGAAGGTGCATTAAAGCGAGAGGGAAATCTGGAGAAGTGGGATGAACAGGAGGAAAAATGGTGGTGATATAGGCTGGTGGGGGCGGGAGGGAGGGGGATTCGCAAGCTGTTTAGTGTCAGGGTTACAGGAGGATTTGACTTGCGAGTTGCAGACAGGGAGCAATATTTTGACTGTCAAAAACTGCTAAAGTTTAAGATTACAAGAGGATTAGAGTTACCAGAGGCTGAAACAGAGCACGTTGGAAGGGGCCCGCTTCCCGCCACCGTGCCACATGTCACGACATAAGAGGCTGGGGTAGGGGAAGAAAGGATGGGGACAGAGAGAGAGACAAATGGTGGAATTTGTGGTGCATAGATTAAGGAATGAAAATAAGTGGAGGATTTTTCAGGAAGTGAAAGTTCACCATATAACTAGTGTAAGTGAGAAACGAAACGAAGTGAAGAAAGTACAAGGTAAACAGTACAAGGTAAACAGTACAAGGTAAATGGTCAACATTCAGCTCCTCCCATGGTCACCATAAGCATTTTGCTTGTCTGCGTGAGTAGCACTCGTTCAGCGCCTGTGCACTTCATACCCACCACATTTACCATTCACTGTCCCTCTCCACCACCTTTGGTTCTCACTGTCTCTCTGCCGCCCACCTTTAGCGTTCATGGTCTGTCTGCCGCCCACCACAGTCTCAAGTGTCGCAGGGGAGAGGGCGGCAGGGGGGTCGCATGCGAATCCCTGTGATTGGTAATGTTACCATCAGCCACCCACCTTTGGCGTTCATGGTTTGTCTGCCGCCCACCACGGTCTCAAGCGCCGCAGGGGAGAGAGCAGCAGGGGGGTCGCACGCAAATCCCTGCGACTGGTTTGACACTTGTGCCGTGAAGTTGGCAGGGAAGGTGAGCAGCGAAGGGTCCCAGTACTGCTGCGCCTTGGCCTGCGAGGGGGGGGTGGGTGGTGGTTGGGAGGAGAGTTGGGGTTGTGGGGAGTGGAGGGGGAGACGATGGAATTAGGTGAAGAAGAAGCTTTCAGGTTCACATCCGGATCCCTCAGACTGGTTTGGCACTTGTGCAGTGAAGTTGGCAGGGAAGGTGAGCTGCGAGGGGTCCCAGTACTGCTGTGCCTTGGCCTGCGAGGGAATTGGGAGGGAGTTGTGAGTGGGGGAGGAGGGAAATTATAGAAGCGGGAAAGGGAGAAGCTTAAGGCTCCCATGCGAATCCCTGCCACTGGTTCGACACCTGTGCTGTAAAATTGGCAGGAAAGGTGAGAAAGAGGGATCTGAGTACTGCTGTGCCTTGGCCTGGGAAGGATTGGAAGAGGAATTGTGGGATAAGACTGTAGAATCAGGGGATTCGGAACCTAGATATTGGCTATATTAGCAGCAGGATGCAACACAAACGATAGGATGTGACACTAGTGAGGGGATTCGACAACAGCGAGGGGATGAGATGCTAACCAGAAGCATGGTGAACGTGGTGGAGGAGGATGCATTCTCGTATGCTGCTGTCAGAATCCTCTCCACATACAATCCGCGAAAGCTGAGATGACTTCTGAGGCGCCTCAAAAAGTGTGGTACTGACCAGAAGCATGGTGAAGGTCGTGGAGGAGGACGAGTTGTCATATGCTGCTGCTGACAGGGATCCGTTCAGGCTGGGGTAGTGCGGGAAAGAGAAGAAGGGGACAGAGAAGAAGGGGAAAGAGAAGAAGGGGAAAGAGAAGAAGGGGAAAGAGTAGAAGGGGACAGAGAAGAAGGGGAAAGAGAAGAAGGGGAAAGAGAAGAAGGAGAAAGAGAAGAAGGGGAAAGAGAAGAAGGGGACAGAGAAGAAGGGGACAGAGAAGAAGGGGACAGAGAAGAAGGGGACAGAGAAGAAGGGGACAGAGAAGAAGGGGACAGAGAAGAAGGGAGAAGGGGAAGGACGTGGAGGGAGGGAAGAAGGAAAAGTGGAAGCGGGGGAAGAAGGGAAGGGAAAGGGGTAAGGAGGAAAGGAGGGGAACGAGAGCAAGAAGTGGCTCAAGTCAAAGATGGCTTCGTTTCAATAACACGTGTGAGTGGGAAATGCGATGGAGGGAGAGAGGACTTCGGAGGAGTTTTTAGGGCTCAAGAGCAGGGAGAACGGAAGACTTTTGAGTCGACTCAAGAGTCACCTCTTTTGAGTCGACTCAAGAGTTGTTAGGGCTCAAGAACAGGGAGAACGGCAAGAGAGAAGCTTACGGGGATCCATCAACGATGGTTGGGATGGAATCGCAGGAGTAGGGGTTGGTGATGGATGATTTGTCAATGCACGCCGGGCATGTGATGCAGTCTGGTGGTGGTGGGAGGGAAGAGGACTTGCATCAACATGGGAGGTAGAGATTTGAGACGTCTGGAAACTTGTTTTTGAGGCGCCAAAACACGGGTTGACAGAACAACGAATGCAGTGCATGACGTGCCTTGATCATTGCTCAATCTCCCTATAGCTTCACAATCTCCTGTTCTCTCCTGTTCTCTCATGGTACCTCATGGTAACGGACGCGTACCTCCTTGCCTTAGCGTCTGGCAGCCATCGCACTCGAGGATCATTCTGGCAGCAGGACAGCACGGGATGAGTGAGGAGAGAAGGGATGGAGATGGTCACAGGGTGGAAAGTCCTTGAGCCAAGAGCTTACAGCTGAAGGGACATGTGAACGTAATGAAGGCTTATGTAAACAGTATGGGAATATCAGATTTGAGCCCTGAACTTCGAACCCAAATCCTAAACCTTGAACCCCAATCACTGCCTGTGACTGAACCCCACTCACTCGCCCATCTGCCATGCCCACTGCAGGGACCACCCGGGGTCGCTGCTGACTGCAGTGTAGCGCTGTGTGTTGCTCACTCGCACCGCCACAGTGTATTGTGATGAATTTGCACTCAGCACGTCCCACTGGATTTGCAGCCCCTGGCTGGATATGGGTAGCGTTGGTAGTGGCAGTGGCGCCACTGGGTTAAGAAGGGGGGAAGTCGGAGGGGGAAAGGATGGAGGGAGGAGGATGGGAGAAGAATTTAATGACAAGGGTGTGGTATCCAAAACTCATTATGACAAAAAGCAGCAGAATCTTAGCATGCAGCGGAATTATGCTAAACGAACGGACTGGAAAAAGAAGTTGAAGAGGGCATGGGAAGAGGGAACATGAGAAGAGGGAGCAAGGGACGAAGAACACACACACACACACACACACACACACACACACACACACACACACACATACACACACACACACACACACACACACACACACACCTTGCGTCTCCTGGGAAGGGCCAGTAGAAGCGCAGCAAACGCGGAGGGTGTCATTGCGACCTGTGGGGATAAGAGCAAGAGGAGAAGATGGGAGAGGTGCGAAAGGAGAGGGGGGGCGGGAGGGAAAACATGAGATGTGAAGGGGGAAAGCGACCAGAAGAGAGGCGGGAGAAGTGCAGGGTATTGCAGGAATCCTTATTAACCTTCTCCACTTAGGAGCATGGGGTCTTGTCGCTGCAGGTAAACATGGTAGAATCCAGAGAGATAGTTACAGCTGCTCTAGAACAATGCAAGCGAATAATGCTAATCCCAAACCTCACACCTGAGAGCATGGGTTTGTCGCTGCAGGTAAACCCAGCAGCATCTAGAGAGACGGTCGTGGGCAGTGCAGCTGCTGATTTGAAACAAAGAAGTTCAAGCAACAGTTCCAGCTATCCTTACCTGAGAGCATGGGTTTGTCGCTGCAGGTAAACCCAGTAGCATCTAGGGAGATGGTCCTGGGCAGTGCGGCTGCTGCTGACGTGGCAGCGACCTCCGTGCCCGCCAGCTGTACCACGTGCTGGTAGCGCCGCTTGTCGCCCCCTGATTGGACGGCTGTGAGCAGGAATGCGGCCCCTGGCGGACTAGAGAGCTCGAGACCGTTGCCTGGAGGAAGAAGAACCAGCCAGAGCAAACAAGGAATGCGGGGAGGAGTTGAAGCATGCAGAAGGAAATGCGAACGAGAGGTAAGGTCCGAGAGAGGACAATGTTTGAGAAACGACCGAGAGCAGTGGAGTGAGCATTGTGTGGGCGCTAAACAAGACGGGTACGGGTGGAGGAACCATTACTGCGTCCACTATTCTTATGTGTATGTATGTATCATGTATGTACTAGTTATGATGAGCTCACCTGCTACTGGCAGCTGCATGCCCGCAGGAACAACCGCCCCGTCCACCTCCCCAATCGCCTCCTGATTCACATACCCAAACGAGAGCGCCCATTTCCTCTGAGTATGTATGAATGTACTCGCTATGAGCTCACCTGCTACTGGCAGCTGCACGCCCGCAGGAACAACCGCCCCGTCCACCTCCCCAATTGCCTCCTGATTCACATACCCAAACGACAGCGCCCATTTCCTGAGCGGCCTGGGCCCCACATTAGAGAGAGTGACCTTGGAGGTGAATCGGAACGCAGGCGCTCCGGCAAAGGGGATGGGCATGAGGGAGAGTATGCGATAGTCTATGATAATCCCGGGGCATTTTGCTGAGCTGGTGAGCAGTGATTGGCCGAGAGGGGCGGGGGCGGGGGCGGGGGATGGGGAGGGGGAAGGGGAGGGGGCGGGTGCTGGGGTGGAGGCGGGGGAAGGGGCAGGGGCGGGGAAAGGGGAGAGGAGGGATTCGGAGGCAGGGGCGGGGGCAAGGGGGAGTTCGGGGGAAGGGGCGGGCGCAGGGGTCGGGGCTTCGAGGAGGGGAGGGGGAGGGGGCTGGCGGCGGCGACGGGGGCGAGGGGAAGAGCGAGGAGAGGGGGAGGGTGGGAGGGAGAGAGGGGGGGATCCGATAGGTTCTGATATAAGCGGAGGGAGGGCCGGCTCGGAGGCAGAAGGGGAGGGAGCGAGCGAGGAAAAGGCAGGTTCGGGGGTTGCAGGAGGGGGAGCGGATGTTGAAGTGGGTCCCCTGTTGGAAGGGGGGAGCTTGGGGGAAGGGGGATCAGTGGGTTCTGCAGGAGCAGAATCTAAAGCTGACGTGGCAGATGGATTTGATGTGGTAGATCGAGAAGCTGCAGAGGAGGATTGGGAGGAGGAGGGAAGGGAGGAAGAGGGCCGGGAAGAGGAGGAGGATGGACGAGAGGCGGGGGAAGAGGAAGGAGAGGGCCGGGAGGAGGAGGAGGAGGGTCGAGAGGAGAGGGGAGAGGTGGAAGAGGGCCGGGAGGTGGGAGGGGGAAGGGAGGAGGAGGAACGAGATGAGGATGCAGCAGCAGCAGCAGCAGTGGCAGTAGAGGAAGGGACGGGGGTATCTTCCACGAGGCGGAACCGTGAAGCCATCCCCATGCCGTGCCAGTACCCACCCTCACGTGCGGCAGCCACTGCACTGTGGTCCTGTGACCCCACTGCTGCACCGTATCCGTGGGCTGGCTCTGCAGCAGCGGCAGCAGCGGCGGCGGCTGCAACGGCAAGCAGGACGCACAGCACAGCGGCGCATGGCCGCACGAGTCCTAAAGCTTCACTGTTCCACACAAGCTGCCGCTGCTGAAATAAAAGGCGCAGTTGCAGAGGTGGGTGCTTCCGTACCCCATAGTAGCCTCCTCGTGCACGTATCTGTAAACCATCAAAAGAGCAGCCCTCCATAGTAGTCTGTTCTCTACAGTCACTCCAGCAGACACGCAGGGCTCGAGCAATTAGAGTCCGTAGAGAGGGATGCGTTTACCGCACGCAGGAGGTTCTGGAGCGAGCTTGAGTCGGAAATGGAGGGCCTGGGATGCAGAGAGAGGGACACTGCTTGATCAATGGTGAAGAGGGGATGAAGTGTGGAGAGAGTGACACTCCTCCAGAAGTCAATGGTGGTTAAATGCTGGAGAAGGGATGATTACGGAATGATTCGTGGATGGCTGGGGGCGAAGGAAGAAGTGACTCTTGAAGACGGAACGCAATGTTGAGTGCAACCACAGGAATGCGACTGCTGCTGCTGTGAAAGAATGCTTGGCTGACGCTGTTGGGAACGGAGTAAGTTGCGGCCACAGCCAGTCATGGTCGGAAGGACCCTTACTACGCCGTCGACGGCTGGTTGAGGAATGCGTTGACGTGGATCGTTTGAGCTGGATCCAACGACCAGGATGCACCCAGAAACAGCCGCCAATGAGCGTCGCGCTTCTAATGCAATAGAGCACGAACGAGCCATCCAATCGGAACGGCCAATGCCGAGATCCTTCAATTCAATCGAGCTCTTCATATTGAGGGATTCTGAGGCTTTCAGGCATTGAGCTGCCTTAATGACGCCTCGAGGATGCCGAATAGAGGGATGGTGGTCGGTGGTTGTTAGGGCTATTGCCATGTGAGCAAGTCGGGAAGAAGCGAGCATGATCTGCCTAAGTGTTCAAGAGTAAGGTTATTGAGAATAGGAGTAATTGAGAAAAGAAAGGGCTGAAAATGCCCAGAAAACGAAGCTGGAATGCGCGAAGCGGATGATCCGGTGACGATTGAGTGAGGAGGCGACGAGAAACAAAAACGTCCTAGAAAAATCCGTGAAAATATGACTTCAATATTGAATGCTCCGCTATGTGAATGTTAGGCGTCTGATGAATCAGAGATTTTTCTCAGCGCATATGTAGGCACAAGCTGCAATTTCGTTTGTAAATTGATACGCGAACGAGAAACCAGAGCCAGCTTGACCGAATCAAACCAGGTCTCTTCCCTCACTTCGACCCAGCTGTCTTGTAACCATGTTCGCATGCCCTTTGATTCGTCAACGAGACGCGACTACAGCGAATTTCTTCCCACCGTCGTTTTTGCAACCGCGCTCAATCACATTTGATTCTGTCAGACCAACGCAGAATCAGCCACCTAATCGCAATGATTTGGCCACACGCACACAAACGCTCTACCAGGCTGGTTAGTCTGTGATAACTCCTCGTGTAGTTTCACACCCACCCATTGTGCGGTGCACTGTCTAGAATCAAGACGTAATGCTACATTCTGCTTGGTCGTTTCACGGCTGTCCAAATTAGAACTTAGACCCGTGGTTCTCTCTTTCTGACTCGCTAATCTCGGATTTGCACTCACCTCTGTCCAAGGGGAAAGTAGGTTCCTGTTGACGTGTCCAAGCAAACTTCCTTTCTTCTTGCACATATTCGCGTGTCGCTTACCTTTGTCGCCGACGGGGCCATCAGGCGACGTTCGCCGTCGCCTTTCGTCAATGGAAGAGCCGTCGTGGACTCGCAAGCTAGCTCCGGACCGCACGATAGCCGAGGAAGCGAAGGCCATCCTTCACGAGGTGCGTTGCTTTCCCCATGCGCCGCATGCGATCGTCACACTGCCCTGTTGTTGCGGGGGAAGCGGTGCAGGGAAATGAAGGGAAAAGACAGGGAAAAGCAAGATAGAAGCCATTTGTTACGGTTTTCCGGAACCTTACTTGACGTTTAGTAGTAAGCACTCTATTTGTGCGCACCACTCACCACAGATCTTACACACTCTCCCCCTCTTCCCCCCACTCCCCACCCCTCTCTTCTCCATTTCCCCCTTTTCCCCCACAACCCCCTTCCCCCCCCGTCACCCCATTCCCCCCTCCCGCTCCCCTCTCCCCGCTTCCTCCACTCCGCTCCCCTCGCCCTGACCCGCTTCCCCTGCTACCTTAGCAGCTGACTGCCGTGGTGGAGGTCGATCCTTGCTGGCAGATGAGCACGTGCAGATGCATTTCAACCCAAACACACACTACCCTCCCTTCTCCCGTTTCCCCTCTTCCCCCTACCCCCCTTCCCCGCGCCCCCCCGTTTCCCCCTCCCCGCTCCCCCTCCCTCTGCTACCTGAGCAGCTGAATGCAGTGGTGGCAGTCGGGCCGCGCTGGCAGCTGAGCACGTGCACATGCCCCTTCTCCGCTCCACCCCCTCTTTTCCCCCTCCCCCTGCTACCTGAGCAGCTGAATGCAGTGGTGGCGTTCGGGCCGGGCTGCCAGATGGACACGTGCACATGCCCCCAAACCGCCCCAAACCCCCCCTCCACCCCCCCCCCCCCCCCCCCCCCCCCTCTTCCCCCCCTCCCCCTGCTACCTGGGCAGCTGAATGCAGTGGTGGCGGTCGGGCCACGCTGGCAGCTGGACACCTTTCTGGGCGGCACTGCCCGCCTCTCTGCCATCCAGAAGGCCCTGCGCGCGCGGCTAAACAACATAGAAGGGGCAGCTGGAGCAGCGGGTGGGATAGCGGGTGACGGCGTGGGGGGAAGGAGGGCGGAATATTACGAAGATGGGGAGAGCAGCAGAGACGACATAGGAGTGTGGGGGAATAAGGGGTATGGCAGCAGGAGCGTTGCTGCGGCCAGCTATAGTGATAATGAGAGGAGGGAAGAAGCAGGAGGAGGAGCGATGGAAGAAGGGGGGTTCGCAGATGTGATGGGGAAGAAGAAGCTGGGGCGAAGGGCCAGTCAGCCGCCGACCATATTCGGATCAGCACTAGCGGCGGCAGCAGCAGTAGACGGCAATGATATGAACGGGTGTAGAGATCGGCAAGGAGAACCGGCTGGGAGCGAGGGTTTTGGGTTAGGACGGTTAAGGTTAGGGTTAGGGTTTGGGCGGTTGCATGCTGGGAGTGAAGGCGAGGTGATGAAGGTGCTGGGCGATGTGGACATGCTTATAGAGCGATGCATGGAGATGCTTATAGAGGAGTTTAAGGACAGCCTTGTGAAGCACTGCAAGGCGTTTGAGGTGCCGATGGCGAAGGGTGTTTTGGACCTCAGTGTCCGATCTGCTTCACCTCTCCCCCGCTCTGTGTCTGCTGGTGATGGTGCTCTTGGTACTGGGGCTGCTGCTGCTGCTGCTGCTGTTGCTGTTGCTGCTGCTGATTCTGGTGGGATGAGCAGTGGACACAGCATAAGCAATTCGCGTTACAGCAAGAGCTTATCTTCTATTGATGATGAGGAGGAGAGCTACAGTGCAGCAGCAGCACCGACGGCCTCAGCAGCAGCAGCAGCAGCAGCAAGCAACAACGCGAGGACTTCTCACAATTATAACAGCAACAGCAGCCCCACCAGCAGCAGCAGCAGTGGGGGCGGTACCAGCAGAGCGGTCAACCCCATGTACAATGCACAGTACAGTGCACTTGTGAAGCGATTCAAGAAGCTGTCCTCTCGGCCGCCCATCACTCTGGATCCCTTTGGGAAACTGGCAGCAACGGCAGCAGCAGAAGCAGCTGCGGAAGAGGAGGCTGCATCAGCAGAGGAAGCGGCATTTGCAGGCGAAACGGGAGAGAAGAGTGGAGGGAATGTGGAAAGAGTAGGGGAAGGAGGAAGAGGGTGGAGAGGAGGAGGTAGAGGAAGAGGAGATGCGGCATCACGGACTGGCGGCAAAGGGAAAGCTGCAGGGAGTGGCATGGAAGGAGAGATGACAGAAGAGGAAGCGAGTGTGCATAAGCGCACCATGTCAGACGATCTGTTTGCGCGTGATCCCCTGCATGCAGCCTTCGGTGTGTGCCACCGTAGCCCCCACGTCTCCCCCAACTCCAACCCTTCTGCTGTGGCCGCTGGAAGGGACGGGACAGCAGGTGGAGGAGAAGGAAGCGCAGAAGGAATGGGAGGAGTAGCAGCAGCAGCGATGGCGGCAGCAGGGAAATGTCCAGCGCATCGTTTCAGCACTCCACATGTGGAGATTCCCTGCATCCCTGAGCTCATATCCCCTAAGCAGACCCATCCCCATCCCCTCTTTGCGGAATTAGAAGCTGTGGAAGTGCAAGATACCTTTGCAGCGGAATCCCATGATCCTAGGATGGGGGCAAATGCTAGCAGAAACCATGATGCTTGTGCTCAAAACGAGGCTGCTACAAATGGGGATGAGGAGGAAGATGGGGGGGGTTCCTCCAATTTCACGTTCTCTCCTCTCTCAGACACATCAGGCTCGGCGAGTTCTGCTTCGGTGTCCCGAAGCACCCGGGCAGCTGCAGAAGACATCCCAAACCTGCTGCCCTCTCCGGTCCAGATGTCCGGACCTGCGTCTATTGTGAGTGCTGTGTCTGCGATCCACGCCCGGAAGAACCGAGCCTCACAATTGGTTCGATCTGAATCAGAGGCAGCAGCGGATGGAGCGCGGCGGTTCTCGCGCCGGGAAAGGGAGCAGCAGAAGAAACAGCAGGAGAGGAATCGGCAGCAGGTTCAGGAGGAAGAGGACTTGTATCCGCTCCCGGACCTGCCAAGTCAGGCTTGGCAGAGCCGAGCCACCAGGCACGGTCGGTCTCAGTCCACTGCAGCGAATTTCACCATTGTGCCTCGAAGAAGCACGAGAGGAGGGCTAGATGGGGAGGCTGGAACGAGTGTGACTGTAACAGGAGATGCTGCTGGTGGGGTAGGGGCAGGGGCAGGGGGAGGGGCAGGGGGGTTGAGAGCAGGAACTGGAGGGGTGGAGCCCCTTCCCCCTTTAGGGGGAGTCAGAGGGCGGAGGGGGGAATCTGGTCCGCTGGCAAGACCAAGGGGGGTTGGGGGAGGGGTTGCAGGAGGAGGGGTGGGTAGGAGTGAGAGAGGAGGGGGGATGGAGGAGGACGGGCAGCAGCAGCTGGTGCCATGGCTGCCTGTGAAGGCTGTACCTACTCTGGAAAGAATCGCTCAGCAGCTAGCAGAGGGCAGCAAAGCAAAGGAGTGCATGGTTGAGTACTGGTATGCTTTCTCTCTCTCCTCTCAGCCGTTTTTTTTCTTCTCCTCCCACGCTTCCTTGTTTTTTTCCATCTGCCCTTTAATCTCCCCCTATGTCACACCCCTCGGTCCCTTGCATATGCACCACCCACCTGCTGCTTCTCTATTACCTGACACCAACTGCACAACCCATGCTGTCAGCTGTCTCTCTATCTCTATCCCCGCAGTGTGGGCCCCACATTCGCTGTCTTCCTTCTCCGTCTTTCTCTCCATATCACTCTTCTCTACCCCACCTCCATCCTCCATCCTCGTTCTGAAACGGCTCAAAACGTCTTCCTTTCTTGCCAAACCACACTCCTCGACACGGAACACCATCCTCATCCTCTACCACTGCAGCCCTTCTTTTCTTTACACGCGCCCATTTCTGTCTAGGAATTCGGAGGACGCGGTAGCAGCACGTCCTTCCTCCTTCCGTCCTCTTATGAGTCGACTCAAAAGAGGTGACTTTTGAGTCGACTCAAAAGAGGTGACTTATGAGTCGACTCAAATGTCACTTCGGAGGACGCAGTAGCAGCACGCCCTTCTTCCTTCCGTCCTCTTCTCCTCCGCCCACCCTCCCTCCACCCTCTCTTATACCCCGTATACTTCCCCTCCCCAGCACACTGCGGGCAGCAGCCCTCGAAGCAGCCATAGCAGCCCTGGAGATGGGGGAAATGCGTGCCCCTGCCCTCTCCGCTCTGCCTTGGAGTTCCCAAGAGGCCTTTCTCAAGGCCTGGGTGCGAGATGCCTACCTCCTGGTGAGTGTGCTGGGGACTATCAATCAGCTGTAGGTTAGGTTAGGTTGCTGTGGCATGGTCACTACAGTGACTACTTCTTACTGGTACGGATACTCCTGTGAAAGGCCCTCTTCAAGACCTGGGTGCGGGATGCCTACTTGTTGGTGAGTGCGGTTGTGACTGTCAGCTGTAGGTTAGGTTGCTGTGACATAACCACTACCTGCTGGTGTGGTGAGTGAGTGAGTGAGTGAGAGAATACCCGTAAAGCTGTCTGTCTGTGGCATGTGAAGTGAAGCTCTGTCGAAACCCTTGAGTACTGTGGCTCCTTCTTTTCGCACTCTAACCTTACCCAATCCCTCCCATCCCGTACCCCATACAAGCAGATGGACGTGCTGCTAGTAGCGGAGCGCTTCCTCTGCGACAGCGTGTTCCTCTTCTCTCACACCCTCTCCACCCGCTCCTTCCGCCGCGTCGTGCGGCGAGCAGCAGCGCTGAAGCAGGCGCTGCACCTGCTGTGCGGCAACGCTGCTGCCATCTGCTCATCTGATGAACAGCCCGAGAAGTTGTTCAGTCTGCTGGATATGATTCAGACCACCCAGGACCTCGGGTCGCAGGTGAGTGAGTGAGTGAGTGAGTGAGTGAGGGAGTGAGTGAGGAGTGAGTTACCTAGACATGATCTCAAAGGATAAGGGAAAGGAAGAACAGCAGCTTTTCTGTTCTGATTGATGGTGCATCAGAAACAATCTCACTCTCCTGCTGTACTTCATCCATCCATCCATCAGTTCTGATGGAACATGTGCTTGTGACAGCAGTTTTTCTATCGCCAAGGCGCCTCAAAAACAATAGCGCCCTGCCTTGCTTGACCCTCCCCTCTCCACTCACTCACCTATGCAGATGGAAGATGTGCTGATGGCAGCAGGTATGGAAAAAGCCCATGAGCAATGGAAGAAGCTGCCAAAACTGCTGACATCAGCAGCAATTGCGTCGATTGATAAGCTCAAGGAGAGGCTGAACGATGTTGGTGCGGCGCAGCAGGCCATGGCTGTTGCAGCATCGCCACGGTCTGCACAGAAGATTTTCAGGTGGGTGAAACGGGGTGAAATCGGAATAGAAAAGGGTGAGTAGGTAGAGAAGTTCCAAGGGAAAGCTGAACGGTGTGGGTGCAGCTTTATGCCCCATAGCTGCTGCCTTTCTGATTGCACCCTCAGGAGTGAAAGAAGGTGGAACGGGGAGGGATAAAGATGGGGAAAGCATTCTGAGCACCCAATCCACTCTTGGTCCTTACCCTTCTACCACGATGTGTGCATCCCCGTTAAAAAGCTGCAAAATGCTTTCTGTCCGGCCTGTGGCAGGTTGTGGAAGGCACCAGCGGAAGAGAGGCCAAGGGAAGAAACGGATGTGTCAGTGCATGCCATCACCAGCTACACTGTCAACTACGTCAACCAGCTCCTGCGCAAGTGAGTCTTGACCATGTTACTGAGAGGTTGGGAATGGCCATGTGATCAGAACATCCGCGTGTGATGAGGCGATTTTTGAGTCGACTCAAAAATCGCCTCATCTGCTGCGCAAGTGAGTCTTGACGATGTTACTGAGAGGTTGGGAATGGCCATGTGATCAGAACATGAGTGGTGCTAACCAGCATAGAATTGAGTGAGTAGCTGTATGCAATAACCAAGCATGCTATCACACACGCACCAACCTTACAAGCACACACGCATCTTTCTCGTCCAACCACCCCCCTGTTTCAATCTCCCCTCCGTCATCTACCTTGTCCTTACTCCCTCGCTCTCACCTCTCTCTCCCACAGAGACGGCTCCCGTTATGCTCGCTTGCTGGAGAGCGTGTACAGGAGAAGAGGAGGGGAGACAGGCACAAGAAGAGTATTGGACGAGGAAATCAGTTTCTTACCCCCTCGCTCTCTCCTCTCACTGCCACAGAGACGGTTCTCGGTATGCGTGCATGCTGGAGAGCGTGTACAGGCGAAGGGGAGGGGAGACAGGCACAAGAAGAGTGCTGAATGAGGAGATCAGTGACCTTCTAGCGGCGCTGCACCACAACATGGAAGTGCGGGCAGAGGTCATTGCAGAGCGTACTGTTGCTGCTCTCTTCATGCTCAACAACACTGCCTATGTCTCCAACTCTCTGTGAGTGCATGGCTCTGCTTCATGCTATATCTAGCAACTTGCCCATGGGTCCAATGATTTCTGTGTTATGAATAGACCTATCCATTGCTCTGCACTCATGCTCTCATGGTCTCATGGTCTCTGCTTTCTATTCAGTGCAAGCACGAGCATGAAGGAGGCTATGAAGCAGTCCGAGCGGCTTAAGGAGTGTGAACTGGCCTTTATAGACGCCATCACTGTCAAGGTAAGCTTTTTGATGCATTGGGAGTGCATATTCCTACAGCTCCCTTTGCACGATGCTATTTAGTTCTGTGGCCCTGGCAATGCAGAGCCAACCATATCATCCACACCCATACCACTTACCAGCATATATCTTTCCATGCACTCCCTTCTTTCTGCTTTCAGATATGCTCTCACCTTCTCTGCATGGAGGCCAGTTTCCAGCTCAATGCACAGGAGCTCAGGATCAGGTCAGTGAATTGGATCTTGTCTCCTTGCAAGTAATTTCTCAAAACATGTCCTGCCCTACGCTTGCTTACCTACGTAGCACTAAAACGGCGTGGTACCCCTTGACAGGTTGAAGCGATTCAATGCAGCCTTTGAGGAGCTGGCACTGCTCCAGGGCAGCTGGAACATAGTGCACATCAGCACACGCAGGAACATTCGACAACTTCTGGCTACAACGCTGCATGACAAATACAAGAACTTTCTCATTCCACACAGGTACATCAACCCCTCCTTCCAGTTGTGCTTATGCCCCCACGTGTGCAATTCACACACATGCACTCATGTATGCATGTGCAACAAAGATGAGTGTGTACGCTCTCTCAATGAGCATGTATGCATGCCCTCAGGTGGCCATTGAATGGCCTCAATTCTGTATGTTTCTCAGTCATTCAGCCAGAACACGTCCCCTTTTACTTTGGCTTCCCAATATCTTACCTCCATCAAACAGGGACATCTTGACAAACATCCCATCGTATCGTTGGTCCCCTGATCGCCTTCTCCGTGCTGTACAAAAGAACTTCTTTATTGGTCCCAGTATCATGCGGTCAACCTCCCATGACGTGTAAGTGACCAGTGTGATTGATGTGTAATTGAGGCGCCACCACATATCCCTTACTCATATAGCCTGCAACCGCTATTTCACGCGATCAATTGTAAATAGCCTGCTAGTGTATCAGTTGGTACAGATCACTGGAGGCGGAGGGTGAGCGGTGCACGGTATATTTATGAACACAGCCTTCCTCTTACAGTGCTGATACCATCAGACTAGCCTGCAAATGTCCTCAGCGCAGCTTGCATGAGCCACATAGATGGAACATTGGCTTGGAGAATCAGCTGATTTGGCCAAACATTGCTCACTGCCGCCGATGCGCGGTACTTCAATGTATGAAGACTTAGTGATGACAGAGTATCCCTTCTCCATTTAGTGTAAGTAGTCCTCACAACAAATATGGCGTCGAATTCATAAATGACACTCTGGTAGTCCTGGTAGAGATGCGTAGCTGAAACGTATGCCCTCTCACTGCTTGTTTGTTCATAACCTGCACACTTTCAAGTGATGAGTACCGTACACGGCACATTGAATCAAATAAAACGTGTCTTTAGACGAGAATAACATCCCTTCAACTACACGTACATTGTGGTTGCCTTATACCGTACAAATTGTTAGTAGTACATCAAGGCTTGCCTGACAAGGTACGTGTAACGTGTTAGTAGGTTGCCCAAAGAAGTGGGCTTGGATCAATGTGTTAGACGGGCTCTTGGAGGACCAGCATCATGGCACATGGACCTGCAGCACATTACCATGCTGATTAGCTATTAGACTTCGATGGGTTTCTATGACACGGCCGCACTCCTCTTTTTCCCTGCTGGCTGCTGAGACCCCTTCTCATGCTGCCGTTGCTCCTGCTGCTGCTGCCTGTGGATGGCCCGCAATCCAGAGAAGATGAGCACACGGACCAGCAGTGATACAATCCTGGAGCCGAAGGCCCAGATAATCTCAAACAGCCACATGAAGATGTTGTTGGATGGAAAAATCCCTCTCGACAGGGAGCACAGCGTCCGTGGGACAATGCCATGGGTCGTAACCACTAAAAACTCCCCAGAGCGAACCGTCGCTATGGTGCATTGGGCTATGGAGTCTGGAGTTTCGACGTTGTTGCGGTCGTAGAAGCATGCAATTTTCATTGACCTGGTTAAATGCTTGCCAGTGAACTCAGCTGGTTGGGGTGAAAGGGGATTCAGGACAGTGAGGAGTGTGAAAGCGTTTGTAAGATGTCGAGGTGACAAAGAAAGTGCAAATGGGAGGAGCGAAGGCAGATTGGCTCACCATCATCGAGTAGTGCTGTGTCTGTGAAGCCTGGACATATCAGTGACACTTGAATGTTGTACGGGAGAAGTTCAAGCCGCAAAGCCTCCGCAAATCCTCTGACTGCATACTTAGTGGCAGTATATATCGAAGCTCCATACCAAAAGCTCTGTAAAACAAAGCGGAAACGAGTATCAGGATCAGACTACAGCAGCACCGCTATATTGAGAGCAGCACCGCTAACCGTGATAGATGGAATAGTCGGATCGTAAGGGCAGCTTGATGGACGACTAAGAATATTAGAAAGGCTCACCAGGGCTGCTAGAGAGCACGTGAAGACAATAGCACCAGGCTCCTCCCCAGCCTCCGCCCGAGCCTTCATGCTTGGGAGTACAGCCTGCACTGGGTAGACACTCCCCAGGAAGTTGGTGTGAACCTGAGACTGAACGTCTTCAGCCGATATGTCTTCCACAAATCCGGTCCTCACAATCCCAGCGTTGCACTGCAGAACGTCAATCGGGCACTCCTCGTCTATTGATGTGATCGCTGCCTTGATAGCCGCCGGGTCAGTAGCATCCACCGACTGGAATTGTAAGGAAAATGCAGGGAAAATGTATGAAAAAACAAGTTACAAAGGCATGTCGTACGGAAACCATTCAAATATAAAGGTAGACATTTATTCTAAAAAAATGTATGAATTCAAGTGACAAATGAGACGAACCTTAATGGATACCCACGGATTATGGGAGATGAGCGTGGCCCTGGTGTTGCTTGAAGGGGATGCTATGTTGTCAAGACAAGCTTCCACCTCTTTCCTTGCTTGAACCAGCTTCTTGTGATTTCGAGCTATCAATGTCACACTAGTACCCTGTGGTTTTCACACGTCACAATTAAAGGAAACCTGCGGATTACGTCAGAGGAAGAGAAACTCCAATTTCCCCAGAACCAATTCTGTAAGAAAGAAAAAGGGACAACTTTATTCCTCTAGGAAAAAATGCAGGAGAGCGGCAGCTGGCCTAAAGAGAAAGTACCTCGCGATAGTATTGCTTAGCGCATGCAAGGCCGATTCCACTTGAACCTCCGGTAATGACCACATGCTTTCCTTTGAGCGACCTCATGTCGGCTCTTCAAGTAACAGCTTGTTCTGAAGGCTTTCAATGTCGTTTCTATATCAAAAGATACGCGACGGTAACAAAAACAGCCAATCAGAGAATGGCCAAGCAACACGCGTGAGGCCACAGTGCATCCGCCATCAAGAAGTGAGCCAGTGGATCATCAACGGCAGAATGACCAACTTCGAAACAAGAAGATGATACGGTATGAAAGATCAGTCCAGCACCAAGAAGTCGAATGAGAACTATCATACACTGGGGGATTAAATGCAGTATATCATCCGATGCTGCTTTTACGCAGATCAGCGAAGAGTTCTACTATGATAAGATTCAGTGTGCTTCGACTCTGCAAGAGCAGAAGCCTAGGCTAAGAAGCGAGATTGTGGAGGCGGAAAAACAGGTTCTCAGCCTACAACTAGCGACTCGGGGCGGGGTTCAGTCTGGCTGACCTGCCTGGAGTTTTGTGTCAGATTCCTCTGTTCTTTACATAGCCCACCGAACCGGACCGAACCAGGTCGTAGCCAATGAGGCACCGATTTTCCGGCGCGAAAAGAGAAAGGAACTGCTCTCGAGGTTTTGTGGGAAACTGGACGTTTGTTGACCGCGATAGCGGAGAGAAGCGCGGAGCTATAGAGATGCTTAAAGGATACAATCACATTTTCACTTAGAGAGCATGTTAGTGAATGATCAAGATTCAGTAATCTTCTACTGAAACATATTATGCAAACATGAAAAGGGTTAAAACCCGAAGCCGGAATTGGAAGACTGCTCCCTATTTTGGAATGAGACGGCGGCGCCTACGTGTGGTCTCTCGTTCTAGGAACTCTTTCTCCAAGGCAGTTAAACCACGCCGCCGGGCACCTGGCTCAACCACGAAGCGATAGCCTCCACCGCGACCGCGTCGGCCAGCCTCCCCAAGCTCTTCCACGAGGTAAGTCCAGCCATTTGGAGGCCTGCGGCGCTCCATGGCATTGACTTTAACTGGGCCATCGGCCATCTGGAGCAGAACGTCAGAGAGTTTTTAGCAAAAAGGGAGGATGTGCAAGTGGAGGGAAATGTTAGGAATACAAAAGTCCAGCATTTGTACAGAATGATGCAGCGGATGATAATTAACAATGAAAACAGCCATTTGCTATGTGCGAGTGGGTGTCCACATGCAAATGTGCATGTACGTGTGGGGGTGTGCGTGTGTGCGTGCATGCGTGCGTGCGTGCGTGTGTGTGTGTGTGTGTGTGTGTGTGTGTGTGTGTGTGTGTGTGTGTGTGTGTGTGTGTGTGTGTGTGCACAATCAAGTGCACATGAGACAAGTACCTGTTTCTTGTTGAACTCCATTCTCTTGACAAACTCGTCCAGTTTCCACACTTCCTCCTTTTCAGACTCCTGTAGCAGCAGCTTCACTCTCTCTGGCCCCTCTGGAAGCGAGTCCACGGCTTCACTCGGGTAGATCTTCACATGCCGCTCTCCCACTGCCTTGTCGTAGGAACTGAAGCAGACAGGAGACACAGTTGAAGAAGCAAGGGGGAAAATGCAGGGACAAAGGTGACAGAATTGAAGACGGTGATTGGAAGGGGGAACAAACACGGGGGAATTAAAGGACCACGTGAGAAGATAGTTACACACGCGCTCAAGCTCGTAAAATCAGAATTTGATAAACGACAAGGGCAAGACACCAACCCATGCTGCTTCTCAAACTCCTTTGGGATGGAGTCATCAAGAGGCTTGCCTTGCTCCTCCTCCATCTTCTTCTCCAGATCCTTGAGCCACAGGATCGCATGCACTCGCTGCTGTCGCACGCGATACTCGCGAGCCAGCCGTGCGACGCTCCAATGACCCGGATCCTTCTGATGCAGCAGCCAGATGTTCTCCTTACTCTCCTCTGACAAACGCGCAGCCGTCGAATCAGGAGGAAGTTCGGTCAGGTTGAAGATCCACGGCTCCGACCTAACACGAAAACCATCGTCCCCGTCTGACCGTCCATCTGATGAACCTGCAGCTCGTTCCGCGCCCGATCGGCTTCCGTCGTCACCTGCGCCAGACAGGACCAGCGAATCGGCTTCCTGATCGTTCGAGCCAGCGATTTCCGCTTCTGCTGATGGATCTTGCTGGTTGCGATGAGGAGAAGTGACTGTAGCGAAGCAATGGCTAAGATCGGCGCAATGCTGCGACGACTGAGCGATAAGACCTCCGGATTGCGAAATCGCTGCAGCCCCTGCTGCTGCCCTGGCCGCTGCGGAAGAGTCTAGAAACAGAGCCGAGGGCACTAACGCCCTGAAGAGTCGTAGCTTTGACATTGAGGAACTGCCTTGCGATCGTCCGAGAGATGGTTACCAGAACGTGCAAATAGTCTCCGCATAGCCCGCTAGAAACTCCGCAAAGCGGGAAAACTGCTTCGTTCTGGGGCGACCATCTGTTCCTCCTACCTAGCGTCCTGCTTCTTGTTCTGCTTGACGAAGCCTTGGGGAAACTAGTGGTCCCCCCCAATGACATGTGGCAACGACCTACATACAGCTGCTCCCGAAGTTTACTATTATTGCTGCACTAGTGTAGTATCTGTATTCTATTCAGTTCAAACTGCTCCCTGGATGAAGATTATGGTGTTGGGGGTAACAACTACAATATTATGTTTACTAAACGGCTGCATGAGAATAGAAAAAAAGGATAGCATTTTGATGGTTTTTCGATTAGTCCAAACCGTAGAAAGGGCGGGACGAAACAGGGGCGCAGGCCAGACGTGTTGGAACGAAAATCACTGGTAGATGCTAGTCTCTGAAATAGAATGCAACGGAATGATGAGATTAGGAATGTGGGTGATACAAATAGCAAACCCTAACTGAGTTGTACTCACTAAGGAGCACCTCACTACAGCCTATCACAAATATTAACATTTGACACAACCCTATAGGCTGAGTGAGGGGCATCAAAGCAAGCAGGGTGAACAAACGGTCACAAGACCAGTCCATGCAAGAAGCAAAACAAGCTCAGGGTGGATCTCAAGGACACCACACAAATTCCGAGCACAAGCAAGCGGCCACAAGGCCAGTTCAAGAGTTCACTAGGATATATAATAGTAAAGCACAACAAGCAAAGCAAACAACAAGGCTACAGCAACCGAGGACCTGCCTCAACAAGCCCTAACTGCACACAGAACCGGTGGTGATCACCAGGCGCCAAGGCCTTGGTGAAGAGTGTCAAACTATATATATGCTTTGGTATAATGGGTAGGCTATAGTGGGGTAGCCAACATGGGGTACAACCCCTTTAGGTTTTGTATTTGTACCAACTCTCTCGATAGTTTACACCATTACTGCTTGTTAATTCTGACATGGTATCAGAGCAGTAGGTCCGTAGGACCGTTTTTTTTTTTCAGACCCACCATTACCTAGTGATCGACTACGGTTACCGCGTTAGGCCAGCGCCCTGCCCTGCGCCAGCGCCCTGCCCTGCCTTCCTTGCGTCGAGGGGCGGCAGCGCGCCGCTCCTCACTCCTCCTCGTTTCCCCCGACAGAGGCTCCTCTGCAGACCCTCCACCTGGACGTGTGGGGCCCAGCCCGCGTTCGTGGACAGGGCGGTGAGCGGTACTTTCTGCTGGTTGTCGACGACTACTCGCGTTACACCACGGTCTTCCCCTTGCGCACCAAGGGTGAGGTCCCTGCTATCCTGATCCCTTGGATCCGAGCAGTTCGTCTCCAGCTCCGCCGCAGGTTCCGCCAGGACCTTCCTGTCCTGCGTCTGCACTCTGACAGAGGTGGTGAGTTCACCCCCGACCTCTTGCGGGCCTTCTGTCAGGGGGAGGGCATCGAGCAGTCGTTCACGCTTCCGGGCTCACCGCAGCAAAATGGGGTTGCTGAGCGCCGCATTGGCTTAGTCATGGAGGTCGCTCGTACCTCCTTGATCCATGCGGCGGCTCCCCATTTTCTGTGGCCGTTTGCGGTCCGGTACGCCGCGCATCAGCTCAACCTCTGGCCCCGTGTCTCCTTGCCGGAGACCTCTCCCACATTGCGTTAGACGGGGGAGGTTGGCGATGCGTCGCGTTTCCGGGTCTGGGGTGCTCGTGCCCTTGTCCGCGATACGTCCGCGGACAAGTTCTCCTCCCGCACCATTCCCTGTGTCTTCCTTGGCTTTGTCCCTGACGCGCCTGGCTGGCAGTTTTACCACCCCACCTCGCACCGTGTCTTCCCCTCTCAAGACGTCACCTTTGACGAGTCGGTTCCTTTCTACCGTCTCTTCCCCTACCGCACTGCCCCTCTCCCTCCCCCGCCGCTTTTCCTCGCTCCAGGTACCCCTCCGGTAGACCCCCTCCCCCCTCAGGGTCCTGCTCCTTCAGGTGTGTCTCAGGTAGACCCGCCCCCCGTGGCTGAGCCTGTAGAGGTCACTAGCGACTCAGGTGCTGCTGCGGGAGGTGCTGCTGGGGGTGCTGCGTCTGGGGGTGCTGAGCCTGCGCGTGAGGTGCTGGGGAGTGCGGAGCCTGGGGGTGCTGAGCCTGCAGCTGCGGAGTCTGGGGGTGCTGAGCCGGAGGGTGCCGGGTCGGGGGGTGCTGAGTCTGCTGGCGTTCCTCTGGGTCTCGTTTCACGACGCGGGCCTGTCTCACCATAGCAGGCACGAGAGTGACTTGCGTCGCGTACCTGTCTGAGGAGTCGTGCTGCTGGAGCTGCTTGTCGTGGAGGCGCTGGGAGTGCTGGTGTCTCTGGTCGTGGAGGTGCTCGTAATGGAGGTACTGGAGTTGCCGGGACTGGTACTACTCCTGGGGGTGTTGAGCCTGCGGCTGCGGAGTCTGGGGGTGCTGAGCCTACGAGTGCGCAGCCTGGGGGTGCTGAGCCGGAGGGTGCTGGGTCGGGGGGTGCTGAGTCTGCTGGCGTTCCTCTGGGTCTTGTTTCACGACGCGGGCCTGTCTCACCACAGCAGGCACGAGAGTGGCTTGCGTCGCGTACCCGCCTGAGGAGTCGTGCTGCTGGAGCTGCTTGTCGTGGAGGCGCTGGGAGTGCTGGTGTCTCTGGTCCTGGAGGTGCTCGTACTGGAGGTACTGAGCTGCCGGGACTAGTACTGCTCCTGGAGCTGGAGGTGTCGGCTCTGGGGGTGCTGCTGCTGGAGGTACTGGGGCTGGAGGCCCTGGAGCTGGTGCTGTCGACCCTGGCGTTGGAGACCCTGGAGCTGGAGGTGCCGGTTCTGGGGGTGCTGCTGCTGGAGGCCCTGGAGCTGGTACTGTAGACTCTGGAGTTGGGGACCCTGGGGCTGGAGGTGCCGGTTCTGGGGGTGCTGCTACTGGTGGCGCTGGAGCTGGAGGTTCTGGAGCTACTGGAGGAGCTGGAGCAGGAGGTGCTGCTGCAGGAGTCACTGGATCTGGAGGTGCTGCTGCTGGAGGCGCTGGAGCTGGAGGTTCTGGAGCTGCTGGAGGCGCTGGAGCTGGAGGTGCTGCTGCTGGAGTCACTGGAGCTGGAGGTGCTGCTGCTGGAGGCCCTGGGGCTGGAGGTTCTGGAGCTGCTGGAGGCGCTGGAGCTACTGGTACTGGTGGCACTACACCGCCGGGACTGTTTTTCGCTCCGCCGTCACCGTCGTCTCTGCCACCGCGTGACTCCGTGCTTCGCCAGGTTCTTAGCCTCCCGTCTTCTATTGGCCTCTCGTTACAGCCCGGCGCACCACTGCGTGCTCCTTCTCCTTACACTGAGCAGACAGACTCGCTTACAGAGCGTCGTGAGCTTGCGTCTCGTCCTGCCTCGCCTGTTCGCGCGCGTCGCACTGGTAGTCGTGTTCCTCGTGAGCGTCCGCCTCCTGTCCCTGGCACGCACGCTATGGCACTTCGTCCTTCCTCTGTTCCACAACGTGTTCCCCTGCCGTCTCCTCCTGCGTCTTCTCTGCCTGACGTTCAGGACTCTGAGTTTGACCTTGTTCGTGCTGCTCACCCCACAGTCACGCGTCTGCTAGCCACTGTTGTCACTGACCCGTCGTTTGAGTCTGCTGCTGCGTCTGCCTTAGTCTCTGAGCTTGTTGACTTTGCTGTTGCCTGTCGTCTAGACTTCGCTGCTAGTCTTGTTGCTGAGTCTGAGTGTGTCTGTCCTCCGTCCGTCGGGGGTGAGTGTGCTCTTGGCACGGACGTCCTTGAGGACAGGCAGGAGGACTTTGAGTGTCTTGCAGCCGCTGCGCCTCATCTCGTGGCCATGCTGCTTGCCCCTGAGGGAGACCCGGATGCTCCAGACATCCCGACCCCGCGCTCTTACGCAGAGGCGATCGCGGGTGAGTACTCCTCTCAGTGGCAAACAGCCATGGACGCAGAGATGGCATCCTGGAAGTCCACAGGCACTTACGTCGACGCAGTTCCCCCTCCTGGGGCGAACGTAGTCGATGGCATGTGGATTTTCAGGGTGAAGCGGCCGCCGGGTTCTCCGCCTGTCTTCAATGCTCGTTACGTTGCACGAGGTTTCAGTCAGCGAGAGGGAGTAGACTTCTTCCAGACCTTCTCCCCCACCCCGAAGATGACCACTCTTCGGGTGCTGCTGCACGTTGCCGCTCAGCGTGACTACGAGCTTCACTCTCTGGACTTCAGGACAGCGTTCTTACAGGGCAGTCACAGAGGCCAGTCAGCTCAACTGGTCGAGTCCCTCCAAGCACAAGCCCCATGCCTGATGTAGTCGCCAGGTACTTCGCCACCCTCACGGCAGCCGTCTAGTGAACAGGACGGTGCCTCCCAGGTCCAACAAAGAGAGAGAGGACACTAAGAGGGTAGGCAAGGTCCGGGCGAGTACAGGTCATCAGGTACATGAGGCAGCCAACAAGCTCTGGGTAGGGACCATTGGGCTCAAAGGGCTCGTCGGGGAAGGGGCCGGTGAGTCTGTGGTTTACAGCAAGAGGAGTGGGCTGGGTGGTGGAGTGCTGAAGCCCGAACCGCTGAAGGACCTGCTGCACCATGTGTGACTGCGTCAACGCGATGGTGCGAGCGGTTCTGTCCCTGGTGATCTGCAGGCCAAGGTAGCGCTGCAGTTCACCAAGGTCAGTGCACGTGTGTCTCTTCTGCAGTTCGGACTTCACCTCAGCCAGAGCTGCCCTGTCTGGTGTAGCAAAGACCAAGTCGTCGACGTAGACGAGTATAAAGAAAGGAGTGGAGCCAACACGAACAAACAGTGACGGGTCAGCAGAGGAAGGGCGAAACCCTAGGTCACGAAGCGTGGAGCGAAGAGTGTCGTGCCACTCACGGGGCGACTGGCGGAGACCGTAGACTGGTCGCCTCAGGCTGCACTAGGTCACAGGAGGGAAAGTACCAGTGAAACCGGGAGGACGGCGTAGCCAGATCTCCTCGTGCAGTCGTCCCTGGAGAAAGGCAGTAGAGAAGTCGAGGTAGTGGAGCTCGTAGTTACGCTGTGCTGCTACGTGTAGTAACACCCAAAGTGTAGTCATCTTCGGGGTCGGAGCGAAGGTCTGAAAGAAGTCAACTCCATCGCTCTGACTGAAGCCTCTCGCCACATAGCGCGCCTTGAACACCGGGGGTGATCCTGGCGGCCGCTTCACCTTGAAGAGCCACATGCCATCGACTACGTTCGCCGGGGAGGGGGGACTGCGTCGACGTAGGTGCCTGTGGATCTCCAAGACGCCAACTCTGAGTCCATGGCCGCCTTCCACTGAGAGCCCACAGCCTTGACACTGCCTCACGGTACGTGCGAGGAGTCGGTATGTCAAAGGCGTCGGGCGTCTCCCTCAGGGGAAAGGAGCATGGCACAGAGAGTGGGAGAAGCGGCTGCCAGGTACTGCAGCTCAGAGTGCCTGTCCTCTAGGACGTCACAGCCAAGGGCAAACTCACCCCCGACGGACAGAGGACGGGTGGGCACCACACGAGTGCTGTAGTCAAGGTGGCTGGCGGCGGCAAAGTCAGCGACAACGGCAGTGAGAGCCGAGACAAACGACAGAGAGAAACGAGGGTCGGTGACACCAGTGGCTAGAACACGGGAGACAACAGGGCGAACAGCACGGTAGTAGTCGAAGATAGGAGTAGGGGAGACAGGAAGAGAAGACGGAGGAGGAGACGGGAGAACCGACACCGGAGGAGGAGAACGACGAAGAGAAATACAAAGGAGGGCAGTGTGGAGGTCGGTAATGGGGGAAGAGGGACGAGCACTCGGAGGACAAGGACGGGAACGGTAGTGACGGACAACAGGAGGAGGAGAATGCGGTGGAGTGGAAGACCAAACCGCCAGACGGTCGTCAGGAGGAGGAAACGTAGGACCAAACGCAGGGGGAGACTGAGAGCGGACAGGAGGAGAGGAGGGAAGACCAAGGGCCTGGAGGCCACTCACGGGCGGGAACAACTGCCGCTCCAGAGGGAGATGCTGCAGCTGCGGTGGCGGCGGCGGCTGCTGCTGCTGCTGATGCTGATGCGGCTGCGGCTGCTGCTGCTGCTGCTGCTGCTGCCGCCGCTGCTGCTGCTGCTGCTGCTGCTGCTGCTGCTGCTGCTGCCGCCGCTGCTGCTGCTGCTCCAGCAGGTCCAACTACCGCAACTCCTGCTGCTCTCGCTCCAACCGCTCCTGCTCCTCGCGCGCACGCCGGCAGGCCGCCTGGTAACACGTGTCGTGGCGGTGGGGAGGCGGAGTGCTCTCCGCAGACGTAGTGCCCCCAGCTCCAGTTTCCTCAGAACTAGCACCCCCAGTGCCAGTGTCCCTAGAGGGGGTACCACCAGGGTCAGGGTCACCAGCTCCAGCGCCCCTTGTCCTAGCATCCCCAGTGCCAGGACCTCCAACTCCAGCACCCCCAGAACTAGCACCTCCAGTGCTAGCACCTCCAGCTCCAGCACCCCCAGAACTAGCACCTCCAGTGCCAAGACCTCCAGCTCCAGCACCCCCAGGGCTAGCGCCACTTGCGCCAGCACCTCCAACTCCAGCACCCCTCAAACGAGCACCCCCAGACCGAGTACCGCCAGTGGCTGCACCGCCAACTCCAACACCAACCGAGTCCACAGTAACCTGTCGCGGAAGTACCGAAGGCTGCTGAGGGGACTGCTGCGGGGAGGGAGACGCTACCTGACGCGTGACCGAGGGTAGAGGGGTAGCGTGAGACACACCGGACGGGGCAGGACCAGGGGGGGTTGGGGGTACCGGAGGAGCGGGAGCAGGGGGGAGAGAGGGTGCGAGGAAAAGGGGGGGAGGGGGAACCGGGAGACCTCGACAGGGGTACCGGGTGTAGTAGGACACTGACTCGTCGAACCGGACGTCACGGGAGTCTAGGAACTGGTGGAGGGGCGGGTGGTAAAAGGACCAGTCGGCCGAGGCTACCGGGAAACCAAGGAAGACACAGGGAACGGCACGAGCCGAGAGCCTGTCCGCAGAGGTGTCGCGGACAAGCGCAAGGCAGCCCCAGACACGAAAGGCTAACCCAACACCAGGGGACCCGATCCAGAGACTGGTCGGTGAAACCTCTGGCCGTGAGATGCGCGGTTGGAGGTTCAGCTGGTGAGCGGCGTAGCGAACCGCGTAGGGCCACAGAAAATGGGGCGCATGGGCATGAATCATGGACGTGCGGACGATGTCCATAACTAAGCCAATGCGGCGCTCGGCAACCCCATTCTGCTGTGGAGACTCCGGCAGCGTCCAGGACTGTACGATGCCCTGCTCGCCGCAGAATCCGGCAAGAATGCCTGAGCGAAACTCACCCCCACGGTCAGAGTGGAGACAGGAGACACAACGGCCACGAGTGCCCTCAGTGGCTAGAAGCCACCGGATCAGCGTAGAAGTCACCTCGGACTTCTTTGCGAGAGGAAACACCATGGTGTACCTAGAGAATTCGTCGATGACCACCAGAAAGTAGCGCTCCCTCTCAGGTCCCTGCGTAGGTGCAGGGCCCCAGACATCCAAGTGGAGCGTCTGGAAGGGAGCAGTGGCCGGATGAAGGGAGGAGGAGTGTGGAGTGGCACGAAGACGGCCGGCGACGCAAGGAGTGCAAGGGGGTGCAGGCGAGGGAGGGAGCGACGGGAAGACGCGAGGGAGACCTGAGACAAGACGGAGGCAAGGGATCGACGGGTGGCTAAGACGGTGGCGCCAGAAGACGGTCCGGTGGGTGAAAGACCGACACGAGCAAGATGCAGCAACCTGACCAGACGCGACAACCGGAGGGGACGCAGCTACCTGGCTGGACTCGACAACTGGCGGAGGCGCAGGAACCTGGGGGGACGCAGCGACCAGAGCGGACGTGGAAACCGGGGAGTGCTCGGTGTTGAGGACGTAGAGACCGGAGCGCGGCTCCCTGGTGAACGTGGCCAAAACTCTGCCAGTGACAGTGTCCGTACAGACTGCAGTCCGCCCACCCCCCACAAAGGTAACGGTGATCCCCCTGTCCTGGAGGTATCCAACACCCACCAAGTTCCAAGTGAACGAGGGGATGTGGAGGCCGCGCAGGACACCAGAGGGGACCACAGGGCACGGGAGGGTGGTAGAGCTAGGGGACCACAGGGCACAACCTGACCAGACGCGACAACCGGAGGGGACGCAGCTACCTGGCTGGACTGGACAACTGGCGGAGGCGCAGGAACCTGGGGGGACACAGCGACCTGAGCGGACGTGGAAACCGGGGAGTGCTCGGTGTTGAGGACGTAGAGACCGGAGCGCGGCTCCCTGGTGAACGTGGCCAAAACTCTACCAGTGACAGCGTCCGTACAGACTGCAGTCCGCCCACCCCCCACAAAGGTAACGGTGATCCCCCTGTCCTGGAGGTATCCAACACCCACCAAGTTCCATGTGAACGAGGGGATGTGGAGGCCGCGCAGGACACCAGAGGGGACCACAGGGCACGGGAGGGTAGTAGAGCTGCGTGCCACGGCTGGTCCTGAGGAAGGATCAGCCAGGGCTACCGGTACAGGAGCAAGGAGCGGTGTGAGTGTCGTGTGGTCGCGGAAAAAGCATTGCGACACGCCAGAGTCCAGCGTGAAGACCAAGGACGCCACAGCCTGTGGTGTAACCGGTGTGGAAGCTACACAAGCACCGAGAGCAAAAACACAAGCACCTAGACTAGAGAGGCACAAGTCTACGGTAGCAGGAGGCAAGCAAGCTAATCTACGAACATGCGAGCACACAGATCCATCAGCACTATAGTCAACATCAGCATAAAAGGCATACTGACGAGCATCATCCATAGACATATCAAAGACAGAAATCTTACGGGCTAACAGGCGAGCCCAGCGCGGAGTGGTCGCCTCAGGGCCCCAACGGGCACGATAGAGGTCGTCGAGGCGGCGGAAGCACCGCGCGGCAGAGTGGTCGTCGCGGCCGCAGACACAGGGGCTGCCCGGTCCGGTGAGGCACCAGTGGTCACAGGGGCCGGTGTCATGGCGAGGAGGGCGAGGGGCCCAGCTAGAACTGCTGCTGCAGCGGCCGGTGCTCCCTGGTCCGCCCGCACCCCACTGCGGCGGGGGGCCCCAGTGCTGCTACTGACCCCACTGCAGTGGGGGCCCTAAAGGCTGGAACTGCTGCGGTGCCTGCTGCTGCTGCTGCTACTGCTATCCCTGCTGCTACTGCTGTCTCTGCTGTGTCTGGTGATGCTGTGGCTGTTGCTGCTAATGTCCGACACCCCCGCCGGTCTGAACACCGACAGTAGGCGGGCCTGTCTGTCCTGCACCTCCTCCAAGGCTCCCTCTTCCTAGTGCACCACCGCCGCCGCCGCCGCCACCACCACCGCTCCCAGCTCCACCTCCACCGCCACCGCCTCCTCCACCTCCCTTCCCGCCCTTCTTGCCACTCTTGCCCCGTTTCTGCCAGTCAGCGGCAGAGACGGCGGCAGTGTCCTCAGAAACCGACACAGCAGCAGAAGCGCGGGTAGCAGTGAAAGTGGGAAGCTGAGGGGCGGCACACCCCGCAAAAAGACGGGGGGGCACTGCGTCAATGGCGGAGGCAACGGAGAGGAGGTTACTCTCGATCTTCCCGAGAGCGTTCTCAAGGAGATCGATAGTAAGCTCAGTGGGGTGCTTCTGGAGAAGCACGTCGCGAGCAGTAGCAAGGCGGTCAGGGAGGCGTGTGACTAACCAGTGCACAGTGAGCCACATGGGGGGGGGAGCGACAAGAAGCTGAGCATCAGTGCAGGCCGCACGGAAACTGGTGTCAAGTGAACGCAGGTGAGTCACGAGGTCAGACACAGTCGCAAACGAGCCAAGGTCGGGAAACACGAACGGCATGAGGAGGCGACTGAGGGAGGCAGAGGAAGGGGTGGAATAGCGCGCAATAACATCATCCCAAATCCCTTGCGCGGTCTCCACCTGGACAAAGTGGACGGTCTCAGTCGGTGGGAGGAGCTCCGTCGGCGCAAGAGCAGTGGCGGCGTTGCGAGAGTCCCACACATCCCTCGCCAATACACGACGGTCGTAGTCCGCCTGCGCCGCAGGAGTCGGCTCCGGGTCGATCGGGAGGGGGTCGGGAGACAGGGGCGCCTTGAGAGCACCAGACGCGTGGGCCCACAGGGTGGCGCCGTCCTGACGCTGTCTGGTGAGGTAGCGTGTGGCCTGGCGCTGCCAGGTACTGAACTCGATCGGTCGTCCCTACGCATCGAAACGAAGGCGGCGGGACTCCATACTGGAGGCTAGGCTAGAGGCGGCTGGAGCGCGGAGGAGGCGGGTCTAGGAACGAGGAGGGAAATCTAGGAGCGCCAAGAGTGGCGAGGCAAGAGACTGGCGGAGCTAGTGGCTAGGAGCTAGTGGCTACACTGGTCTAACCTAGGCGACCGGTGAGAGTAGCGGCTGCCAGCTGCTGACCAAGAGACCAATGACAGTAGGAACGGAAGGGGACCAAGAAGGCGATCGCGGGTGAGTACTCCTCTCAGTGGCAGACAGCCATGGACGCAGAGATGGCATCCTGGAAGTCCACAGGCACCTACGTCGACGAGGTTCCCCCACCTGGGGCGAACATCGTCAGTGGCATGTGGATTTTCAGGGTGAAGCGGCCGCCGGGTTCTCCGCCTGCCTTCAAGGCGCGTTACGTTGCACGAGGTTTCAGTCAGCGAGAGGGAGTAGACTTCTTCCAGACCTTCTCCCCCACCCCGAAGATGACCACTCTTCGGGTGCTGCTGCACGTTGCCGCTCAGCGTGACTACGAGCTTCACTCTCTTGACTTCAGCACAGCCTTCTTACAGGGCAGCCTGCACGAGGAGATCTGGCTGCGCCGCCCACCTGGCTTCACTGGGTCGTTCCCTCATGGTACCCAGTGGAGCCTCAGGCGGCCGGTCTACGGTCTCCGCCAGGCGCCACGTGAGTGGCACGACACACTGAGGACGACACTTGCGGCTCTTGGGTTTGCTCCGTCGACTGCTGACCCGTCGCTGTTTCTGCGCACCGACACTTCGCTGCCGCCGTTCTACATCCTCGTGTACGTCGACAACTTGGTCTTTGCCACTGCTGACACTGAGGCTCTCGCCCTGGTGAAGTCGGAGCTGCAGAAGAGACACACGTGCACAGACCTGGGTGAGCTGACAAGCTATCTTGGCTTGTAAATCACCCGGGACAGAGCACGCCGCACCATCACCCTGACTCAGACACACATGGTGCAGCAGGTCCTTCAGCGCTTCGGCTTCACCTGGTCCTCGGCACAGGCCACTCCTCTGGCTACAGGTCACTCGCTCTCAGCTCCACCTTCGGACGAGTCCGTAGAGCCGAGTGGTCCTTACCCAGAGCTAGTTGACTGCCTCATGTACCTGATGACCTGCACTCGTCCTGACCTCGCGTACCCTCTTGGCCTTCTGGTTCGCTACGTGGCTCCTGGTCGGCACCGAAAGGTGCACATGGATGCTGCTAAGAGGGTACTGCGCTACTTGTGCAGTACATCGGGCATGGGGCTCGTGCTTGGAGGACGGGGCCACGTTGTCCTCACTGGTCACTCAGACACTTCTTGGGTTGACGACCAGGCTACGCAGCGGTCCTCACAGGGTTACACCTTCAGCCTTGGCTCTGGTTCAGTTTCTTGGCGTTCTACACGCTCGTCTTCAGTTCTCAGCTCCAGTTGTGAGGCTGAGATCTACGCCACAGCCATGGCTGCACGGGAGTTACGCTGGCTCACCTACCTGCTGACCAACCTGGGAGAGCGGCCTCGTTCTCCTCCAGTGCTGTACGTCGACAACAAGGCAGCCATTGCCTTGTGTCAGGAGCACAGACTGGAGCACAGAACGAAGCACATCGCTCTGCGTTACTTCCTGGCTCGAGAGTTGCAGCAGCGGGGTCAGCTTCGTCTTGCTCACATGGCCACTCGGGCCAACACTGCTGATATATTCACCAAGGCACTTCCGTCTGGTGATCATCAGCGCTTTTGTACTTTGTTGGGCCTTGTGCCTACGTTTCCACACTTGCTGTAGATTCTGCTTGTATTGTGATCTATACATATATACCTGCATGCTTGCTCTTGTTAGGTAGTGATCCCTGTGCTATTGCTGCATATACATCTCTGCATGTGAACTGGCCTTGTGGCCTCTTGCTTGTGCTCAGAGTGTGTGGTGACTTTGTGATCCACCCTGAGCTGTGTTTTGTTTCTTCTCTTGACTGGTCTTGTGACCTTTGCTTGCTCTGGCTATCCCCCATTTCGCCTATGGGGGTGTGTCAAACAATATATGCATGTTTAGGTTATCTAGGCTGTATGGGGGTTAGCACTAGGGGGTACAATATTTCTCTCGACATTCTTCTTGTACCCCCCCCTTGACCCAATCACACACTACTTCCTAGTATTCTAACACTGCGGGGCTGGGGCGACGGGCCAGGGCGCGGCCTGGGGCGACGGGCTAGGGCGCGGACTGGGGCGACGGGCCAGGGCGCGGGCTGGGGCGACGGGCTAGGGCGCGGGCTGGGGCGACGGGCCAGGGCGCGGCCTGGGGCGACGGGCTAGGGCGCGGCCTAGGGCGACGAGCCAGGGCGCGGGCGCTGGCGAAGGAACAGGCTAGGCGCGGAGGGCGCGTATGGCACTAGGGCGCTAAGGGCGCGGAGGGCGCGAGAGCGCGGAGGGCGCGGAGGGATCTAGGGCGCAGATGGATCTAGGGCGCGGAAGGCGAGGAGGGCGCGGAGGGCACAGAGGGCACGGAGAGCGCGGAGGGCACGGAGGGCACGGAGAGCGCGGAGGGCGCGGAGAGCGCTAGGGCGCGGAGGGCGCGAACACGGGCTAGGCTAGGCTAGGAAACAAACATAATTGGTACCAACTTAAAGTAGGAACACAACGGAATGTGTGAACTAGGGAAACAAGGGATACAAATAGCAACCCTAAAAATGTTGTACTCCCTATAGTGCTACTCACTGTAGCCTAAGAACCTATAGTAACATTTGACACATGGGTATCCCCTCCCACTATGAGCCCTAACTCAGCCCTGCGGGAAACCCTATTTTTTTCGGGGCGAGAGTTAGGCTGGGCTAGGGCTCATCGGTTGCTGGTGTGCGAAGTGCTCGGGATGTTCCGAGATGTTTCTGAGGGGCCATTAACACTCTTGTAAGGGGTACGTTTGACAGTCATGAAGTGTTCGCCCGGTTCGGGAGTGTTAATCAGGCTCAACACCATTTTCTGGGTTGACCAAGAAAAAAAACACCAATTTCGAAACCGCCTCGACGATTCCGATGTGTTTGTCTGCCTGTCGAGCAGGGTCATTGGTTTGTTCGTTTGCAGCGGACGTCCCACGACCTCACCAAAAGCTGATAGGATTCAAGCTGTATGAATCTCTACATCAAACATATAACATTTTCACCCTTTTACAAATGTTGGGAAGTCAATGTTACAATCTAATCTGGTGGCAGACCACCCCGCTTGGCGTGCCAGAGGCGGGACTTGCGGAGCTTGAGGAATGTTGCCAGTTCGATGGAGGCCTACTAGTTCTTTCAAGCTGTTGTTGTAAAAATGATCTCAAGCTCTGGGTCATCTATGGGCGCTTCAACGTCACCAGCTTCACCGCCTGGCGGGTCCGCTAAAAGCTCATGGCGCCGTTTTCGCATATCTTCACGGGAATCTCACTCAATAGCTCACAGCCTCGCCTAGGGCCGACGGCGTTCTCAGCTATTCCGATGGAGTTTCTGAAACCGTCATGGCATTACCCGTGAAAGACGGAGCCAGCAAGCTGTACAGTTCTCGTGCAATATGCGGTAAGACTTTCTATGAGCTCTCGCTCTTGCCGCTTGATCATGTATCGCTGCCGATGATTTTTTTTTCCTTCTTTTAACTTCCTGCATTTCATCGTGCGCAATTAAGCCGGCGATCACGAGGCATTCGTGCCGTTGAAGTGCATCGTGACTATGCTGCACGTAGATGAAACCAGATGGGTATGTCTGCTCGCGTGTAGGCCCTCTCGCAGGGCCTCTGTCATTGGTGGGCCTGGAATCCCCATAAATTTCATGCGTCGGAAAACGGCAACGCGCTCGCGTTGCAACCTGCGAAGAAATCAAATTTCTGTTACAGCATCTCATCCTCTTGTACTCTCGCCATTCCTTTCCGCAGGTCGGCCGGCATCGGCAATAATGAAGACGTAGCTCCAATTACGGACGCCTGAAGCAGATTAATCACGAATATCGTTCTGATCAAACAGTGTGACAAGTGTATGGCGAGATACAGGTTACTCTGTTGTAAACCTTGTAATTTGTATTGTGAATGCGTAAGCCAGCGGTTGTAAGGCCCATTTCTCTACGGCAAGCCAGCCAGCATCGCTGCTGCGTAGTTTTTTTTGTGTATTTATTGTTATAACATATTTTGAGATTTTCGTTTGTGACGCCTAGAGTAAAGAAACATTTATGTTGAATGTTCCTAACGGAAATGATACATACAAATCGGCACTCGTTGTAACCTGTCCACTCATGAATGCACCTCATACTCGGCTTCGGCTCTGTCAGAGACTTGTCAGAGGCTAGTGCGCAGTGACCGTGAATAACTACTGTTCCTTGCTAGACCTATCTGAAGTCTCGATGCGAGTCGCTTCTTGGTTTAGCTTGTAGTAGCGTCAGTTCCTCCTGATATGAGCGCGTCTGGTCGAGGCGTCAGAGGGGACTTGGAAGCGGGGCCTGAACCAGGCACGAATTCGGGTCTCGCTTCGGGATTCTCGTCAACCGCAGGATGGTCGGTGCCGTCCGCCGTCGATATGCGATGGGTAGGCTGCTACGCTAGCAGTCGCATAGACTGATTAGTGTTACCCGCGCTTATTGCAACTCAATGGTTCAGGCTTCGTGCTAGTCGTGATTGCGTCTTATGGCGAAGGCTAGACTTGATTCGTTCAGCGTCTCAGGACTTGAAACGCGGAAAGGCAATTGTAGCGCCAGCTCCTGCCGGACCCTTTCGGCGTTCTCTACTCCGTCCCGTGCCGTCCTGTCGCTGGTCGGTGCAGTCCTGCCCGTCTTAAACTGTGTTGCCATGCGAAGACAAGTCGCGCTCCCTGTTTATTACATGTCACGCGTTGCTTGTGTTCGCTTCTATCTGAACGCCGGATTCAAGGCACGCCATTTCTCCGCAAGGGTCTTACATGTGTCGTCCGTATTCCATTCCTCCCATGCTGTCCATGCTGCAGAGAGCACCAGGCGGCCAATCGTCAGGTTCCAGTAACGGGGCCTTCACGGGGACGAGCGGGCTGTCGATTCAGTCTGGTGGTGCACCACCATCCACCCAATCCGGCTTCCCATTCTCACAGCCGCAGTCCGTTGGACTCTCAGGGTCGGGAGGCCAGGGGTCCGTTGCAGCGAGGGAGTTGATTGTCAATGTTCAACCGCTCGTCTTCATCCTCACACGTAAGCAGCCTATCTGTCCTGACAGACTCAAGGACCCCCCACAACGAAGTACTAGTATAGGAGGTCAGGCATCCGTTGGGGCGCAGGAGTTGAGCGTCAATGTCCAACCGCTCGTCTTCATCCTCACCCGTAAGCAGCCCAGAGTTTCTTGTTCTTGTAAATAATGAAGATTTGTTTGTCTGACACTCAGTGTTCAGCCTCTGCCGCATTGACTCACTCCTCTCTCGTCCTGCCCTCCCCCACGTGCTCTCTTTTCCCTGCTCTTTGTTCCCTGCTCCCGGTTTCCTGCTCTCTCCTTCCCGTTCTCTGTTGCCCTGCTGTCTGTCCTGCCATTGTGCAGTCATGTTTCTCCTCATGCTGCTCAGCTTCCCTCAGGCTTCAGAGTTTCTGGTACGCCGTTCCCAACCCCTCCTCGCCTATCCCACCACATAGTGAGCACTAAGACCAGTGCTTATGGCGTTTCGGCCTCTTCTTCAGTATTTTTGTGGTTAATGCTTATGCGAGGACTTGGGCAATAAACTTCACGTCACCCTTTCTCTGCTCTTCTGCATACACTCATGTCCCTGCTCTACACGCATGAACTTCATTCCCCTTAATGCACATCATTCCCTTGAATACATGCCACCCCCCTTCACTCCTCCCCTTCCCTCCCCCTCCCCCATCGCCCACCCCGTATCAGCTGTGGGTGTTCATCGGAGCGTTTGTAGCAGCCATGCTGCGAGGTCTCTCCCTCTACCGCCATCTCGCCGACCAAGCCAGAGCTCAACGAGCCTTTGCCCGCCTCCTCGGCCTTCCCCCTTCCTCCACCTCCTTTCTCCTCTCTAATCCATCTGCGCTCGCCTCCCCTTTCCCCCCCTTTGGGCCGCCGTTCTCGAGTCTTCCCTTCCAGCCTGCAAGGGATGCTGCAGTCCCTCTCTCCGACCTCCCCTCCTTCCCCTCTCTCTCCCCCTTCCCCGCCTTCCCCTCGTCCCTCTCCCCTTCCATCTCCCCGTCCTCATCCTCTGGAAACCTCAGCCAATCCACGTCAGCAGCAGCGGCTAGATCAGCATCCGCATCAGCTCCAGCTGGAGCTGAGTCAGCGGCATCTGCTTCTGCCGCCCAGCGTATGCACATGCAACAGCCACAGGCACAGGCACTGTCAGAGCTCGGTGGGGAGTGGTTTGGAGTGGGGGAGAGGGGTGGAAGAATGGAGGACGGGTCGTTGCTTGCTGCAAGAATAGGGTCGCTGGTACGAGCACAGTTCGGGCAGCTAGGTGCTTCTCGACAGCAGCAGCCAGGGCAGCAGCTGCAGCAGCAGAGGCAGCAGCAATCAGGGCAGCAGCAGCAGGGGCAACAGGAGGAGGGGGGTCGCATGTGGTTGGAGCACCAGGCGCAGCTGCGGCGGTTGCAGCGGCACCTGGGGTTGCAGCTGGCGCTCATGCACCGAGAGCTGCAGGCATCAGGTGGGAGAGAGGCTTCAAACCGATTCTTTATCATGTGGTGGTAGGGGTCGCCACGTTCTTGTCTCTCCCCACACGTCCCGTTGTTCCCGTGCTTGCACCTGGGGGTGCAGCTGGCGCTCATGCACAGGGAGTTGCGGGAATCAGGTGGGGGGGTGGCTTCGAATCGACCTCCTCGCCACATTTCTCCCTTTCTGCCTGGTCCGTTCCAGACTACAAGCTACTGCATGCGCTGGATGCGGACAATGCTCCGTCCGTCCCTGTTCTGAGCGACGTTGGATTGAGTTTTTTTTTAGACTTATATCTCGCCTCATGTATCATGTTCCAATGTATTATGGTTTCTGCCTGGTCCGTTCCAGACTACGACCTGCTGCGTGCGCTGGATGCGGACAACGCTCCGTCAGTCCCTGCCCTGAGCGTCCTTGAGCTTGCGGTCTTAGATGCTGTGAAACTCTCTTCAACATTCTCCGTATGTCTCTCCTTTCTGCCTGCTCCGTTCCAGACTACGACCTGCTGCGTGCGCTGGATGCAGACAACGCTCCGTCCGTCCCTGCCCTGAGCGACGTCGAGATTGCTCGCTTGCCTGCTTTCCCATACAAGCCAAAGAGGTATGCGGTCTCACTGCCTGGTCAACAGAACCAGTCGTCAGGTCCTTCACATTGTAGGGCGTTTGGCCCCAGTCATTTATTATGTGTGATGTTTCATTTTCCTGGACCATGTTTCTTGTTGTGATTTTTCATTTGCCGGGCCTTGTAAGGGCGATGGGTCTCTGAGTGAAGTCAAACAATCCTGTTTTTTAGTAAACCCACCACGTCTCACTGTGTTCTGATTCCGTGCTACACCAGGAGTCGATCTGGTGCAAACAAGCCACGGCCCAGCCCCTCTTTGCAGTCATTATCGTCGCCGTCCATACAAGGAGCAGCAGCAGCATCAGCAGCTCCAGCTGCATCAGATGCTTCATCATCAGCAGCAGCCAGTGCAGTGTCAAGCAATCTGGTTTCAACCCAGCAAGGGAAGGAGGGAGATGAGAGCAGAAGCAGCAGTGAGCAGTGTACAGTGTGTTTGGAGCCTTTCCAGGAAGGGGAGATGGTTCGTCTGCTACCGTGCCTACACCAGGTGTGTCACTTCGTCCTGAAGTAGAGCTGTGCAATGAGGTGCACTGAAACCTTTGCGTCTTGGGATTATTTGCAGCAATTTATCTTCCTCTCCGTTCCCCTCCTTGTGCTTCTGCCAGTTCCATTCACACTGCATTGATCAGTGGCTACAACGCCAAGCCAACTGCCCGATCTGCAAGCACCAGCTAGTGCTGTCATGAGGTAATTTCTAACTTGTGCTTGCAATACATCAGTTCCATCCAGCCAGGGGACATTGATAGCTGCGCAGTCCGTTGTGTTTCCACTAGTCCTATTGACTGTATCTGTATTCTTTGTACCTTTTTCGAATTCATGTAGGTTTCTGCGTTACGGATCACGTTTACGGCAAGTGAATCTACTCTCCACAAGGGGGTAATTTGTGGCCTGAGTGAGCTAAATGGGGATTTGTACCCTATGACCCACGCTCATGGGATATTTCCGCCACGTCATGTGGCTGTTGGAGCATCCCATCATCCCATCCCATGCATCTGCGCGTAGTGTCTCGGAAGGAATGACCACAGCCCAGTGTGGTCAGCAGCAAGACAAAAGGGTACAGACTGGTACAGAGCAGAAACTCATGGCGGTCAGGGTGAAAACCCACTCGCAAGCCGCAATTGACTGGGTGATATCTTCCTATCAGCCAATCAGACTAATAATTTCCACGCTCCACATGGTCCCACACGAGGCTGCTACGCTTTTGACCTGGATTGTCTGCCAACGAAGCAGGACAGCACTTCTGCGGCTCGCCACGCGTAGCCTTTCATCCAATCAAATCTGCGTCTGCGACCCCTCTCCGCTTCCCCCGGACTTCCCCATTTCAGTCATCGTCTGTCTGTGTTCTTGGAGTCTGTGCTCCGCTTTCCCCATCCCTCCCACCCACCAACCCCACCCCACCCAACCCAACCCCAATCCCAAGGTCCCTGGAGATTTCATTCCAGCTCCACATTTTGACATTCCTGACATTCATGTGCTGGACTGGTTTTATTGATACCATTCCATTCACCCATTGACATTTCGCTTCTTGCTTTTGTCTCCCTTGTGTGTTCACCTCTCACCCGTCGAACTCGCTTCCGGAAACGACGACGCAGAGGGAAGGGCAGTAAGTCCGATACCAGACCCCAATCTTCTGAAGTCTCGACAAGTTCGTGATCATGGCTTCCAACGAGAAGGTTCTGCGAACGGACTCGATGAACCCGAACGTGCTAAAGACAGTGTACGCCGTTCGCGGCGAGCTCTATCTGCGAGCCGCGCAGCTTCAAGCCGAAGGCAAGGAGGTACGCGAATGACTTGGACATTTACTCCGTGCGAATCGTCCCTCATCCTTACAGCATTGTTTTGCGCCGTGCAGTTACTAACGACATGCATGTTCCTCCTTGCCAGCAATTGTGACGCCTGAAGCCATTTCTTTTAGCAACATGCATGTTAATGATTGGTTCTCCCGATCGCTTTCCTTCCTATCGTGCAACCGCAGATCATTTTCACGAATGTCGGCAACCCGCATTCCCTCGGACAGAAACCCATGACTTTCCCTCGCCTCGTGAGTCCCCTCCTCTTTTCACGCGTTCTTGTTACCAAATCTCTATTGTTCGACCTTAACTCTTTTTGTCATTACAGATGCCTACATTCCGTCTCTCGTCATTCCGAAGGAGCTTTGCAATATCCAAGGACTCACCTACATTCTGTCCCGTCGTCATCTCAATCAAGTTCTAAACGTCTGAAACGTGCGCCTTTCTCCTCGTCGACATTCCCAAGGTCCTCGCTCTCGCGGAGGCGCCCTTCCTGATGGATAACCCTGAGACCGCCAAGCTCTTCCCGGCGGACGCCATTGCTCGCGCTAAGAAGTACCTCTCCTTCACGACAGGCGGAATCGGTGAGTCGAGTCTCGCCACGCCTTGACAACGCCGAGTGTTTCGTGGGGTTATTTGCTGGGCAGACGGAATGGGTGTATGAAAGACGCGGTATTGTTTTGAAGCGCCTCACAAATCTGCGCTCGTCAGGCGAAACGGATGCGATGTTCCGCTTGTCGAACCGTGTTCTAAGCAGCATCCACTGACATTGCCGTTGTTCGACATATATTAGTAAGACTCGGTTCACATTCGGCAATGCGTCTGCGTCTCGTTAATTAACGCTTGTCCTCACCGTCTGACAGGCGCCTACATATTCACATTTCCACCTCGTGCCCTTCAATCTTTGTGCGCGTTTGTTTCCCGTACTGGCTTCCCCCTCAGGCGCATACAGCGACTCCCGCGGACTGGCGGGCATCCGCAAGGAGGTGGCGGAGTTCATCGCCAAGCGGGACGGCTTCCCCTCGTGAGTGCATCCCGCTGGTGCTGGGAATGGGAGCTAGACTGAGAATGCGACAACCCGAATCTTACACGACCGTTGCCAAAATTATACTATTGTAGTGCGGAACAGGAAAGCTGCCGATCTCTTTTCATTCGTCCAGTCTCTTCCCCCACCTCATCTCCCATCGCTCATCTCTCCTCCTCCTTTTCCCCTGCGCTTCTTCTCCTCTCCTCTCTCCTCAATGACCACGTGTCAACTGGGTGCAGTGACCCCGATAAGATATACCTCACGGACGGCGCCAGCAAGGGAGTGGAGCGCATGCTCAATGTGCTCATCCGGAACGAGAAGGACGGGGTGAGTGTCAATAGGGACGGCGCCTTTTCCTCAGCGCTCATTCGTATTCGCCTCAACGCTCTCGGCCGCGCGATGCTCCCCTCTCAGTACCTCCCCACACCCATCTTCCTGTACCGCTTCCTGCGCCCTTCCTCTTTCCGCCCCCTTTCCTCCTTTCCTTTCAGATCCTGTGCCCCATCCCGCAGTACCCCCTGTATTCCGCGTCCATCGCGCTGCTGGGCGGCACGCTGGTGCCATACTACCTGGACGAGAGCCAAGGCTGGGGGCTGGACATGGCGGAGCTCAAGCAGTCGTGCGAGGACGCGCGCAGCAAGGGCATCGAGGTGTGTGTGGGTCTGTAGGGGGCTGACGCTTGGAGGTTGGCTGATGAGGGAGGATGGATCGATCAGGGAGTGATGTTGAGCTGGATGTGGGGAATGGCCCTGACAATGATCTGTCTTCTTCTTCCCTCCCTCCGTACTTCCACAATAACTCCCTTCCTCCACTACTTCCCCCACCTCGCACCCACTGTACCCACTTCCTTCCGCTCGCTCCCACAGTACCCCCTTATCTTGCCAAATGTGCTCTCAACCCCGGCTAATTCTCGTGCTCCAAGTCCTCACGACAACCCCATGACCCCCTCCCTGCACCCACCGAACTCCATCCCTTCCCACCCATCCCCTTGGCCAGGTGCGGTGCCTGGTGTTCATCAACCCCGGCAATCCCACGGGCAACTGCCTGTCAGAGGAAAACCTCAAGGAGCTCGTCAAGTTCTGCGTCGACGAGCGCCTCGTGCTGCTCGCGGACGAGGTGTACCAGGAGAACGTGTACCAGGACGAGCGCCCCTTCCTCAGCGCCAAGAAGGTACGACAATGGTTTAAATTGGCACGTGCTGTGAATTCCGGGTTAGGGCGTTGGCAGGAGAGGCTTGTGCTGTCTTAGAGGATGATAACGTGCACCGAAAAGGAGTTCCTCAAAGTTGTTCCGCAAAGCTGAGGAGGAGGATTTGCGAGTTACGCACACTGCGAGGCACCTCAAACAAAGGCAGTGGATACAGCGTAGCCTCTTGTCCCGTCCTCCCTAAAGCTCGTGCTATACTCACGTGTGTAACCACTTGTTCGTGTGCTTACTCCCACTCCCCCTCCTCCCCCTCCCTCAACACTAAAGGTGGCGATGAGCATGGGCGAGCCGTACGCGTCGTCACTGGAGCTCGTGTCCTTCCACACAGTCTCCAAGGGCACGTTCGGGGAGTGCGGGCAGCGCGGCGGGTACATGGAGATCTTCAACATCGACGAGGGTGTGAGTATGAGAGGGTTTCCTTGTCACAGTTGTTAAGGGCCATGTTGACATGTACCGATGAAGATGGTGTGAGTGCTATGGCCACCTGGGGTTTTGCGGAGAGTGCGGGCAGCGCGGCGGGTACATGGAGATCTTCAACATCGATGAGGGCGTGAGTATCGGAGGGGGTCTTTTGTCACAGTTGTTAAGGGACATGTCGACATGTACTTCTCAGAATGGAGTGAGTGCTGTGATGGCCAATTAATAACGCTCGGCTTACATTCTTGGACTAGATCGCCATCTTCCTCTACCCACATCCTCGCACATACTTATATCCCCATGCGTGTGCCCGCCATGGCAGGTGTGCCAAGAGCTCTACAAGATGTCGTCCATCAGCCTCTGCCCCAACCTGTGCGGCCAGCTCATGGTCAGTCACTCCAGCTCTTTCGGCTCAGCTCATGGCTTCTGGTCACGGCAGTCAATACTTTATGTTCCCTCCAAACCACTGTTTCCTTTCGATGCTGAGGTTTCTTAGTTTGTGTTTGTTTGCTTGTTTTTGTACTTGATTCTGTTTTCTCCCTTTCTACCGTCATTGGCTTCAGGTGGGCCTCATGGTGAACCCCCCGGCTCCTGGTGACGCCTCATACGAGGAATTCACAGAGGAGAGGTGAGGAACCGAAGGGGGACGTAGGGTGTGTGGAGACGTGAGGCACAGGGGTCAACCGTTACTTTAAGATGGGGGAGATGGCAAGAGAAGAGACAATGCATGTGAGCGTGAGGGCTGGGGCGGCATCACCCCAGGTGGAACTTTTTTGTTGGCACTGAAATATACCTCGAGTCTTTCACAGTTGCATGTTGCCATGGATGCTGTCGGCATTATGAATGCAATGTCGATGCGCTTGCTCGTGATTAATCCTTTTTTTTTTTGTCACGTGTTGCGTATGGTTGGGCCTGGGGCTGTTGTGGTGTTTATGGTGGTGTTTGTGGTTTTGTTTGGGTCAACAGGAGCTCCCGCCTGGCCTCTCTGCGGCGCCGGGCGCACACAGTCACAGAGGGGTTCAACAGCTGCAAGAACATAACCTGCAACTTCACAGAAGGTGCGGGAAAAGCTGGGATTGGCTATGACTCACACCACCCCTCTCATCAGTATGACATCACAATCATCTGCCAGAGGTTTCTTGCCGACCTGCTGCCAGATGGAAACCTAGGCTGTAGCCAGGGCGCCTGAAGTCTACACTGCCCGTCGACAATCCATTGCCTATCTTCTCATGCCTATCTAGAAGGTATTGCCCGTCCTGTACCCGCTCCCTCCCAAACCCTATCCCCCCAGGCGCCATGTACTCCTTCCCTAGGATCAACCTGCCTGAGAAGGCCCTGGAGGCCGCCAAGGCAGCAGGCAAGGCGGCGGACGTGTTCTACTGCCTGCGGCTGCTGGAGGCCACAGGCATCACTGCCGTGCCGGGAACTGGTTTCGGGCAGAAGGAAGGGTGAGTGGTGTATGCGGACGGCAGGGGTGATATGTGAATGTGCTTTGATGCAATGTTGAGGCTGCAGCTGCTGGTGGCCACAGGCATCACTGCTGTGCCGGGACCTGGACTCGGGCAGAAGGAAGGGCGAGTGTATATGCTGAAGGTAGTGTGTTGCATGGAAGGAAGGGTGGGGTGCTTTGTGAATGTGCTGTGGTTGCTAAGGCGATTGGTGAATAGCAAGTGAAGCATGCTCATGGTTGCTGGAGATGAAGGCCATGACTGCTATGTTGGGATAAGGTCCAGGGTCGTGGAACAGGATTGTCCATCCGAAAAAAAATCCATGCAACCAATCTGAATACCTCATGCGAATTTCTGCCCCGCTATTGTGTTTCATTTCGCCCCTTTGATTACTAACCATATCAGCCCCTACTCATCTGTTGTTCATGCTAAAATCTTTCCACTTTTCAGGACCTTCCATCTGCGCACAACCATCTTGCCAAGTGAAGAGAAGATCCCAGAGATGATGGCAAAATTCAAGAAGTTCAATGACGAGTTCATGGACGAATATGCTTGATACCATGAACAGTAGTGTGCTTAGCATCTGCTCGTGCTATATTGTTTTTTTCAGAAGATAGTAATTATTCATATTGTGAACGAGTTTGGAAATTTTGGTATTTTGCAATTTGTTTCATTATTGGAACACCTGCGACATGGAAAAAAGCTCGCATTATCCAAATCTCGCACACTTGTACCCGTTACAAGTTCAGGAGAATCGTCGCCAACAAGTTCATCCGAGAATCACAGGAAATCGTCGCCAACCAGTTCAGGCGCCTTTTGACTAGTCTCCTCTGCTGGCGTAGCCGCACCACTCGCGCAAGTTAGAGCATCCTTGACGCAAAGCACAGCCATGGCTTCTCTAACAGCCGTAGGGAGCGAGGTGCTCGTTAGCTCTTTCAGACCCCTCCCTCAGACCGGTGCTGCTGTCGGTCGCGCATCCCTTCCCATCAGCTCTGCGCTCTCCACACGTTGCTCGTTCCAAAGCCGAAACCCTAATGCGAGGCGAGGAGCTTCCGTGGTCAGGAGAGCTTTAAGCGGGGGTCCGAACCGCAACCGCGACGAGAAGAATGATCCGGGAAAAGTGATCGAGTTTTCAGGGTCCGATGATAGCGACGCGGAAGCAGCGAGCAAGGAGAAGTCCACTGGTCAGCTGGACGACATTGGCGCGGAGCTAGCTCGCCTTAGGCAGGAACGCGCCGCAGCGGAAACAGCGGCGAAAGCTGATGAAGGAATTGGCGGATTTTGGCGTGGCGTGGTGGAGGAGACGCAGATGATTCAATGGCCGGCTTTCACGTCCGTCCTGGGAACGACTGGTGTGGTGGTTGTCGTCATCGTGTCCTCCGGTATCGTGCTGCTGACTGTCAATGCCTTGCTAGCCAACTTCTCAGACGCTCTTTTTGAGTTGCCAGCAGTCAGGGAGATCTGGCACCTGTAAGCTCTGTTGCTTCCACCTCCAAGGAAGCATTTTAGGACGTTTGCCTAGCTTGTGAATGCTTGATGAGATGACGAGCCACATGCAATGGTTATCATTGTAGCTGAAAATGAATGCCACAACCAAGTGTGCAACAGGCTACGCTTGGGTTGGCCGGTTGACAGCATTTGAGGTTTTTAACCAGAGGAGGACAAGCGGATAAACCAATGTGTTTCCCTTTATGTAATAAGTGAGGCAAGACTTCATAAATCTGTGATACAAGAGCCTGTTGTTGAGTGAAATCAAGAGTTCTGCATTGATGCTCATGTTTGTAAGGCTTCTCGTGTATTTCGATATAGCGAATTCCTTACTATCGAAGACTATGGTTTTTGGTGATGTCGCATGACAAGTGTCTGCGTCCACGATTCTCAGAGGAGCTGACGTGGTAATCCTTGATATGCCGTGCTCAATCCACATCCTGTCAGTTCCAGCACTGCCGTTTCTCGTCGTCAGCCAGCGCCGTAACACATGTTACGCGAGTTTATCGTGATCCTCCATCGCGTAACTGACACACTCTTCCAAGGAACCAGGTCCCTCGTTCATTCTCGCGAGAATTCGCTTGAAGGAAATCCCAAGGCTCAGCCATTTCCTGACCTGTCAACCATACCAGGCCTCCTGGCCATGTTTCCAAGCCCAACCTGTTCGTCCCACTCACTCACCCTCCCCTCTTCGTCTTTCCCCTCGGCCATTCTAGCCATTTCTCCCCCTCACATGCCTTTCTAGGGTTTCCCAAAGCCCTTCATTTTACTCCTGGGCTCTGCCATCATTGCCTTGGTTATCCATCGGGCTTAGGGAGAGTAGGAGGAACAACATAGTTGTCCGTGTTTCCGCGTAGGCTCTCGCTTTGCGTCGCTCCTTGGATTCAAACGATACGATGGCCCACGCCATGGCTTCCGTGTCGGGAGCAGCTCTCTCCTTCGAGAAGCTCTCTCTCTCCACCGCCTCCTCCCTCTCCATGTCTCGCTCCTCCTTCGTCTCCTCTCCCGCTCTCGTCGCCTGCCGGCCAGTCGCTCTCTCCGCGAAATGCGGCCCGTCGTTCGCGGTGGTGTCAGCGCAGGCTGTAGCGGATGTCGCGGCGCCTGCTGCGGAGTCGTCACGGCCGACCGGGCTTTTGTCCGGTTCGGACCCCGCCTGGAAGCTGGGGACAGCGGATAAGGCGCGTCTTAAGACGTACTATGAGTCCGCCGTGGTTCCCGCTATGCTCGCAGAGTTCGGATATGCGAACCCCCAGGAGGTGCCACGTGTCGAGAAGGTGGTGGTCAACTGCGGCATTGGCGACGCGTCGCAGAGCGCTAAGGTGCGTCGCAGAGCGGGAATTTGCGTCGCGAGTCGAATGTGCGTGGCACGAAGGCGCTCTTATTTAGTGATCCAACGACTAGAGATCCAAAGACGGTATCGCTTGGTGATAGAGGGATAGCGCGATTGCGAATCTAAATTTGGAGCTCCCAGAATAGAGATGACTGGCATTGCGTGTAAAAGTGGTTGCACATTCTGGCGATGGTTCGAATGAGCTGTGTAGGCCTAGTTAGGCTTAGAATGATGAGCCTAGCGCGGACGAGGCGGAGTGTGGTGTCTGTTGTAGCTTTTGGTTGGAGTCGTCTGGGGTCGTTAGACACAGTGGAGCGTTGCATCGCGCCATCGCAGTAGTCGCACAGGCGTCGCACAGCAGCGGTTTCCGATACCAATGTTCCCGACGTACGTGTCGCATCACCATCGCAAGCTCTGCCACTTTGTAGCTCAAGAGGCGTCTTTCAGGATACGGCAGAGTAGGGCGGAAACGCAGGGAGAGCAAGGGAGAAGGCGAAGCAGAGGGATCACTTAGACTCGATTGCTAATGTAATCTCATAGAACCTAAGTGCGTTGCTGATTGGTCGTCGTCGTTGCCAGAAGCCGCTGCAGCTGCTATCGTTTTCGGCGATGGAAGATGGAGAGTAGAGTGTTTTTCGAGTCATTTTCGTCAGGGCTATGGGACATCCGACTCACGACTCGCCTTAGACACGATAGGGCTACAGCTGAAGCTGCCCGTTGCCCATGGGAAACTGCCGCGCCCGTCGATTTTTGAGGTGCCTCAAAAGCCGTCGTTCATGGGAGACGACCCCGCCGGTCGCGCAGCCTTGGCCGAGCCAGCGACTCATAACGCGATGACTCTTGAGTCGACGCGACAGACGCTTGAGATGAATTTGCCCGCCCCCCCGCGCGTGCCAGCGGCATCCTTCCTCGCTGCCAGCCAGAACTCAGCTAGCGTCGCAAACACAGCGCCGTGGTTCGCCGGGAAGCGTGGCTCGAGTTTCTCCTCCCTCCCCCCCGTTCCTCCCCAACCCGCGGCCTCTTCCCCCCATCCCCGCGCAGACCCTCCACAGCGCAGCCAAGGATCTAGCGGCAGTGACGGGGCACCGAAGCTATCGTCTCACCGTCTTTCCCCCTCCATTTCCTCTCCCCCCCCCACTCCCGCCCTCCTTCTCCCCTCCCCCCATTCGCAGACCCTCGACAGCGCCGCGAAGGACCTGGCGGCGGTGACGGGGCAGCGGCCCGTCGTGACGCGCGCGCGGAAGGCTATTGCGGGGTTCAAGCTGCGCGCGGGCGTGCCTGTGGGGATGGCGACCACGCTCCGCGGACAGGTAAGACGCGGGAAAGGGGGCCGGAGAGGTGGAGAGTGCGGGGGACTTGCGGGATCTAATCTGCTCTTGCGGGTTGCCCGTGGGGATGGTTACCACTCCCGCGGGCAGGTGGGGAAGGGGAAGGGGAGCGGGTGGAGAGGGGTGGAATTGGGCGTTGCTTGAACGGATGTGGAGAGAAGGACAGGAGAGAAGGGACAGACTGATAAGGGGATGAGGAAGAGTGAATGGAGGAGGGACGATGAACTGGTGAAAGGGAGGGAGAAAGGAAACGGGAGGTGACAGGGGAGAAAGGAAGGCAGGAGGGGGGGTACAGGTGGCGTGGATATTGTTGAGAGGTGGAGTGACAGTGGCAATGGGAGGGAAGCAGCGACGGAGGAAACTGGGTAATATAACCTCAAATGTGTCAACTGAACAAATGCCCCTTCTCCCTTCCTTTCCCACGTCCCCCATCCCACCCCCTCCTCCTTCCCCTTCCCTGCTGCCTGCTCCTCCTCGCCCTCCTCCCGCTCTTTCGTACAGTGAAGTTTATTGAGTCAAATGAACAGGATAAATGAGCTCAGTAAATATTCTGTTATTAGTATATATGAAGACAAGTCGTGAAGAAACAAAACGTTCTCAACCTTCCCACTCTTTCGCCCCCTGCCCCTCCCCCCCCCACTCGTTCTGGAATGTCTCATCAACCTGAGAGACCACCTCTGCATCCCCTCACCACCCATCCTCCCCTCCTTCTTTCCCCGCCTCTACCTCAGATCATGTATGCCTATCTCGATCGTCTCATCAACCTCGCTCTTCCCCGCATGCGCGATTTCCGCGGCGTTTCCCGCGGCGGTTTCGACGGCCGTGGAAACTACTCCATGGGCCTGGCTGAGCAGACCCTGTACCCGGAGATTCGATTCGACGAGATTGACAAGACCCGCGGCATGGACATTTCCATTGTCACCACGGCTAAGACTGACGGGGAGGCGCAGCGGCTGCTGGAGCTTCTGGGCGTGCCGTTTAGGGAGGGCCCGGTTCCGGTTAAGGAGGCGAAGAGCAAGGGGAAGGGGCGGGGGCGTGGGCGCGGGGGTAAGCAGCAGCAGAAGAGCAAGAAGAGGTAGAGGGGTGTGGGTGTGGAGGTTTTGTTCGATTTCAAGGAATTAGGTTAGGAGTCTGATGTGTGTTCTTGGAAGCTGTAGCAGCAAGTCAGCTGTACACGCACATTAAACTCAAGGGCTTCGACCAAGTACGGTATACGTAAAAGTCACTGATCAACTCATCTAGTTTGTAACTCTAAATTAGTGCGGCCTAAATGAGACTGTAGTGAATCGTCACTAGAGCGCCATGAATTCGGGGAATTCAATTGACACTGTAGCGAATCGTCACTAAGTTTCCCCAGATTCTTTCCTGAGGTGTTTTCTTTTCGCACGTCCTTGTCAGCCCCACTCCTTTGTCGCGAAATAGTTGCCCAACCGGCGGATGGTTCGGACCAAAAGCACGGCTGAGAAACATCCGTTTTTCTCAGACCTCAAACATAATACACCAGACTGTAACTCACAGAACCGCAAGGAAAGCACTAGAACCGTCTTTAATGCCTCTCTTAGACGCCGCGGCCTGACAAGAGTCACCTGTAGCAGCCTGGTGTAACAGCAGGCGTGCATGCATGGAGAAACAATTGTCGCCTCGCCTCGCCTCGCCTGCCATGAAGGGAAGGGGAGGAGAGAGCCATCAAGCAGCAAGAAACCGCCATTCCCCGCCGTGCCTGCCTACCCGCCATCACCCCGGCCATCCCATACTTGTCCGAGAGGCATTAGTAGGTGTGCTTAGCCGAACGTGGTTTCCACGCCATTGTTCCGAAGCGAGAATCGGAAACTTCTTGATTCGGCCTTGTTTCGTAAGGCTGGTTTTCCACTGTTGTGAGTCTGTGAAGAAACGGTGGTAGGAAACCCCAGGTCAGTCACGTGGCAGATTCCTGCTCGTGCAGCCACAGGCGCCACGCGAAGTTTGGCGAACACTCTACGTTTGCTCGTGACCTCTCCTTGTTACATCGGTAACTTTTGAGTCGACTCAGTAGTCACCTCGATTGCCGCACACGTTTCTTGGTTGCTCCGGCACCCCGCCTTGCCACATCCCCGCTTTGTTACATCCTCGTGTACCAGTCGCCGAGTTCGCATTCGCATTCGCAAGCCGACGAAATAGTGTAACGTTTCGCGACAGTTGCTGATCATGCCGGAATCCGGTCCCTGCAGTCGAGGTGATGACTCAGCAGGTAACCGCTCCGCGCGGCTGGATTTGAACCTCGATTATTCCGCGCAGCCCTGTACTGCGGAGCTCGGCGCGGAGCAACGGGCGGAAGGCTGCGCGGGCGCGGGGAGTTCCGCAGAAAGGGGGGAATCCCTTGCGGAGAGGGGGGATTTTTCCGCAGGAGGAGGATTTTTGGACACAGCCGCGGCGGTGGGGGAACCGTTGGCGGAAGATGATACCGCAGGGTCGGGGGAAACAGCGGTGGGGGGAGCGGGTGGCGGAGCGGAGGCGGAAGAGTCGGAGGGCGGAGACGCGGAAGAACCGGCGGCGCTAGACGACCTTGTCGGAAGGGCCTCGCGCTTTGCGCAGAGACTGGCGCAGCGGAGACTCCAGGCGGCGGGAGAGCGCGCGGGGGGGGACGCGCAGGTAGGCTCAAGGGGAAGAGGGGGCGGAAACAGCAGTGGCGGCGCAGGCGCTGGCGGAAGAGAAGGCGCGGAGTACACCCGCGCGGGGGGGACGGCGGGGGGAAGCGGTGAAGGCGGGGTGGGGGGAAGCGGGGGGGAAAGCGGAGGGGGATTTCAGGCCATTTTAGCGGCAATAGGGGCAGGGGGCGATGATGAGGCCGCAGGAGGGGATGGCGACACGGATAACGAATGTGATAATAGCGAGGACGAGGATAAGGAGGAGAGTGGTGATACTAGCGCGGATAGCAGCAGTGACGACTCGGATGGGGAGGAGGGGGAAGGGGAGGACAAAGGGGAGAGCAGCAGTAGCGGAGAGAGCAGTGACGAGGATGACAATAGCGAGGATGACAGTAGCGAGGACGATAATAACGCGTACGGCCAACAAGCGGGCAGGGGGAGCGAGTTCTGGTTCACGTTCGGCGCGCGGACGGGGATGAGCGACGAGGGGGAGGGGGAGGCGGAGGCGGGGGAAGGGGGCGCGCGGGGGAGAGGGGAAAAGGGCAAGCGGAAAGGGTGGGTGAGTCGGAAGGAGGCGGCGCGCGCGTTTGGGGCGCATCCCGTGGCGCATGCGACGCGCGTATGGTCTTCCGCGCATGGCAGGACCTCCGCGCTCTGCCGGAAGAGGCAGAATGGGGGGAGCGGGGGGAGTGGGGGAAGCGGGGGGAGCGGGGGGAGGGGACGGGAGGAAGCGCGGAAACAGGCAGAGATGGGGGCACTGTGGGATTTTGGGGGGACGGGGGATGGGGAGGGCAAGGGGGAGAGGGGCGAAGGGGAGGGGAGGGGGGAGAAGCGGAAGGGGAAGGGGGAAAAGAGGGGTGCAGAGCGGTGTGACACGGTGAACGTGCACCAGATGCTGCTGTCGCGAGAAGTGAACGTGTCGGTGCGTTTGATCTGATTTGATTTGATTTAACTCTGGATTCACCTTTCTTCCTGTCGGTGCGTTCCATCTGAATCAACGCTGAATTCAGAAACGTGAGAAACTCTGTATTCACGTTTCTCCCTCTTGGTGCCTTCCACATGGCCCCCCCCCTTCGCTCGCCGCAACATGCATGCGTGTGCTGTGAATGAGGGCTTTGTTAGGTCCCCCGTGTGTTGACTCGTGTAGCCCAAACACACCCCAATTCTTCCTTCCCTATTGACCAATCACAGAAATTCGGTCGGTTTTCAGAGTCGGACCGGTGCCACCTGGCGCAGTCCTTTCCCCGTGCGATGGCCCCATAGCGAAGGCCATCCTCAGAGAGAGACCCTTCTTTCCCCAACTCACCTCACCCCATTCCCATCCCTTCCTGGTCCATACACCAATCTCAGAAATTCGGGCGCTTCTCCGAGTCGGACCGGTGTCACCTGGCGCAGTCCTTCCTGCCATGCGACGGCCCCATGGTGGTGGATAAGGTGGCGTCGAGAGCATACATCGGGCAGTTCAGTGGCGACGGTGACCTGTTTGTGGCTGGCTTCCAGGTGAGGAGGAGGCGAATGTGTGTAGGTGATTGTCGAGTCGACTTAAAGTATGTGTGGGCTGTGGGGACAACCCGCCCTTGCTCATCAGCAAGGGCTGTGGGGAGGGGAGTAGATGCATGTGAGCCGCTGCCTTTGAGACTCCTCAGAAACCCTTCCACTGCCACCACTGCTTCGATCGATTTCTTAGTCGACCAAAAAATTGCCTCATGTCCCCCTCCACTACCGCCACTCAATCATAAATTCTCTCCGTTGCTTTCCCTTCTCTTCCGCGCACGATCAGGACCGTCGGATCCGCGTGTACGATGTGGATCGAGGGTGGGCATTGAGAAAGGATGTGATTGCTCGCAATCTCCGGTGGACCATCACCGACACTGCTCTCTCTCCCGACCAGCGATTCCTGGTAACCCTTCCGTTCAGTAAAGTAACCAGTTACGACAGCAGTAGTGGTATGATTGCAATGACAATCTGAGATGCTGGTTCCTGATACTGCAGTTTTTGCTCAAATAGCATGTGGTAATCCTTCCCTCCTCCCTTCCCTCCTCCACTTCCATTCGTGCATGCGTGGCTTGGCTTGAATCCCACTAGTAAGACTATGCCTCCCCTGTTTCTCGCTTCTCTTCTCTTCTCTGATGCTCCCTCGTCTTGTCTTCTCGTTCCTCTCTGCTTGTCCCCTTTCCACAGGTATATGCATCCATCACACCCATCGTGCATCTGGTTAGTGTCGGCTATGGGAGCGGGGAGGTGGACTCTTTGCAGGTAGCATCCACCCTGCTTTTCCTCTCCCGCTCACTCCTATCCCTCTCCCTTGCCGCCTCCCCCCATCCCTCCCCACAGGTCTATGCATCAATCACACCCATCGTGCATCTGGTGAACGTCGGCTATGGGAGTGGGGAAGTTGAGTCGCTTGCCAATGTCACGGTGAGCTTATCAACATGCGGTTACCGCATCACCACTCTTGGAATATCAACAATGTTCCATGTATTTTACATGCTTCACTTGTCAGTTTTGAGTTTTGTGCATATCCTGATTAATTCACATGCTCATGTGCAATATCTGGCCACTTTATGTACTCTCTACGCCTCTATATCGTTCACTCATCCCCCATCCTTTTGAGACGTCACAAAAGTCTGGCCACTTTATGTACTCTACGCCTCGATATCGTTCACCCACCCCCTACCCTCAAACCCCCCATCCCACCCCCCAGGACATTCACGAGGAGTTGAACTTCACGGCAGTGGAGTCGCGGCGCAGGGAGCGCAGCTTTGGCATCTGGTCGCTGCAATTCTCATCCGACGGTCGGGAGCTCATCGCGGGCAGCAGCGATCGCTCACTCTACGTGTTTGATCTGGAGAGGAACCAACCCATTCTCCGTGTGAAGGCGCACCAGGTAGGCTCGGGGCACATGAGTTAGGTTCGGAGAGCACCAGGTAAGTTCGTTTCGTGGCTTCCTATGAATAGCTGAATACTGGCGTCTACATTTGCATGTGACCCTTCCTTCCAAATTCCGTCAGCCATGAAGCTGGGCGAGCTGCAGTGAGGAAGTCACTTTTAGCTAAAGAAAAGCAGTAGTACTCTCTTGAATACTGGCGTCTACATTTGCATGTGACCCTTCCTTCCAAATTCCTCGGGCCCGTTTCCTCCCCTACACCAGGACGATGTGAACGCAGTGGCATTTGCGGACGAGACCTCCCAATTGATCTACTCTGGCAGTGACGATCGCATCTGCAAGGTGTGGGACCGCTGGCTCCTCGACAACACCGAGCCCATCGGCCCCTTGCGACTCCACGAGCCCTGCAGTCAGAGCTCACTGGACCGCTCTCGACCGCATCTGACTGCGTTGGAACCCTTCTTCTTCCTGTGCACTGGTCCCTCTCCCCCCTTCCCTTTTCTCCAGGATGATGTGAACGCTGTAGCATTTGCAGACGAGACCTCTCAGCTCTTCTACTCCGGCAGTGACGATCGCATCTGCAAGGTGTGGGACCGCCGCCTGCTCGACAACACCGAGCCCATCGGCCCCTTGCGCCTGCTTGACCCTGTCGGACCTCCTCCCTTCAGTCACTCTTCTGGCGGTGCTGCTGGTTCTGCTGCTGGTGGTGCTGCTGGTGCTGGCGCTGGTGCTGGTGCTGGTGCTGCTGGTGGTGCTAGTGGTGGTAGTGGCGGTGGTGGGGGGGAGAGGCAGGGGGTGGGGTGTCGGAACAAGCCGGTGGGGGTGTTGGTGGGGCACACAGAGGGCATAACGCATCTGGCTTCTAAAGGGGATGGGCGATGCTTCCTCACCAATGGCAAGGACCAGACGATGAAGCTGTGGGACATTCGAGTCATGATGGACCATGCTGCTTATGAGGAGTAAGTCTATAACGAGTTTCTATGTTTATAATGAGTTTATATCGTTATAACGAGTACATGTAAGCGTGTGTGAGTGAGCGTTCAACCAATGGCACCAATGGCAAGGACCAGACGATGAAGCTGTGGAACATTCGAGTCATGATGGACCATGCTGCTTATGAAGAGTGAGTTCATAGCGAGTACGTATTGATTTCTGTAGGGACTATCCTGGGAAGGGCATAAGAGTTGGCTCAAAACAGAAGGCTTCAGATATTTCCTCTTTGTTGTGTAAGTCATCACTCCGTTCCCCCTTCTCTCCCCCGTTCCCCCGTGTGTTTGCTCCAGTCTCCCCCCTCCCCGCATCCCCTTCTTCCAGTGGGACTATCGCTGAATGGACTATCCCGGGGAGGGAATGCGGCGCGAGTTGGCTCAGTCTCTTTGTCTCTCTGCCTCTGCTTCTGTCCATGTCCCTCTCTCTGTCCCTCTCTCTGTCCCTCTGCAGTCTCCCCCCTCCCCGAATCCCCTTCTTCCAGTGGGACTATCGATGGATGGACTATCCCGGGAGGGACATGAGGGTGGCGCATCCCAGCGACCAGTCGCTCATGACCTACCGCAACCACCACGTGCTGCAGACGCTCATCCGCTGCTACTTCTCTCCTCTGCACTCCACGGCCCAGCGATTCGTGTATTCCGGGTCGCACGACGGTGCTGTGTACATCTTTGACCTGGTGAGTTGCTGTGTACATCTTTGACCTGGTGAGTGCACATCGTGTAAAGGGAAGGGGGGTGTGTGAGCTGGTATGCGGTGCTGCAGACCTTCATTCGCTGCTACTTCTCTCCTCTGCACTCCACGGCTCAACGATTCGTGTACTCTGGGTCACACGATGGCGCTGTGTATATCTTTGACCTGGTGAGTGCGCTGATAGGGGAAAGGGTGTGTGAGCTGGTATGGGGTGCTGCAGACACTCATCCGCTGCTACTGCATTACCCTGGCATGGAGCTCTGCACTGCAACCAACCACCATGTGCTGCAGACACTCATCCGCTGCTACTTCTCTCCTCTGCACTCCACGGCTGAGCGATTCGAGTGTTCCAGCTCGCACGATGGAGCCGTGTATATCTTTGACCTCGTATGTGTGTGGTACAGAGTGGTTGGGTAGAGTATATTATGCTACACATGGGGTCGCACGACGGGGCCGTGTACATCTTTGACCTGGTATGTGTGTGGTACAGAGTGGATGGGAGCATACATTATGTGTTGCATTAGAGAATGTGTGTGACCTGCCATGGGGCTATGCACTAATTCCCCCCTCTGCACTCCACGGCCCGTTGTCTTGCGTGACGGTGCTGTCCTTATTTTTTACAGGCAAGCAGGTAGCGAAGTTGAAGCATCATCGGTCGACAGTCAGGGACTGCTGCTGGCACCCCACACGGCCAGCAGTTGCGGTGACTCTTTGCACCTGCCAACCCACCCATCCCCTCCTCTCCCCGTCTCGTCTGCACGCTCCCCTCCCTCCCCTCCGTCTCCCCCTTCATTCTCCCAGCTGACCGGCAAGCAGGTAGCAAAGCTGAAGCACCACGGGTCAACGGTCAGGGACTGCTCCTGGCACCCCACCCGGCCAGCTCTGGCGTCGGTGGGGTGGGATGGCAAGGTGCCCCTCTGGGAGAGCTTTCACGGGGAGACTCAATTGGTCGTCTGCCAACCCACCTGTTCGTCCCCCTGGTCCCCTTCCCATTCACCCAGCTCACAGGCAAGCAGGTGGCAAAGCTGAAGCACCACGGGTCGACGGTCAGGGACTGCTCCTGGCACCCCACCCGGCCAGCACTGGCGTCAGTGGGGTGGGACGGCAAGGTGGCTGTGTGGGAGAGCTTTCACGGGGAGACGCCCCCTGAGTGCAAGAAGATGCGGCAGATTCCCGTCACGAACCATGAGGAATTATTTGATGAGTAGAGCTGGGGGCAGGAGTGAGAGGAGGAAGAGGAAGGGGGCAAGGGAGGTGGCACTGGGATGAAGCACTGCAGGGGAAGGGGGCACTGGCGTCGGTGGGGTGGGACGGCAAGGTGGCTGTGTGGGAGAGCTTTCACGGGGAGACGCCCCCTGAATGCAAGAAGATGCGGCAGATCCCCGTGACTAATCATGAGGATATATTTGACGACTGAAGGTGGCTTGCGAGGGATGGCAGCAGAGGACGAGGGAAGCGGGTGGGACGGGAAGGTGGCTGTGTGGGAGAGCTTTCATGGGGAGACGCCTCCTGAGTGCAAGAAGATGCGACATATCCCCGTCACGAACCATGAGGAATTATTTGATGAGTAGAGGGAGGGTGGGGGGTATGGGAGGGGGAGAGTGAGGAAGGGGGTTGTGGAGGGATATACCCCTCCATTTGGTGTGTAATATAGCAAGGCACACTCCCCCCATTGCTCATGGGGATAGCTGTGGCAACAGAGGAGGTTGGGGAGGTGAAGAGGGGGAGAGGAGAAGAGGCGTGGGGGAGAGGAGGAGAGGAGGTGGTGGGGAAGGGGCATTGGTGCTGGTTGGTGGGGTGGGGAATGTTCCTCCTATTGTGTAAGAAAGTCTCCCTTCCCGCTTTTCCCTCCCCTCCCTAGCCCCCTCCCTTTCCCAATTTCTCCCTCGTTTCCTGCCCCAATACCCCCAGCTGCCGGTCTCCCTCCCTTTCCCCCTTCCCCTTCCCCATTCCCCCTTCTTCTCCCTCCATCTTCTTGAACCCCTCTGCCTGTTTCTCTCCACCCGATACTGTCTTCCTGCTCTTCGATAAAGGATGCCAACGGTGATATGATAGTGAGGTGATGGTCCGATTGATGGTAGTGGTGTGCAGGAGCAATCTTGTGTTTCTTAGGGTGTTTCCCATGCCTGTCCCTCTGTGTCACGCTGTGAAATGTGCATATGACTGCCATGTTTTCCATGTTCTCTCAACATTTGAATACAGATGAAGGTGTGTACAAATCAGCTTACTAGCAATGTCGTCGGGGCTTGATGGATAATAATACAGTAGAGAGTTCTTGACCAGGAAGGGTGTAGTGATTTGACACTGGCCTGCTTTTACTACCTGTACTAGGGATGTATTCAAACAAACAATCAGAGCAAGCAGACACTGGATGATACACCAGCTACACCAAAGCATGCACAAACAAATCGACCTGCCTTACACCATATCAGGATACGAACGATTCAGCTACATGATGAAACAAACAAAACTAGTGGGTCCCTCCGCTAGAGTGTGAGCCAAGGCTCTTATTCCCCAGCCTGGGAGCATGCAATTCATGTGCGCAGGCAAGGCAGGCTACTCTGCTGTGAATGCGGCGAAGGTGGGGAAGGTCAGAGATGGCAGTGAAGCTGGGCTGGTGAAAGGAGAGGTTGGTAGGAAGGAGTGTGCATGCATGCATGTTTGTGTCCGGGTGGGTGGGTGGGTGGGTGGGTGGGTGGGTGGGTGGGTGGGTGGGTGGGTGGGTGGGCTACTCTGCTGTGAGTCTGGCGAAGGCAGGGAAGGTCGGAGATGGCAGTGAAGATGGGCTGGTGAAGGAAGGTTGGTTGAAAGGAGTGTGCATGCAATGCATGTGTATGTCTGGGTGGGTGGGTGGATGGGTGGGCTACTCTGCTGTGAGTCTGGCGAAGGCGGGAAGGTCAGAGATGGCAGTGAAGCTGGGCTGGCACATATGGCGTTCCAGCTCTGCTCGTGTGGCTTGCATGACCACCTGAGTGAGGGGAGGGGGTGGCGAGAGAGGGGGGGAATGGGCGGAGAGAGTGAGAACAGAAGCTGGGCTGGCACATATGTCACTCGAGCTCTGCTCGTGTGGCTTGCATAAACACCTGGGTGGCGATGAGTGAGAAGGACAGTGGGGAGGGAATGGAAACAATGATTGGGAGACACTCAATCCAGTTGATTCGTATTCCAAATTGACTTGCATGACTCAAATTGTCTCGCATGACTCAGATTGACTCACATGACTCACATTCAACTCCATGTACGACGCTTTGAGCTCCAGCCAGTTAGCGTCCAACATCTCAAACGTGACACAGTAGAGATGAACACAAGGGTAGTGCATGTTCGTGTGCACGTGCATGTACATGTGGTTGACTCACATTGAAAACAAACTGTGGTTGACTTCCATTGACTCACATTGAATTCCATGTACGACGCCTTGAGCTCCAGCCAGTTAGCGTCCAGCATCTCAAACGTGACACAGTAGAGATCCTCAAACGCTGTTGGGTGCTCTGGCAGGATCTTCAGAAAGGCCCGTCCAGCTACTGTTGCGGGGATGTCTGGAGAAACAATGAGAAAGGAGAGAATGTACAAGGGAAAGGGAAACAGAGATTGCGAGGAGAACGACCCATTCAGCATCTGACGCCGACAGGTGCTCCGATAAACTGTTCAGAAAGGCCTGTCTGGCCACTGTTGCAGGGATATCTGAAAAGAGATTGGAAGGAGGAGCACATACAAGGGGAAGGGGAACAAAGATGGGAATGGCCCATCCAGCACATCAAACGTCACACAGAGGAGATTCACAAATGTGAAGGATGTGAGGGATTGGAGGATGGGAGGGGTGTGAGGGAGGGATGAGATTGCCTGTCTTCTTGGACAGGCAGGGACGACTGGCATTCTTTCCAGACCCGGACGCTCACCCTTGCGCAAGTCGAGGATGCTTATAAGGAGTACGGTGATGTTCACCCCTGCTGCTCCAAAGGGGTACTCCCACTCAACCCGGCGACCCTCCTGCTTGTACATGATGCGCTGAAACGACCTCTGCATTCAGGCACAGAAAGGGCAAGCAGAAAACATGTGTAGAGGAAAAAAAAATCTCAAGATATTTCAGAATCCTCCTGCCTGTGCATGATGCGCTGGAACCACCTCGGCAGCCAGACACAGAAAGAACAAGGAAAAAATACGTTTGCTTGAGAATTCATGCTTCCGTAACTCCAAAACATCTTCTCACCCTACCCCTCCCTTCCCCCCCTCCCTTCCCCCCCTCCCTTCCCCCGCTCCCTTTCCCCGCTCCCTTCCCCCCCTCCCTTTCCCCGCTCCCTTCCCCTCCTCCCTCCCCAAACGTACTGGGTACGTGCGAGCATAGTACACCAAATTCTCCAGCGCGAAAAATCCCCCGCCCCTGAAATCCGAGGCTGGGTTCTTCCCCTGCCACCCCATCTCCTTCCACCCCGCCACCTCCACCTCCTCAGTCAACACCCGCCCCGGATACGCCTGCTCCCACAGCTCCACTAGCGCCAATCTATGTTCCTCCTTGTCGTTTTCAAAGGGCGGCTGTATCCTCGTTTGTAGCTGCTTCAGGCACCGCTCCTGGGGCTCGGAGAGGGTGATGGGGGGGAGGGCGGGGACTCCCCCGCGCAACTGCGGGGGGCCTCCGCGGGAGGGTGCGCGCGCGTGCGGGGGGAGCAGCAGCGTGGAGGCAAAAGAGCCGCCCAGAGCAAGAACTTTGGTGCGCGCACCCGCCATGAGCTGGCCTGGTGGCAGGGGAGGAGGGAGAGATGGGGGAAGAGTAGTGGGGTAAGGGAGTGAGTCAGGGGAAGAAGGGGGATAGAACGATCAATCTTATCTTGGGTACAACCTCCTTAGAAGTAAACAACATTTGCTTGTATCATTTCAAAACTCTTTGAAGCAGTAGAAAAGGGAAAAAGAGAATGATAATACTAGACCCACCTAGCCATGAGGCCCATTGAAAGACGAATGATCCGAGAAGGTGCTGCCACACTCTCGAGCCGACTTCCCCTGGCCTTGGAGATCCTGGCGACTGCACGGAATAATGAAAATGTCCGTGAGAGGAACGGATTTTATAATATATTTCTGTCAAAAGGACGAATCAACCAGAAAGTCCTTCCAAAAGAACGGAGGGAATGGAAGGACGTCCGTCACGACTAAAGGAATCACGAGCCGGACAGAAAGGCTGAGAACACGCGGGTGTAATCGCTAGCTGAGGCGGCCTAATGACGATGTAATGTAAGATGTTCATTTGTGGAGGAAGGTACAAAGGAGGTATAGACGACGGCTATTAGACGAAGTCAAGAAAATGTTATAAAGTCCAAAATTATGATTATGCCGTATCCCATCTGCACAAAAACATGATAACGTCAGCATGAATGTTAATGGTCCTCACTGGTTATTTCCAATTTCACGTTCATGGCTCTATAAAGCATCAACGACTGGCCCACCTTCGCGTCGGCATTTGGGCTGGCGACACCATTCGCGGGATTCGCACAGGTCGTAGACGTCGCAGGCGGATCGCGTCGGTCGTCATCGTCGTCGTGTCGGTCGTCGCATGACAGTAGCGGTTCTTGAAGGGTGGATCGCACTGCGTTGCCTTCGTTGCTGACTCGACGTCTAATCACGGCTGATTGAGGCATGACCGATACAATCTACAACCAAATTTAGATTCTAACGTACAGAGGGATTCGATCTATGATGGATTACCCTACCCTATTATTGTGAGCCGGCTTCCGTAACAGTATTATATCTGTCCTACCTGATGAAAGGCAGAATCGAGGCCGAAAATACGAGCAATCAGGAGGAGGTGAAGCGGACTCACTTTCGAGGAAGCCTACCACAACACAGCAGATATTAAGGACACGAACAGCGAGCCTGAGGCGGCGACGTCGACTGACAAAAGAGCAAATTTACCATTGGGAGACTTCAGTGACACATCAACCGAACGCTAGAGTAGTATGAAGTGAATGAACAAGGACAATGGAGCCACGCTAGCTCATCATAAGGCTAAGATAACGAGCGTTGAACACTGATAATGGCTGCACAGACAGACACTATCAGCCTGCTGATAATGAGCATTCAGGCTAGAGCTCATAACAAGCATTCAGTCGTTTCCCTAGAGAACTCCCTGACACAATGCTGCTGCCTGCCTGACTCTGTGACAGACTGAAAATGGAAGAGATAACTCCGTCCAGCAGCACCCTTTGGAGTGGTCGGTCAGTGGTCCTCACTGCTAACTGAGAACGTCGATTCCGTCCGTGCCCCGTCGTTCGCATTTCCTACGTCCAACGCATCCATCCCTCTGCTTCCGTTTACTGGCGGTTGGCATGGAAACGGGAAACTGCGGCTCCGTCTGGAAGTGTGTCAGCCAGCCGACAGTTGGGTGGGGCAAGGCCCAATCAGAGCAGAGCGCGCGAGTGAGCACGCAACCTCGCCTTGTGCTCAACTTCCCACGAGTCGGTACACTTTCACGTTCAGCACAATATGAATATGATGGCACAGATCACCTGCTTCAAGGAATTATTATTGCAGCCACTTTCATAATACTTCGTACATATCAAGCATTGTCAGCATACCGTGGCAAGGATGGATACAACAGGCTGGAATTGTCTACCCCTTGATAGATTTTGTTCTCATCCATCCCTTCGCACGCAGCGAAGGAGACTTGTGGGGGACCAGGGACTCCATCAGCTTCCTAACTCTATGGTGCTTCGCTGTGTCATGAACAGCAGCAGGAGATGCCTCATCCTCAATCTGCAAAAGAAGAAAAAGCATACGTAACAAACATGTTAAGTATAGATCCAAGGACAGCAAACAAGGCAAGCACACGACGATTATATGACACCATACCTTCACAACTTTCTTTTGGAAGCAAGAAAAGTCCCTTCTTCTCAGGGCAGACCGAAGCATCTGCCGGGCTGCCCGCCCGAAGCTCTCCTCCGCTTCCCGAGCCAAAGCCGACAGGGCAGGCTGCACCTCAGCCGCCAGGTCCGGCCGAAGCTCCGCCTGTCCCGAAGCACAGCGCAGAGCCAGCAGCACCACCACAGATGCAATCTCAACCGGCCATTCCCCTGCTGTCACGTCCAGTCGGCTCAAAAACACGTCTACAGCTTCAGCCAGGTTGAACCCGCAGGTAACACCTCCCCCAGAAACCCCTCCCTCGGCCACCCCCCCTGCTGATTCCCCAGCTGATTCTGGCCTGTGCCTATCCAACCCACCCCCACCACCTGCCCCGGAACCTCCTGCTGCAGTCGGGTGCGAGTGCATGAGGGAGTGGATGAGTGACGGGCTGGTGATGCCGGTTACCAGCTGTAACACCACAATGCCGTACGCATGCACATCGTCACTTAGTACGCCCGTGCTGCTGCTGCCATGCTGGCACGGACCCTCCACTCCCACTGCTGTGCTGCTGCTGGGGTTAGAATAAGAAGCAGAGGCAGAATAACTATTCCCTGGGCTGCCAAAGAAGGGAGATGAAGAGAAAGAGAGGCCAGCGCCGCTGAGTTTACACGCGGAGTTACGGTCCAGAAGCACGTTCTGTAGAGTCACGGCGCCGTGCAGCACAGGCGGCGAGTGCTGGTGCATGAACAGCAGCGCGCCTGCCAGCTCAGAGGCCAGTCGAAGCCGGTCCACCCAGGAGAGCCATATTGCCTCTAGCTCCTCCTCCTCCTCCTCTCCGAAGGTAATGCCCCGCTCTCCGCTAGGAGAAGCAGCAGCACCGTCCCCTGCACCGCTGCTGCTGTTACCAGCACCCTCCTCTGCTGCAGTAACACCACCACCACCACCAGAACCACCACCACCATCACCAGCGGCAGCAGCGGTGGCAGCGGCAATAAGGGAGTGGATGCGGGAGAGGCAGGAAGAGAGGCTGCCTCCAGGAGCGAACTCATAGACCAGACAGGGGTACTCGGGGCAGTGACCCATGAGCAGCAGCAGGTGTGGGTGCCTGAGACGCCTTAACACGTCCACTGCTGCTTGCACCGCTGCTTGTACTCTCTCTCGGGACACCTGACCCCCCTCTGTGGACGGATCAAGGAGACCGGAGGAACCAAATGAACCAAACGCACCCGATGAGGCAACAGCAGCACCATCTGCTTCCACCACCCGCTCCTCCTCCTGCTTTCCCCCTCCCCCTGCTCCATCTTTTGCAGTCCTCTCATTCTTGTCTGTCCTTCCTGAAGCCTCCTCGTGCACAGTCAGCAGTTTGATCGCCACCTGGCATCCGAATATCTCCCCCCGGTAACTCGGCCCGAGCCTGCCTCGGCCAATCAGCTGCGAGGGCGAGAACCCCCCCGTGGCTCGGAGAATCTGGTCCGGGGGAAAGCGGTGGCAGTCCGCCGAGTCTACCCGGCTGGTTTGGAATCCGGCTTGGGAGGACGAGGACGAGAACGAGGAGGAAGGGAGCGGGATAGGGAAAGATTGCTGGTCACTACCCCCTATTCCGGGATTACTGCTGCTGCTGCTGTTGGCAGGGCTGGCAGCACCACACGACCCACCATCTCTTGACCCTTCTCTTGCTGCCACCGCTGCAGCATTCCCTGCTGCCGCTGCAACCTCTGCTGCAACTGCAACTGCCTCGACACCTACCCCCATCTCCCCCTCACTCCCCATGCTCCTCCTGCCAGACACCCACAGCTTCTTCCCCACCACCACAGGTTGCTGTGGGACTGCTGGGGACCCCTCTCCCTTCAAGCCTTTCTCAGGGTGATTTCCCCCTTGCTCCAATCCACCCTTCGAAATCCCTCTTCCGCTCTCTCTTTCTGCCTTGCTTCCTCCTTCTCTCCCTCCTTTTCTCCCTCCCCCTATTGCTTGCTCGTGGGATACAGTCCTTGCTACCTTCATTCCTCCGGTCCCTCTACCCCCCACTGGGCCTGTGAGCGGGGTTACGTTCGGCGACGGCGAGCCTACCGAAGCTGCTCCCGAGCCTGCCGCCGAACCTCCTACAGAGGCTGAGGTTGGGGCGATACGAGGAACGATGAGTAGGCTCGTGTCGATTCCCTCAAACTCGTTTCCCTTCACGTGGAAATCCTCGCTCCCCTGGTGCGAATGCCACCCGGACCCGGACTGCCCACCTGAAAACCCACCTGAAAAACCACCTGAGAAACCACCTGAACGTCCACCTGAGCCCTTGGCAGCTTGCATATCAGAGTGAATCGCGGACAACCCAGCAGCCACACTCTCCAGCCCCTTCCACAGGGGAGACTTATCCCCATGCGATCTCTCCCCATGCGCCTTCTCCCCCTGCCCCGTCCCCTTGCCATAACCCCCCTGTCCGCTCTGTCCCCCCTTGCTGCTGCTGCTGCTGCTGGTGCTGGCGGTGCCACTGACAGAGGAGGAGGAGGGGAAGAAGCCTCGGCCCCTGGTGGGGTGGGGAGGGGGGGTGCCCTGGGGGGTGATGGAGGCAGAGGAGGAGGAGCCGCCTGAGTGGATGCGCGTGTGGTGGGCCGTCCCCTGCTGCCGCTGCTCATCCTGCTTCTCCTGCTGATCCTGCTGCTGCAGCCCCTGCTTCTGCTGCCCCTGCTGCTGCCCCTGCTGCTGCTGCCCGCCTGTCAGAGCAGGGTGCACGGGGGACGGTTTGTGCTGCTCGACCAGAATCTTCTGCAGGCCGGTGAACTGCTGCCGCATCTGCTGCTGCAGCCGCACCATGCGCTGCCGGTCCGCCTCTGATACCGGCCCACTGTTCGACCCTGCTCCTGCTCCAGCCGCCGCTGCTGCTGCTGCTGATACTGCTCCTGCTCTCTCCCCTGCCGCACCCGCCTCGTCTCCCATGCCCCCTCCTCTCCTCCCAACCCCTCCTGCTCCTGCTCCTGCTGCTCCTGCTCCTGCTCCTGGTCCCCCTCGTCCTCCAGGGGTTAACGCCCCAGGGCTGGTTCCAGGGAGAGAGAAGCCTCTGGGGGAGGCCAGAGGGACGAGTGTGTTCGGGTTGTCTTGGCTAGCCGCCCGGCCGAACCTCACGTTACTGTTCATTGTGTTGCTGTTCCCGGCATACGGCCCAAAAGCACCTGAGGATTCACCTGGGGTTCGCCCGTCTCTGCTGGAGGCGCTGAGGCAGCCAGGGCTGGGGGTGGGAGCGCGGGACGGGTGGGGGGAGGTGCTATCTGGGACGATGATTCGCAGCGGACGGAATTTTCGCTGCCCGACGGGCAGGTTCTGCTGCTGGTCGGGCAGATGCTGCGACTGCTGCTGCTGCTGTTGCTGCTGCTGCTGCTGCTGTTGTTGCTGTTGTTGTTTCTGCTGCTGCAGCAACTGAAGCTGCTTCAGCACCTGCTGCTGATGCTGCTCCTCATGCACTGTCGACGGCGTTGGCAGCAGCACCGCTGGCACCCCAGCACCAGCAGCAACACCCCCACCACCACCACCACGACCAGCACCAACACCACCAGCAGCACCAGCAGCACCAGCAGCACCAGCAGCACCAGCACCAAAGCCAACGCTACCAGCAGCAGGCACCCCACCAGGACTTCCCAAGGCGGCTGCAGCACTCCCTGCGCGCACGCGACCCGCCACCTCAGCTCTATCCCACAGAGACACAATGCGCTGCTGCCCGATGGCCACCCGCTGCAGCTCTGCCTCCCAGTCTGCTATTGTGAAGGAGGACTTGGGCCGACACACCGCATCGTACCCATCGTCATCATCGTCGTCGTCCTCATCATCCTCGCCCTCGTTATAGTCGTCCTCGTTATAGTCGTTGTCGTTGTCACTTTCAGCGTCGTTTTCTCCGCCGTCATTGTCGTAACAGTGTTCATCAGCAGGATAGCCAGCAGCAGCAGCGGCGGTGGCGGCGGCGGCGGTGGCAGCAGGAGCATGAGCCGCAGAGGAGGAGGAAGAACCAGAGGAGCCAGCTTTGCGTGAAGCGGGAGTGGCAGAAGAAGACGAGGAATGCGAGTCGGGAAAGTGAGGTGATGCCGATGCGGCAGGGGCGGCAGGATTTGGACTGGAGGGGCTGCCTTTGCGTGGTTTGGACTTGCGTGAGCGTTTGGAGGAGGAGGAGGAGGAAGAGCCTGGTTGGCCCACCACTAGCATGCATCCGGGAGGCAGGCGGCGGAGCAAGGGGTGTGTGGATTGAGTGAGAAGGCGGAAGACAAACCTGGGGGGGGGGAGAAGGGAAGGAAATGGGGAGAGAAAGGGAGAAAATAAGAGAAGCGAGGGGAGACAAAGGGGGGGCGGGAGGCAGGCGGCGGAGCAAGGGGTGTGTGGATTGAGTGAGAAGGCGGAAGACAAACCTGGGGGGGGGAGAAGGGGGAGGAGGGTTGGGAGAGGAGGAGAAATGGGGGAGGAGTTTGATACTGATTGATTGCCGTGCCACGAGCCTGGTTGCCTTGCTGCATTCAGGGGGTAGACAAGGCACAACAAAGCAACCAGCTCACCTCGTCGTCCTTCCACCCACCCACTTCCCTTGCTGCTTCCACCCACCTCATATTCCCCACGTATAATCTCTCTGCTGCAGTGGCCCGCACGGCCTGGCAGAGAGCCTTCACGGGACACTCGTGCACTCACCCACCCACCTCCTGTTCCCCACATATAATCTCTCTGCTGCAGTGGCCTGCACGTCCTGGCACAGAGCCTCGTCCCTGCGCTACCCCCACTCCACGTGCACGCGCACAGGCACCCCCTTGATCCCCACACACACGCACCCACCTCTTGTTCCACACACACGCACCCGCTTGATCCCTCCGCACCCACCTCTTGTTCCCCACGTATAGGCGCTCTGCTGCAGTTGCCCGCACGGCCTGGCACAGAGCCTCGTCCCTGCGCTGCCCCCACTCCACGTGCACGCGCACAGGCACCCCCTTGATCCCCACACACACGCACCCCCTTGATCCCCACACACACGCACCCTCTCCACGTGCACTCGCACAGGCATCCCCCCACACACACGCACCCGCTTGATCCCCACCCACCCACCTCTTGTTCCCCACGTATAGGCGCTCAGCTGCAGTGGCCCGCACAGCCTGGCAGAGCGCCTCGTCCCTCCGCTGCCCCCACTCCACGTGCACGCGCGCAGGCACGCGCGCCTGCCCGCATTGCGCCAGCAGCGGCTGCAGCAGCGCCTGCAGTACAGGGGACACCCCCTCGCTGCTGCCCCCGCTGCTCTTCTGCTGGAGGGCCGCGCCCACTGAGGAGAGGGGGAAAGGGCAGGAGGGAAGCAGGGATAAAGAGAGGGTGTTTCAGTAGAGCATTTTACTGCCACTGCTTCCACTCGCAAGCGCACAGGCACCCGCGCCTGCCCACATTGACCCAAGGAGCACCCCTTGGTGGTGGGAGACATTACAGGAGTTCTAAACACAAATGGTGCTCCCTAGCGCACAGGCACCCGCGCCTGCCCGCATTGTTTCAGCAGCGCCTGCAGCACTTAGGACAACTCTCCCTCGCTGCTGCCTTTCTGCTGGAGTACCGCACCCACTGGGCCCAGGGGAGACACGCACGGGGAAAGGGGGGGGAGAGGCAGGGGGAGCAGAGAAGAAAAGAGGTGTGTCAGTAAGGCCTTGTCACGCCAGTGCTGCTGCTGTCCCCTCGTTCGGCCTCCGCTGCTGGCCCCACTCCACGTGCACACGCACAGGCACTCGCGCGCGCCTTCCCACACTGCTCCAACAGCGGCTGTAGCACGAGATAGGAAATGCAGGAGAACGCGGAGGCAGTGAAAAAAAGAAATATCACTTGACCTCGCCTAAGGCCCACCAAACACACGCTGTACTACTACAGATACCTATACACAGGAGGGTTTAGGGCAACACTACTCACAAACGCGGAGCTCTTTATCCGCCACAAAGCACAGCACAATCTCGTCCAACCCTAAACTCCATTCCAGCCCGCCCTATTGTAACGAGTTTTGAGACGTCACAAACGCCTGTACACACGAGGGATTAGGGCAGCAGTACTTACAAATGCCGAGCCCTTCTCCCGCCACGAAGCACAGCACTACCTCAATCCCCGGACTCGACTCCAACCCCGCTTTGCATCTTCCTCCCCCTGCACCTCTTCCTTCTTGACTCGGCTCCACCTCTCCTCCTCCTCCTCCTCCTCCTCCTCCTCCTCCTCCTCCTCCTCCTCCTCCTCTTCTCTCTTCCCCGTCCGTGTCTCTATCACCAGAAACCCCCTCTCGTCCTTTCTCCGCAGCTTCCTTCTCCAGCTGCTTCTGCCGGTCGTGTAACGCTAACGTTAACAGAGCACCGTTAAGTTCCATGTTCTTGACGGAGTTCGCTTCCACCATCCAGAGCCTCGGCGGAGAGAGTCCGGTTCGGTCGGTAGCGGATGACGCCATGTTTCCGTGATAAACAACTAGCCTTTGAAACACCCTAGACCAGCCCTTGAAACGCGTTTCTTTCAAGGCGCCAAGCCTTCAACACAAGTCTCAACAGCGCGAGAGACAACAGACGCGGTGTTGCTCGAGTTTGGTTCCACTACCTTATTACATGCTCTTGTCCTAACGGAGTCTTGCTGGGTCAGACGTCGCGAAGACTATCAAGAAGCCCTAAGCTGCTCGCCGCCAGCGAGTAAGATTGTTAGTCTGGGAGCTGGACGCTGGTCGGCATCGGTGAAGTGATGAACGTTGAATTGCAGTCGAGGTCAGACTACCCTAAGCTGCTCGCAGTGCAGAACGGCTTGAGTACTATTTGAAAGCAACGTTCTCGGACTACTGCGATAAATAAAATGATGACGGAATTGGCTTAGGCAGCTTAGCCCTCAGCTATCTAGCTTCGCGGGATGTGAAGTTTGAAATTTCGAACAGCGCCAAGAATGTAGGGAAGGGAAGAGAATGAACGTTGACCAGGGTCATCGAGGAAGAGACCAGTCAGTTACGTTACGGCAGCAAGCTGAGGGACCACGTAAGCAGCCACGAGGGGGACGTGTGAGGTACGGACAAATGCAGCTTATGCTCGTCGTGTCTCCTGACTCGTGGTCAGCCACATGGAAGTGGCATGGATTGCGTTCTTCTGGAAGCTATGAAAATAGAAAAGAAACGCTTCTGTGTGGACTTAGGAGTCGGGTCAGTCGGGACTGGCTGGACTTGCAGCATTGTGGAGGTACAGTGAGGTAAAATCGGAAACGGAGGGGTTGTGAAATGCGAAGAGTACGGTTTTGAAGGCAAAAAGAGCGGGTGATTGCGGTACATTACGGTGCGTTCAGCGACAAGCACCTCAGGACAGCATGGCTGTTACGATGTTAGCGTGACGGTTAGCTTCACGGCATCGTAACGGCGATGACGAAATGGACGGCATGGATGAACCCGTTGTCTCGAGCGTGATGTAACGAGCGCCCTCGACATTCTCGAAGTCGTGTTTCCTGCGCTGGACGAAGCCGCAGTCAGTTGCCGAAATGCAGTTCGAGAAAAAATGTATTCCAGACCTAGGACGAAATTGAGCAACATCTCTGATAGTCACAAATTACCGAGGTTACTAATAGCGGAGTAATCCTTCATATTCGAGCCGCTTTTACCAGCCAACCAATGAAAGGTGTTGATCCAACTATTGAAAGCCGTTGAGCTGGGCAACTAATTACAGTGACTGAAATTAACGAACGAGATTCTCCGATCATTTGAATGGGAAAGCCACGTCACTTGGCGGTGAGCGCGTGTGTGTGGTTTGAAGCAGGCTGATCCAACTGAAATGCCAGAATGGCTTATCCGTGTCGTGAGCTGTTCTGGCGAACTGTGCTAAGTTCGTCTGCTCAATACCTTACTCAACCGTTTGGAAAGAGTATTCCAGCTCTTTGTATCGCAAGTAATGCAGAGTCACTTCCTTCCCAATTTGTCGGAGTATCACTACTCTGTTCTTCGAGGACAGGACTTCCACCTTGGCGGGAAGGCTAATTAGCTATTTATCCATGAGTTTTGGAATCATTGTGCCTGTTACTATCAGGTCTCTTAGCTATTTATTGGCATCCATCACGATCAGAAAAAATAGAACGATTTCCTGATCGCGTCGTAGGATAACGGTGGCGTGACGCTGACTCGAAGCACCTACTTCTGTTGTTTAGCCCGCGAATCAGCGGAAACGGCGATTGATGCTCTGGGCTAGTGAAAGCGCCATGGCGACACAACTGTCCAGGTTCTCATACCGTTTAAGTATGAAAAGCACAACACGGCCTCCGTCATTTACGAGCAGAAGCGAAAGTTTACGCTTAGCGAAATATGGGGTAACCTCCACATGGAAGCCAGGTGTAACCATCAAGTCAGTGGTAACCGTAACGAACCAAACACAACGTTCTGCCAGTAACAATGTACCGAGCCGTCTGACGCGGGGGGTAATCTCTTCTATAACCCCAGCATCATCGTCATCAGCAGCGTGTAACCCCCGAGGCTTCGGATGCTATGTCGGACACAGAAAAGCTTGTCGGAGATTTCTTAAAGCCACTCTACGAATTCCGGGTGCTGCGATCGGCAGTGGGGCGGGACTGGTGGATGAGGCGGAGACGAGAGGAGAGGCGGAAGCAGGAGGCGGAGGATCGGGGGAAGCAGCACGCGGGGAATCGGGGGAAGCGACTGAAGCAGGGAAGGCAAGCGGAGAGGAGTCTGGGAATGGTGAGGAGCGGAGAGCGAAAAGTGGCGGAGATTTGCCAACGGATGCTATGAGCACTCGCGGGAGTTCTGGGAGATCGAGCGAGGGAAGAAGGGGAAGGAGCGAAACGGGCTTGGACGAGAGAATGCAGAATGCGGACGGCGAGACGGAAATGAAACGCGAAGAGAGAGCGCTCGCGAGATTTGCCAAGGGAGTTCGCGCGTTTGTTACCAGCAATTTTCTCCTCGTTGGTGAGTAGAACGTTCTGGAAGCCAGCTGTACTCACGTATGTCTCATCCGTCTCCTCCCTCCCTCTTGCTCTTTCGCCTGTGAGCAATGCATATGGTGTGACTCTTGAGGTTGGGCTTGAAGTAATGTCTCTGCAGTGAGTGTGTACGGCCCTCTTTCAGGCTATCAACGCGCCTATTAACTCTTCCTTCCTCTCCTACCCCTTCCCAGCCCACCTTTCCCCACTTTCTCCCCGTTTCCTCCCCTTTACTCTTCCCCTTTTTCCTGCTTTCCCACTTCTCCTCCCCCTTTCGCTTCTCTTTCCTCCAGCCAGTCAGCCATCTGTCGTGTTTCGAGTCGACTCTAAAGACGACTCATTTTTCGCTTCTCTTTCCTCCAGCCAGTCAGCCATCTGCACGGGAAGGGAATTGCACGGGGATCGCACAGACTGTGCGGCACCGTGCATGCTCCCATGTGTTGAACTGACTGCCTATTGGACTCACCTTCCCCGCCGTCACCCTTCCCCCACGCCTAATCAGCACTGGTTAATCACCATTGGCTGTGCTCCCTCTTCACCCTACTTCACTGCAGCATTCAGCACGGGAATCGCACTGGCTGTGCTGCACCCGACTCCCAGGCGTAGGCCGTTTCTTTCACTCTCCTTCTCAAGCTCGCCTTTCCTTTTTCGCTCCTCCCACATGCCATCCTGCTGCTCACATGCCATGCTGCTGCCCCTCCACCCCCCTTCGCTGCAGCCATCAGCACAGGAATCGCACTGGCAGTGATGCACCCTGCGCCAGGCATTTACGCTCAGTCAAAGATCGGCCTTGCGCGCTACTGCACCTTTGGCATCTTCTTTGTCTCTGGTGGGTATGTTTTGATCTTTGGGTAGGGTGGAGGTGGGGAGTGTTCAGACATTTCTGAGCATTTCTGAGCGAGCTGCACGCGTGTTCAGACATTTCTCTGGTGGGTATGTTTTGATATTTGGGTAGGGTGGAGGTGGGGAGCAGAGCAGATTCGTAGCCGTTTAAGATAAGACAAGCATGACACCTTTCGTGTCTGCCCAGTCATTCCACGTCACGTCACCTCACATGCCAAGTCATCTCACATGCCACGTCATCTCACATGCCACGTCACCTCCCATGCCACACGCACACCAGGCATAGCGTTGGACCTAGACGAGCTCCGACGGGCAGCCGGCTCGTGGCCCGCCTTCCTCTATGGCTCGGTGCGTCCCCTACAGCTTTGTTTGTTCCCTCTGAGCCTCAGCGGCCTATGAGCCGGATATGCCATGCTCTTGAGGCGCCTAAAAAGGAAAGGACCAGCCAGCTCGTGGCCCGCCTTCCTCTATGGCTCGCTGCGTCCTCCCTCCCTCTCTCTGAGCCGCCTATGAGCTGGCTATGTCACGCCCTTGTCCGGCTAATTACGTCCCACCCAACCGTTGCCTCTGCATGCATCTCATCAGTAGCATCTCTCTCTCGCCTCGCCTCGCCATGCCCATTCCGTGGCTTGCATTTCCGTTGCAGGTAAGTTTTTTTCACAATTCTCAAAAACCACCCGCAGCGTTTTACAGCACTGTTGGTAGCACTACACACACGCCTGCATTCCAAACCCCCCACACCTCCCCCCTCAACCTTCCCGCTTTTCTTCTGTTCTCGCCCCATCCATTCCCCTCCCTCCAGCTATCCACGCTCGCCATAACGCCGCTCATGGCTCTTCTTGTGCTGCGCCTGCCGCTGCTGCCGCGGGAGCTACCTACAGGTGTGCAGTGCGGTTCGGTCCGGTGAGCATCCCTTGATTTATTCATTCCGCAGGAGCTGCCTGCCTTTCCCTCATCAACACGGGCCTTGCTCTCTCTTCTCCTTGCATGCCTGCGTGGCAATGGCAACATCACAGCAGCAGCCACCCTCCCATTGCCACGAGGTGACTTTTGAGTCGACTCAAAAGTCACCTCCTCATCCCCACAGGCCTTGCTCTCTCTTCTCCTTGCATGCCTGCGTGGCAACATCACAGCAGCAGCCACCCTCCCATTGCCTCTCGCTCTCGCCCCACCCCATACCATACATCTCCCCCCTCCCACATTTCCCGTCCGTCTCCCCCATCTCCATCTCCTCCCCTCTCTAACTTCCTCCTTCCTTCCCCCTTCCATCTGCCTTGCCTCTCCCCACGGGACTTGTACTCGTCTACTGCATGCCTGGCACCATCACATCACAGCATTCCTTCCTAACGCTCCCCACTTTTGAGTCGACTCAAAAGTCACCTCCTTGCCTCTCCCCACAGGTCTCGTACTCGTCTACTGCATGCCTGGCACCATCACATCACAGCATTCCTTCCTAACGCCCCCCACCTTACGCTCTCCCTGTTTTCTCTTCCCCTCCCCCCCCCCCCCCCCCCCCCCCCCCCATTCACCTTCCCTCGTTTCCTCATCCCCACAGGTCTTGCGCTCTTCTGCTGCATGCCTGCGACCATCACAGCAGGCATCTCTCTTGCACGGGTAGGTAGGCAGAGCACGGGTAAGTCTCAAGAGAGCATGGGAGCTGGGATGGTTTTGTTGTCAAATTGGAAGGGCTTTGGAGTTGCCTCGAGAGTCATCTCTTCTGCTGCATGCCTGCGACCATAACAGCAGGCATCTCCCTTGCACGGGTAGGCACAGCATGAGAATCGGGATGGTTTAAAGGTTTCATGGAATCGGAAGGTGACAAGTTGGCATAGGCGCCGCCCTCTCTGCTGAATGCGTTACTGCCTGCCTGCCAGCCAGCCTGCCACCATCACAGGAGGCATATCCCTTGCTTGGGTTGGCACAGACGGGACATTCGGGAGTAGGGATGGTTTTAATGCAAGACTCGACTCTTCAGCAGGCCCTTCTGCAGCATACATGATACCTGCACGCTTCCCCTCAACTTGCCTTTGTCATTCACTCCACATACCCCATTCGTCCGCTCGCTCGCCCTCTCTCACCCTTCCCTCCCTCCCACCAGGCAGCGCATGCCAACACAGCACTAGCTCTCGGCCTAACTGTCGTCACCAACACCATTGGCATACTCACTGTAAGCTCTTCAGCTATAAGCCCTCCTTTCTCCCTCCCCAGCATCCCATGTCGTTTCTCACAGATGCATCTACTCCTATCAAGGCTTGTTCCGGCCAGTGGGGGTGTGTCACCAGCACTGGTGCCATTGTGTCATGCCCTGTCGACACCACCCCAGTCCCCTCCTCCTTCCTCTCTCCTCCTCATTCCACCCCCGCTTTGTCTCCTCCCTCAGATGCCTCTACTCCTGTCAAGACTCGTTCCAGCCAGTGGAGGCGTGTCAGTACCAGCAGGGCCGTTGTTACGCGGGCTGGTTACCACTCTGCTCGTTCCTCTCTTCATAGGCATGGTATGGTGTGCAGTGGTGTGGTGTGGTGTGGTATGGTGTGGTGTGGTGTGGTGTGGTGTGGTGTGGTGGGGTGTGGTGTCTTACCATGGACTATGATGCGTGTGTTCTGTCCATTCATTTTCTTTCCAAAATTTTTAGCCTTTTCACACCCGCTCGATTTTCCCTTCATCTTTTTCCCCTCCATCGGCCCCTTGCAACGCTGATTATGATATCCCCTCACAACGGGCCCATCAATCGCCTTCATAACCGAATGGACTCAGGCAGTGCGCCGAACCATCCCAGGTGCGTAACAAAGCCACTAGCTTATACCATTCTGCATCTCATCCTGCCACGTAGCCTTGGATACCTGCCTGCATTGAGGAAAATTGCTGTATTAGCGTTACATGGAGACACCGTGCTATGATTGGTTCAAGTTCCTTGCTCTGTCCTTTCACTAAAATAAGTGTTCTTGCTTCTTCTCTCTTCCCTTTCCCCGCTATTCCCTCTCTCCCATCTTTCTCCTTTCTTCCTTCTCTCCCCTCTCTCCCCTCCTTTCTCATGATCCAATCAGCTGTTGCCACGTGGGCTGATCAGCGCAAGCAGCAGCTCTCAATGGCCAACAACGCCATGCTCTCATTCGTGCGTTCTCCTTACCCCTCATTTGCGTTGTTCGTGTGGTTTTCTAGCCCTCCCTCCACTTCCTTTTCTATATGTGTTTCTGCCCACTCGATTGAACTTCCTTCTATTTCCATTCCCTTAATCGTCAGACATCCCTTGTTCTTGCCGCTTTCACCCTCCCATCTCACACAAAATTTTGAGACACACATCGATTTCTGAAACCATGAACGCGCCACAAAACTCATGCGTGTGTATTGAGGTGAGTTTTGATGCGCCTTAAAACTATTGGTCCCCTCCAGGTACCGTGGATGCAAGTCAGTTCCGCCCGGGCGGCGATTCTTCGTCTCGACATGACACAACTGCTACCCATTGCTGCTGCTGGCATGTATGTCAACTCCACATCATTGTTTACCATGGTCTGTGTGTGTCATCAGTCCGAGCACATCCCACATCCCACCCATGCAACATGCACATGCAACTAATACCCATTGCTGCTGCTTCTGGCACTGGCATGTATGTCCACTCCACATCGTTTGCCTTTGGTTGTTCTAATTGCCCCTTGAACGAATCACCCCTCCTTTTCCATTTCAAGAGGCCAATATTGTGGACGAATCTGTGAGGTTTGAGATAACTCCTTCCTCTCGCCTCTCGATCCCTCCCGACCCTTACCAACCCCTCCCGATCCCTCCGATCCTCCCCAATCCCTACCAATCCCACTCTGAGTTTCAATCAGAACCGTCCATCTGTCCTTCCTGGCGCTCAACATGGGAGTGATGGCGGCCCTGAGGCGAATCACCCCTCCCCTTCCCCTTCAAGAGGCCAACGCTGTTGATAGAGCTGTCATCATCCTCTCCAGCCAGGTAACACTACATGCATAACATGTTAAAGCATATACATTAATGCCGTACAGTTTCTGGTGAGTTTTACCTTCCTGTCACCTGTTCTTTTGAATTCTATGAGGAAAAATTGAGTTTCCTGTCACAGAATTTTCTCCAATTTCCAAGTAATGGGAATTTCGAGCAGCTCTGTGTGTGACCTACTGCCAACTCCCGTACCCTTGTGATGTTTGTCTTTCACCTTGTGGCAGAAAACCCTTCCAGTGGCTGCAACAGTGGTGGAGAAGATTGGAACGCTTATGGGCGAGCCAGCATTGGTCCTGCTGCCATGCATCCTCACCCATTTCCTCCAGGTCAGCTACCACGTGCTTATATTTCCTTTTTGTGTGCAGCCATGCTTCTATCGTGTGCGCGGGTGTATTCAATCATTTTTGGCTTGTCTGCTTTTCGTGGCCGACACTGTGTTTGGTGCGTCGTATAACGTAAGTTGGTGTCCTTCGTTGTGATTGCAGATATTTATTGACTCGCTACTAGTCAACAAATGGTTGAATGATGATAGGGAGCGTGACTTTGCCAAGCGTGCTAAGAAAATTGTGTGAAACTGTTCAATTCCTGGGGAATGTCCACCAATAATAGTTCCTGTTGTACCTGCAAGTGCTCGTCACGATTTCATCAACCCATGCATGCTGTAACAATGAATAAGGTGTGGTTATTACGAAATAGTTTCGAAGAGAGCTACAGTCTGCATAGGCAGCAGCTAATAGCGAGAATGATGCTTCGAATCATGAGTCATCACCACCCTGCTGAGTTGGAGTGGCCTGTGGTACTGAATCCAATGGACAGCTGGATGGGGCAGTCAGCCAGAAGGCCACGTAAGTAGGGCAGAAACGAATTGTGAAGGTTCGTGTTGCGTGTGGTGACACACGCCAACGCGGATCTCTGATTCCCTCCTGGTACAGTACAGTGCTGTACAGTACGGTGCAGGCTTGTGCACCTTGGTCCCCGGCGAGACCAACAGTGTGGAGAAACAGAGGGCATTCCACCGACAGGCGCGATTCGCTAGCCCCTTCAGGTTCGGAAGGTGTCCGAACCTTCAGTTAGGGGGCCTGAGGACAAGCTTGCGCCGCTCTGCGAGCAGTAGTTTTCAGGCTAGGGAGAACCGAGCCATCCAGCCTGGCAAGGCTTGGGAAGATGCGACGCGCAATGTTGAGGGGCATGTCACCCATTTCCGCGAAGGGCAGTTTTCCGCGGGAAGCTGGCGTTCAAGCCAAGGCGGAAGCCACGCGATTCCTCTCCTTGACCACGCGCCATCTTCTCAAGCAAGCACAGAGATGTCTCGCACCGTGCCGCGCCTTCCGGGTCTGTTGCGCCCCTCACCGTCTCCTCCCCTTTACCTAACCAGAGCCGAGCCAAAAATCCCCCCAAGTTCCATGGTGCCCTTGGAATCCGAACCTGTCGATCTCCGCCGCTCTTCCCCTTCCTCCCACCCTCCCCCAATCTTCCCCGCAAGAAAGACCATGTGTAAATCTCTATCGGGGTAGGGCGCATTGTATAAGAGCAGGTGCCCTCAGCATTGTTATTCGTTCGTCATCCATTAGTGGGGCTGATTTCCAAATTCTCCCGCTCACCCTCAAATTTTACTTTCCGAATTCGCTCCGACTTCAGCTGTGAGTCTTTCTTCCCTTCCTGGTTTCTCGTCGAGGGGATTCTGTCAAAATGTCGCCCCGCGTGCTTCTTCTGGCGGTGCTCATTGTGTCGGCTGCGCTTGTTTCGCGGCCTGCGCTGGCGCATCGTAGCTTCGGCGTCCTGACTCAGAACCCGCATCGCGAGGAGATGCGGCTTCTGACTGACGACAGCAGCACTGATAGTTCGTCGCACGACGACAGCAGCAGCGACAGCTCGTCACACGACGACAGCAGCAGCGACGGTTCGCACGACAACAGCAGTTTGGACGACTACCACGACGACAGTCATGACAGCAGCGACTCGTCGTCGTCGGATGACCACAGCAGCAGCGACGACAGCAGCCACGACGACAACAGCAGCGATGACAGCAGCAGCGACGACAGCAGCAGCGACGACAGCAGCAGCGACGACAGCAGCAGCGACGACAGCAGCAGCGACGACAGCAGCAGCGACGACAGCAGCAGCGACGACAGCAGCAGCGACGACAGCAGCAGCGACGACAGCAGCAGCGACAGCAGCAGCAGCAGCGACGACAGCAACAGCAACAGCAGCGACGACAGCAGCAGCAGCAGCGACAGCAGCCACGACGACAACCACTACAGCAGCACCAGCGACGGCTCGAGCAGCGGCGGCGGCCTGTCGTACAACTACTACGCGTCCACGTGCCCCAAGGCGGCGGAGATTGTCGCGGCGCGCGTGTACCAGGCGTACAAGAACGACCCCGCTGTCCCCGCGCCGCTGCTGCGCCTGCACTTCCACGACTGCTTCGTCCAGGTTCGTGCGTCGCGGTTCGTGAATGTGTGACATTTTCACGAACATCGAATATGTTGATGATTTTTTTAATTTTTTATTTTGGGTACGTTTTGCGAGATGGCGGGAGGGAATGCGGCATGTGAAACCGCCGCAACTTTCGCAAACCATTTGAAAATAATCATATGTCGATGCGAGGGTAACCCGCAGTCACGAAACTCCTGCTAGTGACTTTCGGTTGCTTTCGTATCGCATTTGTTTTCGTTGTTATTCCTTTTCAGGGCTGCGACGCCTCCGTCCTCCTGGATTTGACGGACGACAACAAGGCGGAGAAGGACGCAAATCCCAACGCCACTCTCTCTAATCATGCCTTTCATGTTTTTCTCTTCTTTTTTTTCAGGGCTGTGACGCGTCGGTGCTGCTCGATTCGACGGAGGACAACAAGGCGGAGAAGGACGCGGATCCCAACGCCACTCTCGGTGCGTTCGATGTGGTCGACGACATCAAGGACCACCTCGAGTCGGAATGCCCTGGCGTCGTGTCTTGCGCCGACATTCTCGCTCTCGCCGCTCGCGAAGGCATTCATCTGGTATGTCCTCGCACACTCTGAGAAGTTATTATTTTTTCTATTTTTCTTTCACCTTTCTTTCCGCATCATCCTCCGCAACGCCCTGCACATCCACCCTCCCCCTCTTCTCCCCCCCTCCTCCCCCCCTTCCTCCCCCTCCGCCTCCCTCCCCCCCCCCACCTTTTATTATCTCACTCATTCTAACCACCGTGTCGTCGTGTATTTTATTCCGCATTTTCGCTAATCGCAGGCCGGCGGTCCTTTCACGGAGGTGCCTCTGGGCCGTCGCGACGGGCTGACGTCATTCGCGCTCGCGGCGGAGACTTTCCTCCCGGGCTCCACGCTCAACGTCTCTGGCCTCGTCCATAACTTCAACACAGTCGGCCTCGATATGACCGACGTTGTGACTCTTAGCGGAGCTCACACTATCGGGGAGGGCCGCTGCGTGAGCCTGAAGAACCGCCTGGAGCAGGACGACCCCACGATGGACCCGGAATTCGCGGCGTACGTGAAGCAGAAGTGCGGCACGAGCAACATCGACCCCAAGGCGATGATTGACAACGACTATGCTTCGCCAAACAAATTTGACAACCAGGTAAGCAGCACGATTCGCCTGACATCTCATCTCAACTCTCGCCTCTCCTTCCCTTTCCCCCCATCCCTCGCCGGCCCCATTCCATTTCCTTCTATCCTTCGCTTCCCCCTTTCTCACCTCTTCAGCATTATGCGAACCTTCTCGCGCACACTTTCTTAACCCCTGAAAATTAAAAGACCACGCAATTTTGGTTCGCTTCTACGTCTCTCCGCCTTCGCAGTACTACAAGAACCTCCTGGCGCACAAGGGCCTGTTCACCACCGACCAGGCTCTCATTTACGACGACAAGACGGAGCGCGCAGTGAAGGCCTTCGCGCACGCCAAGAGCACGTGGTTCGACGCGTTCCCCAAGTCGCTCATGAAAATGGGCGTCATTTCGCCGCTCACCGGCACGCAGGGCGAGGTCCGCCTCAACTGCCACGTGCGCAACACCTACTAGTGGGCGCAAGAGGCGGTACCAGCGCGCAGCTTGTGGCGCATACTACGGCTGGGAGAATGGAGGTCTTGCAGGACGTTCTTGAGCAGCTGAAAATGAGGATCTTGATGGTCGTGGGTGATTCGATTTCGTAGTGGGATGCTAGAGCGTGAACTGCGGGGTCCTACAGCGTTTGGGAATTATGTAATACTCTGAGATGGAAATAAAAGGTGGCGGCTATGTATGCTTTCTTTGGAGTGCATGTCCTTGACCTTGTGCTTACGGTTGCTGCAGAACACACAGACGATGGTTTGATCCAGCTGGAATTCGAGTGTGCATGAAGGAGCAGAATTTGCCGTCGAGAGGGCCCGTTGATTTCCACAGAATTTGGAGTTATCCATCGATTCGGCGAACCGCGACCATGTTATTTGCACCGACTCGCTATTGCGTCAGCGCGCCCCAAAAGCAAATTCTCCAAATTACAACACAAGGTGCTGTACAATGTCACAGAAGCACATTCCACTAGATGGTTGCTCTAGTGCCGAAGTGCTGTTGTCTTTGTGGTGTGGTCCTATCCCATCTCAGGCTATCTGGCAGTGCCTTTGGCGTGTCAATAGGAAAGCAGCTGATGCGACAACATGATTTTTTTTCAGAGATATCATAGGGCCGAAACAATGTCATCACAACAGTAACTTTCTCCGGACTCGGATGCAACTCAAAGTGCGGACTCGTGAGAAAAGGCAACAAAAGCAACCAGGTTGCAATAAGCACACCACATACGAAGGTACAGACTTCAGTCCACTTCGGCCACCATTGAACTGCACCTGCTCGTTGATGTTGCCGACCTGATTCTATCAATCCGTTCATCCTCTGCCACCTCATCTGGGCTGTACACCCACCTGCGACGGTCCTGGCGAATGCGGGGAGTTGACTGTAGCAACGGATGGTACATACACAGACACCCACGTACACAAGGGTGAACATTTGGCAGGCATTGCATGGGCAAGTACATAGGACATGTGTTGTGACCTCTAATCGAGCAGCTGACTTGGGTGTGGTATGTGCAAGACAGATACAACATATGGAGGGATAATGAAAGATGGGCAATAGGAATGAAGAGAGCGAGAGAATGACAGCAAAACTGAGATCATGCGTTGCTACTGGACGAGAAGGGGGTAGACAGAGATAACAGAAGTAGAGAGGTGTAGTAGTTAGTGAGGCAAGGTAAGGGGATGGATGGAGAAGAGGAGGAGAGGAGAGGAGCAGAGGCTGGAATACCGTACCCTTTTAGGACCCCAGTGGGCCAATGAGCTTCTGCCACGTGGAGGATACATGTCCCACCCACTCACTGCAGAGCTGCTCTCTGAAGGCTGCTCCTTGCCCTCTGGGGGATGGAAGTAAGGGGAGAAATAGTGAGAATGAGATATAGAGAAGGAGCTTCAAGAGAGGTAAATGCGAGAGAACGGAATGCTAGAGAGAGTTATGCGAGAAAGGGAAATACGGGAGGGCGCTTGAATGAAGAATGAACATCCGATCAAGTTGTAATGACACCCTCATCACCCTGCTTCAGCGCATGCTTACCTTTCACAGCTGCCCTCATCATAAGAGGTCTTCTCACTTTCTGTAACATGCAGCAAAAGGAGGGAGGGAAGGGGCAGCAAGAAAGAGGAGGGAGGGGGAGAGAGGAGTGGGATGTGGGGCAGGACAACGGATGGAGGGAGGCTAGAGAGTCAAGACAACGGCAGAAAAGAATGGTGTCAGCAACAGCTGAACTAAGTGACGGCAGCACTGTAACGTGTGACATAATAGAGCACTTGAGGCACAACGAGGCGTTACTCACCTGTCTTGGCTTGCCACTTGCCCTTCTGCTCCTGCTCCAAGTCATGCTGCTATCCACCTCCTCCTCCCCATCATCGTCCTCCCCCTCCTCTTCTTCCTCATACTTTCCCCCCTCCCCATTCTCACCACTGCAACCGCCACCAACACAGGAGCTCTCCCAATACCCCTCAGAAGCCGACACCCAATCAGGTTGCGACACGTGGCTCGACCACGAAGCCAGGTTCCCTCGAAACGCCCTGGGTGCCCCCAACGTACTCCTCCCACCAGGCCACTCTGACACGCACTGGCTGATTCTATTGATTTTCCGAGTGGGCTTTTCCAGGAAGATATTTGAGTATTCTGCTAGCGGATCTGACGCTGTGGGGATACAGTCACTGATAATGGTAGGCTCACAACCCAGTGACGGAATGGATGGAACAGGACGGAGTGCTGAAACGTCTCTGGAACCTGGTACGGATGAGGGAATGGAGGCCGGGGACGGACTCGACGTCCTTATAGGTGCCTGGTACGGTGCAATGCCGTCAGAGAATGGACTTGTCAGTCTCTCCTTTCCTTCAGGCGCAGTCGACACATTGAAGAAGCCACGCGGCACATTAGTGCGGTTACCCGTTTCAGAAAGTGTTGCTCGGGGATTCGCCCTCAAGCCATTGCTTTCTCCAAGCACCCGTTTCTCCTGGACGAGATGCGGCTCCTGCTGACTACAGTTGAACAGACTGCCAGAGCCATCCCAAGCCGCAGAGTTGCTCGCCCCGTCCCCTCTCATTCCGTTCCCTTTAGAATCATCATTCTCTTTCCCGTCCTCGGCGTCTTTAAAAACTGGAAAATCCTTATGAAGCAGCTGCGTCCAGTGTCTTTTTTCAGCCGACTCTACGTTTTCCTGCTGATGCCCATGATGCTTTTGATGCTCCAGGTTCTTTTGATGGAGTTGTTTCTGCTGATTCTCATGATGCTCAGAACGATTCAGCATCGCAGAGCATCCAGTCTCTGAAAGAACAACGCTACTGGTTTCAGAGCATCCAGTTGGGTCCCAGCTGGATCCCATCTGTACAGGGAGGTCATCGACAGAGGCCGAGCTCGCAACTGGTTTCGTACTCGTTCCGCTTTCTCTGATTTCGTCTCCTCTCACTTCGTCTCCTCTCACTTCGTCTCCTCTCATTCCGCCTCCTCTCCGTCCGTCTGTTCTCCTTCCTTCTCCTCTTTTACGACTCCAGAACCGCCGGCCGCTGAAAATTCCTCCACTGAATCCCATACCGCTGCTGGTGCTGCTGCGCCTACTGTTTCGCTGTGAGATGTTATCCCTCTGGGATCCGCCGGTGGTGTTTTTAGCCTCAAACAATCCATCTGGGCCTTGCTCTGCAAGGGAGTCGGCGAGATTTCCAGCAGGACGCGATTTTTGCCAGGGTAACCACATGCTGAGGTTTTCGCTAAATGCAACTCGTGCGAAAACGGTGTGAGGAATGTTGGACACGCAACGCGGAATCCCAACGGCGCAGTTCGAAGACCTATAATGTCTGCTATGCTGCCATCAATAGCAGGTACGCGATGATCATAACCCTGACGCTGTTCGTGGTCGTGCGGAACTGAGTCCAGAGGGGAAGCATCGTCACTTGAGGTTGCTACGGCCACGCTTCCGCTCTAGTCACAGTTGATCGCGTATTATAAGAATTACGGCGAATTCTGAAAGAATGGTATGGTCGTCTCTGGAGCCACCATATACTTGTATCCGCAGTAGATAATCGCGCACTTTTATTAGCGAGAGAATTATTGGCAGCACTAAGCAGGAATCGCTTCTAGATTTGCACAGTAGTAGGCAGTAGTTATGGAAGCTCTGTGGGAGTAGTAATATCCTACCAGAACGCACCAGACTGACTGGTATGGGAAGAAGGGGAAGAATTTGAACAGGAGAACTCGAGGGAGGGTGAGAATGTTGGCGGGAAACACGACCGTTCTGACTGACATGCGCGAATACGCGATAGTGGGACATTACGCGGGGAAGAACATGCACTGGGTTTAGATTTGAACAATGGGCAATAACCTATTTAGATTTGAAGGCATGAAAATGGGTAGTCCTTTATTGTTCACTATAAATAGTTACAAAGCATTTTATTAGGGCCTACGAAGCGGAAAATTGACAAAGAAAGCACAATGCATATTGGAATCATTAGTTCTCAACCTCCAGGGCCAGGGCATGCATCTTTGTCAGCACAGGCACCACTTCACCAACCAAACTGGGTCTTTTACACCTCCTCATATCCGTGCACTTGGCTGCCAGCTCAGCCACCGCCTTCGCCACATCAGCAGGCCATCCGCCAGCCCCCTCATCCAAAACTTCTTCCAGCTCCTTGTTCCCTTCCACCACACCAGTCACCACGCTCAGCGCTGACGTGGCATTGCGTCCAGTCAGCAACTGCATGAGCACCACTCCCAGTGCATACACGTCAGAAGACGGGACCAGCTCCTCAGTTCTTGGATATTCCGGATCCAGAAAAACCACATCCTCCACTCTTGCCCGCCCAGTCCTCGGGTTTTGACTAAGAGCCGAGAAGCCGACGCGAGCCAGCTTGCTCACCAGTCTGCGCCCAGCGAGACTCGAACCGGAGACCTCTGCCGGTGCTGCAGCAGTTGCTGCCTTTGCCTCACCCTCCCTCTGAAACTTGGGCCACCAAGAAGGGGCCCTTTGATTGGCCCCCCTATCTTCTTCCTCCTTTCCATCCTCCTTCGGCTCGCCCTTCTCCTCCCAGAACAGGACGATGTTTGCCGGCCGGACGTCCCGATGCAGTACCGGGTGCGGCTGCTGCTGGTGCAGGAACAGCAGGGCGGCAGACACCTCATAAGCTATCCTCACCCGGACGAACCACTGGAGAGGCGGTAACCGTGCCACGCGGTTACCATACGGCAGGTGATCAGCAAGAGAGACGTGATGAATCCGGGGGTAAACCAGGCAGGGGGATTCGAGGGAATAGCCGAGGAGGGGGATGATGTGCGGGTGGGAGAGCGAGGAGAGGGTTTCAGCTTCCTTGATCAGCTGTAGCATGGGTGTGACCTTGCTGTTTTGATCCAGCAACTCTATAGTCACATCCTGTAGCGGAACACCTTCAGCAGAGTTGGGTGGTAACCGCATGGAGGCATCAACGCGACCAGAGCAGCCTTCAAGTCCCCCAGGAAGGGCAGAGAGAATGTCGTCTCGAGTGAACACCACACAGGTGGGATGTGCCGGCACTGCATCGGCATCAACAGCAGTAGCAGCAGCAGCGGCAGCACCATCAGCCACGGCAGCTACAGTGCTGTCAGCAGCAACAGCAGCCCCATCATGAGAAGCAGGAGGGTTACTCGAGCAGACAGCAGGGGCGATGATGTTACCATCCAAGCCAGAACCAGTAGCACCCGCAGCACCAGAAACACCAGCACCGGCAGCATCAGCAGCATCAGAAGAACCACCAGCACCATCAGGACCAGCACCAGCACCATCACCACCGGCCTCGAGTGCACGGCTGCATGCCTGCAGCACAGCAATCATGCCATCCGCCACACTCGACACCGAGGAACCTTCCACCAACTTGCTGAGCACACTAGGTTTCACGTCCAGTTGCTGCAAGTCCAACTCCAGCCCCTTCTTTAAAGCCTGCAGCTGACTTATCTCCCCTTCCAAATACACCTCCCCCTCTTCCTTCCCTTCCTTCCCTTCCTTCCCTCTCCACTGAAGCGCCTTCGCCTCCCCCTTCCAACGCGCTTCTTTCTTCACCTGCCCGTGCACGTCGGGGAGGTTATACTCGAACCCGACTGCCCGGAAAACCTCGATGACGGTGCTCGACATGCTTCCAGGCAGCTCGAAAGATTTCCGGCTGCTCTTTTCACAGAGGCTCATGAGCTCTCTCTTCAGCTGATTGGCCGCTTTGGTGTTCTCATCCAGTTCGCTGCCGTCAATCGAGAACATAACTTTCTTCTGCCCGGCCTCTGCAGCTGGAGGCGCCTCAGAATCAACAGCCACAGGTGGCTCCACAGCCTCAGGTGAAACCTCAGGTGCCGCTTTCTCGTGCTGCATCTTTCCAGTGCCATAGCCGCCCTTTAGTTTCACTGATCCCCCTTCTCCTCCCTCCCCTCCTTCACTCCCCCCTCCCAACGCCAACACCAGCGCCAGCAATCCCTCCTGTGCTTTCCGCACTCCCTCACTCACTCCCTCACTCACTCCCACTGCCACCCCCCCTCCCTCCAATGCCTCCTCCATCCCCCTCACCTCCCTCCTCCCCTCCTCATTCATCCTCTCTACAAGCGCCTTCGGCAACCTCTTTACTGCCTGCTTCCACACAGCTTTCATCCCCCCCTCTATAATCACACTCAAGTCATGGAACTTAACTAAAAGCATCAGTGGCGAGGCGGACAGCGAAGTTGCGAGGAAGATTCCGGGCGCCAACTCATCGCTGACTGAGCCGCCCACCGCATGCAGCCAGAGCTGGGCGGCAGGCTCGTCTGCTAGTGCCACGTCAGTAACACGTGTAACCAGATTGAACACACGGGAAATGGCCGGCTCAACAGGAGCAAAGCCCTGCATCTTCCCCCGAAGCTTCCTCGCCGCCTCCACCAGCTCACCCAGCTTCTTGGAAACTTCCGCAGCCAGCATCCCCACCTCACTCTCCCCTCCAGCTTTCAAACACAACTCCTCATTCTCACCCTCTTCTCCCTCCTCCCCATCCTCCCACTCCTCCTCGTCCTCCTCCCCTTCCTCCACCTCCTCACCCACCACCTCCTCCTCCTCGGCCCTCGCCTCGGGAGTATCCCAGTAAGAATCCGGCAGGGCTCGGGCCCAGGAAGGGGGGCGCAGCCAATACGGCCTCTGCTGCTCCCCGCTCGCTTCATTCCCGGCCCTCCTCCCCGCTTTATCACCAACAGCAGAAGGATCAGAAGCAGCAGAACCAGCAGGAGCGGTGGAAGCATTGGAGGCAGTGGTGATGGCAGCAGTGGTGGTGGTAAGAGCAGTAGCAGCAACTGCATCTCGGCCTTCCACCTCCGGCAGCAGCAGAAGCTTCCTTCCGCTGATGTTCCCCACATGCCGAACCAACCGATCCTCCAGCAGACGTTTGGCAGCAGCCATGGCCAGCATCGCCAGAGGCTCGGCAACAGGCTCGGCAGCTCCCGAACCTGCTGCGGTTACAGACACGGACGAAGTGACTTGAACCGTGGATGACACCTGTCCCGATGCTGATGTCACCTGGATGGCTGACGTGGAAGAGGATGACGTGGCAGTCAGGAGAGATGGGAGTGCTGGCGCTGACGCTGATGACGCCCCTGCTGCGGGGGATGATGCTGATGTGGCAGAAAGGGATTGGGACGGAGGGAGAGGCATGGAGGCGAGCCATTGGTTCAGCAGCTGCATGCGGGAGAGCATCACAGGGGGGATTCTTCCAGGCGGATTCTCAGGTGATTTCTCAGGAGCTTTTCCAGGAGAACTCTTGGGGGAGCCTCCGCGCGCTGCTGCTGGCGCAAGCGCCAGCGCAGGCGGAACCAGATGCTCGGGGAGAGAAGGCAGCAACGACCACACGTTTCCTCCCCCTCCTCCCCCCCCACCTGAGTATCCCCCTCCTCCTCCCCCATACCCTCCGCCCCCATTCCCCCGATACCCGCTCTCCCCACCGCTCCCACCACCCCCTCCCCCAAACGCTCCCCCGGACCCAGAGCTTCCCCCCGAATATGCTCCTCCGCCTCCGCTTCCCCCTCCCCCTCCCCCGCCTCCCTGGTTCCCGCCGCCGCTCCCGCTCGACCCGCCGCCAGCCGCCGCGGCCGCCGCCGCCGCAGCAGCTCGCGCCTTCGCCTCTTCCTCCTCTTCCCTCGTCATAGGCCCCTCCCTCACGACCTTACACACCACCCACACGGGAAACCCGCTCCTCTTGTCTTCATACATCTCCAAATCCGATTTTAGAGTGTATTCATACATCTTCCACTTCTCCTTCTCCCCCGCTGGCCCCTCCCGCGTCCCGGGCAGCTTGAAACGAAACATTCGGCGCTCGGGACGGAAAAGAAGAGCCCCTCCCATCCCCGCTCCCGCCACTCCGCCCACTCCGCCCGCGCACACTCCCCCCGCACCCACAGAAGCGCCAAGGCTCGGCGCAAGATCCGCGAATGGCGTGGGCTGGCAGGATTCTTTCCAGCAGGGCGGCTTCGGGTCGGACGGCGCCATATCCGCTTCTCTCCGCCTGCGCCGCTCGTTCGGCCGCCATTCCGGTCTAACGAAAAAGAACCCGGTCAAGCCCTTGCCGTCCGGGGAAACGTCTAATCCGGGAAGGTGCCACGGCCTGGGGAACTTAAGGAGCTCAATTTCGGGGATTAGTCCGTCGCAGTCCGCGACGCGTCTTAATCTCTGGACTAAGAGACGGTCTAGACCCACGTCCTCTACCTCGCCGCGAACCTTCCGCGAAAGGTACTGGAAGACCTCCGCGTCGACGGGCGCAAAGCGGATTCCGCGCGGAATCGGCGCACAGCTGAGCGCCACGTGGATCTGACTCACTGCTTGCGAGAACGCCTCCTGCTTCGCGGCGCGGACGAGCGTCTCGATCCCCGCGCGTTCCGCGGAGAGCTGCGCGCGCTCGGCGGAGAGCTGCCCCTTATCCCCCGCGAGCTGGCGCGCGCGGGTTTCGAGCCCGCGCACGGTGCTCTCCAGCGCGCGCACGCGGTCCTCGAGCGCAGACTTGTCCGCGGAGAGCTGGCGCATGGCCGCCTGGTTCCGCGCGACCTCCTCTCTCAGCACGTCGCGCTCCATCACGACTTTGCGCATTTCAGCCTCTGTGCGCGACATGTTGAGTAGAAGCGCCTGCTCTACGCTCAGGCGGCTTCCGCCAATAAGGTGGTTTCCGCCGCCGCCGCCGAGGTGGGGGGAGTTTTGAGGCGCCTCGAACATTCCGCCGGGAACCAGCGACGTGCAGTTCTGGCCGCCGCCGCCGTTGAAGCCCCCGCCGCCGTTTATGTTCGTGTTATTGTAGTTCCCGCTACTGCCGTTGAAATTGCTGCCGGTGAACGTGCTGGACACGTGGTTGACTACGGTCGAAACCGTGGTTGGCGGCGAGCCTCCCTGCCACGTGGGCGCTGGTGATAGGTCTTGGTGGTTGTCGTTATGCTGTTGCTGCTGACTCAGCACCTGTTGTTGCTGATTCAGCACCGATTGCTGCTGATGCTGATGCGGCTGCTGCTGCTTCTGAAGCTGCTGCTGCAGCATCTGAAGCTGATGCTGCTGCAGAAAATATTGGCGGGAAACTTGCTCGTCCCCGCAAGCCATAATATTTCCGCCGCCAACAAACTGAAGTCCGTTTTCCGCGCAATACCCTCCGCCTCCGCCGCCGCCGCCAACGCTGCTTCCATCAGGAGTGGTAATAGATCCGTCCGGGATGAAATCCAGACCGTCCGATGAGAGATCCGCGTCGCCTGTCAGGCAACCCGCCATTCCCGGCATCCCTGTCCCCATCATTGCCCCTCTTAAAGCCGCCTCGTCCGCGTCAAGAAACGCGATCGCGCGATGGATATCGTCCGCTGGCGCGGCTACTCCGCGCAGTTCGGGAAGCGTGTCTATAAATCTCATATCAATGTCCTCCATGTCGGGTACTGGAATCTCCGCATAATCGAATTTCATAGGAGCAGCCATGGCTCTGGAAAGACCTGCCGATGCTTCTATTATTTCTTATCTGAGTCACTTAGGTTCCTAACACCGAACCTTCCAGAATATCCGTTTCAGGCGTGCATTGCAAAACTGCTGGGTTGCAACCAGCTTGGAGGAAAAGCGGTGGTTTACGCAGCGGTTACCCAGTGGTTAGCAAGCAACAAGCTTCGGGAATAAGCGATTGTGATGCGAACTGGGTGGTCGAAGGGCCTGAGCTGAAGGGCCACGACGGGCCAAGGGTACAGTAGTCTGCTTATGCTGCACCGTAGACGCGGGTGAAGTTTCCGAGAGACTATAGCGGCCACACGACACGTGCTTTACGTATCTCGAGATTCGACAGCACAGCATGGCTGCGTGATGCGAGGGAAGCGCAGCACAGCAAGGAACGAAACGGACGCTTGAAAGAGAAGCTCTCGAAGCACAGTACAGTAGCTAGCTCTCAAACAGAGATGCTCGCTTGGAACAGAAGCTCGGAAGAGAAGCTTGCAAGATAGGCTGGGGAGGAACCAAGGGAATGCCAGCCTACCAACCGAGGCTCTGCTGGGAGGGAACTAGAGAATGCCAGCCCAGCAACCGAGGCTGGGGAGGAACCAACCAAGGGAATGCCAGCCTAGCCTACCGACCGACCAATCCGAGCTTCTGCAGAGTCGTCGCGTGACTCGTCGTGAGTCGCGTCGCTTGGCTCCTGACTGGTCAGGTCACGCGTGCTCCACGAGCACGCAGCTCGCACAAGCTAGTTCAGGGCCCAGTTCGGCAGGCATTATGGCCATTATGACCATTATGGGCATTTTTAACGGGCCCCCAAAAAATGCCCCCTCGAAGCAGCTGCGATATCAGACTGTAGCTGCAGTGCAACTTCGGAAAAAATGGCCCGAGTGTTCGGTTGGCATTTTATGGGTCTATATTAATGGCATCAATCGAGGATTTAGCTTCGCAGAAGCTAGGAGGCAGTTGCCTTGAAGGCTCGCGTGATCATGCGTTTGGCTGGCATATTGGACCAGTCTCCCCCGTGTGGTACGGGACCTCGAGGCCGCATGGTGCGACGGATCAGAAAATGGACAGTTTGCCTGAGAAATAGGGTTCGAGGAAGATTCCTCTGCTTAAAAATGCCAGCGTTTAAAGGGGTGTTCGGCTGGCATTCCATTATTGTCTGATTCAGCGATGATCCGCTTATATCGAGCCTGTATAACCTTTCACGCGCTTATCAAGAAAGGTTCCAGGGTGGTCGGTTTACTGTAGCCTATCCCCCGAGGCCCATTTTTTAATGCCTGCCGAACCGGGCCCAGGTTTGGTCAGCCACAGAAAAGCCCAGCCCACAGATTTGTATTCGAGACTCTCGAGAATAGCCACAATCGAAAATACTCCCGAGGTCATTTCACTTTTCTGAGAATCTCCCGATTTCGGTGAGAATCGGCCTAAGATGAGACCCATGGGATTAGTTTGTTCGGGTTACTGCCCGTTGAAAGCACCATCACCATCGCACCCACCTTGTGCTCGGCTTTTCGCAGAAGCTTGCTGTTCTCCAGTAGCGTTACGCGATAGTGCAAGTCTCTATTAGAAACAAAGCTGCAATCTGCCTTGAAGCGAAGTTAAATATTCTACCTGAGGAAGAATATGTTTATTACTTGGAGGTGGGTGGGATAGCCAGGTTTCCTGTGAGGCGCAAGGGCTAATAAGAGGGGTGGTGCGGAGTGGCAGGGCGGGATACCCTTTCCTTTCCGAGAGACCCAAAGCATTCTTATCAATCTAACACCCCGACCGACCACTTGCTCCTTGTTGCTTCATGTTTATAACATACGTACGTGTTATTACTGTACATCCAACTTTTGTTACGCAATCAAGCGACGTTTATTGATAGAATGTGTTATGATCCTTAATCAATACATAGGCATTCAGCCAACACTTCTGAACAAAACGTACACAGAACTACCGTACAAAGCCTGTTTTCAGGACATGTGATTGGGACGCAGACAGAGTCGTATGGAGAGTACGGAAGCTTGGGATGTGCAACCTATTCACGTCAAAGTGTACTCACAGGTACTGGCACGTTTAGTGAATGCAACTGAATGAAAAAACATGTGAGGAACGGTGTAACTAGGCTGTGCTGTAGTAAGGCATGACGAAGTTGCACTACCATACTGGCCTTCAACCTTGCTTCCCAGATTCCAAATCCTCTTCTCCAGCCCTACCTGTCGCAAGCAGACCTGCTCGTTCGTCCTCCCCTCCACTCACATTTCCATCCGATGCTCTTGGAGAAGGTTGGCCTGCCTTGACCATCCCAGTCTCCTTGCCTTCCTTTTCCTTCTTGCCCTTCTCCACCGCCCAGCTATAAAGCACCATTCCCACTACAGCCATGAGCATGCCCATCACATTCTTCATGGTGATCGGGGAGCTGAAAAGGATGAAGCCCAAAACGAGGACAAGGACTGTCTTCATGTGGCCCAGGACTTGGAACGACGTTGCCGAGAACTTTCCAATGCAAAGATACTGGCTAAGATTGCAGACTACGGCGAGCAAGCAGGAGAGGATGATGAAAGCCTGCAGGGGTTCAGGGGAGGAAATATGTGCATAGAATGTTGACTCGATGGAGGAGACAAATGTGCAAGATCACTTTCAGATATGTTGATTCAGGAGGGAGAAAAAAACGCACGGTGGACCGTGAAAGATGGATGAGATTAAGTAGGATGACAGTGCTGATTACAATGGGAGAGGAAGTTATGGATTTGATGGGGAAGGAGGAGAAGTTGAACTCACCGTGCAACCAGCAGTAAGGGTGTATTCTATAATGTTCAGATTTGTAACAAAGTAGTCAACAAAGGGGCCAAGCACCACAAGGGATGCTGCTTGGATGGGTGCAGTTTGGCTGAGCAGGTCAAAGGACCCAATGTTGTACTTGGTTTGAAGGGACCCGATGAACTGAGAAAGGATCAACCAAAAGGAAGACAAAGAAGAACAAAGAAGACACGTAAGGCGTGATTGTAGACAACATGAGCACATAAGTTGCAATCATAACAACACAAGCATTGCGAGTGATACACACAGACGCAGTTTTTGTTGGTTTCAGATACTGAAAGCAGACAAACGGGTGAAAGGGAATAAATGGTGCTAACTCACAATTTGCTGCAAGGCAGTGCTGATGACGGCAACAAGAGCAGCAAGAAAACCCGTAAGGTTCATGCTGACGTCAGTGACGGTACAGACTCCCACTCCCACCATCACAACGGCAACAGAGAATTTTACTTCTCGAGAATACGCCTTGGAGTGGAGCAACGCTTCAAAGAGACACACAGTGGGTATGATACTCAGCTTCGCAATCTGTAAAAGTGGTGAATGACACAAAAGACGTGGTTAAGAGGGACGATGGCAACATCTCAAAATAGAGTGTTGAAGCAGTTGCAAGAGCTTAATCCGAGTTAACGACGGCCGTGTGTTGACCTAACCGAAACACGGCATTTCATCTGCAAATTCTGTCGCACCTGGTAGAAGCCAACGGTGTTGAGCATGAGGCTGAGATTCATCGAGACAATGGAGAGATTCGCGACAATGGAGAACCAGGCGAGCTCCATGAACGGCACGGTGGCTTTGTTTGAGATATAACCCACTGCAGCTGATGCCATGCCGACCAACGCCGTGACCACGAAATGGAATCCCGTCAATGTGCATGCTGCATGGTAGTTGAAACACGAAGACGTTAGGACTACATAACTGATTGCCAGTGACATTGACACAGCGACAGACGGATTTGGCTTCAAGAATTCCGTAGTTTTATCTTCAACGGACGCGATCAGTATAAAGTAGGAAAAGGCCGATGCTCTCAGGTGATTACCTACACTAATAAATGGATTTACTTACCGAATTTAAAGCCATAACCCGACATGACTTGTTTGTTGACCATGATGATGCCGACTGAGCTGACCACATTCATAGTCCATGCTCCTACGGCCGAAACGGCTGCTGGATTGTTAACCATATTGGAAAACTACCTCTGTACAAAGGAATTTGACGAAATTTACGCTGCACGGCGAGGTGCTGCTTGATCAATGGGCTGAAACCTAACGCGACGTCGAAAAAAGCACTAACAGCCGGCAGCAACGAATCAAACTCCACTCAGTTACCGCCTAAACCTAATAGCCAGATCTGCACTAATCAGCCTAATCTTGCTTGTCGACGACAAGACCAGTGCTGTTACTCGGCGTCGCTATTGCTTTCAAGGAAATGCTTCAACTCAAGGTCCTAGATACCGAGGTCTTGGATATCCAGGCCTAGAGCTGATGAACAACGCTTTCACCCTCGAGTTTCCCTGGATCACAGAATTGCGAAGCTCCCAAATTCGTCACACAAACGTTCTTTTCACCGACGCAGGGAGAGTGGCGTGGCGTCAGTTCGTCAGAAAGCCGTCAATCGGCTCGGTTCTGTTCGGTCAATCGCTACGACCCGTCCAGTTTCAAGGTCCTCGCTTTTGGCGGTTGGCGTGGCGAACCATTGGGGAGCGAACTGCATTTGCTGATATCAACGGCTCGTGGGGACCTCTCGAGACCTGTTGGAGAACGTCTGGCCAGGTTCGGCGACACACGGATGAGGGACAAATGGACGTTGGAGACTCGATACTGTATTAGCTCGACTGCAAACCAAAGTAGCCATCTTTCAACAAATCATAATGAATCTCTATACTAGATAATCATGCATAATTTAATGTGGAGATGGCACACATCCCTGTAAGCTACGTGCTAGCTGAAAAGCGAAGGCATATACGGAGTCATCTTTAGCCCTGCCTTCCAGCTTCAACATCATTGTTGCTAGATAGCAGGGCCGAATTTTCGCCATTCTCCATCCCCTCATCAGGCATTTTGGTTGGAAGAGAAGCAGACACCATAGGAGATCTCTGGAGCTTGTCCCTTGCTTCCTTCTCCTTCTTGCCCTTCTCGACAGCCCAGCTGTATATAACCATTCCCAACACAGCCATCAGCATACCCATCACGTTCTTCATTGTGATCGGAGAGCTGAACACTAGAAAGCCCATGGCGAGAACCAGGACAGTCTTCATGTGACCCAAGACCTGGAAGGACGTCGCTGAAAACTTTCCAATGCAGAGATATTGGCTGAGGTTGCAGAAGACTGCAAAGAAGCATGAGAGGCCGATGAAGATCTGCACAGAGAGAAAATGTTGAAAATGTCAAGCGAAGAAAAAAGCACCATAGCAGAATTCTCCCGATACCACTGTATGGCCACACTGGATCGCGAGCATATTTCAGATCAGGTACAGCACCAGCAACGAATTTGTCCATAACTCACCGCAGAGCCCCATGTGAGTTGGTATTTCAGAATGGACTGCGAGGTAAGGAAGAAGTCAAGCACGGGGCCGAGCAGCAGGAGCAGCGCCGCCTGAATGGGAGCCGTCTGGCTGAGCAGGTCGAAGGAGCCGATGCTGTACTTGGTCTGCAGGGACCCGATAAACTGCAGAACGCGGGAGGGGGATAAAAGGAGACAGTTTATATCGGAGCCTAAAGGAGCAGCCTTACCTAAAGTGAGTCTGCAGGGATCCAATGAACTGCAAACGGGAAAGAAAGAGATAGAAGGTGCGGGAGTTCCGTTGAGGCTTGTAGAGCGAGATAAAGAGAGGGACGGAAGGGAAGACTGATGGAGACAACGGACGGAAGAGAGAGCAGGAACAGACGGGAGACGCAGGAGCTTCGTGAGTTCAAGGTTTTGAGGTCGCGGACAAATGGCGGGCATCAGCCGCTTGAGGGAGCGTCGTGCTGACGACGGCGTCAGCAGGGGCAAGGGAAGCGAATGAAGTGGAGCGGCAAAGAAGCCGAGAGGAATGAAGCGGTGAATGAGCTAAGAGAATTGGAACGGCGAGGGAACTGGAAGAAGGGGGGGAATGGAGCGCACACGAGAACGAAGAATCACAATCTGCTGGAGCGACGTGCTGACGGCGGCGACAGCAGCGGCGAGGAAACCGAGAGAAAGGGGCAAAAGGAATACACATGAGGCGAAGACACTCACGATTTGCTGGAGCGACGTGCTGACGACGGCGACAGCAGCAGCGATGAAGCCGAAGGCGTTCATGTTGATGTCAGTGACGGTGCACACACCCACGCCCACCATGACCACGGCCACGGAGAACTTGACCTCGCGGGAGTAAGACTTGGCATGGAGGAGCGCCTCGAAGAAGCAGACGACTGGAATAATGCTCAGCTTGGCAATCTGTGAGGAATGGGAGGAGGACGGGAAGAAATAGGTAGAAAGGCCAGCAGAGGGTGACGTAGGATTCACGCAGAATACCGAAGCCATAAACAGGACTTTCACACACCGACAAGAGACTGTTAGCTTCCGTCCTCTACTGGGGAATGCGTGCGGTCATGCGAAAGGTTATAGACAAGGCCATGTCGCGATGCTGACAAACCTGGTAGAATCCGACGGTGTTGAGCATGAGGCTGATATTCATGGAGACAATGGAGAGATTCGCAACAATGGAGAACCAGATCAGCTCCCACAGCGGGACCGTGTTCTTGCTGTTCAGGTATCCCAGCGCAGCTGAAGCCATGCCGACCAGAGCCGTCACGCCGAAATGTAGACCCGTCAGTGTCGAAGCTGCACAGACCAAACGAACATAAAATCACACACAAAAAATATCAGTAATACTTCTGACAATCCTCTGTGAAGAAAACTGATAGTCGTCAGCTCAGTAGACACGTGTACTGCTTATCGATTGTTCTTGCACGTTGTAGCCCATAGCATCACCACACAGAACGATTCTACTGACTACGCTGGTCTATGAGCATTTAGTTCGTCCCTGACAAGTGGTTCTTGAGACATACCAAATCTGAAGCCATATCCTGACATGACTTGTTTATTGATCATGATAATCCCGACGGAGCTGACCACGTTCATGGTCCATGCTCCCACGGCCGAGATCGACGACGGATTATTCACCATCGTGACCCGTTTGAGTGAAACAGTCAGTTGTTATTCTACTGTCAACCAACACACGTTCCACGAAAAAAACAAGCCCGTATATTGCCTCGTCGCTGACTATTCCGCCTACATCAGCTGGTAAGCTACCTGCAGCAATCAGCAATGGCCTCAGGAGTTGTGAGTACAGTCTGAAGCGTCTGAAGCCTAATAAGCTTCAGAGAAGTAAGATTTAGAATGAGCTATCTGTGATGATGGGCACGAAAGTGAACCAGCTCCGTGTCACAAAATGGGAGGAATGTGATGCGGTACAGTACTTTACAGAATGGTGCAGATTTTCTAAGAATTTCTGGGAGCTTGTGGTGGAGGGCCTGGTTTGGAATTTGGGTGGGCTGGTTTCGCGTCACGGGAAAGGCGAGGCGAGATGAGGCAGGGTACCCTTGCCGTACAACAAAAGTTCTGCAGAAAAGGTCATGCTGCTCGGTACGAGTGAATTTAGCGTGTCAGGCGGGATGGGACTCAGGAGAGGAGGGAACGGGCTGCGTGGAAAATAATGAAAATGGATGGCGTTTAGCGGGTCCCGCCTGCATCTGCTCTTCTTGAAAACGTGGTTTCAAACTTGTGACCGTTTGGCGGCTCGCACTGCGACGTGTGTACATTCCCGTTTTGAAACATCCGCTAACCCAACAAGTAAATGAAGAACAACACTACCTTAATACCTTCATTCATAGAAGCGATTCCTAACCGTAAATCTAGTGAGTGGCCAGCTTCTTTCGACCAGCCAGAAGGCCAGAACTGTAGCAGACGTGCTAGTACAATGCATAGTACATCCACCGCGTGGCTAGCAAGGAAACTAGGACGCTTACTAACACCGGAATCATTGTAAGATTGAGGACTAGATGCGTGCCATAGTATCCAACAAGGGTAATGAGGCCGTCACCTACCACTCGGGCGAAAGTCCCGGCCTCAGTCGACAGAAGACCGCAGTTGAACGTTCCTCTTGCAAGGCGTGGCGACATAATGCGTGACATTAGTGAAAGAGAAACCCCTGCAAAACGCCACACAATTTTCAGACAGAAATCCAGACAGGAGTGTGGGTGAGTAATGCGATTAAAACCCATTCTGAGGACTCCCATAACCCGCCCCTACAAAGCTGCGTGCACTGGAAGCAGCAAAGACGTAGATTGCCCGAAAAGCTGCACTATACTTATGCTACACTAATTACCAAGAAACAGCAGCGCACCTTCGAGCACGTTGCAGGAGACAAAGATGATGACAGCAGCAACAACGTATTGCTGTGTGGTGTACTTGATAATCGGTGCAAAACACATAACGGCTATCACCCCAATCGCGATTAGCATCTGTGTCCACATGATCACCAGCCTGCAGAAGAACAGAGAGAAAGAAAAGGGGGATGGAACAACAGATTTAGCAGAAGCAGCAGATTGCAGAGAGTGCAAATGACAGTCAGCAGGAACTCATTGTTACCATCACCTCCACTGCCATCAGCATTTGTGCTCACACAATCAATAGCCAGTAAAAAAGAGAGACGAGAAGCATCAAACCGCAGCCAGATAACATAATTTGGAAACCGCAGCCAGAAAGAGCTGCCAGAAAAAGCAAGACCAGAAATTGGGTGTGTGTATGTGAGGGGTTGGGGGAGTGGATGAAGGGGGAGTGAATGACGTTAGGTATTGGAGGGGACAAATAGTATCACCACTTCATGCATAAAACGTGTACCAGCCTGCATGCGACGCGGACAAGCCAGCACGCCACATCTACTGCTGACCTGTCCTCGTAAATGTTGGCTATGTAGTTCCCAAACACAGACCGGATGGACAGGACCGCGAGACATGCACTAGCCTGCATTACCCTTGTACCAGCCATCTTGCAGCATACACCATACGTGTGCTATTCTGCAGCATACATGCACTAGCATGCATGCATGATACCTACTACCGACCTGTCCTCGTAAATGTTGGTGATGTAGATTCCAACCACCGAGCTGATGGGTAGAATCGTGAGATGTGCACTAGCCTGCATTACACTTGTGCCAGCCAGCCTACTAATACATACGTGTGCTACCCTGCATCATACATACACTAGCACGCATAACACACCTACTGCCTTACCTGTCCTCGTATATGTTGGTGATGTAGTTTCCAACCACCGAGCTGATGGGTAGAACCGTGAGATGTGCACTAGCCTGCCTTAAACTTGTACCAGCCATCTTGCAGCATACACCATACGTGTGCTACCCTGCATCATACATACACTAGCACGCATAATACACCGACTGCTCACCTGTCCTCGTAAATGTTGGTGATGTAGTTTCCAACCACAGAGCTGATGGGCAGCACCGTGAGTAGATATGGGCACTAGACTGCACCACACTTGTACCAGCCTGCAGCATACGTGCACTAGCATGCACGTATGCATGATACATACATCCACAGCTGCTCACCTGTCCTCGTATATGTTGGTGATGTAGTTTCCAACCACAGAGCTGATGGGCAGCACCGTTAGACCCAGAAGACCCAGAAACCAACCAATCTGAAGGAAGATGAAAATTAAATGGTTAGCTTCTGAATTTTCTCCATGGCCCCAATCAGTTAAGCCATATTCAATCAGTGCTTCTAGAAAACTTTGCTCTGCCACCTCTCTCTGAGTTGTTGATTGACACTAGAAGAAAAAAATGCCAGAAAGATAGGCAAAAAATTAAACATGGTTAGGTGATGGGAGGAAATGAAACTTACGTCATTGATGGTCCATTGGAAGTAATACTTGGATATGAGGCTGGACTCCGATATAAGCACTTCTGTGGCGAATTTGATCATGAAGTACATGAAGAGGAGAACCTGCAAAAACGAGGATGGGGATGGGAAGAGAAGAATGAAGTTCCAAGCCCCCCACTGAACAAACATTGTACTATCGTCCAGAAAACATAGATAGCATACTGTTGCCATATAAAACAAATCAGTAGCGACAACTCCTTGCGCACCTCAGATAGGTGTGACAAACAAATTTTGTTTTGAGACGTCTCAAAACTCACCTCAGATAGGTGTGACAAACAAATTTTGTTTTGAGACGTCTCAAAACTCACCTCAGATAGGTGTGACAAACTAATTCCACATCACAGCTGACCCAAATGTGGTTGTTTCTCACCCCCCATTCAGCATTGACACATATACATTAATGAACCCCAGCATATCGAGATAGGCCGTGACAGCTCCTTCATGAGCTCGGGCAACGTCTCCACCGCCCCAGACGACGATGCAAGCAAGGCACACACCCATGTATGTGTTGACAAATGAATCCACCCCCAGCATTCCGAGACGGGTCGAAACAGCTCCTTCATGCGCTCCTCCGGCAGCGTCTCCACGGCCCCAGAGGACGAGGCCAGGCACACCCATGTATGCGTTGACAAATGAATCCACCCCCAGCATTCCGAGATAGGCCGCGACAGCTCCTTCATGAGCTCGGGAAGCGTCTCCATAGCTCCAGTGGAAGTGGACGGTGCAAGGCAAACCCATATACCCCTCACAAACTGAATTCATTTGACCAACTTACACACATCAGTCAGCCCTGCCATACCGAGATGGGTCGCGACAGACAGCTGCTTCATGAGCTCGGGAAGCGTCTCCACGGCCCCAGTGGACGATGCAAGCAAGACACGCCGAATCTACCCACAGCATACCGAGATAGGCCGTGACAGCTCCTTCATGAGCTCCGGCAGCGTCTCCACTGCCCCGGTGGACGATGCTTGCATGACTTTCTCCCATACCCCACTACTCATCAATGCATCCCTCCCAGCATACCGAGATAGGCCGTGACAGCTCCTTCATGAGCTCTGGCAGCGTCTCCACGGCCCCAGTGGAAGAGTACCTCACTTCCATACCCTGGTACCTACTAGTAGACCCTTCCCAGTCTGCATTCACATCATTGAACCGCACTGTACCGAGATGGGTCGAGACAGCTGCTTCATGAGCTCCGGCAGTGTCTCCACTGCCCCGGTGGACGATGCTTGCATGACTTGCTCCCATACCCCACTACTCATAAATGCATCCCTCCCAGCATACCGAGATCGGTCGCGAAAGCTCCTTCATGAGCTCGGGAAGCGTCTCCACGGCCCCAGTGGATGGTGACTGTATGCCCACTTCCATACCCCAGTACCCACTAGTATCTCTCTCCCAGTCTGCATTTACATAATTGAACCGCACTGTACCGAGATTGATACAGTGCTGAAACACATCAATGAGCCCTGCCATACCGAGATAGGCCGGGACAGCTCCTTCATGAGCTCGGGCAACGTCTCCACAGCCCCAGTGGATGATGAAAGACACACCCATGCGTTGCCGAATGCATCTATCTACCCAGCCCACCGTACCGAGATTGGTCGCGACAGCTCCTTCATGAGCTCGGGAATCGTCTCCACGGCCCCAGTGGACGATGACTGCATGCCTCACCTCCATACCCCAGTACGAACTATCTCCTACCCATTATTCTCTCCCCACCGTACCGAGATTGGTCGCGACAGCTCCTTCATGAGCTCGGGAATCGTCTCCACGGCCCCAGTGGACGATGACTGCATGCCTCACCTCCATACCCCAGTACCAACTATCTCCTACCCATTATTCTCTCCCCACCGTACCGAGATTGGTCGCGACAGCTCCTTCATGAGCTCGGGAATCGTCTCCACGGCCCCAGTGGACGATGACTGCATGCCTCACCTCCATACCCCAGTACCAACTATCTCCTACCCATTATTCTCTCCCCACCGTACCGAGATTGGTCGCGACAGCTCCTTCATGAGCTCGGGAATCGTCTCCACGGCCCCAGTGGACGATGACTGCATGCCTCACCTCCATACCCCAGTACCAACTATCTCCTACCCATTATTCTCTCCCCACCGTACCGAGATTGGTCGCGACAGCTCCTTCATGAGCTCGGGAATCGTCTCCACAGCCCCAGTGGACGATGCCGCGTCATCATCCTCGTCCTCCTCGTCCTCCCCCTCGTCAATGTCCGGCTGAGGGATACAGGCGGATTAGGAAGGAGAGAAGGAGGGAATCGGGGACGGACGGGTGGATGGGAGGGGTGGGTGAGGGAAGGAGGGATGAGTGACCAGAGATACTGGACGAGGAAATGAGTGGAATATGGAGGTAGATCCAAGAAAGCCTAGTCAACTTACCAGCGATCCTGAGCTGCGAAATGATGCTGAGATGATGCAGAAATGGGAGGTGAAAAAAAAAAAAAAAAAAAAAAAAAAAAAGGGGGGGGGGGGAGGAAATGCAAAGATGCACAGATGCTAGAAAGCTAGAAAGGAGAAACAAGCTTACCAGAGAGGCAAGCATCAGCCAAGTTCGCGCGTCACTCTCATCAGCTACCCCAGTGTGCCCTCGCCCTGCTGATGTTGCCGCCTGTGCAGCCACCACACCCGCTGCTGCTGTTCCTGCGGTCAGTGTCGCTGCTGGCACACCATTCCTACTGTCCTGCCCTCCCAGTCCCATCAACAGAGGCTCGGATAAGGCGCTCCCAGCCCCTCTCTTTTCTCCTGTTCCTACTCCTAGCCATCCCCACACTCTGCTCCCTGCCCCAACGCCCTTTTCCCGGTCCCCTGCCCCTGCTTCCATCCCTCCATCCTCAATCCCATGTGAACCGTCAGCAGGAGACGCAGCAGTCACCATGCTCCCCTCTCCCACCACCACCCCATCCCTATCCCCCCACCCTCCCCTCTCCCCCCCAACCCCATTCACACCTACCCCTCCCATCCCTCCCAGGGCCGCTTCTTTCGAACCCCCCCTTTTCAGGTTCCCTCCCAGCACAGCCTCTTTCGACCCCCTCCTCCTCAGGTCCCCTCCGGACTTCTCCCGTTTCACCCCCGCTGCTGCTGCCGATGGCGTCGGCGCCTGCAGGTGAGACCGATCCGGTTCCTTGAAGAAAAGAACGACGAAGGCGAGGTAGAACAGCCAGGCGAACACCATGAGCCAGCCGGGGGAGGTGACGGAGTTGACAGTGAAGCCGAGGAATTTGAAGTTGAGGAAATCGATGAGGGAGGCAGCAAAGGGCCCTGCTGCCATGCCTAAGGCGCCCGCGCTCACGAAGCCGGCCGAGGCTGAGGTGCGTTCAGACGATGGGACGTGGTCCGCGATGTACCGGCGGTTGATTGCGCGGACTCCTCCCAGGCTGCCGGGAGGGAGGGATGGGTGGTAGAGAACAGGGAGCAATGAGCAGTGGAGCCGAGGAATCTGAAGTTGAGGAAGTCGATGAGAGAGGCGGCGAAGAGCCCTGCTGCCATGCCCAGCGCGCCCGCGCTCACGAAGCCGGCAGAGGCCGAGGTTTGTTCTGTTCAGAGGACGGCACGTGGTCCACTATGTACCGCCGGTTGATCGCCCTGACTCCTCCCAGGCTGCAGGGAGGGAGAGATGGGCGGCAGAGAACAGGGAAGGGAGTAAGTGAGCCTCATAGGCATTGAAGTTTGTTCAGAGGACGGCACGTGGTCGGCTATGTACCGCCGGTTGATCGCCCTGACTCCTGCCAGCCTGCAGCGAACAGTGGAAGTGCAGTGGTTAAAGCGTACGGGTTCAACCCTGGTTAAAGCGTACGGGTTCAACCCTGGTTAAAGCGTACGGGTTCAACCCTGGTTAAAGCGTACGGGTTCAACCCTGGTTAAAGCGTACGGGGAGTAAGTGAGCTTCACAAGGCACTGGATTCAGGCCGGAGGGCGGCACGTGCCCGGCTATGTACTGGCAGTTGATTGCGTCGACCCCTCCCCCACGCTGTAGGAGAAGGTGGGAGCGCAATGCAGTGGGTGTGGCGTACGTACAGGGAGGCAGTGAGTCTCAGCAGGCAGGCACTGAGGCTCGCTGTACTGCCTGCCTTTTGATCGTCCATACCCCCTTCACTGCCCACTCCTTTCACCTCTGCCCACTCCTTTCACCTCTGCCCACTCCTTTCACCTCTGCCCACTCCTTTCACCTCTGCCCACTCCTTTCACCTCTGCCCACTCCTTTCACCTCTGCCCACTCCTTTCACCTCTGCCCACTCTCCTTTCACCTCTGCCCACTCTCCTTTCACCTCTGCCCACTCATTTCACCTCTGCCCACTCCTTTCACCTCTGCCCACTCCTTTCACCTCTGCCCACTCTCCTTTCAGGTTCACCTCTGTCTTACCCCGTGAGCGAGCGGCCGATCAGGAGCAGAGCCACAGAGTTGAAATCCAGAGCAGCGGCGTAGGCAAAGTTGCCGAGCAGCAGGACGAGAGTGGAGACGAATAAGGGCTGCGTGTAGGACGTGTTAGACCACTTGCTGAAGATGAAGGCTGAAACCAGCGCACAGAGAGGAGTGGCGCCGATGATGATGCCACAGAGAGCGGGTGGCGCGGACAGAAGGACTGCGTACTCGTCTGAGGTTGGAACGATGATGTAGTAGTTCACCTGCGTGGGGTGGGGTGGGGTGCGGTGGAACAGGGTGGGGTGGGGTGGGATGGGGTTGAGTGCGGTGGGAAGGGGTAAGTTGGGTGTAGGACGTGTTGGACCACTTGCTGAAGATGAAGGCTGAGACGATGATGATGCCGCACAGGGCTGGCGGGGCGGAGAGCAGCACTGCGTACTCGTCTGATGTGGGGACGATGATGTAATAGTTCACCTGGACTGGAGGGGGGAAGGGAGGGGCGCAAGGGAGAGGAGATGACCAGCGCACACAGGGACGTGGCCCGATGATGATGCCACACAGGGGCGGAGAGCAGCACGGCGTACTCGTCTGATGTGGGGACGATGATGTAATAGTTAACCTGGTTGGGAGGAGGTGGGGTGCAGTGGAGGGAGGGAAGGGCGGCCGGGAGGGGGGGATGGCGGGGGGAGGGAGAGAGGGCAGAGAGGGTAAGGGAGGTGGGAAAGGGAGGGGGTAGGCCAGGAGGGATGACGAGCGCACAGAGGGGAGTGGTGTTGATGATGATACAGCAGAGAGCGGGCGGGGCGGAAAGGAGGACTGCATACTCGTCTGAGGTTGGCACGATGATGTAGCAGTTCACCTGGAAAGGGTGGATGAGTTGTGGGAAAGAAGGACTCTTGAGTTGCCTAAGGCAAACAAACAACACATTTGTCTGATGTTGGAATGAAGATGTACTTGTTCGAATGCGAGGAAAAGAAGAAAACGGGGACGAAAGGTAGTAAGCTGTTTCGAACAGAAGTGGTGGCCAGGCCAGCCCACTGGGTTTCAGAGCAGCTGTTGAGTCTCTCACCATGTAGAGGAACGTGTTGAACTGGTTGAGCTGCAGCGAGTCTTTGCAGCGAATATTCAGATTGTCTCAGAATGCAGTGGGTTAACCAGAGCAGATGTTGAGCCTCACCATGTAGAGGAAGGTGTTGAACTGGTTGAGCTGCAGCGACCACCAGTGGAACTCTGGCTCCCCTGCCTCAGGCCCTCTCTCGGGGGCGGGCGGCAGCAGCAGCCCCTTGGGATGCAGTTTTGAAAGCACCATTTCAGGGCGGCTTTCGAACCGCACCTCGTAAGCAAACATGTTCTCACCACGTGCACAACTGTCAAACCTGCTTCTCATATCCCATCTCATAATCTCACGCCCTACAGGAAGCTACCCTCACCATGTAGAGGAACGTGTTGAATTGGTTGAGCTGCAGCGACCACCAGTGGAACTCTGGCTCCCCTGCCTCAGGCCCTCTCTCGGGGGCGGGCGGCAGCAGCAGCCGGGATGCAGTTTTGAAAGCACCATTTCAGGGCGGCTTTCGAACCGCACCTCGTAAGCAAACATGTTCTCACCACGTGCACAACTGTCAAACCTACAGGAAGCCGCTCTCACCATGTAGAGGAAGGTGTTGAACTGGTTGAGCTGCAGCGACCACCAGTGGAACTCCGGCTCCCCTGCCTTGGGCCCTCTCTTGGGAGCAGGCGGCAGCAGCAGCCCCTTGGCCATGTACGTGCTGTACCCCACCGCGTCTGTCAGCTTGGCTCGGGCTGCCTCGATCTCCTGAAAAGGTTTAGCAACACTCACACGCACACACATGCGAGCACGCACCCACACCCCACCCCCACTCCCACCTCCACCGCCACCCCCACCCCAACCCCCACTCCCACCCCCACCCTCACCGCCACCCCCAACCCCTCAAGCGGTCCGTGCATTTGATCCAAGCAAGTACAGACATGCAAAGGATAGGGAGCCTCTCCCACCTCCACCGCCACCCCCCAACCCCTCCCTCTCCCCCTCCCCCCTCCCGCATACCCTCCCACACACACCCAAACATTCACCCCCCAACACACACATTCACAAAGAACATTTATTTGTTTCTGTGTTGACTGGAAGGGAGAGTGAAATGAAAACGACCCCCCCCCTCTCCCCCTTCCCACCTGCATAATCAGCTCCCCCTGGCCCACGTACACAGGGGACTCGTCCCCCTGCCTGAACAGCGGTCTTTGAGACCCGTTCTTTGTAAACCTTTATAACCAAACACGGTTACAGACCATAAGCCACATACACCACCCACTGGAACGATCAACTCCCCCTCCCTGGCCCACGTACACAGGGGACAATAAGCCACATACACCAGGAAAAGTAGCAGCACCCACCTGGATAATGGGCTCCTCACCGGGGACTCGTTCCCCTGCCTGAAGGGAGTCAGGCTTTGAGAGTACAAAGCATCACAGATTACCATACACGGTTACCACCCGCAGCACCCACCTGGATGATGGGCTCCTCCTGAGCCACATACACCGGGGACTCGTCCCCTTGCCTGAAGAGCGAGAATGACGTGCGCCTGGGAGTGCCGGCACCACGTGGCGAGAGGAGATTGGGCGGCGAGGCGAAGCAGCGCTCCCTGCGGTGCAGCTCGTCCAAATTGCGAATGATGGTTCCCACCATGGCGCCCAGACCCTGGGGGGGATGACGTTGGGAAGAGGGAGGAGGGAAAAAGGCAGGCATAAGCACGCAAAGGGGAGGACGAGGCGAGGCAGCGCTCCCTGCGGTGCAGCTCGTCCAGATTGCGAATGATGGTTCCCTTCCCACCATGGCGCCCAGACCATGGAGACAACGACATGCATAAGTCATGTAAAAGGAGGGGGTTAGGGGAGAAGGCATGCACATGAGGCACATGCAGCTCGTCCAGATTGCGGATGATTGTTCCCACCATGGCGCCCAAACACTGGTGTGGGAAAACGACGGAGACATGAAGGGGGGGGGGAATGCAAGTAAACACCACTCCCTCCCTGCGGTGCAGCTCGTCCAGATTGAGGATGATCGTTCCCACCATTGAGCCCAGACTTTGGTGGGGGACGAGAGGTATAAGGCATGGGGGAGGAGAGATAAGGCAGAAACACAGTAATACATACATGCAACACATGAGGAACATGAGGGTGGTTTAGGATGCGAGAGAGTGTTTCCAAATGGCGAATTGGAAGCCAAGGCTCTGAGACGAATTGCCAGGAGGAGATCAGCGCGACCAGAGGGTCAGGAGGGAGGGGAGGTTCGGAGGAAGGATGGGATGGGAAGATGCCTCACTCTCACACACATGAGAGATCCCCACTCACCACTTGTTTGAAGATCTGTTGCAGGTGAGAGTAGGGATGCAGTGTGCGGGAGGCAATGTAAGTGTGTCCCAGCCTCACGCCCACACGCCGATCAAACTTCTTCAGGATCTTGCGCAGCCCCGTGGCGTTGAGCTCCACGAACTGCAACAGCTGCAGCAGCTCCCGCCCCACGTCCCTGTAAGGAGAAAAATAAAAATAAAAAAAATAAGCGCCTGTTCAGTTACCTGTTCAGACAAATTTGTTGCGCATTGAAATAATTGAACAGAATGTACAGTTACCTGTACTGTTCCATCATATCGCTAAAATCAGACGACATGACGATCGCCAGGCTGGACTCGTCTCCCCGCGTGTTCGACCCTTCCCTTTGCTCTCGTAGCCGTTGGAGCTTTCCCGCCAACACGCCCTGCTGCTCCAAGAAGAACAGCACCACCTTCTCCATCTGCCAGCACACAATACGGAATTGAGCTAATATATGTCATTCTCGCAGCTTCAGACAGCCTGAATACCATCCGTGTAACCAACGGTCGTCTCAAGAGAGCTCAATTTAACCAATCCGAGCTTGTTAGCGCTTGCCAGTTGTAATGCCTTCAGGATGTATTGGCATCTGATGGAACCGGGTCACGAAACTACCTAGTAATATGAGAAATGAGACTACTACTCATGCCGCTTAAACGGGAGGCTAATGGCAGCTGAGCTTGGCCTAGAAACTACGAATAACCCTAAAGAAAGAAAGAAACAGACGTACAAGCGTTAGGGTCTAGAAACTGGCTGGACTAAGTCGAGAAGCTCTGAGGAACTAGAAACCAATAATATAAAACCAGAAATCGACCTGCGAGTCGAGATGCTCTGAAAATCGACGTGCCATGTCTTGCTGAACCTCCTCCGTGACCCCCGACGCCACGGCGGCTTCATAGGCTCGGATTTCCTTTTTCAGAGACTTATAGTTGAGGTAATATCTGTTGCAAACAATTGGAAACGCGAAATTTGATTGTTCTCGTCAGCAGTTGGACAAGTATAAGATATTAACATGTATGTACATTAGCTGCGTTTTCTGTAGAGCGCTCCGTGTTTAAGAATGGCGCGAACATAACAAAAGAACTCACAATTCCCATCCTGGTACGCGGTGAGAAAGCAGATATCGCCCGTACTGCACCATTTTCGCATAAAACTCCAAACGATGGGGCGCTACTCCTAGAATATGTACAACATCACATTCAAAGGCGACGGAAAAAGAGACTAATAGTGCATTCCTAGGCTCACGGATTCCAGCTCCCTTTTTCTTCACAAGCAATCTACTAGTTACTACTTGAGTCGCACGACAAGTGCTGGAATAACGAACAGCTAGACCGAAAGAACGGTTTAGCCGCTATTTCCTAACTCCTGTCTGAACTGAATACAAATGTACACACAAGTCAACTGGAGGTGACTACTGTTCCGGTCAAACTGGAGGTGACTAGACAGGCTGCCAGAAGCCATGATCCATCCATCCATCTAGCACCACTTGAGAGATGGGGGAAAGGTGTGAGGCTGGTTGGTGGTGGTGCTTGCTGGGCTGGTGGTGCCTGGCAATTGCCTCGAGCTCATCGCGGCTCTGGCACTGCTACGTAGATATTGGTTTAATTGGGTGGAAACGGTTTGGATGGGATGCAACGGGAAAATGGGCAGGTAATCTATTGTCAGCTCGGGTGCGGCTGAATGGTGTGGTGTGGTGGAAGGGCGGATGAGCCAGTGCGGTGTTGGCTGCTGCTGCTCATTTCTGTGGCTGAGATTTGCGCGCTGCGCAAGATGCTCTTCTGCTATGACTGGTTCAAATCTGACGGCAAACGCTGGATGTTGGCACGCGGACGGACTGAGACGCTGTGGCTTGGGACTTAGCTGACGTCACCGTAACCAGTGATGTGGGGCCTTCCCCTCACATTATTGGCTACGCGAATCGGTTCCAGGCCAGGTGGGGCGGGCCGGGGACCCAAGCCGCGTGTGAGACATGCGGAAGAGAGGAGCCTTGCACTTTCCAGCTCAGATCTATCTTGGGAAACGTAGAGCTTCGGTAAGCCAGCAGAGCAGACCAAATGTGAATGAAATAGAACAGAACAACGAATCTACACTACGATACTCAGCTACTAACCAACTAGTTGCTACTACATTAGTTGTGAGCAAACAAGCAAGCAGTCAACCTAATGTCAAACACATCTCACAACTACCCAAAGTCAATACCGTACGTCACATCACATGCCTTTCAAAAACACGAAAGGCGGTTCCAATACTACTGGCGAGCAAAGGCATTAGCCCCAAAAGCCCGTGAGAACTGAAGCAACTGATTTTGTGCTGCAGCCAGATTGTGCAGCTGCTGCAGACCGGCACTAGCACTCTCCTCCCCTTGCCCTCCCCCAGCTGCTGCTGCCGCTGCAGCCACCGCCGCAGCAGCATTTGCCCCAGCATTCACCCCATCCCACTCATTCCCCCACAAGCGCACCCGATCAAACTCCGCCTCGCCTCCTGCCCGATTCCCTGCCAGCTGCTGCCCGAGGTTAAAATGCACAGGGTTATTTACCCCAACCCCGGAAACCGAGCCTAATGCCGAAGCTACTTCACCCCAAGCTGAAGCCTGCAGCCCTCCCTGCTGCAACACCCGAGCTGCCCCGGCATGCCCCCCAGCAGTGGCAGCAGCTGCAGCAGCAGGGGTAGTGAACTGAAGAGGCTCAGTTTCATTATCCAAACCGCCTAGGTTGGCGAACGGGAGCGACTGGGGCCACTGGGAACCCTGCTGCTCTGGCTCATGCACCTCCTGCTGCTGTTGCTGCTGCTGGTGCTGCTGCTGCAGCTGCTGCTGCGCCTGGTGCTGCTGCTGCTGGTACAGCTGATGATGCTGCACCTCCTCCTGCCGCAAGCTCCCGTACCCCGCAGCAGCTTCTGCTGCTGTCGAGCCGAAAAGCTGCTGCTGCTGATGGTGCTGCTGCTGCGGCGGCTGCTGCTGGTGCTGGTGGTGATGAGCGTTCTGCTGCTGCTGCTCCTGCAACTGCTGGTAAAGCTGCTGAGTCTGCACCTGCGGCTGCACATGCGCCTGCTGCTGCTGCTGACGCAGATACTGCTGCTGCTGATGTTGCTGGGGCTGCTGAGAGCCCTGCCTCTGAGAACCCAGATACTGCCCTTGCTGCTGCTGCTGCTGCTGCTGTTGCTGCAGCTGCTGCTGCCGACGGGACTCCCGCCTGCTGCCGCCGCCAGCAGCACCTCCTGCTGCATCCTCAGCCACAGGGAAGTTGAGATTCATCACCGGGGTTCCCCCCTGCAGGTCCTGCTGAGCCACTCCCCCACCCGCAACACCTGCAAGTCCCGCACTGCCGGCTGCTGCCGCTGCAATCACCGCTGCCGCAGCTGCCGCCGCCGCAGCATGCGCATTACCTTGCTGCTGCTGTTGAACATTTTGTGCTGCAAAAGCACCAGCAGCATCCCCGCCTGCTCCCCCTACCGCCACAGCCCCGGCCCCACCACCAGTGCTGCCCCTCCCTCCGCCCGTCCCTCCCTGCCCCAGCACTGCATTCCGCCCCGCCTGCTGCCAAAGCGCCTCTAAACTCCCAAACCCAGAACCCTGCCAGGCGTCCCCTACAGCCTGCCTGAGGCTGGCTAGAGTGGCATCATCCGCCCCTGCTATGCCCATGAGTCCTGTTTCGGGTTCAGGTACTGGTACTTCTTGTTGCTGCGGCGCCTGCTGCTGCTGCTGAAACTGCTGCACTTGCTGCTGCCGGTACGGCTGTTGCTGCGGCTGCTGGATCGATTGCTGCTGCTGCTGCTGCTGCTGCTGCGGCTGCTGCTGATAGGGCACCTGCTGAGCCCGCGAGTGCCGCACTGCCTGTTGCTGCTGCTGCTGGTTGCTGTGGGTCTGATTCTGCTGCCAATCTGCTTGCTCCACTCGCTCCTGCACCAGCTGCTGCTGCTGCTGCTGCTGCTGCTGCTGCTGCTGCTGCTGCTGCTGCTGCTGCTGCTGCTGCTGCTGCTGCTGCTGCTGCTGCTGCTGCTGCTGCTGCTGCTGCTGCTGCTGCTGCTGCTGCTGTTGCTGTTGGGCCAGGGCTTGCGGCTGGCTCTGCTGCCGCTGCTGCAGCAGCAGCTGCTGCTGCTGAATGTACGAGTTCCTCAGCTCAACAAGAGAAGACGAGTCTGTTGCCCCCGACTGCTGAACTATCGCCGCCCAAGACGCTGCCATTTGCTCAAGCTCCCCCAACCCCTGCTGCTGCGCTAACCCCTGCTGCCCCTGCCCCAGCCCCTGCTGCTGCCCCTGCCCCTGCAGTCCCAGCTGCTGCTGCTCCTCTTCCTGCTGCTGCTGCTGCTGCTCTTGCAACCGCTGCCTTTCCAGTCCGATCCTCCCGCCCCCTCCTGCCTGCTGCGCCACGCCCCGGTTGCCACCACCCCCCCCTGTCGCCTGCGCCAGTGCTGCTGCCACCGCCTCAACGTCTATCTGCCCTTCCAGCCCAGCGGCCACCGCTGCAGCAGCAGCTGCCGCCGCCGCTGCTGCATCAACCTCCGCCACCCCCCCATCCCTCCCCCTCCCCCGGCCCCCCACAACCTCCGCGCCCGCCATCCCCTCCCCTCCCCCCGCCCCTTCACCCCCCCCACCGATTTCCCCCGCGTTCCCCATCTCGTCCGCCCCCACATCCCCCCCTCCCCCTTCCGCAGCACCCCTCCCCCGCCCCCGGTTCCTCCTCTTCTTCTTCTTCCCCTCCCCATTCGCCTGCTGCGCGGACGCGGGGAGAGTGGGCATCTTGGGGATCCGCACACGGGAGAGCGCGGGGAGGTCCCCGTTTCCTATCGCCAGCGCAGCCCCCCCTCCCCGCGGCCGCCCAGGCTTCCGCCGAATCACACCATCCCCGTCCCCTCCTGCGCCCATCTCCCCTGCAGCGTCTACCCCTTCCATCCCAACACCACCGTCCATACCCGCGCTGCCAGGAACACCCGCAGCAGCGGCAGCAGCGCCAGCAGCAGGGTCAGCGGCAGGGGGGAGGCCAGCAGCTGCGTTCGCTTGGGCTTGAATCACCTCTCTCTCCGCTTCCCTCGCTGCGTTCTCTGCGTTAGCCGCAGCCGACGCAATCAGAGACTGAACCGCTGCTTCCTCGTCCTCGTCCTCATGCTTCTCGTCCTCCACAGTTCCCAGAAGCTTCCCCACGCTGGCCGCCACAGAAGACGCCAAAGCATGCGCTTCAAACTCCAACGTCCCCTCCATCAGCTGCTGCCGAGCCTCGTCGTGTGCCGCGGCTAGCAGCGTGGCTTGGGTCCGCCCGTCCTGCAATCTGCTTCGGGCGCGGTACACCGCCTTCTCCTTAAACCCAAACATGAGCTGGTACTTAGCGAATTCCAGCGATCCCAGCCGAATATACTCCTCTAGGGCTTTAAGAACGTCCTCCCACTGCATGTCCCCAGGATGCCCTAAAGCCATCCCTCCGTTTGCTTCTTTAAACTTCGACTTGGCGAGCGCGCCGATGTTGTTGGCAGGGCTCCATGCGATTTGCAGGAGGGTGCGAACGGGTCGTTCCTTCATGGCTATCTGTAGCTTAGTGGCGCTTAGCTCGAGATCTGCGGCGAGTGCCTGGGCTGTTACGGCTTCGCGCTGCTGCTGCAGCTGCTGCTGCTGCTTCTGTAGGTCCTGCTTCTGCTGCTGTAGCTGCTGCTGTTGTTCCTCACTGGACCCGTCACCCACCCCATCACTACCAGCGCCGCCAGCAGACCTGCTCTCTCCTCGTGCCCCACGCACACCATCACCAGCAGCACCTGAAGCACCAGCACCAGCACCACCACCAGCACCGCCAAAACCACCAGCCGAAGCAGCAGAAGCAGCAAAGAACCGCGTATCAGACCCCATGACCGTACCAGGCGGTGCAGCAAGGCCCGTGATAGGGGCGAGCCCGGGTTGGTTCTGAGTGGCGGCCATCCAGAGGCGCGAGATCTCCTCCGTCTGCGCCTTGTTGACCCCCTCCAGCAAGGACAGCTGCACGCGCGCCTGCGCCAGCATGTGCTCCTGCGCCACCACCTGAAAAGGGAACGGTGGAGAGCGGTGGGAAGGGGTGGGAACCGGTGGGAGGTGGTGGGAAACGGTGGGGAAGGTGTGGCGAGATCTCCTCCGTCTGCGCCTTGTTGACCCCCTCCAGCAAGGACAGCTGCACGCGCGCCTGCGCCAGCATGTGCTCCTGCGCCACCACCTGACGGGAGAAGGGGGGGAAAAGGTGGGGAGCGGTGGGGACGGGTGGGGAGCGGTGGGAAGAGGTGGGTAGTAGGGGTGAAAGAACTTGGGGGACGGGCGAGGGGTTAAGGGGAAGTGGGGAAGGAGGAGGTACCGCTCAGAACACATCCTTGACAGAGGGGGGGGGGACAGGTCGCGGCTATGCGATCATGGTAGCCACGTGACTAGCAACGCTACGAGACGGGGTGACTGTACGGCTAACACACACAACCACTGCGCCCACCGCCTTACCTGCTTTTTCATCTCCCCGAACGCCTGCTTGGCCGCCTCCTTGGTGTTCCGCGCGCACCGTGATCCCACCCTCCTTCCCCTCTCAATCTCCTCTCAAACACAACCATTCCAGCACAAAAATACTCTGCGCCCACCGCCCTACCTGTTTCTTCATCTCCCCGAATGCCTGCTTAGCCGCCTCTTTGGTGTTCCGCGCGCGTCTTAGCTCCCGCCCCATCGCGATCTGCTCTCCCCTCATCCGTTTCATCTCCACTATCGCTTCTTCTAGAAGCTTCTGTTGGCTCCTCAGACGTTCCCTGTCCACGCGCTCCCTCTCCGCCCTCTCTCTTTCCATCCGTTCGCGTTCCCTTCTCTCCCTCTCCAAACGCTCCCTTTCCGCCCGCTCCTCATCATCTGCGCCTGCGGGAACTCCGCCAGTGGCAGCGCCGGCTTCCGCCTCCCCGTCCCCGTCCGCCTTCCCCTCCCCCTCCGCCCCGAGACCAACCGCGTCGGGCGCAACTACTTCCTGATCGTCCTTCCCCTCCCCCTCTCCCTGCTGTTGCGCCGGGCGCTCTTTTTCTCCCGCCTTTACCCTCTGCGCCCCCCGCCGCCTCTCCCGCTCCCGCTCCCTGTCCTGCGCCTTCCCGCGCAAAAACTCCTGCTCCAGGCGCAGCTGATGCGCCCAGTCTCCGGTCGCATCCTCCGCCTCCCCGTCCCCTCCTTCCTCCTCCTCCTCCTCTTCCGCCCACAAGTCCTCCCCAAGAATGCTCATCTGTGGCTGCCCTTTTATCCCGCTGCTGCCCAAGGTGCCCGGAAACAAAGGCACGGGCATGCTATCCGTCAAACGAATCTTATTCCCATCCTCCCCCACTGCTTCGTCTCCTAATTCTTCCCCTTCCCCTTCTCCTTCCTCTTCAATCCCCATTTTGGTCCTGTCTTTCTCAAGCCCCTTCCGCCTGACCTTCTTTAAAGAGCCTCGAAGACTCTCCTTATGCGCCCGCATTCCACGTTGCAACCCACGCCGCATCTCACGGCGTCGCCTACGGTCCATGTTCACTCCCCCGCGGTTGGCCGGGAAGAACAACACGTCATTTTTTACCTCCACCACGTCATCATCCTCATCCTGCAAATGCTGGAACCGCCTCCGTCCTTTCCGTTTCCGCTTCCCGTCCACGTCAGCACCGCCAAAACCATCCAATCCTGCAATGCCACGAAAACCCGCCCCCGATCCCCGCCTTCCACGCAAGTTCCGCAAGCCCTCTCCCCGCATTCCACCCGCAAACCCCCCCTCATCCTCCTCCTCCTCTTCCTCCTCCGCCATCTCATCGTAATGCGCGTCCTCATAACGCGGGGCCTTCGGGCGCGCGCTTATGCCCATCTCCGCCGCGAAGTTCGCCGCCCAATCCGGAACGAACTTGCTATCCCCTTGGGGTCGCCGCCCGAAGCGGCCAAAGAGGGGATCCAAAGGCAGGGGCACCTGCTGCTGCGGCAGCGGCGGCTGCGGAGGATGCAGATGCGGCTGGAGCCCGAGCCGCGAGTGGATTTTGTGCGGATGCGGCCGATCCAGCCCCTGCGCCGGTCCGCGCGGTAGCGCCACGTCTCGTTCCACGCGCGGTTTCTTCTCCCCGCGCTCCAGGAACGCCATCCCCACGCGCACGGCGTCCGCCTCCGCGAAAGCGCGCCGCTTGAACGGCCGCCCGCCCAGCGCGTCCTCCATGAGCGGAGAAAAAGCGTCCGCGTCTGGTGCCTCCGCTCTGCGGATCTTCTTCGGCCGTCCGCGTTTCCGCTTGAAGGGGAGGTCCGCGTCAGCCGGACTTAACTTTGCCGGCAGCTCCTTGCCGTCACCGTCACCACCACCGCCACCGCCACCACCGTCGTCATCGTCTTTGTCCCCGTCTCCTTCCCCGTCTCCTTCCCCGTCTCCTTCTCCGTCGCCGCCGTCACCGTCACCATCGCCGTCGCCGTCGCCGTCAGCATCGCGTTCGTCGTCGCCATTGCCGTCGCCGGCAACGTTGCCTTCACCGTCATCGTCATCACCACCGTCCATGTCTCCGTCAAGGTCCCCGTCATCCTCGTCAAGCCCATCCTCGTCAAAGGCGGCTTCGATAGGATCCAGCAGGACGGATGCCGTTTGCTCCTGAAACATTTGCATCATGTCCTTGCGCGGAGGATCCACAGGAAACTGCGCCGACTGCGGAACCTCCGTGGACATCTTTTCTCCGACATCAACCGGCGCGTCCGCAACATCTGGGCCTCCATCTTCCGCTCCGCCTCCCCCTCCGCTTCCACCTTCCGCGTTACCTCCGCCTTCCACTCCGCCTCCGCCTGGCGCGAGCGTCGGCGCGAGCTCCGGCTCCATACCCTTCTGGCCACCTTCAACCTCAGAAGCTCCAGCTTGTTTCGATCCATTGTTCTGTTTCTCGAGGTCATTACGTTCAGTCGCGTCGTTGCCGTCAACTGACTGCTTTGCAACATTAGCAGAACCGGGAATAGGCTCATTCGCAGGAGTAGGATCAATTACAGAATTATCAGGCTTCAAGTCGTGGCTACTAACGGGTTCTAGAGCGTCGGCAATTTCTAGAGGAGCGGAAGTGTCACCGTCGTTGGTTGTGGGAGGCAGTTCAGAGGAGGTGGTGGTTTGTGGATTTGTAGGTGCTGTCTGTAGCTGTAGTAGCGTCTGAAGAGATCCAGATGTCATTGTGCCACGATTTGCGCTAGGGGAAGAAAGCAGAAAATAAAACGGTTTCGAAAAATAGCAGCGCACAAGACAAGAAATAAAGCTTCGCGTTGGCTGACCGAAAGCTAGTGAATCGTCCTGTTGCCAAGGAAAATAAACTCAGGTGACGGAGGTGCTGGTTTCTGTTCTGTTGAACACTAGCGGCCAAGCAAGGTGAGGGCAAAGAAAGGAACACTAGCAAACGTTGGGCGAGGAAAGTGGTCAGCGACCAACAGCCATGGATGTTGCCGCGAGGAAGTGCCTCTCGAAAACACCAAACTCGAAACTCGAAAACTTGAAACTTCAAATCGCAAATGGCAGGTTCGTTGGCTCTAGCCCACCAGTACTGCTCGAAACAAATCCAGGGTTTCGTCCATGGGCACGTAGGTCTGAACCTCCGAATGAACCAGAACACTAGTGCGCTGCTCGACGATACCTTCGCTTCAGCCAAGATATGTGTGCTTCTACAATTTTATGGTCTGCCCGATTGGATATCGACGTGGAAGGTCTTGCGGGCAGCGCTGCACAGCAGGCTGGTTGGCCGCGCATGGTCCAGCGTGGCATACAGACCACTGCGCTGACCATTGGTGGAGGGGGCCAGCGAAACCCTATTTGTTATCCGGGCAGCACTCACAATATTTGTTCCTCTGCAGTCATTGATGAAACCCTAGCTCCTTCATCCTTCTCCAGCTTTCCTCCTCCAGAGGCACGGACTGTATAATGAGGTTGACTACACCTCCCGTTGGGTATGCTTCTAGGTGTGATTGAAATCTTTTGCATCAACTGTTTCATCGCAGCAATTCCATTCCAACGTGCTTCTGTCCTGATCGGCATGCTTCTTTTTGCCAGTCTAGAGTGACCACCAGCCCAGATCGCAAACAAAAGACCCTCGCAATTCACCCACTCAGCTAGGTGACTCGCAGAACTTTCAGAACAAGGAACCCGGTGTTCGCAGAATGGGGTCAATCGAGTTTTAGGTAATTGTTGCCGCTTTCCACTCATTCACTGTGTTTCAAAGGAGGCGTGGACGTCACTTCTGTTGTGGAGCCGTGCAGCGAAAAAATGCATCGAAAGTGTGAGATATATGAAGGCTAAATTGTTTTTCCCCAACAAGACAATAGATCGTGGAGTGTATGGACAAAGTTCCCAGCCAGCTATAGAGGTATCAGCAAGCATTTCGAACAAAAGAAAGGGTGGAAAACTACCTGAAACACAACGACCCATTTGTGGAGACTACTTGTACACCTTGACATCGCACACAAGCATTTGGCTCGTTTACATGTTAGTGCTGGAGGGCCGACCCAGCTCTCAGTAGCACGAACTGCACCTAAGTTTCCCGTATGTTAGGTGTGTGATAATACTGAATGGTCTAGTAGAGACATCCCCCACAGTTGTGAACATGGGATGGGAGCCGAGCCGAGCCGATACGAAGTGTGACAATACGAATACGGCTTTGTTTGGTAGTGGTCCCAAACATGAACAGTTGAACAGCTTGTTTGTGTTGTGTACAAGCACAAATCCGGTTTGAACATCGAGGCATGTCATTCAGGGTTCGTGTAGCGCGGTGCAGTACATTATATCAAGGTCGAAAGCGGTTTTGCAAACAAGTATGACCTGCCCCCAGCCCGCAACAACACAGTTTGAGTGACTTCCATTCAGTTCAATAGTTCCTAATCCTAGGTTAATTTCCATCGACGTGTGTATCTCTAGAAGCCTCGGTTAGTCTTGGGAGGTGAAGGAGCTCCGATTTAACGTGGTGCCGGTATCCCACAAGGTCCTCCGATTTGTATCTATTCACATTCGCGTACTATCGCCGGGTTGACATTCATTTCACAATGAGTAACCTTTCCTTACCGCCAGCTCAGATCGCTGCTCAGCTTCGGCGGGAGCACGATCACCCGCAACAGCAACAGCAGCAGGAGCAGGAGCGATTGGTCAGCACCAATCACGTGTCAGCACCCGACGGCACAACTAACGGCGACGGCAACGATGCCGGCTCGTATGGTGTCCCCTCGCCGGCCAACAGAGCAGCAGTCTCACGACAAACTTTTCAAGCTGCCGTTTCCCCGCATTCTGGTTCACCGGGAACCGCTTCAGGAGTGTCTGTGTACAGTCGTGAGCTGAAGGTGGTACCCGGGGGAGTTTCCGGCATGACAATCGAGGCCGCGGGGACCGAGCTGTCCGGTCAAATCATGCACAATCGGACGGCGTCAGGTCAATTAGCCGTTGCGCCTCCGTCGTCGCCGCTTGGCCTCCCGGGGTCAAAATCACGTCCGTCAGTGCACTCATCTGCGATGCCCTCCCCTGTCAGTCGATCGGGGGGTAAAGCCGCCGGTCCCCCTCCCCCTCCCCCTGCCGTATTCCACAAAGCCCTGAAAGACTTGAGGGCGATGTCGGACCTTCCACGTCAGCTTGCTGCAGCGCGTGCTCTTCGCGAAATTGCACGCGACTTCGAGGGGAGCCGCCCGGCCATGGTGGAGGCAGGAGCCGTTTCCGCGTTGCTTCCGCTTTTGGGAACTGGTGAAACCTCGCCAGGTCAGCAACAGGAAGGTTGTGGTGGGGGAAGTTCAGGAAGGGTGGCCGGGGAAGATGGATCGACAGAAGCAGCAGCAGCAGCAGCAGCAGCAGCAGGCGTAGGTTCGGGCGAAGTGTCTAGAGCTGCAGTAATGGAGGAAGCGGTAACTGCGTTACTGAATTTGTCCATCCATCCAAAATCTCGCACACTCATGCCCTTTTTGGGGGTTCTTCCACATCTAATCCGTGTGGCTGGGAGTGCGGACAGTATGAGTGCACGGGAAACTGCTGCTGCTACACTGTTTAGCTTATCAGCTGAAGACGAGAATAAGGTGATGATGATCGACGAGGGTGCTGTACCGCCGCTGCTGGATCTTTTAAACGAGTCAGCTTGTAGTGAGCAGGGAAGACGGGACGCCTGCAAAGCGCTGTTCAACCTCTCCATGCTGAACTCAAAGCGGCAGCAGTTGATAGAAGCAGGTGCTGTGCCTTCCCTTCTGGGTCTGCTATCTGAACCTGCATCGGCCCTTGCAGAGAAAGCTGTGGCCGCTCTTTCAAACCTCTCATCTGAAGCCGATGGCAGGGCTGCTATTATGGGGGATGAAGATGATGGCCTGGGGGCTCTGGTGGAGGTTCTGGAGACAGGTACACCAAGGGGGAGGGAGTTTGCAGTTGCGGCTTTATGGCAGATTGCAAGCAACAATGAGGAGCACAGGAGGTTGATCCTTGGAGAGGCGCTGCTGCCTTCGGTTAATGGTCTACTACAGACTGGCACTCCTAGAGCTAAAGAGAAGGTGAGCTTGTGTTTTCATTACTCGGTCTGTGTGTCTTGGTAGACTGCAAATAACTGTTGCGGTTTCCTTTTCAGAATCGCTTTCACTCAGTTGTGGTTTGATGTGTGTTTTTTCCAGGCGAAATTGCTCTTGGCCAATCTCCGTGGAATATGATGTGGATGTCGTATTTATAGTATCATCAGCAGTGTTATACAACGTTTTTCCGTCCAATTAAGACTGCAGTACATAATCAATATAAACAAATGAATGGACTTTCGACTACAGATAATGCATCTTTCAAGCCCTCGGCACCTATCTGAGACGGTCATATCCAACACGCTTTTATGGTGTGGTCTGAAGCCAAGCTCCAGAGACCGTATAGTATCTGTACAAGCTCAGGCCACGCCGTCACAGGGCATCATGTGAGCATGGCCTTCGTTGAGCTGCTTGAAATATCAGATGAAAATTGGCGAGTTCATGGTGGACTTCCGGCGGGACGGCCGGCGACGAGGGCTGGACGGCATGAGGTCGTTCCAAATGTCGTCCCACTCGTCCTTGCGCTGAGTTTTTCTACGTGTTGGTGTATTGCGAGAAGGCTCCGCTGGAGATTTCGAGACCATCGAGACAGACGCTCTCCGTTTCTCACAACGCTTAAGAGCCAGCTGTAAAAGGCAAAGGCAGGAGCACGGGTTCACACGTTAGAACCAAGCTCACGGCTAGTAAGGAAAAGCTCATGCTAGAGATGACATGATTTGTCAACTACTGACCTCGTATGCTGAGTGGACTTCGAGGAACTTGGAGGTAGTATCTTCAGCGGGATTGGCATCAGGATGGTAAGTTCGTGCGAGCTGCCTGTAAGCTCTGCGAATGTCATCAGCACCAGCACTGGACGGAATCCCTAGAACGCTGAAACAATCTGAGCCAGTTCTCCGTTCAGGAGTGGCTGCTAGTCTCGCTGTGACTGGCGATCGTAAGTGTCCGTGAGATAGCCTGGGAGCTGAAGCATTGTCTGTCCGTGGAAGGGCTGATATTCTAAAGAGGCACGGAGACACGTCTCGCTGATGAATTGTCAGAACCCCCTGTGAGTGAACCATGGTGGACGAGAGCGACAGTCTTACAAGAAGCAACTCTAGTACACTGGCTCCGTAAGCAGTCTCGATGGGCAAGGAAGGAAATATGTTGGAGATTTTCTTTTGAGTAGAAAGCACAACTGAGTAGGTTGAGAGCAGGATGAAACTACAAATATGCAGCAAAGCCAGAAGATATACTCCTCCACCGACGACTGCGGAACCCTAAAGCGGCTGTAAAGCGAGAGGAAAAGTCGGGATTCAAGGAGCGGAGGATCAGGTTACGGAAAGTCAGCTGAACCCAACCTGACCTGACGGCGTACACATGATGCCCAACCAGTGCACGCGAATTTGCCCTGCACCGGATGGAAACGCTGCACCCGAGGTCTTTTCCCCAGCCTGTTGCACCCACGATACAAGCGCGTCGCGTGGTTATGGACCAATAGTAACGAACAGACCGAAGTCAAACTGAAGAGACTGAAGTCAAAATGTCAACGGATAAGGTTACAGATACTTAATATAAGCACCTGCGAATCCTTTTTAGCTAGCTGCGAATTGACGAAACTTATGCGAAATGCACGATCCAGCTTATACGCCCCCTTCACAAGGCAACCGGGAGGGGCTCAAACAGGCATCAATTGTACCGTGCCGTGCTGTGCAACTCCCTCACTGCTCGTGCGGTGATCAGGAGCATCAGGTGGGGGCCTGAAAGGAGGAGCAAGCTCGGCGAGGACTGGTGGACGAGCCTGGTTCAGGATTCAGGGAGATAGGGAAGAGATGAGGCCGAGACTGGATGATCAGCTGGTGCGGGGAACGATCAGTGGGTGCAGGGAATGATCCGTGGGTGCAGAGGAGGGCAGTACGGTGAAGTCTGGTGGAGGCGAGAGGCGCGACGGGAAACTCGAGGGCTCGAGGGGTCCATATGTGCGCCTCGAGCCAGCACAACCAAAGGGGCCCCGAAGGGGGATGGTGCGGTGACACCTGCTGCCCCCCAGCATTGCTGCACTGGTTTCGGCAACATTGGGCCTTGGATTCATCCGAGAATTCTGGCTTCATTTCCTTGCGGGAATTGCGGCAGGATTATCGCGACAAAAGTGGAAGCCGCTAAACGACGAATGGAAGCATGACGTGGGTCGCGAAACTGAGCCTCCGTTTCATCTCTCTGCTGGCATCACAGACTTCTGTGCTGCTGACTCGTGAGTGGCTTGAAGTTGGAGCACAGGGGGCATCCCCGATATGCTGACGCTGGCGCAGATGTGGGCCAGCACAGAGCTGGTCAAACAGGATTGGTGACTGGCGTGGAGGAATGGAACTTCTGCGGTTCCTGCTCATCTCAGGGTTCCGCGAAGGAAAGAACCTACGGCGGGAAGTATTTCGCGCCTACCACCCGGGGTAGGGGGGTGTGCTGAGAGCACGACATCCGCAAAGTAAGTGAACGCGGCTCACCACTACAGGGTAGCTGAGGGTCCTCCAAAAACGCGTACACGGGCTGGTGTGACCACTGAAATTGCGGCGCAGATTTAGGAGCCCTTCGTATCAGAGACAGGTGTTGACTGAACGTCATGTCTTCAATAAGAGCAAGCCCAGGTAGAAGACAAATGTTTCATAATAATAATCTTGGAGCTCACCTAAAAACAAATAAAAAGTAGGACTAACACCAGAAAATAAATATGAGCATATTTGAAGTCTTATTTAAAGAGGTTTTGCATCTAGCTATATTTATTTTGGAATTCGTGTTTAAACGGTTTCCAAGTGTACCGGTATGCATATCAACTTATGAGTATTTATTTGTCATTGTTGAATATAAAGTTGTATGTGAGATGTGGCTCTTCAACTGTAAGTCAACTCTTATACGTATATACATCACTACATAGCCATATACAAGGGTCTTACAAAACGATTCTCGTGCACTGCAGTCGCACAAACAAATATTGGTTTTTAAAGTAGAAAGAGCACACAAAACCACATGGTCGAGGATCACAACTTATCTAGATTCTACGTCAGACTCGTCAAGCGGCATGCGCCATATATGAAAACCATGCGTCGGACTCGTCGGCTGGGTTGCAGATGTCGATGCACAACCAACATACGCGCTTTGCATGTGTAGGTGCACAACCAACCGTGGGGGCTTTGCATATGTAGGTGCACAACCAATAGATGGGCACTTTGCAGATATAGATGCACAACTAATAGATGGGGGCTTTGCATATGTAGGTGCAAAACCAATAGATGGGGGCTTTGCAGATGTACATGCACAACCAACACATGGGGGATCTGCAGACGTAGATGTATGCAGCACAACCAAAAGATGGGGGCCTTACATACCTAGATCTACGCGGCACAACCAACAGATGGGGGCTTCGCATACGTAGATGTACGTGACACAACTAAGAGATGGGGGCTTCTCAGATGTCGATGTATGCGACACAACCAACAGATGGGGGCTTCTCAGATGTAGATGTAGGCGGCACAACCAAAAGATGGGGGCTTCTCATAAGTAGATGTATGCGGCACAACCAACAAATGGGGGCTTCTCGGAAGTAGATCTACGCGACACAACCGTCCGATAGGGGCTTCTCGGAAGTAGATGTACGCGACACAACCACCGGATGGGGGCTTCTCGAAAGTAGATGTACGAGACACAACCACCGGATGGGGGCTTCTCCGATGTAGATGTAGGCGACACAACCAACGGATGGGGGCTTCTCATAAGTAGATGTATGCGACACAACCAACGGATGGGGACTTCTCAGAAGTAGATGTACGCAGCACAACCAACATATGGGGGCTTCTCATAAGTAGATGTATGCAGCAGAACCAACAGATGGGGGCTTCTTAGTAGTAGATGGACGCAGCAGAACCAACAGGTGGGGGCTTCTCAGTAGTAGATGTACGCAACACAACCAAGAGATGGGGGCTTCTCAGTAGTAGATGTACGCAGCACAACCAACGGATGGGGGCTTTTCAGAAGTAGATGCACGCGACACAACCAACGGATGGGGGCTTCTCAGAAGTAGATGCACGCGACTCAACCAACGGATGGGGGCTTCTCAGAAGTAGATGCACGCGACTCAACCAACGAATGGGGGCTTCTCAGAAGTAGATGCACGCGACACAACCAACGGACGGGGGCTTCTCAGAAGTAGATGCACGCGACACAACCAACAGATGGGGGCTTCTCATAAGTAGATGTACGCAGCACAACCAACGGGTGGGGGCTTCTCAGTAGTAGATGTACGCAGCATAACCAACAGATGGGGGCTTCTCAGTAGTAGACATATGTGACACAACCAACGGATGGGGGCTTCTCGGTAGATGTACGTGGCACAACCAACAGATATGGGCTTTGCAGACGCAGATTTACGCGACACAACAAACAGACGGGGGCTTCTCAGACGTACCGTAGATGTACGCGAAACAACCAACATATGGGGGCTTCTCATATGATGGAGAGGCTGTTAGAATCCTAGACAGAACGAGAATGTTTGACTAGCAGCAGAATGAGAGTACAAGTATGACAAACCTAAAGTTCTGTACCCCCTAGAGGCTAACCCACAATAGCCTACACAAATATAACACACAATGTTTGACACACCCCCATAGGCTAAGTGGGGGAGAACAAGGGGTCACAGGACCAGTCAAAGCAAAGCAAAACAAGCTCAGGGTGGATCTCAAGGATACCACACAAATTCCGAGCACAAGCAAGTGGTCACAAGACCAGTACACATGCAGTTTGATAATAGAACAAGAGGTACAGTGATCTCAACCTAGCAAGTGCAAGCATGCAGGTATATATAGAGATCACAGTACAAGCAGAGTCAAGAAGTGAGCAAGTGAGGGAGAGTAGGCACAAGGCCTAGAACAGTACAGAAACGCTGATGGTCACAAGGCTGAAGCGCCTTGGTGAACACGTCAGCAGTGTTGGCCCGAGTGGCCACGTACGAGAGACGAAGCTGACCACGCTGCTGCAGCTCTCGAGCAAGGAAGTAGCGCAGAGCGATGTGCTTCGTTCTGTGCTCCAGTCTGTGCTCCTGACACAAGGCAATGGCTGCCTTGTTGTCGACGTACAGCACTGGAGGAGAACGAGGCCGCTCTCCCAGGTCGGTCAGCAGGTAGGTGAGCCAGCGAAGCTCCTGGGCAGCCATGGCTGTGGCGTAGATCTCAGCCTCACAACTGGAGCTGAGAACAGAGGAAGAGCGTGTAGAACGCCAAGAAACTGAGCCAGAGCCAAGGCTGAAGGAGTAACCCTGAGACGACCGCTGAGTAGCCTGGTCGTCAGCCCAAGAAGCGTCTGAGTGTCCAGTGAGGACAACATCGCGCCGTCCTCCAAGCACAAGCCCCATGCCCGATGTACTGCACAAGTAGCGCAACACCCTCTTAGCAGCATCCATGTGCTCCTTCCGGTGACGGCCAGGAGCGACATAGCGTGCTAGGATGCTAAGAGGGTAGGCTAGGTCAGGTCGAGTGCAGGTCATCAGGTACATGAGGCAGCCCACAAGCTCTGGATACGGGCCACTCGGCTCTACGGACTCATCCGAAGGCAGAGCTGAGAGCGAGTGACCGGTAGGCAGAGGAGTGGGCTGAGGCGAGGAGTACGTGAAGCGGAAGCGCTGAAGGACCTGCTGCACCATGTGTGACTGAGTCAAGGTGATGGTGCGCTGTGCTCTGTCCCGGGTGATCCGCAAGCCAAGATAGCTTGTCAGTTCACCCAGGTCTGTGCACGTGTGTCTCTTCTGCAGCTCCGACTTCACGTGGGCGAGTGCCTCAGTGTCAGCAGTAGCAAAGACCAAGTCGTCTACGTACACGAGAACGTAGAACGGCGGCAGAGTGGTGTCGGTGCGTAGGAACAGCGACGGGTCAGCAGTAGAAGGAGCAAACCCAAGAGCCGCAAGAGTAGTCCTCAATGTGTCGTGCCACTCACGGGGTGCCTGGCGGAGACCGTAGACTGGCCGCCGGAGGCTCCACTGGGTACCAGGAGGGAACGACCCAGTGAAGCCAGGTGGGCGGCGCAGCCAGATCTCCTCGTGCAAGGTGCCCTGTAGGAACGCAGTGCTGAAGTCAAGGCAGTGGAGCTCGTAGTCACGCTGAGCAGCGACGTGCAGCAGAACCCGAAGAGTGGTCATCTTCGGGGTCGGGGAGAAGGTCTGGAAGAAGTCAACTCCCTCTCGCTGACTGAAGCCTCGTGCAACGTAACGCGCCTTGAAGACAGGCGGAGAACCCGGCGGCCGCTTCACCCTGAAAATCCACATGCCACTGACGATGTTCGCCCCAGGTGGGGGAACCTCGTCGACGTAGGTGCCTGTGGACTTCCAGGAAGCCATCTCTGCGTCCATGGCTGTCTGCCACTGAGAGGAGTAGAGACCCTCCATCGCCTCTGCGTAGGAGCGTGGGGTCGGGATGTCTGGTGCATCCGGGTCTCCCTCAGGGGCAATCAGCATGGACACGAGATGAGGTAAAGCAGCAGCAAAGCACTCAAACTCCTCCTGTCTGTCCTCAAGGACGTCCGTGCCAAGAGCACACTCACCCCCGACGGACGGAGGACAGACAGACTCAGACTCAGCAACAAGGCTAGCGGCGTAGTCTAGACGACAGGCGGCAGCAAAGTCAACAAGCTCAGCGACTAGAGCAGACGCAGCAGAGGACTCAAAGGTAGGGTCAGTGACAACAGTGGCAAGGAGACGTGCGACAGTAGGACTGGCAGCACGAGTAAGGTCTGACGGCGGGTCGGCAACGTCAGGAAGAGAGGACGCAGGAGGAGACGGCAGAGGGACGCGCTGTGGAGCAGTGGAAGGACGCAGGGTCATATAGTGAGTGCCAAGGACAGGAGGAGGACGCTCACGTGGAGCACGACGACCAGTGCGGGCAGTGCGGACAGGCGACTCTGGACGAGACGCAGAAGACGCAGGACTAGACTCAGGCGACGGATGACGAGACTCAGGCTCACGACGCTCCGTAAGACTACCCGACGGCGCAGTATAAGGAGAAGGAGCAGGCAGCGGAGAGGCAGACTGTAACTGTGACTGCGACTGGACAGACGGTGGACTCAGTAGGGGAGGAGAGGGACCAGTAGAGGGCGGGAGACCAAGAACCTGCTGAAGGAGCGGAACGTAGTACGGCCGCGACCGCTCAGCACCTCCAGCTCCAACCCCCTCAGCAGGCCCAGTCCCAGCAGCTCCAGAACCTCCAGTACTAGCACCTCCAGGACGAGCGGCTCCAGCAGCTCCAGCAGCACCAGCAGCGCCAGCACCAGCAGCACCTCCAGCAACGTCAGTAGCACCAGTACCTCCAGCAGCACCAGCACCAGCAGCACCTCCAGTAGCGCCAGCAGCACCGCCAGCAGCAGCAGCACCTCCAGCAGCTCCAGTAGCTCCAGCACCAGCAGCACCTCCAGCAGCGTCAGCAGCACCAGCACCTCCAGCAGCACCAGCACCTCCAGTACGAGTACCTCCAGTAGCTCCAGCAGTACCAGCAGCTCCAGCACCAGCAGCACCTCCAGCAGCGCCAGCAGCACCGCTAGCAGCAGCAGCACCTCCAGCAGCTCCAGCAGCACCGCCAGCAGCAGCAGCATCACCAGCAGCCCCAGCACCAGGGTCCACGACGCGAGGAGCGCCACTCCGGAGACTGCAGTGCCGAGCGTACCACTCTCGGAGCTGCTGGGGAGAGGGCAGCGCCCGCCTAGGAGGGGAAGCACTAGCACTAGCTCCAGCAGCGCTCCTAGCTCCAGAAGCACCTCTCCTGAGGCTGCAGTACTGTAAGTACCACTCACGCAGCTGCTCTGAGGAGAGAGCTCCTCCAGGTGTAGCACTCCCAGGCTCAGCACCCCCAGACTCAGCACCTGCAGACTCAGCACCCGCAGGCTCCGCACCCCCAGGCTCAGCACCCCCAGACTCCGCACCCCCAGGCTCCGCACCCCCAGGCTCCGCACGCTCAGGCTCAGCACCCCTAGCAGGACGAGAGTCGACAGCTACGTCGACAGGCTCAACCGGGTCTACCTGGGACACACCTGAGGGAGCGGCACCCTGAGGGGGGAGGGGGTCCACCACAGCAGCACCTGGCGCGAGGAAGAGAGGCGGGGGGGGGAGCGGGGCAGTGCGGTAGGGGAAGAGGCGGTAGTAGGGGACCGACTCGTCAAAGGTGACGTCCTGAGAGGGCAGGACACGGCGCGAGGTGGCGTGGTAAAACTGCCAACCAGACGCGTCCGGGACAAAGCCAAGGAAGACACAAGGAACAGCGCGGGAGGAGAGCTTGTCCGCGGACGTATCGCGGACAAAAGCTCGAGATCCCCAGACCCGGAAACGCGACGCATCGCCAACCTCCCCCGTCCACAGCAGTGTGGGCGAGGTCTCCGGCAAGGAGACACGGGGCCAGAGGTTGAGCTGATGCGCAGCGTACCGGACCGCAAACGGCCACAGAAAGTGGGGGGCAGCCGCATGGATCAAGGAGGTACGAGCGACCTCCATGATCAAGCCAATGCGGCGCTCAGCAACCCCATTCTGCTGTGGAGAGGCCGGAAGCGTGAATGACTGGCGGATGCCGTGCTCCGCACAGTAGGCTGCCAAGAGGTCGGAGGAGAACTCACCACCTCTGTCAGAGTGCAGACGCAGGACAGGAAAGTCCGAGTGGAACCGCTCGCTGAGCTGGAGACGAGAAGCGCGGATCCAAGGGATCAAAACATCAGGGACCTCACCCTTGGTGCGCAAGGGGAAGACCGTGGTGTAGCGCGAGAAGTCGCCAACAACGATCAGGAAGTACCTCTCCTGACCCTGTCCACGGACGCGGGCTGGGCCCCACACGTCCATGTGGAGCGTCTGCAAGGGAGCAGTCGTCGGGGGAAACGAGGAGGAGTGAGGAGCGGCGTGCTGCCGCCCCTCGACACAAGGAAGACAGGGAGGAGCAGGCGAGGGTGGGAGGGGAGGGAGTACCCGGGGAAGACCAGAGACAAGGTACCGTTTGTGCATGGCACGAAGGCGCTGCACTGACGGGTGACCAAGGCGGTGGTGCCAGAGGACGGTCTCGTGTGCTAGAGAGCGACACGAGCAGGGGGCAGACAGCTGACCTGAAGCAGACGCAGACGCAGCTACCTGAGGGGACTCATTGGTCAGTGTGTACAGGTCCGACCCCGGCTGACGGCTCGTCCGAGCACACGTGCAGTGTGTCACGCGCTCGTAGGCAGGGGTGAACTGGTGGACACCCCCGTCCTGGAGCGCACAACCCGCCACCAAGTTCGTAGAGAACGAGGGGAGGTGGAGACCTGACAGTGTGCCCGACGGAACCGCAGGACAAGGAAGAACAGTGGAGGAGGTCGCAATGACCGGACCCCCAGAGGGGTCAGCAAGGGAGACAGCAACTGGCCGAGCAAGCTGCTCAAGGGCAGTGCGGTCACGAAAGAAACAGCAAGAAGCACCTGAGTCCAGTGTAAAGGTGTGCAGTGCCTCAGTAGACTCAGTACCAGGGGGCGCAGACTCACGAGCACCTAGAGCAGCAGCCTCACCAGCACCTGGGGCAACAGACACACTAGCACCTAGAGCGGCAGCCTCACCAGCACCTGAGGCAACCGACAAGCGAGCACCTAGTGCGGCAGCCTCACCAGTACCTAGAGCAGCAGACTGGATACCGGGGTCAGGCGGCACACACAGGTGACAGGCTCCCTCTGTACTAGTAGACAATGCATACATTGCAGTGAGAATAGCATCATAGGGAAGAGCAAAGATATCTACCCTCTGTCCAAGCAGCTCCACCCAGTCGGGGAGCTCAGCGTCATCGCCAAACTCTGTACGCCAAGCGTCAGTCAGACGGGCGAAGCAGTGGGACTCTGTGTGACCACGCGTCCCGCAAGGCTGACCAGTCCAGGCACCCGTGCTAAGAACGTACGGGCAGCGAGCAGTACTCAGCGACCCTCTACTCTGAGCGTACCACTCACGAAACTGCTGGGGCGAAAGAGGGTCGCGCGGACGACGCTGCTGCTGCACCGGGCCACTACAAGAAGTTCCCGAACTACCCACTTCAGGACAACTCCCACTACGGCCACCCCGACAACCCCAACTGACGTACCACTCACGAAGCTGCTGGGGCGTGAGGGACACACGCGGACGGCCCTGGAGCTGCATCTGGCCACGCCAGGAGCAACAGTAGAAGCAGTAGCAGCAGCAGTAACAGCAGTAGCAGCACGGGCAGGGCAGTGCTCACCAGTGGTGGGAAGGGCAGGCGCACGACGGAGGCGACTGCGGCGGCGGCTGCTCCAGGGGCCAGGGGCAGCTCCTGCAGTGGCGGCTGCTCCAGTGGCCAGGGGCGGCTGCTCCAGGGGCGGCTGCTCCAGTGGCCAGGGGCGGCTGCTGTAGGGGCGGCTGCTCCAGGGGCCAGGGGCGGCTCCTGCAGTGGCGGCTGCTCCAGTGGCCAGGGGCGGCTGCTCCAGGGGCGGCTGCTCCAGTGGCCAAGGGCGGCTGCTGCAGGGGTGGCTATTCCAGGGGCGGCTGCTCCAGAGGCGGCTGCTCCAGAGGCGGCTTAGGTCAGGGCGATGCAGTGGGCAGGGGCGACGCGCGGGCAGGGGCGACGCGTCGGGCAGAGCGACGCGGCGGGCAGGGGCGACGCCGCGGGCAGGGCGACGCGGCGAGCAGGTGGCGACGCCGCGGGCAGGGGCGACGCGGCGGGCAGGTGCGACGCCACGGGCAGGGCGACGCGGCGGGCAGGTGGCGACGCCGCGGGCAGGGCGACGCGGCGGGCAGGTTGCGACGCCGCGGGCAGGTGGCGACGCCGCGGGCAGGGCGACGCGGCGGGCAGGTGGCGACGCCGCGGGCAGGTGGCGACGCCGCGGGCAGGTGGCGACGTCGCGGGCAGGTGGCGAGGGCCTGCAGGGGCGGTGCGGGGCGCACGAGGGCACACGAGGGCGCACGAGGGCGCACGAGCAGAGAAAGGCGCACGAGGGCGCACGTAAGGTAGGGCGCACGAGGGCGCTTCTAGCGGAATAGTGGGCCCGTAGTAGAAAGCGGTCCTAGGTGGCAACCTAGACCTCTGATACCATGTTAGAATCCTAGACATGTTTGACTAGCAGCAGAATGAGAGTACAAGTATGACAAACCTAAAGTTCTGTACCCCCTAGAGGCTAACCCACAATAGCCTACACAAATATAACACATACAATGTTTGACAGAGGCATGGGAATGTGATGGTGATACAATGTGTAAAACATGTGTACCATGAAATTATTATGCATGGCCGAGACTCAAGGTTTCTAGCATGTCATTTTACAACAATGGCTCCCATCTCGTTTTGATTCTTCTCGATTGCGCACAAAATTGCGCACTATGACCACACAAGTGCACCGTGCTGTCTATCCAGATTCACTTCTGTATTGTGGAGAGGTAAAGGTGGATTAAGGGTACATTCTCATATCGACATTTGTATCTCAATCAATTCGTGACGCGGGAAAACATCATAAACTGTATTGTGTCACAAACGCGCGTCACATTAATGCGAACAGTGCTGTATTTTACATTGGTTAGCGTGGAACACGCTGACGTCGCGGACGAGTTACAAGATGACTTGTCACTGTAAAAAAATCACACGCGACTCGAAATGCCCGATCCGACCACATGCACCTGGACGCCCCACACAATGAAAATTTCAAGCGGGAAAAAAAACCACCAATCGGTGTCGCGATTCATTCACCCCACCCAATCAGACGCGCCTGTCAAACATATATATTTGTATGTTCAAGGCTGTAGTGATGCATGCATTAGAGAGTATAGGTTATTAGTGTTTGCATTTGTACCCACCACCTTTCCTAATCTACCATTCCGTTCTTGAGATGGTATCACGCCTTAGGTTCGTTCCCTCGCCTCGCCTAGCCTAGCTCGCTCCGTCCGTGGCGCCTCACGCCCTAGGTTCTGCCCTCCCTCCTAGCCCGTTTCCGCGCGACCCTAGAGCCCGCGCCCTAACCTAGCGCGAGCCCACGCTCAGCCCGCGCCCAGCCCGCGCCCTAGCCTAGCGTGCGCCCTGCCCCAGCCCGTAGCGTCGCCCGTGCGCCCTGCCCCAGCCCGTAGCGTCGCCCGTGCGCCCTGCCCCAGCCCGTCGCGTCGCCCGTGCGCCCTGCCCTAGCCCGTCGCGTAGCCCGTGCGCCCTGCCCCAGCCCGTAGCGTAGCCCGTGCGCCCTGCCCCAGCCCGTCGCGTAGCCCGTGCGCCCTGCCCCAGCCCGTCGCGTCGCCCGTGCGCCCTGCCCCAGCCCGTCGCGTCGCCCGTGTGCCTTGCCCCAGCCCGTAGCGTCGCCCGTGCAGAGCAACGCGCGCCCCTGCAGTGCAGTGCGCGCCAACGTGCAGGGCAGCGCGCGCCCTAGCAGAGCAGCGCGCCCCACCCGGGCATAGCAGCGCGCGCCCCTGCCCAGGAACGCGCACCCCAGCCAGGAACGCGCGCCCCTGGCCAGACATGCGCGCCCCAGCCAGAAACGCACCTCACGTGCCTTCCTAGCCGCCCACACCTCCTCCTAGCCGCCCACACCTCCTCCTAGCCGCCTACACCTTCTCCTAGCCGCCCACACCTCCTCCTAGCCGCCCACACCTCCTCCTAGCCGCCCACACCTCCTCCTAGCCGCCCACACCTCCTCCTAGCCGCCCACACCTCCTTCTAGCCACCCACTGGCACCTCTTGCAGCAGGTGGCACCTTTAGCGCGCCACGACCCATAGCAGGCCGTTCTCGGGCTTTCTCACCGTCGGTTTTCCCGTTCCCTACCGTTCCTTCACTGGGTTCACCGTTCCGCCGCGACTGGAGGCCGCTACTCCTAGTCCTAGTTTCACCTGGCGCTCCTAGTTGTTCTCGCTCCGTGCTCCGGCCGTTCCTCGCCTAGTTTCACCTGGCGCTCCTAGTTGTTCTCGCTCCTCGCTCCAGCCGCTCCTCGAGCCCGTAGTTTCTAGCTTGACGCTCCGGCCGTGCCTCACTCCAGCCATTCCTCGTTCCAGTCGTTTCTAGCTCAGTTTGCTCCGTGCTCCGGCCGTTCCTCGCCTAGTTTCACCTGGCGCTCCTAGCTGTTCTCGCTCCTCGCTCCCAGCTCAGTTTGCTCCGTGCTCTGGCCGTTCCTCGCACCTGGCACTCCTAGCTGTTCTCACTCCTCGCTCCTAGCTCCAGTCGCTCTTAGCCTGCCGCTCCTGCACCCTGCTAGCCTTTACCATGGCGTCCACTAGAGTTCTCCAGCAGCAGGGACAGCAGCAGCGGCAGTTTCAGCAGTGGGAACCTCAGCAGCAGTGGCGCCCTCAATAGCAGTGGCGCCATCAGCAGCAGTGGCGCCCTCAGCAGCCGTGGGGGCCTGGTGGTTCGGGTAGCGTTGGCTGCAGCAGCAGCCCAGCCAGCTGGGGGGCTCGTCGCGGTGGCCGTGACGTCGGCCCCTGCCAGTACCGGATCTTGACTGGCCCTGGTGCTGGCACTACCTGCTGGCGTCCTGACCACTCTGCACAGCGCTGCTACAGCCGCCTCGACGACTTATACCGTGAACGTTTTGGGCCTGAGTTGAGGCCACGGATCTGGCCCGATCTGTCTCGTAGTGGTTACCCTGTGTTTGATATGTCTATGGATGCTGTTTATTCTGTCACGTATGGATCTCTTGGCTTGCGTGTACCTAGCTTAGGACCTTTGCGTGTTGCTAGTGTAGGTACTTGTGCTTTTAGTGTAGGTGCTTGTGTAGTCACTAGTTCAGCCGTGACGACTGCTGTCGCGTCGCTCTCCTTTACGCTGGACTCAGGCGCATCTCACTGCTTCTTTCACGACCACACCACTGTCACACCTCTTTCGGCTCGAGTCCCAGTTGCCCTGGCTGATCCTACTTCAGGACCAGCAGTCACTCGCAGCTCGACCACTCTCCCGTGCCCGGCTGTCCCTTCTGGTTTCCTCACTAGTCTCTACATCCCCTCGTTCTCTCGGAACTTGGTGGGTGTTGGATACCTTCAGGACCGTGGGATCACAGTCACGTTTCCTGCGCAATGGAGGACGGCGATCTGTACGGACGCTTCCACCGGGGCACTTCTTGCCACGTTCACCAGGGAGCCCCACTCACGTCTCTTCGTTCTGCACACTGCGTCCCACCAGGTAGCAGAGTCCGGCCAGGTTACTGCGTCCCCCCAGGTAACAGAGTCTGGTCAGGTTACTGCGTTCCCTTCGGTTGCTGTGTCTGGTCAGGTTGCTGCGTCTGGTCAGGTTGCCGCGTCTTGCTCATGTCGGTCTCTCGCCCACCCGACCGTCTTGTGGCACCACCGTCTTGGCCACCCGTCGATCCCCCGCCTCCGCAGCATGGCTAGTCACCGTCTTGTCTTGGGTCTCCCTCGCGTCTTTGCGTCGCTCCCTCCCTCGCCTGCACCGCCGTGCACTCCTTGCGTCGCCGACCGCCTGCGCGCCACTCCGCACTCCTCCTCCCCTCGTCCGGCCACTGCTCCCTTCCAGACTCTCCACTTGGACGTCTGGGGCCCTGCCCCTACGCAGGGACCTGAGAGGGAGCGCTACTTTCTGGTGGTCATCGACGACTACTCCAGGTACACCACGGTGTTTCCTCTCGCGAAGATATCCGAGGTGACTTCTACGCTGATCCGGTAGCTTCTGGCCACTGAGGGCACTCGTGGCAGTCGTGTCTCCTGTCTCCACTCCGACCGTGGGGGCGAGTTTCGCTCCGGCATTCTTCGCGGATTCTGCGGCGAACAGGGCATCTCACAGTCCTGAACGCTTCCGGAGTCCCCACAGCAGAATGGGGTTGCTGAGCGCCGCATTGGCTTGGTCATGGACATGGCACGCACGTCCATGATCCATGCCCGTGCGCCCCATTTTCTGTGGCCCTATGCGGTTCGCTACGCCGCCCACCAGTTGAACCTCCAGCCGCGTGTCTCGCGGCCAGAGGCTTCACCGACCAGTCTTTGGACCGGGTCCCCTGGTGTTGGGTCGGCCTTTCGTGTCTGGGGCTGCCTTGCGCTTGTCCGCGACACCTCTGCGAACAAGCTCTCGGCTCGCGCCATCCCCTGTGTCTTCCTTGGTTTCCCGGTGGACTCTCCCGACTACGCCTTTTACAACCCGCCCCTCCACCAGTTCCTAGACTCCCGTGACGTCCGGTTTGACGAGGCAATGTCCTACTACGCTAGCTACCCCTGTCGATGTCAAACTTATATGACATAGTCTGTGTAGGCTGTAGTGGGGTAATCAATATAGGGTACAACACTTTTAGGTTTCCCTACTTGTACTCCTCATTCTGCTCAATGCATTCATTCCTCGTATTATTCTCACATGGTATAGAGCGGGTTCCCTAGTGGGACCGTTTTTTTTCCTAAGGGCCCACCACTAAAACTTTTCTCCCTTACCTTCCCGAAGCGCGCTTCGCGCCTGCCCTTAAGCGCCCCGTCGCGCCCTTCGCGGCCTCTTTGTGCCCTTCGCGGCCCCTCTAACGGCCCTTCGCGGCCCCTTCGCGGCCCTTCGCGGCCCCTTCGCGGCCCTTCGCGGCCTCTCTCGCGGCCCTTCACGGCCCCTTCGCGTTCCTTCGCAGCCCCCTCGCCGCCCTTCGCGGCCCCTACGTGGCCCTTCGCGGCCCCCCTCACGGCTCTTCGCGGCCCCTTCGTGGCCTTCGCGGCCCCCCTTTGCCGCCCCTCGCGGCTCTTCGCCGCCCCTGCAGCAGCTGCCGTCACTGGCTCCCCGCGTCGACCCGCTGCTGCGGCACCGCCCTGCCCCTCTCACCCTTCGCGGCCTCCACCTGCAGCAACCGCCGAGGAGCCCTGCAGCAGCTGTCCCTGCCGCCGCCGCCGAGCCTGCCTCCGCCGGTGTTGCGAGCCGCCGCCGCCGCAGCAGTCACCACTGCCGCGGACCTGCCCTGCCGCCCAGTCGCGGCCACCCTACCCACCCGCCCCTGGTAAGCGCACCGCTGAGCCTCGCCGCCCTGCCGAGCCGCGCCGCCCTGCCGAGCCGCGCCGCCCTGCCGAGCCGCGCCCTTTAGCCGAGTCGCGCTGCTGCTACTGCTGGTAGGCTAGAGCTGCTGCTGTCATGGCTAGTCCCAATGTACTTACCTTCGATGCTGAGGGGCGAGCTATCGACTTTGAGGTCTGGATCGATGATCTGCAGCTTTTCCTGCAGTGTGATAGCAAGGACGGTATCTCACTGTTTGATCTCACCTATGGCGCCTCTGCTGCACCTGCTGCTGATACTGCCAGTACTGTTCGCTCACAGTGGATCACGCGCGATGCTGCTGCCCGTCTTGCTGTCCGTAGTCACCTGCCTTCTGCTGAGCGCGCACACTTTAGCCAGTACAAGACTGCTTGTACTCTGTACACTGCTGTTGTTGCGCGCTACTCCTCCCCTGCCACTGCTGCCCTTAGCCGTCTCATGCTGCCGTACCTGTTCCCTGACCTAGCCGCTTTTGCCACAGTCGCTGACCTCATTACGCACCTTCGCACTAGTGACACCCGCTACCGCGCTGCGCCTCCTACCGAGTTATGCGCCAAGAACCCCCCCCTATGTACATCACTCTCTACTACCTCGTTACCCGGCTCCCTGACTCCCTTTGCTCGGTCAGGGACCACTTCCTCTCTCTTTGCCCCACCACACTCACCGTTGACCTCCTCGAGGAGCGCCTCCTTGCAGCTGAGAAGAGTATAGTCGCTGTAGGAGCCTCTCGTGGTGACCCCCGTGCCCCTTTCTTTGAGGGGTGCTCCCCCGTCCCTCTTTTGCCCTCTGTTGCCTCTTCTGCTGCTGTCGACCTCGTTGGCACCGAGTCGGTCGGCACTGCGTCTGCTCCTAGTGGCAGGCGCCGCAACAGCAAGGGCAAGTGGGGCAAGGGGGGTGGAGGGGGCGGCGGGGGCGGCGGTAGTGGCGGTGGAGGAGGAGGAGGGGGTGGCGGTGGAGGTGGGAGTGGTGGCGGGACTGGGGGCTTAGGTGGCGGCGGTGGAGGTGGAGGCGGCGGAGGCAGCGGGAGTGGGGGTGGAGGTGGCGGCGGCGGCGGAGGAGGTGGGAGTGGCGGGGGTGGTGGTGGGCAGCAGAGAGGCTCTAGCGGTGGCCAGCGCCAGCAGCAGCAGCGCTCCAGTGAGACCCCGTCGCCTCAGCAGCTTCGTGAGTGGTACGCTGGGCGTGGGAGGTCTGTGGGTGCTGGTCCCTGCACCTACGTTCTTCGCACTGGCGACCGCCGTGGAGAGACGTGCGGAGGCCCGCACACCACACCACGCTGTTTCGGCCGCCTGACTGACGCCTGGCGCACTCAGTTCCCTGGCTCCTCGGAGATCCCTCGCTGGGATATTCTGCTTAAGTCGGGGGTTGCTATCTTTGATCTTGACTAGCATGCTATCCTTGCTGCTATGTATGCTGTGTCTATTAGTGATGAGGGTGACTGTTACCTGTGTGTTCCGCCCGACCCGGGCATTGAGGCTGCTGCTCTAGGTGCTAGTGAGTCTGCTGCTCCAGGTGCTGGTGAGGCTGCTCCAGGTGCTGGTGAGGCTGCTGCTCTAGGTGCTAGTGAGTCTGCTGCTCCAGGTGCTGGTGAGGCTGCTCTCTTAGGTACCGAGTCGGCTCAGGTCTTGCACACTTTCACCCTTGACTCGGGTGCTTCCCGCTCCTTCTTTCGCGACTGCACCACCCTCTCGCCGCTCAGTCGGCCGGTGGTAGTCTCTCTGGCTGACCCCTCTTGGGGACCAGTTGTGGCCCGTTCCTCCACTGTCCTCCCGTGTCCTGCGGCTCCGTCCGGCTCGCTGACTGGTCTCCACCTCCCCTCGTTCTCTACGAACTTGGTGGTGGGTGCTGATCTTCAGGATGGGGGTGTCCACCAGTTCACCCCTGCCCACCAGCGTGTGACGCACTGCACGTGTGCTCAGACGGGTCGCCACCTGGCCACGTTCACCCGTAGGCCAGGGTCCAGCCTGTACACCCTTACCACTGTGTCTCCTCCTCGTCAGGTAGCCGCGTCGGGTCAGGTGTTTGCTGCAGCGTCCCAGTCTGGCCCTGAGTCTGCCCCCTGCTCGTGTCGCCTTCTGGCACACGAGATTCTTCTTTGGCACTACCGCCTTGGTCACCCCTCCCTGCCTCGTCTTCGAGGCATGGCCTCCCGTGTCCTGGTCTCAGGTCTTCCTGAGTCCCTCCCTCCCCTTCCTCCTGGGCCTGCCCCTACCTGCATTCCCTGCGTTGAGGGTCGGCAGCGCGCCGCTCCTCACTCCTCCGAGTTTCCTCCGACAGAGGCCCCACTGTAGACTCTTCACATGGACGTGTGGGGCCCAGCCCGCGTCCGTGGACAGGGTCACGAGCGTTACTTCCTGCTGGTCGTTGACGACTACTCGCGTTACACCACGGTCTTCCCCTTGCGCCGCAAGGGTGAGGTCACTGAGGTGTTGATCGACTGGATCCGCGCTGCTCATCTCCAGCTCAGGAAGAGCTTCGGCTCGGACTTTCCTGTTGTGCGTCTGCACTCAGACAGAGGTGGTGAGTTTTCCTCTGACCTTCTGCGGGCCTTCTGTGGGGCGGAGGGCATCCGCCAGACGTTCACGCTTCCGGCCTCTCCACAGCAAAATGGGATTGCTGAGCGCCGCATTGGCATGGTCATGGATGTCGCTCGTACGTCCATGATTCATGCGGCTGCTCCCCACTTTCTGTGGTCGTTCGCGGTTCAGTACGCGGCGCATCAGATCAACCTCCAGCCCCGGGTCTCCATGCCGGAGACCACCCCCACTCTGCGGTAGACGGGGAAGGTTGGCGATGCGTCTGTGTTCCGTGTCTGGGGATCTCGAGCTTTCGTCCGCGACTTGTCTGCGGACAAGCTGTCCTCTCGTGCCGTTCCCTGTGCCTTCCTTGACTTCCCCCCTGACGCGCTTGGTTGGCAGTTCTACCACCCCACCTCGCGCCGTGTTCTGTCCTCTTAGGACGTCACGTTTGACGAGTCGGTTCCCTACTACCGTCTCTTCCCCTACCGCACTGACCCCCTCCCCCCCCCGCCGCTCTTCCTCGCGCCAGGTACTCCTCCGGTAGACCCCCTCCCCCCTCAGGGTCCTGCCTCCTCAGGTGTGTCTCAGGTAGACGCCGTTGAGCCTGTTGAGGTAGCTGTTGACTCAGGTGCTGCTGGGGGTACTGAGCCTGGGGGTGCCGGGTCTGGGGGTGCTGAGCCTGGGGGTGCTGAGCCTGGGGGTGCTGAGCCTGGGGTTGCTGAGTCTGAGGGTGCTGCGCCTGGAGGTCCTCCGAGTGTCCCGTTGCGGCGGGAGCCCCTCTCTCCACGGCAGCTTCGTGAGTGGTACGCTCGGCGCTGTAGCCGTACTGCTGGAGATGGGGGGCCTGCTACTGGAGGTGCTGCTGGTGCTGGTGCTGCTGGAGGTGCTGCTGGTGCTGGAGCTGCTGGAGCCGCTGGTCCTGGAGGTGCTCGTACTGGTGCTGCTGAGGGAGTTGGAGCTGGAGGTGCTGGTGCTGCTGCTGGAGGTGCTGTTGGTGCTGGAGCTGCTGGAGCGGCTGGTTCTGGAGGTGCTCGTACTGGTGTTGCTGAGGGAGCTGGAGCTACTGGAGCTGGTGGTGGTGCTGGAGGTGCTGCTGGTGCTGGAGCTGCTGGAGCCGCTGGTTCTGGAGGTGCTAGTACTGGTGCTGCTGAGGACGTTGGAGCTGGAGCTGCTGGAGCTGCTGGTGGTACTGCGGGAGTTGTAGCTGTAGACCCTGGAGCTGAGGGTGCTGGTGCTGTCTCTGCTGGTTCAGGAGGCGCTGCGCGGCCGCGGCCGTACTACGTTCCGCTTCTTCAGCAGGTTCTTGGCCTCCCGCTTTCTACTGGTCCTACTCCTCCCCTACTGAGTCCACCGCCTGTCCAGTCGCAGTCACAGTTACAGCCAGCCTCTCCACTGCCTAGTCCTTCTCCTTACTCTGGGCCGACTAGAGGTCTTACGGAGCGTCGTGAGCCAGAGTCTCGTCCTGCGTCGCCTGAGTCTCGTCCAGAGTCGCCTGTCCGCGCTGTCCGCACTGGTCGTCGTGTTCCGCGTGAGCGTCCTCCTCCTGTCCCTGGCACTCACTATATGGTTCTGCATCCTTCCACTGCTCCACAGCGTGTCCCTCTGCCGTCTCCTCCTGCGTCCTCTCTTCGTGGCGTTGCTGACCCGCCGTCAGACCTTGCTCGTGCTGCCAGTCCTACTGTCACGCGTCTTCTCACTACTGTTGTCACTGACCCTTCCTTTGAGTCCACTGCCGCGTCTGCTCTAGTTGCTGAGCTTGTTGACTTTGCTGCCGCCTGTCGTCTAGACTACGCCGCTAGCCTTGTTGCTGAGTCTGAGTCTGTCTGTCCTCCTTCCGTCAAGGGTGAGTGTGCTATTGGCACGGACGTCCTTGAGGACAGACAGGAGGAGTTTGAGTGCTTTGCCGCTGCTTTACCTCATCTCGTGTCCATGCTGATTGCCCCTGAGGGAGACCCGGATGCACCAGACATCCCGATCCCGCGCTCTTACGCAGAGGCGATAGAGGGTCCCTACTCCTCTCAGTGGCAGACAGCCATGGACGCAGAGATGGCTTCCTGGAAGTCCACAGGCACCTACGTCGACGAGGTTCCCCCACGTGGGGCGAACATCGTCAGTGGCATGTGGATCTTCAGGGTGAAGCGGCCGCCGGGTTCTCCCCCTGTCTTCAAGGCGCGTTACGTTGCACGAGGCTTCAGTCAGCGTGAGGGAGTTGACTTCTTCCAGACCTTCTCCCCTACCCCGAAGATGACCACTCTTCGGGTTCTGCTGCACGTCGCCGCTCAGCGTGACTACGAGCTCCACTCTCTTGACTTCAGCACTGCTTTCCTACAGGGCAGCCTGCACGAGGAGATCTGGCTGCGCCGCCCACCTGGCTTCACTGGGTCGTTTCCTCCTGGTACCCAGTGGGGCCTCCGGCGGCCAGTCTACGGTCTCCGCCAGGCACCCCGTGAGTGGCACGACACACTGAGGACGACTCTTGCTGCTCTTGGCTTTGCTCCTTCTACTGCTGACCCGTCGCTGTTTCTACGCACCGACACCACTCTGCCGCCGTTCTACGTTCTCGTGTACGTAGACAACCTGGTCTTTGCTATTGCTGACACTGAGGCACTCGCCCACGTGAAGTCGGAGCTGCAGAAGAGACACACGTGCACAGACCTGGGTGAGCTGACAAGCTATCTTGGCTTGCGGATCACCCGGGACAGAGCACAGCGCACCATTACCTTGACTCAGTCACACATGGTGCAGCAGGTCCTTCAGCGCTTCCGCTTCACGTACTCCTCGCCACAGTCCACTCCTCTGCCTACGCGCCACTCGCTCTCAGCTCTGCCTTCGGATGAGTCCGTAGAGCCGAGTGGCCCGTATCCAGAGCTTGTGGGCTGCCTCATGTACCTGATGACCTGCACTCGACCTGACCTTGCATACCCTCTTAGCATCCTAGCACGCTATGTCGCTCCTGGCCGACACAGGAAGGAGCACATGGATGCCGCTAAGAGGGTGTTGCGCTACTTGTGCAGTACATCGGGCATGGGGCTCGTGCTTGGAGGACGGGCCGACGTTGTCCTCACTGGTCACGCAGACGCTTCTTGGGCTGACGACTTGGCTACGCAGCGGTCGTCACAGGGTTACACCTTCAGCCTTGGCTCCGGCTCTGTTTCGTGGCGGTCTACCCGCTCGTCTTCTGTTCTCGGCTCCAGCTGTGAGTCCGAGATCTACGCAGGGGCCATGGCTGCACAGGAGTTACGCTGGCTCACCTACCTGCTGACCGACCTGGGAGAGCCGCCTCGTTCTCCTCCAGTTCTGTACGTAGACAACAAGGCCATGTTGGCCTTGTGTCAGGAGCACAGAGTGGAGCACAGAACGAAGCACATTGCTCTTCGGTACTTCCTTGCACGTGAGCTGCAGCAGCGTGGTCAGCTGCGCCTTGCTTACGTGGCCTCTCAGGCCAACACTGCTGATATCTTTACCAAGGCGCTTCAGCCTTGTGATCATCAGCGTTTCTGTACTGTTCTAGGCCTTGTGCCTACTGTGCCTCACTTGCTCACCTCTTGACTCTGCTTGTACTGTGATCTCTATACATATACCTGCATGCTTACACTTGCTAGGTTGTGATCACTGTACCTCTTCTTATATATCAAACTGCATGTGAACTGGTCTTGTGACCACTTGCTTGTGCTCGGAATTTGTGTGGTATCCTTGAGATCCACCCTGAGCTTGCTTTGTTTTTCTTGACTGGTCTTGTGACCTCTTGTTCTCCCCCACTTTGCCTATGGGGGTGTGTCAAACTTATTTGACATAGTTTGTGTAGGCTGTAGTGGGGTGGTCAATATAGGGTACAACACTTTTAGGTTTTCCTACTTGTACTCCTCATTCTGCTCAATGCATTCATTCCTCGTATTATTCTCACAGTCGAGATCTCCCGGTTCCCCCTCCTCCCCTTTTCCTCGCACCCTCTCCTCCTCCTGCTCCCGCTCCTCTGGTACCCCCGCCCCCCCCTGGTCCTGCCCCGTCAGGTGTGTCTCACGCTACCCCTCTACCCTCGGTCGCGCGTCAGGTAGCGTCTCCCTCCCCGCAGTCCTCCTCACAGTCCCCGCAGCAGCCTTCGGCACTTCCGCGACAGGTTATTGTGGACTCCGGGGGTGTTGGAGCTGGAGGTGCTGCCACTGGAGGTACTCGTTCTTGGGGTGCTCTTTTGAGGGGTGCTAGAGCTGGAGGTTCTGGCGCTGGAGGTGCTTGTTCTGGGGGTGCTGGAGCAGGAGGTACTGGCACTGGAGGTGCTAGTTCCGAGGAGACTGGAGCTGGAGGCACTACTACTGCGCCTCCCCACCGCCACGACACACGTCTCCAGGCGGCTCGCCGACGTGAGCGTGAGGAGCAGGAGCGGTTGGAGCAGGAGAATCAGGAGTTGCGGCAGTTGGACCTGCAGGAGCAACAGCAGCAGCTGGAGCAACAGTAGCTGCTGCAGCAGCACCAGCAGCAGCGTTCGCCGCAGCCGCCCCTTTTGCAGCAGCTGTTCCCACCAGTGAGTGGCCTTCGGGCCCTTGGTCTTCCCTCCGCTCCTCCTGTCCACTCACAGTCTCCTACCGCGTACGGCCCTACGTTTCCTCCTCCGGACTCGGCTCCGGCTGTTTTCTCTCCTTCTCAGTCACTGTCGCCTCCTCCTGTTCTCCCGCAGAACTGGACCACTCGTTGTCCTCCGCGTGCTCGTCCCTCGTCTCCTTTTGACGAACTCTGCACTGTCTTGTTTCGTTCTAGTCCTCGTCGTGCTCCGCCTGTGTCTGTTCTCCCGCCACCTCCTGCGTCGTCTCCCATTGTCTCCTCTCACCCTATCACTGACTACTACCATGCTGTTCGTCCTGTTGTCTCGCGTGTTCTCGCCTCTCTTGTCACCGACCCTCGTGCCTCTCCGTTGTCTGTCTCGGCTCTTACTGCCGCTGTCGTTGACTTTGCTTCCACCCGCCGCCTTGACTTCGCCACGCGTGTAGTGGCTGCTGCGCCTGCCCGTCCTCTGTCCGCCGGGGGTGAGTTTGCCCTTGGCTGTGACGTTATAGAGGACAGGTAGTTTGAGCTGGAGTTCCTGGCAGCTGCTTCTCCCTCTCTCTGTGCCATGCTGCTTTCCCCTGAGGGAGACCCCGACGCCCTTGACATTCCGACTCCTCGCACGTACCGTGAGGCAGTGTCAGGGCAGTGGGCCTCTTAGTGGAAAGCAGCCATGGACTTAGAGATGGCGTCTTGGAGATCCATATGCACCTACGCCGACGCAGTTCCCCCTCCCAGGGCGAACGTAGTCAACGGCATGTGGATCTTCAAGGTGAAACGACCGCCTGGATCGCCGCCTGTCTTCAAGGCGCGTTACGTGGCTAGAGGTTTCAGTCAGCGTGAGGGAGTTGACTTCTTCCAGACCTTCGCCCCGACCCCGAAGATGACTACTCTTCGGGTGTTACTTCACGTTGCAGCACAGCGAGACTACGAGCTGCACTCCCTCGACTTCTCCACTGCGTTTTCTCCAGGGCAGCCTGCACGAGGAGATCTGGTTGTGTCGTCCTCCTGGCTTCACTGGCACTTTCCCGCCTGGGACCCAGTGGAGCCTGAGACGACCAGTCTACGGTCTCCGCCAGGCGCCCCTTGAGTGGCACGACACGCTGCGCACCTCTCTTGCTGCCCTCGGGTTTCGTCCTTCGTCCGCCGACCCGTCGCTGTTCGTTCGTTCTGGGCCCACACCTTTCTTCGTCCTCGTCTACGTCGACGACTTGGTCTTTGCTACAGAAGACAGGGCCGCTCTGGCTGAGGTGAAGTCCGAACTGCAGAAGAGACACACGTGCACTGACCTTGGTGAGCTGCGCCGCTACGTTGGCTTGCAGATCACCAGGGACAGAGCCGCTCGCACCATTACACTCTCACAGTCAACAGGTCCTTCAGCGGTTCGGGCTTCAACACTCCACCACACAGCCTACTCCTCTTTCCGTTGACTACAGACTCACTGGCCCTTTTCCCGACGAGCCCTTTGAGTCTAGTGGTCCCTACGCAGAGCTTGTGGGCTGCCTCATGTACCTGATGAATTGTACTCGTACGGACCTCGCCTTTCCTCTCAGCGTCCTCTCTCGCTTTGTTGCGACAGGGAGACACCGTCCTGTTCACTGGACAGCTCCTGTGAGGGTGGTGAAGTACCTGGCGACTACATCAGGCATGGGGCTTGTGCTTGGAGGGAGACAGCAGTTGTTCTGACCGGTCACTGCGACTCTTCCTACGCCGACGACGTGGAGACACAGAGGTCTACTCAGGGGTACTGCTTCAGCTTGGGAGCTGGAGCTGTGTCGTGGAGGTCTACTCGGTCGTCGTTTGTGGCTTCGTCCAGTGCAGAGGCAGAGATCTACGTTGGTGCCATGGCTGCGCAGGAGCTTCGCTGGTTGACTTTCTTGCTCGCCGACCTTGGTGAGCGGCCTCGTTCTGCACCGACCTTGTTTTCTGACAACAAGGCCATGATCCTCCTGTGTCGAGAGCCTCGACTGGAGAGCATAGTGAAGCACATTGACGTGAGGTACTTCCTGCGAGAGTTGCAGCGACGCGGCCATGCACGCTTGGACTTCGTGGCCTCAGAGGTCAACACTGCAGACATCTTCACCAAGGCCCTAGCGCCTAGTGACCACCACAGGTTCTGTCTGCAGTTAGGCCTTGTTGACGCTGGTGCTTGGTTGCTGTAGCATTATTTCTTGTTGCTTGCTCTGCTTGTCCTTGCATATATATATATATATATATTTGTAAACTCTTGAACTGGCCTTGTGGCCGTTTGCTTGTGCTTAGAATGTGTGGTGATCTTGAGATCCACCCTGAGCGTTGTCTTGTTGCTTCTCTTGACTGGTCTTGTGACCATGTGCGTTTATTGTTCTCTCTTGCTATCCCTCACATAGCCTATGGGGTTGTGTCAAACATATATATATTTGTATGTTCTAGGCTGTAGTGATGCATGCATTAGAGAGTATAGGTTGTTAGGGTTTGCATTTGTACCCACCACCTTTCCTAATCTACCATTCCGTTCTGCGTACTTCTTGAGAGCGCCCAACTCTATATGAAGCTTGGTCGCACAGTGTCGCGACTCATGCACGCTTTTGAGACACGCAAGTTGACTAAACATTTAGACGCGACTCGGGAAAACGGGCATTGAGACACAAATGTCGATATGAGAATGTACCCAACGCGTACACCCCGCCAACCATGGGTGTACCACTTTAGATTATTATTCCAAGGGCACAGCACGTTAATGAGCGAAAATGCCTTGTGGCAAATAACTAGTATTATTGATAGAACAAGTAAAAAGAAGCGCAAGAATAATACCCATACAATAGGACACACCATACAACCAGTGCAACGTTCTGCTCCAGCCTCTGTTGCACCCCATTGAGCTGCACTCACTGTGCAACACTTCATCCCACCAGCCAAGCAAAATACTATGATCTCTACTGTACTACTAACCGGATAATGGCTGCACGCCTGTAACCTCTGCTGCACCATCCTGCGTGCTAAACCCTTCCATCTGCTGAACCCTCCCTTGTCTCATCTGCACCGTCCTTTCTGCTGCATGCATTGCTGCAGAAGTTGTTCGATTCAGACCACCTCCCTCCTCCCCCACCACCCCTCCTCGTGAAATTCCCTTCATTGATTTCTTAGCGCCGCTCCCGAGGTAATTGTTGAGTCGAATCAGAAGTTACCAAGCTGTTCAGGTTGGACCACCTCCCTCCTCCTCCTCCCCCCCCACAACTCCTCCTCGTGAGACTCCCTTGTCTCTTCCCTACCGCCCCTCCTGAGGTAACCGTTGAGTCGAATCAGAAGTCACCAAGCTGTTCAGCTTGGACCACCTCCCTTCGTCTCCTCTTATCCTCTTCTCCTCTTCTCCTCTTTACCTCTTCTCCTCTTCTCCTCTCTTCTCCTCTTCTCCTCTCTTCTCCTCTTCTCCTCCTCCTGAGACTCCCCTTCTCGCCTCGTCACACCCCACTCGAGGTGACTTTAGAGTGGACACCATAGTCACAACGTTGTCCAGGTAGGACCACCTCCCTTCGTCTCCTCTTCTCCCCCCCTTTCCCCCTGAGACTCTCTTTCTTGCATCCGTCAGACCCCGCTCGAGAGGATTATTGAGTCGGATCAGAAGACACAACGTTGTTCAGGTAGGACCACCTCCCTCCTCCTCCTCTTCTTCCCCCCTTGCCCCCTCATCGTGAGACTCCCTTTCTCGCTTCCCTAGTGTCCCTCCCCTATTCCCCGCTGACTTTTGAGTCGACTCAAAAGTCAGCTCCTCCTCTTTTTCTCCCCCCTCCCCCTCATCGTGAGACTCCCTTTCTCACTTCCCTAGCGTCCCTCCCGAGGTGACTTTCGAGTCAGAAAAGTCAGATGAGGAGTCACCAAGTTGTTCAGGTTGGGCCACCATCCTCCTCCTCTTCTTCCTCTTCCCCCTCATCGTGAGACTCCCTTTCTCGCTTCCCTAGCGTCCCTCCCCTATTCCCCTCCCCCGTGCTTGTCCCCCCTGCCCTGCTCACCTCTGTACGAACGTTCATGGCTGCTAAAGCAGTGGTGATTGGAGCAGCAGCAGCAGTGGCACCAGCAGAAGCAGTAGCAGCCACAGAAGCAGAAGCAGCAGCAGGACCAGCGGCAGCAACAGCAGCAGCAACAGCGGGACCAGCCGATCCAGTGGCAGCTGCAGTGGAAGCAGCAGGAGCAGCTGCAGCGGCAGTAGCAGTAGCAGGGTGATCCTCGATAGTAGTGCCGACTCTAGCTGCATGGCCAGTATCAGCAGCATCAGGAGTATTGGCATCGGCAGCAGGCACAGAAGCAACACGAGCGGCAGCAGCAGCATCGCCAGCACCACCAACACCCACACCAACAAGATCAGCGGCAGCAGCAGCAGCAGTAGCGACAGCATCACCACTTCCCTGCATACCCCCAGTTCCCCTTTCACCAGTTCTTCCCTCCCCACCCACAGCTCTCCCTCGTCCTCCTCCCGTTCCACTCACATCCATCTCAACCCTCTCCCCCTCCACCTTCCCCTCCTCCCCTCTCCACCCAACGTTCCCCACCCGGCCCCCTCCCCCTCCCCCTCCCCCCGTTCGACTCACATCCATCTCAACCCTCTCCCCCTCCACCTTTCCTTCCTCCCCTCTCCACTCACCCTTCCCCACCCGTCCCCCTCCACCTCTCCCTCCCCCTCCGCCTACCCCTCCGCCTCCCCCTCCCCCCTCCGCCACCCCTTTCCCCCTCACCGCATCCAACTCCTTCCTCAGCCTCTCAATCTCCCCTTTAGCCGCGCGGTTCTGCTGCTGCAGCTGCAGCACCCGCCCCGTCAGCACCACCACCTGATTCTCCATCCGCTGAAGCTGCGGCTGCACCCACCCTCCCGCACCGCTACCAACCCCTCTCTGCTCCCGATACTTCATGGTATTCTCCATCCGAACCACCCGCGAATGCAGCTCCTGGTTTTGCTCCTTAAGCTCCCAGGATTGCACCTGCAGCCGAACTATCTCCTCTTCTAGGATTCTATTCTGCTGCACCGCTCGGGCTAGCTCCCGGCTCTCATACTCAATGCTCTCTGGCGGCCTGGCGCCATCTGTGAGCATATCTCTGTCCCTGTCTCTATCTCTATCCGTATTTCCTTCCGTTGTCCCGTCTCTAGTCCCATCCCTATTTCCGTCTCTCCTGTCGCCGGAGTCAGGTCCGGCCGAAGCAGAGAGCCCGAACCTGAGGCCCAGCTGCGTGCTGAGGTCCGGGAACTGAGTCTGTCCTCCTGGCATAGCTCCTCCGAATAAGCCTCCCCCCAAAAGCCCTCCTCCGGATGTACCTCCCCCGAGTAACCCTCCTCCTGATATTCCTCCACCCAGCAACCCTCCTACTAACTTACCCCTTCCAACTAAACCTCCCCCTGATAAACCCACTCCCAGATCCGTCAATCCTACTCCTGCTCCTGACCTCCCCCCAGCGCCAGCAGAGTCAACTTTGCCGCTGCTGGTGCCATCACCCATAGAAACACCGCCGGCACCAGCACCGCCAGCACCAGCAGCAGCAGCAGCAGCAGTAGCAGCAGCAGCAGCAGCAGCACCAGAAGAGCCAGCGGCACCAACAGATCCAGCACCCGTTACTGCAGCAGCAACAGCAGCAGCACCACCACCACCACTGCCACCGCCACCAGAATCAGCAGCAGCACCACCAGCACCACCAGCAGCAGCACCACCGCCGCTCTCGTTCCCACCGGCCAACGGTGCAAGGAAGCCTGAGAGAGGGCTGTGAGTTTTCGCCAGCGGAAACACTTGAGTCTCACCGAACAGAACCCTCTCAGTGGCGCCTCCCCTGGATGAACCCGGCCCAGGTGAAAACTCAGGCTCTTTAAACACTGCCATCGGAAACACCCGAGTCTCCCTGAACAAAACCCTCTCAGTGGCGCCTCCCCCAGAAGAACCCGCCCCAGCTGAAGACCCCGGTTCCCTTCCCGAGCCTGCTACTCCGGCTCGGGCAAGAAGGGCAGGCCCCAAAGCAAGTGCCGAGCCTCCCAGCCCAACCCCGAGATCCCAGCGAGTTTCCACACCTTGAACTCCCCTGTCTTTCTCCCTGCCTCCTGGAGAATCTTCAGGAGTCTTCCCCATTAGCCCCATTTCTGTTGCTGTTTCCGTTACAGCCTCCAATGCTGCTGCTTCTCCCGTTGCGTCTGATTTGATTGCTGCCCCTGCTCCTGTTGCTGCTGCTGCAGCTGCTGCCCTAGTTGCTGCTGCTGCTGCTGGTGCTTCTGCTGCTGCTGCTGCTGCTGCTGCTGCTGCTGCTGCTGCTGCTGCTGCTGCTGCTGCTGCTGCTGCTGCTGCTGCTGCTGCTGCTGCTGCTGCTGCTGCTGCTGCTGCTGATGTGGCTGGTGGTGTTGCACCTGAAGCGCCTGCGCCGTGAGATGGAAACGAGCGGCTGACTGAAAGAGCACGCACAAAGGCAGAACCCATAGGCTCCAGATGTTGCTGTTGCTGCTGCTGCTGCTGCTGCTGCTGCTGCTGCTGCTGCTGCTGCTGCTGCTGCTGCTGCTGCTGCTGCTGGTGAAGCCGCTGCTGCTGCTGATTCTCGTTAATGACAGAGGGGGCCCATGATCTTATCGGCTTAATGCTTATAACCTGCGCTTCTTCCTCACCCCCTTCTCCCTCCCCTCCTCCTCCTCCCACTCCTCTTCGCCCTTCTCCGCCTTCCGTTCCCTCACCTCTCCCTCCCATCCCCTCCCCTTCCATTCCGCCTGATCTACCCCTTTCCCGGGGGGATCCGGACGGGGGGACAAGGGTGAGGCCTGGGGGGCTTACGGAAGGCGGTCGCCTGCCAAATGGCGAGCTCTGATTGGCCGTGTGGTGTCCGCACCACCAGTCGGGTAGGAGGTGGTGAGAGGAGGAGGGGAAGGTGGAGGGAGGGGGAAATGGGGGGAAGGTAGAGGAAAGAGGGAGTGGGGGGAGGGAGGAGGAAAGTGGGAGGGGAGGGAGTGAGGAGGAAAGAGGGAGGGGGGAGAGGGAGGAGGGAACCGCTGATAAGGATACTCCGGAAGAGGAAGGGAAGGTTGCGAGTGGGGAGTGTGAGTGCGGGTAGGTAGTACGAGGAGGGAGGCTGGGACTGCTGTTGGTGTTCTGAGGCTGGCTGTTCGCCACGTCACCATCCCGGATCGCACGGGAACGAGCGTCCATTGCTGGTTCGGGCGGCCTATTCCAAGACCAGTTTATAATCTGAGATGGAAATGGAAGTGAATGTTCACTTGCGCTAGGACAAACAAGCCTTTAGTAGTTAACGGGAAAGACTGAGCGGATCCATTAAGGTTTACCGAGTGGTTTTAAAACGCCGAGAGGTTTTAAAACGCCGCAGCGCCGCCTCTACGTAGTGCAGATAGTGCACCACTATCGGATCCAGATGATCTGGCAGATAGTGCAGACATTACAAAGGAACTGCTTTGCTTCTCAGCATGCGTTTGTGTGTCGTTAAAAAAATATCTTATTGGTTGCAAAAACAGTACCTTCGGAAACTGCTCCCTCAAAGTCCTAGAGACGACGCTTCAAATGTGTGAGCCTTGTATAACACACCACCTCTGTCAAATGGGAAGAGCAGGAAGAGAAGTTGTGGGATTCATGACTGGCAGTACCGTACAGTGGATTGTTGCACCAGCACAGCACAGATGCTGCTGTGCGGATAAGACTGACGGACAGGATTTGGGAAGTTGAGCTGGTGGGAGGAAGGAAATCTGGGGTTTTTGGTCCTCTTTGAAATAATGATCACGAAGCATTTGTATTTACCAAAATATATCACCAATGTGCTTACATGTTGTATGAAGGCAATCTGGTTTCGTTTATCAAGCACTTGTGAGCGTATTTACGCAGAAATGCGATATCGTATTTTGTTTTCGTTTGGACAAGATCGACAAGAAAACGAAAAACATCTGCCTCTTCCTGGATCTTTTTGCATCTTTTCCCACGCGAGCATTCGGCCGCACAGACAGGAAGCTGCCGTTGGCGGGAAAGTTGTGAGCCTTCGATCGGGCGTAGATACGGATGATGGCTACTAGATTTGTCCTCCTTCCAGAAACCCAAACCCGTGGATTCAGTTTCCATCGTTCACCCATGTGACAAATCATTCGAGTTTCTAGATTCCCCATCACGGCCGAAAAGTTCGAGAGCCACGTCACGTGATAAATTCGTGACCATTAGATCGAATCGGTCATAAATGTGCAATCGCAAGCTTCGTAAAACCTGAACTCGTTGGCCACACATCTTCGCGAACGAGCGGCTGAAATACTATCACTGTACCAAAGCTGATGGATGGTTCATTCAAACGGACCCAGCCATCAATTGGTTCGATTCAACAAAAATCAGAACGGGACAGGAGGTTCCTATTTTGGCTGGTGTATCCTGCTTGTGTTATCTATATATTACATATAAGCTTACTCAACAATACCGCCAACCAATCCCAACTCTTAGTGTGAGCAAGAGTCACCATATAACAAAAGCAGGCCATTTCCCACCGGCCGTTCACGAGGATTTATGTTTGGTCATGACACACGATGTACTACGCAAGAAATTTACAGACATAAGGTAGTCAAAACGCCCCACCCAAGTATCTGGTGGTAACATGTTGCGAGCTAAACTCTACAGCATCACCAGCAGAAAGAAGAGGCAGACTAGACTTACTCCCACTTTTAGTCGATTCTCGTCTCGACAGACCCTTGCCTTTTCCATCCTTCCCAACCGAACCCTCCTTCCCACTCTCTTCCTTCCCCTCCTTGCTCCCTACCGGCCGGCCCACCTCTTGGTACCTATGCTTCTTCTTCTCCTTTCCACTCCCAACCCCTGCCTGGTCAGCCCGCTGAGCAGGTGCCGACACCGTCCGATTGAAGCTTCTGCTACTGCCTGGCCCAGACCCTCCTGTTCCTCCTCCACTCCCTCCTCCTCCTCCTCCTCCTCCTCCTCCTCCTCCTCCTCCTCCTCCTCCTCCTCCTCCTCCTCCTCCTCCTCCTCCTCCTCCTCCTCCTCCTCCTCCTCCTCCTCCTCCTCCTCCTCCTCCTCCTCCTCCTCCTCCTCCTCCTCCTCCTCTTCCTCTTCCTCCTCCTCCTCCTCCTCCTCCTCCTCCTCCTCCTCCTCCTCCTCCTCCTCCTCCTCCTCCTCCTCCTCCTCCTCCTCCTCCTCCTCCTCCCCCACTCCCTCCACCTCCCCCACTCCCCCACCGACCAGCAACAGGACCACCACCACCAGCACCAGCAGCCGCAGCACCACCGCCAGTAGAGGCAGAAGTAGGTAAGGGGCCGGCAAGTGTGGGTTGGAAGTTATACTTGGGCTCTTCCCCCTGGATGTGCAGGACTTGCACCTTGTGCTGGATGGCAGACAGTCGTGTTGCCACCTCAGCCATGGACGGCCGCTGGGCGGCAGTCTTTTGGACGCACATGGCTGCTACGCTGGCCAGGGCTTTCATTGCTCCCGGTGGGTAGTTGTTTTCGAGAGCAGGGTCGACCACAGACTTGAGCTTGCCTGCTGCTATCAGCGGAATGGCCTGGATGGAGGGAAGGGAAGGGTGGGGGAGAGGGAGAGGGAGAAACAAACTTCAGCAGGGTTATGAGCACGAGCATCTGTTTTCAAGAGCTGGGTCGACCACGACCTTGAGCTTGCTTGCTGCTATCAGAGGAATGGCCTGGATGGAAGGGAACGAGGGGAGGCACAGCACAGAGCGAGGAAGGGAAGACGTTGAGTCGGCAGGCAGGCTTGAACAGGGGTAGCTGTTTTCGAGGGCAGGGTCGACTACGGCCTTGAGCTTGCTTGCTGCTATCAGAGGAATGGCCTGGATGGAAAGGTGGGGAGAGGGAAGAGGGAGACAAGGAGCGAACTTGAGCAGGGGTGGTTGTTCGCCAGGACTGGGTCGACTACTGAAACGGGGAGGGGCGGGAGAGAGAGAGGGAGACAAGGGAAGACCTTGAGACTACAATGCTATGCCAAAACTGCATGACATACATCGTAGAAATCTAGTTTTGAGGCGCCTCAAAAGGGAAGACCTTGAGACTACAATGCTATGCCAAAACTGCATGACATACATCGTAGAAAAGTAAAGAACGGTGACTGAAATGATATCAATGAAAGCAGACACTCACCCAGCTGACAAGCGTTGTTATCGCCCGCATGCTCGATTTCTTGTTCTTCTTAAAGCCCAGCATCTCCATCTCTTTCTGCTGCTGCGTCTTCCCGCCCACTCCCGGTCTCAGCCACAGCAGAGCAGCCATGCTGCCTGCAATACCTTTCTTCCTATTCTCAGATAAAATCGCCCGCTGCCCGGAAATCAACTCCAAAAGCACCACTCCAAAACTATAAACATCACTTTTCGCCGACGCCATGTAGGTTTTTGAGTATTCAGGGTCGCAATACCCCGGGGTACCCATGAGTCGGGTGTGGTTTACCCCCCCACCAGCACCCCCGCTGCCGGCCAGATCGGCCGATTTCAGCAGCCCGAAATCCGCTACCTTCGCCTGGAGCTTATCCGTGAGGAGGATATTATCTGATTTGATATCGCGGTGGATCACAGAATCGGCAGCGAAATCGTGCAGATATCGCAGCCCCTCCGCGGCCCCTACAGCAATGCTCACTCTCTCATCAAACGTCAGAGGAGGTGGGAGGTCCGATGCACGGGCAGCAGCAGCAGAAGCGGCCTTGCTAGTCGAGGCAGAAGTTGGGTAGAGCTTGAAAAACGGCTTGCTGTCTTTGGCGTGGGCTTCGGAAGCGGGGTGGGAGGAGGCGAGATGGGAGGCGCTGCGGTGGAGGCGCGAGGAGAGCATGCCGTTGTGCATGTACTCATAGATGAGAATTCGCTCGTCACAGTCCGCCCAGAAGCCTATGAGTCGCACTAGGTGCTGGTGGGCCATGCGACTCATGAATGACACCTGGGAGAGGGAGGAGGGGGGAGGGAAAAGGGAGGGAGAAGGGAGTAGGGAGAGGATGGGAAGGGAGAGAGGGAGAGGGAGTGGGGAGGAGGGGAAGGGAGCAGCACACAGGAGCAGGGTAGGAAGTGGTGAGACAGTGTGCAGGCGGGAGGAGAGCATGCCGTGGTGCATGTACTCGTAAATCAGGATTCGCTCGTCACAGTCCGCCCAGAAGCCTATGAGTCGCACCAGGTGCTGGTGGGCTATGCGACTCATGAATGACACCTGGGAGGGGCGGAGAGGGGCACAGGAGTGCGGTGTCAAGGAGTGACAATGAGTGACGAGGGGTCACAGAAATGGCATAGTAGTCTAAGAGGCACACGAGATGCTGGTGGGCCATGCGACTGATGAAGGACACCTGGGAGGGGTGGGAAACATAGGAGTACGGATTCAAGGAGTGACCAAGGAGTGACAAGCAGTGGCAAGGAATGACAAGGAGTGGCAAGGAGTGGCAAGGATTGACAAGGAGTGGCAAGGAGTGGCAAGGATTGACAAGGAGTGGCAAGGAGTGGCAAGGATTGACAAGGAGTGGCAAGGAGTGGCAAGGATTGACAAGGAGTGACAAGGAGTGGCAGAGATCTCGTTCACCTCATATATACCTCATCCGTGCCTCATACATACCCCTCTTGTATACCTCATCCATCCATACCGCACTCCACCGATTCTCACCTCTTTCTCAAACTCCTCCAGCTGTTCGTCTGAAACCGTGTTCGCCCGCTTCACAGCCCACACCTCCCCGTTAGCAGCGTCCCCTCTGTAAACACACCCGAACCCTCCCTCTCCAAGCTTCCTCCTCGGATCCCACGAGTCAGTCGCTGCTAAAATCTCCTCTAAAGGGATTTGCCGGGACAGTCCCGCACCCATCACTCCTATGCTTATCCCCATCCCCATGCCCATCCCCATCCCCATGCCCATGCCCGTGCCTGATCCTGTTCCGAAGCCTCCCCCCATGCGTCCCCAGGGGTTGGCAGTGGGGTGCGCCAGGCCCGGGGTCGGGCAGGAGGTTCGGTCGGAGGCTCGGTCAGAGCCTCGGCCGGACAGCTTGCCGAAGCTGAAGCTGCTGCCGTCCGAACCTGTGGCGTCGCTTCGGCCGCTCTCATATATGGTGCTCCCGATCTGCCCGCCTATTTTCCCTTCCCGTTGGGCTGCTATAGCAGCAGCAGAAGGAGTGGTGGGAGTGCCGGGAAGGTTCGATCGGCCAGTGGGGGTGCCTGCCCCACTTGAAGCAGCAGCAGTGGCAGCGGCTGCGGCGGCGGCAGCGGCAGCTGCGGCTTTGGAAACCCTAACGTTAACTGCTGCTGCTCTCCCTCCTCCTACACCTCCTCCTCCTACCACCCCTCCTCTTACCCCACTGCCCTCACTCATCCAACCCAACTCCTCCTCCACCAATCGCTGCTGCACTTTCTCCCGGAAATCCGGAAGCACGAGATGGAGGAGTTCAGAGCGGTGACACATGAGCAGATCCGATTCCTTAGACCTAGGCGCGCCCAACTCGTTAAGAAGCATGGTCACCGGCACTACAGAGGGGATACAGGCCAGTGGGAGATCATCAGGATCGCTACACCCGACCCACTTGGTGTACCAAATCAGATCTGTTATGCGATCTAATAAGATCTGCGAGCACAGGCGCTGGTTGGGGCGGCTGCTGTTTTGAGCCACAGAAAGAGACGCTCCTGCATGATGAGGAGGAGGGTGAGTAGATGGGTGAGATGAGAAGCATGAGTAGAGATGGGTGAGATGAGAAGCATGAGTAGAGATGGGTGAGATGAGAAGCATGAGTAGAGATGGGTGAGATGAGAAGCATGAGTAGAGATGGGTGAGATGAGAAGCATGAGTAGAGATGGGTGAGATGAGAAGCATGAGAAGAGATGGGTGAGGGGCAGGACAAACAGGAGAGTAAAAAGAATGATTATTAGGATAGATAGACACAAAGAGCGGTTTGTTGTGTAGAAGCGTGATTACCATGATAAGTAGACCCGCGTGAGGCTGTAGGTGTGCCAACAGTAAATTGTGGGTCGACTTGAAATACAACTAGAGAGCGTGATTACCATGATAAGTAGACCCGCGTGAGGCTGCTGCAGGTCTGCCAACAGTGCTGCCACCACTGCTGCTCTTCCTGCTCTCGTCATCCCTTGCCAAGGGTCCCCTAGGAGACCTGGGTGATACCTCCCTGCTACCCTCATCCTCCCCCTCCTCCTTCCCTGAAAGCATCCCACCACTGAACCCACCATCCTTACCATGATAAGTAGACGGGCGTGAGGCTGCTGCAGGTTTGCCAACGGTGCTGCCACCGCTGCTGCTCTTCCTGCTCTCGTCATCTCGAGCCAAGGGCCCCCTGGGAGACCGGGGTGATACCTCCTTGCTGCTAAATCCACCATCCTCCCCCTCATCCTTCCCTGAAAGCATCCCACTACTGAAACCACCACCAGCAGGACTAGGAGCAGCGGCAGCAGCAGCAGTGGCAGCAGCAGTAGCAGCTGCTGCTGACTTGAACAGATTTCGTAGCTCTCCCATCCCGTCTTCCCACACAATCACCTCCTTTAAGGCGCCCCCTTCATTACTGTCACACTCGGCACTCAGCCTAGCCCAGTAGTTTTGAGGACACACCAGCAGAGGCACCTCCCTCCCCCCACCGCCTGCCCCCACACCAGATCCCACCTCCCCCAGCCCATCCCTCCACGCAGATACGCCCTCCCCAGCTGCCCCCACCGCTTCTCCACCCACCTTCCTCTGAACCCCTCCCAACTCCTGACTATCCCTCAGAACCGTGAGATCCTCCTCTCCTGCCCCCTCTGCTGCTGCGCGAACGGCCTTTCCCAGAAGTGAAAGGCGGGAGAGGGAGCGAGCGTGGGTGATCCCAAGACCGTACAGGGAGCCTTTACAGGCTGAGAATATTTCCTCTATCTCGTTTGAGATCTCTGTGAGGAGAGAGGAGGCGGCTTGCTGCTGGAGATGTTGCAACTGCTGCACCTGCTGCACCTGCTGCTGCTGTTGCTGCTGCCGTTTCTCTGCCGTCTGCTGCTGTTTCCCGCTTAGCTGCTGCTGCTGCTGAAGCTTACGAGTGTTGAAGTTCTCACTGACACCATTCTCAGTTGCTGCTCCTGCCACCCCCTCTGCTCCCCCCTCTCCTTCTCCCTCTGCTGCCTGCTCTACTACCCCTGCTGCACCCTCTGCCTTCGTATCCCCCTCCTCGCCCTTCGCCCCCTCCTCTTGTGTCTGCTGTTCCTCGTCCTTAGCCTCTGGAAACACGGTCAGCAGCTGCTGCGTCTCCTGCTTCACCCGCAGGGCGAACAGGCGCACCAGCAGCAGCGGGCAGCGGCGGGCGTCGCCCTGAAAGATGAGGGGAGGGGAGGGAAGGGGCGGAAAGAGGGGATAAGGTGCCTTGGAGCTGTAATGAGGTCCCTTGGAGTGCTTCACCCGCAGAGCAAAGAGGCGGACTAGCAGCAGGGGGCAACGGCGTGCATCGCCCTGAAAGAGGGGGAGGGGGAGAGGATGGGGGAGCAGGGCGGAATGGGGGGGGCCGAATTAAGATGGGCTGGAGTGACAAATCGAAGGGAAAAAGGGCAGGGGAGGGGAAACAGGGGAACAAGGGGAAACCGTCTGGAGACGTTTTAACGAGAGCAGGGCAGGGAAGAGTAGAAATGGAAAGACGGGGACAGAGGCAGGGTTGACGAGCAGGGAGACAGATACGATGGAACGAGTTGAGAGGGAAATCTGGTTCAACATCTTATAATGCTTCCATCCAGCACCTCACTAACACAATCCCTCTCACCTCATCTGAGCCGTCCATCATTTCTCACCTCATCTGAGCCGTTCATCCTGTCCCGGGCCATGCTTGCCAGCTCATCCGCCATCTGCTGGAGCTCCTTCACCTCGCTGCCACGTGGCAGCGCGCCAGTGGTCAGCGGCGCCAGCAGCAGCGTGTCATACGCAGCCATGGCGTCCTGTACAGCGAAGAATAGATCGTTCCATTCTATTGCCAGAGAGGGGCACGCTGTGAGGTCGAAGCAAGACGAGCCTGGGAGGGAGGAATAGTGGGGCCCGGAGGAGGGGGGGAGATGGGGCAGCAGCATATCAGCAGCAGCAGCGTGTCATACGCAGCCATGGCGTCCTGTACGGCAAAGAAGAGATCGTTCCACTCCAATGCCAGTGAAGGACACGCTGTGAGGTCGAAGCATGATGAGCCTGAGAGGGATAGCGTGGAGGGATTGCAGGAAGTGGAGAGTTGAAAACAAATACGGCAGGGTCAGGAGGTCGGGAGTGGGGTCAACACAGGGGGAGGCTGGAGCGAAGGGGGAAAATGGAGTGAGGTAAGCGAAGAGGCAAGCTGGAGGGAGGACAACGCAAGGGGGGGAGATGGCAAAGGCGAATCAGTGACAGACAGCTGCTCCGGCCAATCCCTGCTTTTAAGTCAACTCAAAAGTCCGCTAGGGGGAGGGGGGGTTTTGGAGGGTGGCACCTACCCGGCAGGAACGGCGCGTCAGTGACAGACAGCTGCTCCGACCAATCCCGGCCCGGACTGCTCGTCGTAGACCCTCCCCCTCCCCCTCCCCCTCCGCCTCCCCCTCCCCCTCCCGCTCCCCCTCCTCTTCCGCTTGGGACGGAAGCAGAAGCGGGCAGGCGGGGCATAATAGGCCCCGAACCACCGGCTCTAGCCAGGTTAGGGGCTGTGGAGTCTGTGGAACCATCAGGGACGGAGGCGGAGTGCGAGAGGGAGAGGTTCGAACGCAAGTCGGCTGATCGACGGCGCACGTGCGTGCGAGGAGGGGTGTCCGCAATTCCTCCTGCTCCTGCTCCTGCTGCTGCTCCTGCTGCTGCTGGTGGGGCTGGGGAGGCTACCTGGGGGGAGTGGAACCGTTGCACATACGCAGCAGCGCTCGCTTTAGTAAAAGGCTCCGTTCTTATAACGGGACCGTCTGCACCGTGTATGGGGGACGTGCCCCTGCTCCCGCCAGGAGTTGTCCCGCCAGACCTCTGCTGAAACTGCTGTCTGCCTATAACGGGGACAGCCACTGCCCCCACGTCACTCCCTAGACTAACCGCCCTCGCAATGCCACTGATCCTTCCCCCTCCTCCGCCTCCCCCTCCGCCCACTCCGCCTCCCCCTGCGCCTGTTCCAGTGGACGGGCGGTATGGGCGGGTGGCGCTGCGGCTGAGGACGCCCCTGCTTCCGCCGCACATACTGCTGCCGAGCGCGCTGCTGCTGGCGATAGAACTGGAGGTGACTATAGAGGAAGACACGCGGCTCTGACCAACGGCGCTGCGATTATAGTCGTCTGCAAAAAATATTGGAAAGGACAACGGAATGGACGGTGGAGATTAAAGTACGAGCATTAACGCAGTATCTGGCCAACTGCGCGTTTGTATTATATGCACAGCCCATATTGTATGCAGTGTCGTGTTTTAAGACGTCGCAAATCGGCTTTGCCTTTCAGTAACCAGTAAAAACTATTTCACAATAGTCTCTGCTCGTGAGGGAGGCAACGCGCCGAAGGCATGGACACGCAAAAAAAAAAAAAAAAAAAAAAAAAGAGGCACGCGTTGAAACTCAGATTATGAGGCGCCTCAGAAAGTCTGGCTTGTTTACAATGGCCCGTTTACGGTAATATTTCCTGTGTCTCCGTCCGCATCGTTTCAGGGGTCAAGCTCCGAAAGGCACGCACTGAGGACTCTCTTATTAAGGTCACTTCCAAAGATTGGCGTGTATACCATGGCCCGATTGCGGTATTGTTACCTGTGTCTCCGTCCCCATCGTTCCAAGGGTCAAGCTCCGAAAGGCACGCGCTCAAGACTTGTAGCAGTCGATCGCACTTCCACGCCACACGCGCACCGTGTCGCTCTGCCTCCTTCTCCGCCTTTTCCGCCTCCTTCTCCGCATCCGCGACCAACAGTTCCGCGGTTTGCGCGACCCCGGCGTCTGTGTTTTGCGACGTCTCAGAAAGAGCAGCCGACGGTTCTGATTGCGATATTCTAGCGGCTTCTCGCGAGTGGTAAGCGCTTACAGCGGGGATAAGCGCGCCGAACGCGAGTTCGACCAACGATGCGGGACACGAGATATCGTTAGGGCCTGGAGTCCCGACTCGACCGAACAGCCATGTGCGCTTCCGCGAGCAATCAGCATGGATTCCACTCGCACTCGACATTGTATTACTATGTCAGAAATTAGACTGCGATAAAAAGTAAGCGACGTTGTCGAGGTTAAATTTGAGGCGTAGGTTCAGGAACGAAAAGTGGAAACCTTTACAGCGGATGTGTGTCGTAGCGCTTTGAGGGTAGCCTATGACTGGGCAACGGTGAACATAACTTAGTAAAAATATGGACGTCACTGGATTATTTTCTCAGGCTCGCTCAAATTAGTAATGTCAATACTGTCAAATAATTATCGCAAGAAGCAATGCCAAGCTGGTTTCTTACTGCGTGGAAGCCAAACTTGCAAGCCTGCCCTGCTGAGTCAACTCTCCATTCTGAGCTGGTTTCCTGCTGCTTGGCTCGCTGTCGGGACAGCCAATGCTAGCAGAGTAGACCACTGTGTCTTGTGCGTGCTTGCGATCGTTGAGCAAAGCGCCAACGCTGGTGTGGAGCAGGCCCAGCGAGTCTGCGCTACTGTTCCCAGCTTCGTCAAGCCTTCGGTGTTGTCGGCAGCATGCGAAACTCGCAAAATTTTCGTCTTAAGCTGTGCTCTTCGTCAATTGGTTTCGTGCCCAACTGATTGCCGTCGTTGTATGTGGTAACATGCAGCGAACATCATGGACTCTCTTCTTTCCATCTCTCTCGTAACCAGCCTTCTGAGATTCGTGAAATCCTTGAACAGACTAGACCCCCAGCCGTACAACCAGCAAGTACAGCCACCCTGAACCGACGATCTTTCTTCATCGAACGGCAGCCAAAACCTGGAGGTTGTGTTCTTGTGCCCACTGAGGATGGACAGGTGGGGCTGGAATGGCAAATTTCGCATGCGGCACGACGCTGATTGATGGGGCAGTTTCAGGGTTATCCGATGAGCTCCCAACAACGTGCAATCGAGGTGATATCAGCCGTCCGTTTCCTTCGATGGTGTCATCGTTACTATCGGCCACACGTGCACAATAACCTTGATTTTGGTTCGTTTGTGACGCGGGGTTATTTTACAGACGGCCAGCTGGTTGGTCCCCTTCCTAACAAGTCTGGGCAGGGAGCTGCTGACAAGGGAATAGCTGCCCGTCCGTCAAAAGCCGCGAACGTTGCATGATACGAAGCGTCCTGCGTCCTGCTGAATCGAGTCGTTCGCCGGCATGTAACCAGCTGGCGATCGCAAGGATGATCGTCAACGTCTGGAACCTACGTTTAGGGCCCTACGTTTCGCTTGGGCTGGCGGGAAAAGAGGAGGAATTCTTGGGATTCACAGAGCACCGCCGACACACACCAGCACTTCACGTCCGAAGGAAGTCACCAGCATAAGATGGCGTCAGCTTGAAGCAGCTTCGTCCCTGATCCAAGTGTAGTCAGAGCTGCGCAATAATAGTCGCATAGTTGGGCCACCTATGCATTCGTCTGGTTCCATAGTCGCACTAGTAGCGAGATCCCGCTTTTTCCCGAATTGTAGGCTAATATTAATTTATGGATGTCGAGTATGTCGGGATTACGACACAACTAGCGAAAAACGGAACGTCGGGACTGTTGAGCTACGACGTGTGGAATTCTCAAGTATATTAGTCCCTGCATGTATATGTGGCTGTGCGTGTAGTTATGGCGCCGATAGCGGGAAACGGAGCGTCGGGATCGCCGAGTCTTTACAAGGTGTGGGAGATCAGAGCGCTGAAGCGGCAAAAGCGCAGCGACGAGGCGAGAAGCCTGCTGGAGCGAGTGGCGAAGCAGGTGGAACCGATTATGGTCCGACGCCGATGGAAGGTGCCACTGCTCTCTGAATTCAGGTGTGCAGTGTGCACCCTTGTAGACGCACTGAAACAGGTTGGTGTTGGATTCGAATTAGGGCGAGAAGCCTGCTGGAGCGAGTGGCGAAGCAGGTGGAGCCGATTATGGCCCGACGGCGATGGAAGGTTCCTCTGCTCTCTGAGTTCAGGTGTGCACCCAAGTAGATGTGGGTTTTTGGTCGAATTAATATGAGAAGCCTGTTGAAGCGAGTGGCGAAGCAGGTGGAGCCGATTATGCTTCGACGCCGATGGAAAGTCCCGTTGCTGTCTGAATTCAGGTGTGAGTTGAATGACGAGCAAGTTCGTTTTCCTTTATGCTACGGACTTCTCGTTCTCTCCATCATTCTCGTTCACATTCACACCATGATAAGCTTTTGACTGTCCCAAACCCATTATCCCCTCCCACAGTCCCAGCAACGCGCGTCTCCTGGGACTCAACATCAACCGAGGGAGGGAGATTCGAGTTCGACTCAGACCTGCAGGCAAGCAAGCATCAGGAACTGCGAGGAACCATGCTTCACATCTTTTCATGCTTAGCTGTTTGCATCGTGTCAATTCACACGCAATCTTCAAGATTTCACACGGGCTGACTGCCTGCAACTTTTGAGGCGCCCATTCGTTTGTTTTTTTTCTCTTCTTTTCTTCTTACTGCAATCATGGCTGGACTGAACAGGCAAGCCGGACTCGTTCTTCCCATACGAGCATGTGCTGGGCACCATGCTTCACGAGCTCACCCACATCGAACGAGGCCCCCACGATGCCAAGTTCTACAAGCTACTGGATGAACTCAATGAGGTGACCACCGGGTGCTGAACCCTCTCTTCCCATACATACACATACAAACATTCGGGTCAACTCAAAAGGATCTTCTTCCCATACGACCATGTGCTGGGCACGACGCTTCACGAGCTCACCCACATTGAACGAGGCCCCCACGATGCCAAGTTCTACAAGCTGCTGGACGAAAGAATACTTTGAGTGCCCTGTGCTGCACCTGAACATGTGCTTTGGGGGTGTTCACTGTGTCCGAATCGTATTTCCCCGCCCCATGCTGGCTTCCTGTTCTTCTGCCCTCCCTCCGTCCCTCCCCTTGCACAACCCATGCGATCAGGAATGTGATGATCTGATAGTACGACGCATAGTTGCAAAACCTGCTTGTACATAGTAGATACATCAACCGATCGAAATGCAGTGCCTCGCCGCCCTTGCTTCCTTTCCAAACACCTGCCCCACCCCTTCCATTTGTCCTCTGTGCGCGTGTGTGCCCCCTTCCCTCGCACAACCTCGTGTAAACAGGAATGTGACGATCTGATAGCACGAGGCATAACAGGAACTCCCTTTGGGGGCTCTGGTCATCGCCTCGGCTCCTCTTGTTCACCGTGTGTTCGTCTGCCCTCTGTCTGTCTGTGTGCATGTGTGTCCCCTCCCCTCGCACAACCTCGTGTAAACAGGAGTGTGACGAACTCATAGCACGAGGCATTACAGGAACTCCCTTTGGGGGATCTGGCCACCGCCTCGGCTCCTCTGCTTATCCCTCCATCCGCCCAGTCCGCTTAGGCACTTCTGCTACTTCGGCTGCTGCTGCTGCTGCTGCTGGTTCTTCCTCGTTTGGTGTTCTTTCCACTGCCACCCCTCCTCGTGGTGTAGCTGGTGCTTCTTCTGCCCAGTTTGCTGCTGACGTGGCAAGCAGAAAAGCAGCGGCGGCGTCAGCTGAGCGGAGGCGGCAGCAGCAGCGGATCATGATGCCAGCTGGCGGGCGGCGATTGGGCGGCGACAGTGAGATTATGAAGGTGTTGAGTCCGGTGCAGGCAGCAGCTATGGCAGCAGAAAGAAGGATGAGGGACGATGCATGGTGTGGTGGGCATGGGAGCGAGGGAGGGGAGGGGGGAGAGGGAGGGGAAAGGGGAGAGGGAGGGGAGAGGGGACAAGGAGGGGCGAGGGAGAAGGAAGAGGAGGAGTGGGAGAGTGCGAGGGAAGTGGGTGAGGGGGTTGGGGAGCCACAGCAGCGAGTAAGCAATGGTAGAGACGATGGTACAGACGATGGTAGAGACGACGGTAGAGACGACGGTCGAGGAGGAATGGCTATGGGTGAAGGTTTTGGTGGTGCTGCTGGTTTTGGGTTGGAGAGGGATGAAAGAGGGGCAGACAGAGAGAGGCTGAGGAGTGGAAGTGCGCAGAGTGACGTTTCCAGGCTTCAGGGCATCCGCCATGGTGACTGTAACTGTGACTGTAACGGTGGTTGTGACTGTGTACAAGTTACGAATGGCATCAAAACGGGGGACATGAGCAGGGCTGGTGGCACAAGGAAGCGGCCAAGTGACTCTTTAGAGCAGAGCAGTAGGAGGAGAAAGGTGACTGCTGGTGGTGCTGCTGTTGGCAGTGCAGCAGGAGGGGAGAATTCTGAGCACAGCACAAGAGTCAGCAGTGGCGTCAGAGAAGAGGATGCAGCAGGGGGAGAGCAGCGAGCAGATAGAGCAGACACATGGGCATGTCCTGTCTGCACTCTGATCAACCGGGTAAGTGAAAGGCAAAGCACTGGACGCACTCGACCGCTTCACCTGCTTGCACTTTTTTACTCCTCTTTTGACGCACCCCAGAAAGTGAAACGGATCCTGAGGCTCCTTGTAAATAGTGGCAGCAGCACTGCTTTTGTGTTGTCGCACAGGAGCCAAAAACCACTTGTGCTCTGTCACTCCACCCGGTCAACTCATTGCCCTCTCTCCGTGTGTGTGTGTGTGCGTGCGTGCGTGCGTGCGTGTGTGTCTTTCAGGGCATCGTGCTTCAGTGCGAAGCATGCTTCGCAGTGCGACCCTCCTCTCGCCCTGCCTTTGGCGGTGCCTCAGTAACTGTTGCTGCTGGTACCAGTGCCAATGTGAATGCCAAAGCAGAGATGGTGATTGGTGTAAGTAATGCTGGTGGTGGTGTTGGTGGCAGTGGCGGTGCTGCTGCTTCTGCTGCTGCTGCTGGTGGTACCAGTGCTAGTGCAGCCATTGTAATCGATGACACCCCTGCTGCTGCAGCCATTGTTGTTGGTGGTGGTGGTGGTGGTGGGGATGCGGGTACCTCGACCAATAATGCTGCTACGGGGGCCATGTGGTCTTGTGGGCTGTGCACGCTAGAGAATGCTGCTTCAGCGACTAGATGCCTAGCCTGTGACTCGCTGAGAGTTTCTTAGACATGATTCCATTTCGCGACAGTGTAGAACGCGTGTGCCTCTGTAGCTGTTGGTATCAATGTTGCCACAGGGACCATGTGGAGTGGACTTGTTGGCAGTGCACTGCTCACTAAACTAGAGAGAGCTGCGCTATCGTGCTGTTGCAGACGGATGCTAGGCCCGTGATGAGATGACTCATCAAACCAATGTGCTAGCGAGTAATCCCGTACTTTCCTACCTGTGCCAGCTCACTCAAGCTGGTGCGATGGAAATCCAATCGAGCTTTTCCTTCAGCAATTTGGCGCGCAGCAGACTCCTAGAAACATAAACATTAGTTACTGCACACTGCTAACAGTACCATATTGTACAGTAATCGAGGCTTGGCAGATTACACTAGCTATCTTAGCATGAGGCACAAATTACGTGCAGCCCCTTCCAACAGTAATTAAAGTATGAGCCTCTTGAATACACTGTACTGTCTGAACCTTTCTACATAAACTTCATTTTGCATCACTCACCGCCTCTTGTACCTGTCAAGGGAAGAACAGGATGCAACGGGAGAAAGAGACAATGCTTGAACCTTGAGTAAACACATTTGTACCGTATGTGAAATACAGAACACAGCAGAACACAACCCTGATTTCCTCTTGGGAAATCTCAAAAGTCTAAGAAATAACAGCTGCAATGACACAAGAACTCACCGCTTCTTGCTCTTGAAAGTTCCTCCAGCCTTCCCTTTCCCCCTCACCTCCCCTCCTGCCCCACCTGCCCCTCCTCCTCCCTTGCCCTTGGCCATATCCGTTTGAAACAAATCCTTCATCTCTCGAGACCGGGACTGCGTTTTCTGCTTCGGTTTCTTCCCAGCTGCCCGGCCGCCCGCCTTGGGCAGGCTGACAATCTTTCCAGCTGCTCGGAGCCGCTCCGCGGATTTGATTGCCTTGGCCTTGCGGTAAGCCAGATCGGCTCTTGTTTTTCCAGCCTTGGGTTTTTCTTCATCCAGCCCGAATTCTTGTGCTTCTGCCTCCTCTTCTTGAGCCTGCCTCTCTGCCTCTAGCTTTCTGCGCTTCTTCCTGGGAAGGGATTTCTGGAGAACAGGAGGGCGAGAGGAGGAGAATCGGAAACAGAAAGGGGAAGTGTGGAGAGTGAGGGCAGCAGTTGGGGACCCAAAGGGATGCGCTTCTGCCTCCTCCCCTTGTGCCTGCCTCTCTGCCTCTAGCGTTCGACGCTTCTTCCTAGGGAGGGATTTCTGGAGGGGGGAAGGGAGAGGGAAAGCGAAAAGGGAATGGAAAAATATGTCATCTCGCTGATGCTTCTTCAGCTTCTCCTTCCTCCTACCCTCCTGAACCTCCTCCTTAGAAGTTTAACTTTGTTTCTCCTCCCACCTCTCAGCATCTCACTGTTCCCCTCACAGGATCATACAGCTCAGTGCTCACCTCCCGCTGCTTCTTCAGCTTCTCCTTTCTCCTCTTCTCCTGCACCTCCTCCAGTGAAAGGACCTTCCCTCCCCCCTTCCCGCCCTTCCCACTGGCGCCCTCCCCGCCCTCCTCCTCAGCGTCAGCCACAGCCTTAGCCGCCTCTGCGACGGCCTCCTTCTCCCTCTTGCTCTGGAACCACGTGCGCTTGGGCACCCTCGCTTCTTGGGCCCTTAAGAAGCAGATAACTCACCTTCTATCGTCAACTGCTCACCTCTCGCTGCTTCTTCATCTTCTCCTTCCTCCTCTTCTCCTGCACCTCTTCCAACGAAAGCACCTTCCCTCCCCCCTTTCCTCCCTTCCCACCACCCTTCCCACTGCCTCCCTCCCCACCCTCCTCCTCAGCATCAGCCACAGCCTTAGCCGCCTCTGCGACTGCCTCCTTCTCCCTCTTGCTCTGGAACCACGTGCGCTTGGGCTTGGCGAATATCTCGTCGCGGTGAGTCAGCATGTTCTCAGCCTGACGTGGCAGTAGGGCAGGGATGAGTGAGCAAGACAAGTGGAGGGAGTGATGAGAAGCAAGGAGGAAAACGGTACTGCCACACACCCTCTATATGATACTATACACACACTGCACCCACCCACCTTGACTGCTTCCATCTCTGCCTTTCTCAGAACCGTTCCTCCCTCTCCTGGGTGCTTCAAGGTGACTTTTGAGCCGACCACAAGGCAGCAAACTCACCCACCCACCTTCACTGCTCCCATCTCTGCCTTTCTCAACACCCGTTCCTCCCTCTCCTGCTTTCATCACTGCCGCCACACACCCACGGAACTATACTACACACAGTGCACCCACCCACCCACACTGAATCTCTGCCTTTCTCAGCACCCGTTCCTCCCTCTCCTGCTTTCATCACTGCCGCCACGCACCCACTGATTTATACTATACCATACACACTGCACCCCCCCACCCTCCCTCCCCCCCAACCCACCCATCCCACACACCCACCCACCTTGACTGCTTCCATCTCTGCCTTTCTCAGCACCCGCTCCTCCGTCTCCTGCTTCATCACAGCTGCTACATCCCTCTCCATGCCCTCCACCCGCTGCCGCCACCTCTCCACCGCCGCTTGGGCTATCTGCCGCTGCCTCAGCTTCCTGCCTGCTCTCCTCGTCTGCAGGCGAAGAAACGGTGCAGGGAGGGGAAGAAGGTTACATGGGACACCACATTGCATCCCCCACGTCCCTCTCCATGCCCTCCACCCGCTGCCGCCACCTCTCCACAGCCGCTTGGGCTATCCGCCTCTGCTTCAGTTTCCTGCCTGCCCTCCTCGTCTGGGGTAAGGGAGCGCGTGGGGGAGGGGCAGTGAGGGAGGGGCAGTGAGGGAGGGGCAGTGAGGGAGGGGCAGTGAGGGAGGGGCAGTGAGGGAGGGGCAGTGAGGGAGGGGCAGTGAGGGAGGGGCAGTCAGGGAGGGGCAGTGAGGGAGGGGCAGTGAGGGAGGGGCAGTGAGGGAGGGGCAGTGAGGGAGGGGCAGTGACGAGAAACCAAGCGTTTCGGGTTGAAGGGGGTGGTATGCCATCATGCTGCTAGGTGGCTTTTGAGTCGACTCAAAAGTCACCTCGTTTCAGGTTGAAGGGGGTGGTATGCCATCATGCTGCTTCATCACGGCCGCCTTGTCTGCAGACGATTTTTGAGGTTTGAGGCGCCTCAAAAGACGTTTTTTTTTTTTTTTTTTTTGAGGCGCCTAAAAAATGCTGCTTCATCACGGCCGCCTTGTCTGCAAGGTGCAAGGAGGGGGGAATGGAAGGAGTTTAAATCCCATCACACAATGCTGCCACATATTCAACCACCTCTCCTCCCCATCCCACCCCCCCCCCCCTTCACCCCTCCCACACTACTCACCATCGCCTTCAGCAGCCTCCTGTCCTTCTCCCCCACAAACGTCACAGCTGACCCTAGCTTCCCCGCCCGTGCTGTCCGCTCTTTCCCTCCTTCTTCCCCTTCCTTCCTTGAACAACGCACTCTCCTTCTACCCCTCCCACACTACTCACCATCGCCTTCAGCAGCCTCCTGTCCTTCTCCCCCACAAACGTCACAGCTGACCCTAGCTTCCCCGCCCGTGCTGTCCGCTCTTTCCCTCCTTCTTCCCCTTCCTTCCTTGAACAACGCACTCTCCTTCTACCCCTCCCACACTACTCACCATCGCCTTCAGCAGCCTCCTGTCCTTCTCCCCCACAAACGTCACAGCTGACCCTAGCTTCCCCGCCCGTGCTGTCCGCTCTTTCCCTCCTTCTTCCCCTTCCTTCCTTGAACAACGCACTCTTCCTTCTACCCCTCCCACACTACTCACCATCGCCTTCAGCAGCCTCCTGTCCTTCTCCCCCACAAACGTCACAGCTGACCCTAGCTTCCCCGCCCGTGCTGTCCGCTCTTTCCCTCCTTCTTCCCCTTCCTTCCTTGAACAACGCACTCTCCTTCTACCCCTCCCGCACTACTCACCATCGCCTTCAGCAGCCTCCTGTCCTTCTCCCCGACAAACGTCACAGCTGACCCTAGCTTCCCCGCCCGTGCTGTCCGCTCTTTCCCTCCTTCTTCCCCTTCCTTCCTTGAACAACGCACTCTCCTTCTACCCCTCCCGCACTACTCACCATCACCTTCAGCAGCCTCCTGTCCTTCTCCCCGACAAACGTCACAGCTGACCCTAGCTTCCCCGCCCGTGCTGTCCGCTCTTTCCCTCCTTCTTCCCCTTCCTTCCTTGAACAACGCACTCTCCTTCTACCCCTCCCGCACTACTCACCATCGCCTTCAGCAGCCTCCTGTCCTTCTCCCCGACAAACGTCACAGCTGACCCTAGCTTCCCCGCCCGTGCTGTCCGCTCTTTCCCTCCTTCTTCCCCTTCCTTCCTTGAACAACGCACTCTCCTTCTACCCCTCCCACACTACTCACCATCGCCTTCAGCAGCCTCCTGTCCTTCTCCCCCACAAACGTCACAGCTGACCCTAGCTTCCCCGCCCGTGCTGTCCGCTCTTTCCCTCCTTCTTCCCCTTCCTTCCTTGAACAACGCACTCTCCTTCTACCCCTCCCGCACTACTCACCATCGCCTTCAGCAGCCTCCTGTCCTTCTCCCCGACAAACGTCACAGCTGACCCTAGCTTCCCCGCCCGTGCTGTCCGCTCTTTCCCTCCTTCTTCCCCTTCCTTCCTTGAACAACGCACTCTCCTTCTACCCCTCCCACACTACTCACCATCGCCTTCAGCAGCCTCCTGTCCTTCTCCCCCACAAACGTCACAGCTGACCCTAGCTTCCCCGCCCGTGCTGTCCGCTCTTTCCCTCCTTCTTCCCCTTCCTTCCTTGAACAACGCACTCTCCTTCTACCCCTCCCACACTACTCACCATCGCCTTCAGCAGCCTCCTGTCCTTCTCCCCCACAAACGTCACAGCTGACCCTAGCTTCCCCGCCCGTGCTGTCCGCTCTTTCCCTCCTTCTTCCCCTTCCTTCCTTGAACAACGCACTCTTCCTTCTACCCCTCCCACACTACTCACCATCGCCTTCAGCAGCCTCCTGTCCTTCTCCCCCACAAACGTCACAGCTGACCCTAGCTTCCCCGCCCGTGCTGTCCGCTCTTTCCCTCCTTCTTCCCCTTCCTTCCTTGAACAACGCACTCTCCTTCTACCCCTCCCGCACTACTCACCATCGCCTTCAGCAGCCTCCTGTCCTTCTCCCCGACAAACGTCACAGCTGACCCTAGCTTCCCCGCCCGTGCTGTCCGCTCTTTCCCTCCTTCTTCCCCTTCCTTCCTTGAACAACGCACTCTCCTTCTACCCCTCCCGCACTACTCACCATCGCCTTCAGCAGCCTCCTGTCCTTCTCCCCGACAAACGTCACAGCTGACCCTAGCTTCCCCGCCCGTGCTGTCCGCTCTTTCCCTCCTTCTTCCCCTTCCTTCCTTGAACAACGCACTCTCCTTCTACCCCTCCCGCACTACTCACCATCGCCTTCAGCAGCCTCCTGTCCTTCTCCCCGACAAACGTCACAGCTGACCCTAGCTTCCCCGCCCGTGCTGTCCGCTCTTTCCCTCCTTTTTCCCCTTCCTTCCTTGAACAACGCACTCTCCTTCTACCCCTCCCACACTACTCACCATCGCCTTCAGCAGCCTCCTGTCCTTCTCCCCCACAAACGTCACAGCTGACCCTAGCTTCCCCGCCCGTGCTGTCCGCTCTTTCCCTCCTTCTTCCCCTTCCTTCCTTGAACAACGCACTCTCCTTCTACCCCTCCCGCACTACTCACCATCGCCTTCAGCAGCCTCCTGTCCTTCTCCCCGACAAACGTCACAGCTGACCCTAGCTTCCCCGCCCGTGCTGTCCGCTCTTTCCCTCCTTCTTCCCCTTCCTTCCTTGAACAACGCACTCTCCTTCTACCCCTCCCACACTACTCACCATCGCCTTCAGCAGCCTCCTGTCCTTCTCCCCCACAAACGTCACAGCTGACCCTAGCTTCCCCGCCCGTGCTGTCCGCTCTTTCCCTCCTTCTTCCCCTTCCTTCCTTGAACAACGCACTCTCCTTCTACCCCTCCCACACTACTCACCATCGCCTTCAGCAGCCTCCTGTCCTTCTCCCCCACAAACGTCACAGCTGACCCTAGCTTCCCCGCCCGTGCTGTCCGCTCTTTCCCTCCTTCTTCCCCTTCCTTCCTTGAACAACGCACTCTCCTTCTACCCCTCCCACACTACTCACCATCGCCTTCAGCAGCCTCCTGTCCTTCTCCCCCACAAACGTCACAGCTGACCCTAGCTTCCCCGCCCGTGCTGTCCGCTCTTTCCCTCCTTCTTCCCCTTCCTTCCTTGAACAACGCACTCTCCTTCTACCCCTCCCACACTACTCACCATCGCCTTCAGCAGCCTCCTGTCCTTCTCCCCCACAAACGTCACAGCTGACCCTAGCTTCCCCGCCCGTGCTGTCCGCTCTTTCCCTCCTTCTTCCCCTTCCTTCCTTGAACAACGCACTCTCCTTCTACCCCTCCCACACTACTCACCATCGCCTTCAGCAGCCTCCTGTCCTTCTCCCCCACAAACGTCACAGCTGACCCTAGCTTCCCCGCCCGTGCTGTCCGCTCTTTCCCTCCTTCTTCCCCTTCCTTCCTTGAACAACGCACTCTCCTTCTACCCCTCCCACACTACTCACCATCGCCTTCAGCAGCCTCCTGTCCTTCTCCCCCACAAACGTCACAGCTGACCCTAGCTTCCCCGCCCGTGCTGTCCGCTCTTTCCCTCCTTCTTCCCCTTCCTTCCTTGAACAACGCACTCTCCTTCTACCCCTCCCACACTACTCACCATCGCCTTCAGCAGCCTCCTGTCCTTCTCCCCCACAAACGTCACAGCTGACCCTAGCTTCCCTCCTTACCGTGCTCTCTCCTCCTACATCCCTTCCCTCTCTCATCCTCTCACCATCGCCTTCAGCAGCCTCCTGTCCTTCTCCCCCACAAACGTCACAGCTGACCCTAACTTCCCTTACCGTGCTCTCTCCTCCTACATCCCTTCCCTCTCTCATTCTCTCACCATCGCCTTCAGCAGCCTCCTGTCCTTCTCCCCGACAAACGTCACAGACGATCCGATCTTCCCCGCCCGCGCTGTCCGCCCCACTCGATGCACGTAGCTGGGGAGAGGGAGGGAGGGGGGAGGAGGAAGGGGATGGGGGGACGGCAGGGGAGGCGGGGTGGGGAGGTTAGGAGGAAGGGGATGGGGGGACGGCAGGGGAGGCGGGGTGGGGAGGTTAGGAGGAAGGGGATGGGGGGACGGCAGGGGAGGCGGGGTGGGGAGGTTAGGAGGAAGGGGATGGGGGGACGGCAGGGGAGGCGGGGTGGGGAGGTTAGGAGGAAGGGGATGGGGGGACGGCAGGGGAGGCGGGGTGGGGAGGTTAGGAACGGTGGCTTGGAGGAGGCAGGGGAGATGGGGGAGGATCATCTGTCCGCCCTTTCCCTCCTTCCCATCCTGCTTCTCCCCCACAAACGTCACGGATGATCCGATCTTCCCCGCCCGCGCTGTCCGCCCCACTCGATGCACGTAGCTGGGGAGAGGGAGGGAGGGGGGAGGAGGAAGGGGATGGGGGGACGGCAGGGGAGGCGGGGTGGGGAGGTTAGGAGGAAGGGGATGGGGGGACGGCAGGGGAGGCGGGGTGGGGAGGTTAGGAGGAAGGGGATGGGGGGACGGCAGGGGAGGCGGGGTGGGGAGGTTAGGAACGGTGGCTTGGAGGAGGCAGGGGAGATGGGGGAGGATCATCTGTCCGCCCTTTCCCTCCTTCTTCCCATCCTGCTTCTCCCCCACAAACGTCACGGATGATCAGATCTTCCCCGCCCGTGCTGTCCGCCCCACTCGATGCACGTAGCTGGGGAGAGGGAGGGAGGGGGGAGGAGGAAGGGGATGGGGGGACGGCAGGGGAGGCGGGGTGGGGAGGTTAGGAACGGTGGCTTGGAGGAGGCAGGGGAGATGGGGGAGGATCATCTGTCCGCCCTTTCCCTCCTTCTTCCCATCCTGCTTCTCCCCCACAAACGTCACGGATGATCCGATCTTCCCCGCCCGCGCTGTCCGCCCCACTCGATGCACGTAGCTGGGGAGAGGGAGGGAGGGGGGAGGAGGAAGGGGATGGGGGGACGGCAGGGGAGGCGGGGTGGGGAGGTTAGGAGGAAGGGGATGGGGGGACGGCAGGGGAGGCGGGGTGGGGAGGTTAGGAACGGTGGCTTGGAGGAGGCAGGGGAGATGGGGGAGGATCATCTGTCCGCCCTTTCCCTCCTTCTTCCCATCCTGCTTCTCCCCCACAAACGTCACGGATGATCAGATCTTCCCCGCCCGTGCCGTCCGCCCCACTCAATGCACGTAGCTGGGGAAAGGGGAGATGGGTAGGGGTGTTTGGAGGAGAATGGAGAACAAAGGATGGGGATGGGATGGGATGGGGATGGGATGGGATGGGATGGGATGGGATGGGATGGGATGGGATGGGATGGGATGGGATGGGATGGGATGGGATGGGATGGGAGGGAAGGAGAGAAACGACGGGGGAAGGAAGGGAAGTAACAGTGATAAACGCTCTGGTTTGTGAAATGCTCACCACTGCAATTTGAAATCACTCACTTGGTGATTTCACGCGGCGTGTGGTAGTTGATAACCGTTTGCACTCCAGCAATGTCCAAACCCTGAATGGAATGGAGTCCGGGGGAGGAGAGGTTTTGAAATGCAGAGAATGAAAAGGAGAATGGAAACAAGGGAATACATTTGAGAGAGGAATACCTACGCATACTTGATAAATTCCAAAACGGATGAGCAGAAGGCGACAAAGGAAAGAACACGGGGAAACACAAAAACATCTTATCAAACGCAGTTGTTGCAAACGCACCCAGTTGAAAGTTTTTCATAAAAAGCTTTTATCAAGCGCACGCACCCTGGCAGCGACGTCAGTGGCGATCAGAAAGTCCGCATCGTGCGTTCGGAATCGCTCCAAAGCCTGAGTGGGGCAACATAGGTACGAGCGGGGAAAGGAGGACAAGATGTACGAGCAGGGAGCGGAGAGGCATGATAGATTTCTGAGGCAAAGCAGCGATGTCAGTGGCGATCAGAAAGTCTAAGGCCTTGGAGCGATGTGGCAATCATCGTGCGTTTGGAATCGCTCCAAGCCAAGGCCTGAGCACCCTCGTGAGGGGACTTTTGAGTCGACTCAAAAGTCACCCACGTGAGGGGATAACATCGTGCAGGAAAGGGCAGGCAGGGGTGTACACTGTACAGTACAGCACAGTAATGAACGGACGGAGTGACTTTTGAGTCGACTCAAAAGGGTGGGCAGGGGTGTACACTGTACAGTACAGTAATGAACGAACGGCTATTGAGGCGCCTGAAAAGGCGTACACTTGTGCAGAGGAGGGAACGATGCATGGGTGTGCGGACGAATGAGGAACGAAAGTTGAAACGAAAGTTGAAACGCTGTGAAGGTGCAGGCTGCAAGGGAAACGTTTCAGGCACTAACACTGAGTACAGTCAGCATCCAATAGAATCACATCCTCTCATTCATTATACATATACTCACATCCAGTCTCATGGCCTGGGTGAGATTCCCGTGTAGCTCTGCCGCCCGCCATAGCACAACACATGCAGTCACATCCATTACAGTCACATCCATTACAGTCACATCCATTACAGTCACATCCATTACAGTCACATCTCCCTCACATCCAGTCTCATGGCCTGGGTGAGATTCCCGTGTAGCTCTGCCGCCCGCCATCCAAGCAGACCAAATATAATCTTCAGCCGATGCGCCTCTACCTTGCGGCCACTGCAAACAGACAAAAAGGACCACCGGAGGGAGAAACGGGTGCCACGTCAGCATATGATCATGGCGCGCTTAACCACCAGGGAAGAGCTGAGGAGGATCCTCTTCGCTGGAACATGCTGGGCAACATGCAAGAGCCTGCTGAAAAAAAAAAAAAAAAAAAAAAAAAAAAAAAAACCAAGGAAGAGCCTGCAATGGAACATGCTGGGCAACAGGAGCCACGTCAGCAGCAGCACATGACACGTCAGAACCATTTCACGCGTCACCACACCATCTGCACAAACGTATCTGAAGATGATCACTCGTCCTCCCTCTTGTGGTTTACTACTCCTCTCTCCTCTTCTCCCCTCCTCCTATATCCGAGGTGCCATTTCAGTCGATTCAAAGCTCACCTGAAAACAATCACTCCACCCCCCCCCTGTGTTTTACTCCGCTTCTCCCCTCTTCTTGAATCTCCTGCCTCTCTTCCTTCCGAACCACCTTCCGTCCCTCCTTCCGAGCCTGCGCCAGCGGTTTGGGCGAGCCTGGAGCACACAGCAAGCAGCATCGCCTCTCTGTCTGCTTCCTGAGACGATCGCACCCGAACCACTCTGGAAAAGGGGAGGCAGGAGGGAATGAGGAAGGAGGAAGCGGGGGAGGAGGGAGAGAAGGAGGAGGGAGAGAGTGAGGAGGGAGTGGGGGAGGATGGGGGGATGGCAGGGGGAGGAGTGAGTAGGAAGCATGGATTTCGTTTTGAGCAGACTTTTGAGTCGACTCAAGAGTCGACTTTTGAGTCGAGGTGACTTTTGAGTCGACTTAGAGCAGTGGGAGGAGTGAGTAGGAAGCATGGGTTTTGTTTTGAGCAACCAGAGCACGCAGCGAGCAGCATGACCTCTCTGTCTGCCTCTTGAGACGATCGCACCCGAACCACTCTGGTCTGGAGAGGGGGAGGAAGGGGTGGGGGAGGAAGGAGTGGGCGAGGAAGGAGTGGGGTGGGGGTGCATGACGAAGGCATGGCAAGGGGAGAAACAGAGAAGTTTAGTTTTGAGGCGCCTCCAAACAAGACAAGACAAGACAAGACATGAGATGGTTTTTGAGAATTCTCAAAAACCAGCCTGAGGCGCCTCCAAACAAGACATGAGCCCTGGAGCAGCAGACACAGCACGAGAATTCATGGAAGTTTAGAATTGTCAAAAATCTCCCGTAAAACGAGACGTGAGACTTGGAGCAGCAGAAACAGCACGTGAGCACATCCCTTCTTCCTCTTTCCCCTTTTCCACCCTTCACAGGGAGGGGTGGGTGACAAGACATGAGACTCGGAGCAGACAGACACAGCATGCGAGCACATCCCTTCTTCCTCTTTCCCCTCCCCATTCCAGCCCTCATCTTCTTCTCCTCCTTTCTCACTCACTCTTCTTCCAGTGTCCGTGGTCGCTGCATGGAAGCATCAGCAGACAGCCACACCAGCAGGTTGAGCGACAGGCTTGCTAGCTGCTGCACCTCTGCACCTCCCCCCACTCTTCCCCCAGCATTCCCTTCAGTCACTCCCCAATCAGTCACTCACTCACAGTGCTAACCCATCACTCACTCCTCCTCCAGTGTCCGTGGGCGCTGCATGGAAGCATCAGCAGACAGTCGGACCGGCAGGTTGAGTGACAGGCTGGCGAGCTGCTGCACCTCCCCGCTCATGGTGGCCGAGAATAGGAGAGTTTGGCGGCGCTTGGGACACACCCGCACCTGATGGACAGGCAGGAGGGGACAGGCAGGGAGGAGGAGATTAGGTTTGACACGAAGTGGAGGTTCGGAAGACCTGAAGTGGCTCGTTTTTGGGGCGATTGGAAGTTCGGAAGAGACAAATTAGAGACTAAGGCCGCATGACTTGATGTCTGACACGGGATAGGAACGTACCCTCAGCCTCGTCCAGCACCAGAATGGCACCAAAACAACCCCACTTACTATTTTAGACAGCACTTACTATTTCGGGCAGCACTTACTATTTCCATCACCCCCTCCTGGAACCCCAGCTGCAGCAGCCTATCAGCCTCGTCCAGCACCAGAATGGCCAGGTCGTTCAAGTCAACGCTCTGGCTGTTCTGCAGATGATCCACCAGCCTGGAGGGGAGAGAGTGAGTATGTGTGTGAGTAGATAGGCAAGGGTGTGAGTATGTGTGTGAGTAGATAGGCAAGGTTGTGAGTATGTGTGTGAGTAGATAGGCAAGGTTGTGAGTATGTGTGTGAGTAGATAGGCAAGGTTGTGAGTATGTGTGTGAGTAGATAGGCAAGGGTGTGAGCAGAGTGCGTGCCCGGCAAGGTCGTTCAAGTCAACGCTCTGGCTCTTGTGCAGATGGTCCGTTAGCCTGGGGGTTGAGTGGGTGGGGCAAGGAAGGAATGAGATAGGCAAGGAAGCCAGGAACGGACGGAATCGGAACAGAATCTAAAGGCGATAGCACGTTCAGTCAGCCACTGTTCAGGCCAGGTCGCTCAGGTTCAAGTCTGCGCTGCCATTGTGCAGGCCCCCACCTGACTGGACTGGCAACCACAATGTCAGGGTGAGGGCGCAGAAAAAACCTCCTGGCTCTTGATGGAAAGGTCAGTCTGACCCCCAATCGCATCCCACCCCATCCAACCGCATCCAACCCATTCCATGTCCCCCCTCCCCCTCACCTTCCAGGAGTCGCAACGACAATATCAGGCCTTGACCGCAGAGCCACCTCCTGGTTCTTTATCGATAAACCGCCCACCACGAGGCCGCAGCGGATGTCTGTGAACTGAGCCAGCTTCTCCACCATGCTGTGCACTCTGGTGGGGTGCGTGGGGAGGGATGATAAGAAAAGAAGGTGCGACGAGGTACATTTCACGCTCATACGCTGCCGCCCGCTCATACGCTGCCGCCCGCTCATACGCTGCACCGCCCGCTCATACGCTGCACCGCCCGCTCATACGCTGCACCGCACACTCATACGCTGCCCCACCCGCTCATACGCTGCCGCCCGCTCATACGCTGCACCGCCCGCTCATACGCTGCACCGCCCGCTCATACGCCGCACCGCCCGCTCATACGTCGCACCGCCCGCTCATACGCTGCACCGCCCGCTCATACGCTGCACCGCCCGCTCATACGCTGCACCGCCCGCTCATACGCTGCACCGCACGCTTATACGCTGCACCGCACGCTCATATGCTGCACCCCACACTCATACGCTGCACCGCCTGCTCATACGCTGCACCGCACACTCATACACTGCACCGCTCGCTCATACGCTGCATCGCCCGCTCATACGCTGCACCGCACGCTCATACGCTGCAACGCCCGCTCATATGCTGCACCGCCCGCTCATACGCTGCACCGCCCGCTCATACGCTGCACCGCTCGTAAACATAAAGAACGATAAAGGACAGTACTCACTGCACGGCCAGCTCTCTTGTCGGGGTGAGCACGAGCACACGAGTGGCCGCCACGCGCTTGGGGCGGAACAGCAGACGCTCCAGTATGGGCAGGGCAAAGGCCGCGGTCTGTGTGGGCGGGGAGGGGCAGAGGCAGGAAGGGAGAGTCTTACCACTAGGTGCCTCCTTAGTGGCCGCCACCCGCTTGGGGCGAATCAGCAGGCCTCCAATATGGGGAGAGCAGGCGCAGCGCGGGAGCAGCACGAGCAACGAGAGAGCAACACGCACCTTGCCTGATGCTGTGATGGCGCTCCCACATATATCCCGGCCTGCCATAGTGACTTTTGAGTCGACTCAAAAGTCATCATGTGATGGCGCTCCCACCCACATATATCCCGGCCTGCCATAATGACTTTTGAGTCGACTCAAAAGTCATCCTGTGATGGCGCTCCCACATATATCCCGGCCTGCCATAGCCAGCGGCACACCCGCTGCCTGGAGGCGACAGCTGCAGTTCTGAGAAGGACGCGACAGGTTAACACACACACCCACCCACACGCACACCCACACACACACACACACACACGCACGCACACCCACACACACACACACACACACGCACCTTGCCAGACCCCGGTGATGGCACTGCCGCAAATGTCTCTCCCTGCCATGGCCAGCGGCACGCATGCAGCCTGGATGGGCGTGGACTTGTCGTACCCCAGAGCAGCACACGGGCAATGTGATAGATGAACAGGAGCAGCACACGAGAGCAAAACGCACCTTGCCAGAGCCAGTGGTTGCACTGCCGCAAATGTCCCTCCCTGCCATGGCCAAGGGAACACGACATCCCCTAACGCACCTTGCCAGAGCCAGTGATGGCACTGCCGCAAATGTCTCTCCCTGCCATGGCGAGCGGCACGCATGCCGCCTGGATGGGCGTGGACTTGTCATACCCCAGGGCAGCACACGGGCAATGTGGGAGATGAGCAGGAGCAGCACAAGAGAGCAAAACGCACCTTGCCAGAGCCAGTGGTTGCACTGCCGCAAATGTCCCTCCCTGCCATGGCCAAGGGAACACGACATCCCCTAACGCACCTTGCCAGACCCCGGTGATGGCACTGCCGCAAATGTCTCTCCCTGCCATGGCCAGCGGCACGCATGCAGCCTGGATGGGCGTGGACTTGTCATACCCCAGAGCAGCACACGGGCAATGTGATAGATGAACAGGAGCAGCACACGAGAGCAAAACGCACCTTGCCAGAGCCAGTGGTTGCACTGCCGCAAATGTCCCTCCCTGCCATGGCCAAGGGAACACGACATCCCCTAACGCACCTTGCCAGACCCCGGTGATGGCACTGCCGCAAATGTCTCTCCCTGCCATGGCCAGCGGCACGCATGCAGCCTGGATGGGCGTGGACTTGTCATACCCCAGAGCAGCACACGGGCAATGTGATAGATGAACAGGAGCAGCACACGAGAGCAAAACGCACCTTGCCAGAGCCAGTGGTTGCACTGCCGCAAATGTCCCTCCCTGCCATGGCCAAGGGAACACGACATCCCCTAACGCACCTTGCCAGACCCCGGTGATGGCACTGCCGCAAATGTCTCTCCCTGCCATGGCCAGCGGCACGCATGCAGCCTGGATGGGCGTGGACTTGTCATACCCCAGAGCAGCACACGGGCAATGTGATAGATGAACAGGAGCAGCACACGAGAGCAAAACGCACCTTGCCAGAGCCAGTGGTTGCACTGCCGCAAATGTCCCTCCCTGCCATGGCCAAGGGAACACGACATCCCCTAACGCACCTTGCCAGAGCCAGTGATGGCACTGCCGCAAATGTCTCTCCCTGCCATGGCGAGCGGCACGCATGCCGCCTGGATGGGCGTGGACTTGTCATACCCCAGGGCAGCACACGGGCAATGTGGGAGATGAGCAGGAGCAGCACAAGAGAGCAAAACGCACCTTGCCAGAGCCAGTGATTGCACTGCCACAGATGTCCCTCCCAGCCATGGCGAGCGGCACGCAGGCCGCCTGGATGGGCGTTGGCTTGTCATACCCCAGGGCAGCACACGCACGCAGCAGCGGCCGCGACAGCTGCAGTTCTGAGAAGGACGACGCGGAGAACCGCGCCCCTGCCTCCTCCGCCCCCTCGAAATACACCCCCCCGCCTCCGCCTCCGCCTCCCCCTTCCCCGCCTTCGCCCTTTCCTGCACCTTCCTTTTCTCGCCTGGCTTTCGCCTTGGGTGCCTTTTCGATATCTTTTATTTTGGGCTGCCGGGTAGGGGCAAGGGGGGTGGGGGGGAGAAGGGAGGGAGAAGAAGGAAAGAAGGGTTCTGGAGGTCTTCGAAAAAAGAGGAAAGGGCTTTTGAGTCGACGTGACTTTTGAGTTGACTCAGAAGAAGGAAAAGGAAGGCTTTTGGAGGTCTTCGAAAAGGACGAAAGGGCTTTTGAGGCTGTTTTGGTCTGGTTTGGTTTGGTTCCGACGTTGCAATCTTCGTTTCAACAAAGGCTTGTTTTCGTTCACCCACACCTTAGAGCTTGTAACGCAGAAATCCTTCCCACATCCAGAACCTGTGATAAACCCTGAACCCGAAACCTAGATGTTGTGCGAGATGCTCGTGACTTACCTCAATCCCATCCCTTCCCTTCCCATCTCTTCTAACCACTCTACCCACCTGTTGAACCCCTCTCAATCCCTTCTCGTTTATTCATACCTCCTTCTTAGTCTTCCTGTGGCTCGCCTCTTCCTCCTCATTTTCCTCCTCCTCCTCTTCGTCTTCCTCCTCTTCCTCTTCCTCCTCATCATCTTCCTCCTCCTCTTCCTCTTCCAATTCTTCCTCTTCCTCTTCTTCCTCCTCTTCCATCTCCTCTTCCTCCTCCTCCGCTTCGTCTTCCTCTTCCTCTGCCTCTTCCTCCTCCTCTTCCTCCTCCTCATCCTCCTCCTCTTCCTCCTCTTCTTCCTCCTCTTCATCCTCCTCCTCCTCGTCCTCCTCTTCTCTCCCTCTCTTCGTGCTCCCAAGCCCCATCGCTCTCCGCCGTCGGATCATCTCGATCTTGGTATCAACGGACGTTGTTTTTCGCTCCTTGAACTCCTCCGCAAGAGTCTTCCCCGCGCCCTTGAAATCCCACGCCGCAACCTCCCCTCCATCCTCGTTATCGTCATCCCCGTCAAAACGAAACAGCGGATCCATTCGCCCCATGGCTTTCTACAGGGAAAACCAGATACCGAATTCTTTGCGAGCTCTAATAAACGATTCCAGATACCCCAATCAGCAATGACTGCCTATGGCTACGTCAAGGTTAGTAATAACCCTGATTTCGTGTTTGCGTGCACATGCTTGTGCACGTGCAAATGAGATTTCTCAATTGATTCAAAGCGACCGGATACTAACAAGAGGCTACAAGCTTGCGAGCATTAGACGACTGGGTATCGTCTACGAATTCTTCGCCATTTTAATATCCCGGAGCGATCGCGTCAGAGCTAAGTGCGCGAAAGCGTAAGTCCTCGAATCGCAAAGGTTTCTAGGGTTCCAGTAGAGGTTTTCGGGAGAGTCAAGTTTCAAGGTTTTTACTGAGGGGAGCAAAGATTAGCGGGTGGTTCATTTCATGTTCCGATTCGAAATGCTTCGCACTAGCGCAAGGATGAAACATCTGTTCGGACAAAATATATTATAACTATTTGTGTAGCAAATACAGATGTCTGCATCCACCACAATTGAGCTTGCACATGTTCATGATGCATTCACACAGGTCTTTACACCCTTCTCGCATCCAGGCACTAGGCACGCCCACTCTTCTTGACTGAGACAGATAGATGACTTTGCAGGTTCCAACAAACCCCTCGTCATCGCAATGAGCCTAATGCCCCCATGCATTCCAAAAACACCAATTTCCTGGTACGTAGTAATCCCAAGGTTGGGGTTTTCCAACACTACCCTTTCGCAGGTAGCTCATGAACCAGCCCTGTCACTCATTATAACATCCTAAGAGTTTTTGCCAGCTCAGCTTCCAGTTCCTCCCAACTCCACTGGTGCTGCCAGCTCAGCATACCCCAGCCAATGGCATTATCCCATCTATTGTTGCATAGATCTCCTCACTCCCGACTCAAGAGATCGATGTTTTCGCCAGCTCAGCTTCCAACTCCTCCAGCTCCTCCGGTGCCAGCTCATCATCGTCCTCAGCCAATAGCATCTCATCCTCCTCCGTGAGAGCAAGACCAGATGAACCAGCCGCACCCCCTGCTGAGCTAGGCCCTGCACCTGCCCCACCGCTGCTGCTGGATTCCCCTGGAGTGGCAGCAGGGGCAGCTGCGGCCTCTTCCTCCTCCTCCACTCGCTCGTACGCATCACATGCCGCATCGTCGTCGATAAAGAGAGACGCATCGGACAGAAACAGCTCGCGACCACTGCACAAGGGAGGGGAGGGAGGGAAGAGGGAGGGGAGAGACAGAATAAGGAAAGAGGGGGATAGATGAGGGGCTCTGACACTGGAGAGGCAGCAGGGGGAGCTGCGGCCCCTTCCTCCTCCTCCACTCGCTCGTACGCGTCACATGCCGCATCGTCGTCGATAAAGAGAGACGCATCGGACAGAAACAGTTCCCGACCACTGCAGAACGGTAAGGGAGGGAGGGGAGAGAAATAGGAAAGGGAAGAGGAGGATACATGAGGAGATCTCACAGCAGCTGCTCTCCTCCACTCGCTCGTACGCATCACGTGCCGCATCGTCGTCGATGAAAAAAGAGAGGCATCGGACAGAAACAGCTCACGACCACTGTCGAGACAAGCAGAAAAGGGAAGGCAGAAAAGGGAAGAGGAGGGGGATACTTGAGGGGTTCTGGCTTCTCACAGCATCTGCTCCCCTCATACCCAAGCCATGGTACCCATACGATTCACTCACCTCATTCTGTCTTCCTTGGCGCGTGCGGCCTTCTTGGCTGCCTGCTCAGCGTCCTTCACCTCCTGCTTCTTCCTCTTCCACTCCATGAAGATCTCGGTCGTCAGCTGCGTGTGACTCGCTGTCATCTTGCGCTGCAAGAAAGAGGATGGGGGACAGTGGGGTGAGGGGAGAGGGAGGAGAAAAGATGGGAGGACGATAAAATATGTGACGGGGGGTTGAGTTTGGAACCTCCTGCTTTTTCCGCTTCCACTCCAGAAGATCTCGGTGGTCAGCTGTGTGCGACTCGCTGTCATTTTGCGCTGCCAGGGCAGAGAGGGAGACGAGGCAGGAGAGCAAATATGTGAAGAGAGGAAGAAGACGTGAAGAGGGGTTGGGTTTGAAACCTCCTGCTTCTTCAGCTTCCACTCCATGAAGATCTCGGTTGTGAGCTGCGTGTGGCTCGCTGTCATCTTGCGCTGCAAAGGGGGAAGAGAGGAGAGTAAATACAGAAAGAAGGATGCCACATATGCAGGCAGAGAAGCGGTTTAAGGATGCCTCTTCCCCATCTGCTTCTCATCCCCCTTACCTCCTTCTCATCTCCCCTCACCTCGTTTTCAATCATCTCCTCAACAGTCAGCTTGTTCGCCTGCTCCTCTTCCAGCAGAGCCTTCATTTGCGACTTGAGCACACACCCTCTCGCTATCTATGTCCCACCTCCCCTTGCCCTCATGCCCCACCCTCACCCTCCCCTCACCCTCCCCTCACCCTCCCCTCACCCTTCCCTCACCCTCCCCTCACCCTCCCCTCACCCTCTCCCCCTCCTACCCACCTCCTCCTCACCTCGTTTTCAATCATCTCCTCAACGGTGAGCTTGTTCGCCTGCTCCTCCTCCAGCAGCGCCTTCATTTGCGACTTGAGCACACACCCTCTCGCTATCTATGTCCCACCTCCCCTTGCCCTCATGCCCCACCCTCACCCTCCCCTCACCCTCCCCTCACCCTCCCCTCACCCTTCCCTCACCCTCCCCTCACCCTCCCCTCACCCTCTCCCCCTCCTACCCACCTCCTCCTCACCTCGTTTTCAATCATCTCCTCAACGGTGAGCTTGTTCGCCTGCTCCTCTTCCAGCAGCGCCTTCATCTGCGACTTGAGCACGTAGCCTCGCCCTCATGTCCCACCCTTCCTCGCCTACCCACACCTCTCCGTACCTCCCTGCACCGCCTCCCACCACTCCCCTCACCTCGTTTTCAATCATCTCTTCAACGGTCAGCTTGTTCGCCTGCTCCTCCTCCAGCAGAGCCTTCATCTGCGACTTGAGCACGTAGCCGGGCGGCAGAGCGTGGCGGTACATGCAGTCCTTGCCGCCGTTGGGGCACGCCCAGAACCACCCGTACTGCTTCTTCTCCACGGCCTCGAGAAAGTGCTTGCACACCTGCAGCAAAAGAGGAGAGGGAGGGTAGCAGGAGCAGGAAGGGGGGAAGAGGGGGAGAGGGAGGGGAGGATGCAGGGAGATGAGAACGTATGCAGTTATGGAGGGGAAGGATGGAGAGATATAGAGAGGGGGATGGGGGAGTAAGTGCGTGGCGGTACATGCAGCCCTTGCCCCCGTTGGGGCACGCCCAGAACCACCCGTACTGCTTCTTCTCCACCGCTTCCAAGAAATGCTTGCACACCTGCAGGGGGGAAACGAGGGGGACTGGGGGAAGAGGAAGAGCGGGAAGAGGAGAGCAGGGGGGAAGGGGGGGGAAGCAGGGGAGTGGGGAGGGGATGCAGGATTATGGAGGAGGAGGATGCAGTGAATATGGAGGGGTGGGGACGAGGGGATAAGGGCGTGGCGGTACATGCAGTCCTTGCCCCCGTTGGGGCACGCCCAGAACCACCCGTACTGCTTCTTCTCCACCGCCTCTAAGAAATGCTTGCACACCTGCAGGGGGGTGGGAAAGGGGGGATAAGAACGGCGTGAGAGAGCCGGGGGATGGGGATGGGGGGGAGAGAGCATGGGAATGGGGGGGGATGCCGGGAATGGGGAGGAGGGGGTGGATGGATTGGCGTTCTTGTACTTCGCGCCCTTGGACGCCACCACCTGCTCCAGCTTCTCATCTCTCCCTGCCTCCCTACCACTCTCTACCGCTTCATACCCATCTCTATCCATCTCTACCACTCTCCACCACTCCCAGTTGATGACGTACAATCTCGGTGGGCTTGTTGGCGTTCTTGTACTCCGCGCCCTTAGACGCCACCACCTGCTCGAGCTTACTATATCTCAATGATTTGTTACCACTCTCTGTCGCTCTATTCCCATTTATGCCCGTCTCTATCCGTCTCTACCACTCTACCACTCTCTACGTACAATCTCGGTGGGCTTGTTGGCGTTCTTGTACTCCGCGCCCTTCGACGCCACCACCTGCTCCAGCTTCGCCTGATCCCAGTCCTCCATCTTGTCTGCTCGCATGCGGGGAGGGGGAGAGGCACGCACAGGCACACGAGTACAAAGATGCATGGGCAAAGAGAGGCAGCGGAATCTCTTCGACGCCACCACCTGCTCCAGCTTCGCCTGATCCCAGTCCTCCATCTTGTCTGCTCGCATGCGGGGAGGGGGAGAGGCACGCACAGGCACACGAGTACAAAGATGCATGGGCAAAGAGAGGCAGCGGAATCTCTTCGACGCCACCACCTGCTCCAGCTTCGCCTGATCCCAATCCTCCATCTTGTCTGCTCGCATGCGGGGAGGGGGAGAGGCACGCACAGGCACACGAGTACAAAGATGCATGAGCAAAGAGAGGCAGCGGAATCTCTTCGACGCCACCACCTGCTCCAGCTTCGCCTGATCCCAATCCTCCATCTTGTCTGCTCGCATGCGGGGAGGGGGAGAGGCACGCACAGGCACACGAGTACAAAGATGCATGAGCAAAGAGAGGCAGCGGAATCTCTTCGACGCCACCACCTGCTCCAGCTTCGCCTGATCCCAATCCTCCATCTTGTCTGCTCGCACGCGCACACGCACACAAACACACAGACGCACACGGGCATACCGGCGCACAGGTAGTAATAGGCCCGCACAGACACACGGGCAAACAGATGGGTGACCATGAATTGGGGTACAGAACAGCTACACGCATACAGACGCACACACACAGAGACGCACAGACGCACAGACGCACACGGGCATACAGGCGCACAGGCGTACGCAAACGGGCACAGATGAGTGAGCATAGGGAGAGAAGGAGATGGGCCCGGCCACACGCACATTGTACACACACACCCGCGCAACACACATACACGGGCATACCGGCGCACAGGTAGTAACAGGCACGCACAGGCACACGCAACGAGCACAGATAAGTGAGCATAGGGAGCATAGGGAGAGAAGGAGATGGGCACAGCACGGCCACACGCACACCGTACACACACACGCGCAACGCGCTTAACCGCCTTCCGAGGTGACCTTTGAGTCGACTCAAAAGTCACACCCGCTACATCCAATCACACACCTTCGTCGTCCCGCTGGTCGCTGTACAGGTCGATCTTCTCGCCCCTTCCTCACAAAAACTACAGACATCCTTCCCCTCCTCCCCATCCTACGACAACACACACGCCGCTCCCCACACACATTCGTCATCCCGCTGGTCGCTGTACAGGTCGATCTTCTCGCCCTTGCGCTCCACGCTCAGGCAGTGCGAGAACTCGTTTGGGCGGATACAAATGCCACAACCCCGCCTTCTTCCCCCTCTCCCCCACCACACACTTAAACTACACGTACACAAACACACACACCCAACCACACACCTTCGTCATTTTCCCGCTGGTCGCTGTACAGGTCGATCTTCTCGCCCTTGCGCTCCACGCTCAGGTCGTGCGAGAACTTGCACTTAAAGCCCTTGGTGCACTGCCCGTGGCGGAAGAACTCGCACACAATCGACTTGGGGTCCACGCCTGGAAGGGGGGGAGGTGAAGGACGTGGACAGGGGGAGGGAATGGTTCAAGGCACTTGCTGCACTGCACTGCCGGCATATGCGCTCAAGAAAAAGCCCTTGGTGCACTGCCCGTGGCGGAAGAATTCGCAGACGATCGACTTGGGGTCCACGCCTGCCATTGGGTGAATCTAGGGTTTCAAAAATAGCAAGAGGACAGAGGGAAGGAAACATTGCGGAGGAGAACGAATCTCAGCTCATGGAACACATTGCGGGGCACTTGACCTTGGTCTGAGCGACCGCAAAAGGGAGGAGAGCTCAGGTGAAACGGTACCTGGAGGGACCTTGGGATGCTGCAGGGTAGCAAGAGAGAAGAGAGCTCACGTGAAAAGGTGTACCTGGCTGGCGGGATGTTGGACTGAGTGATGGCAAAATAAATCAGAGGAAAGCTTGGTTCGAAGGGTACCAAAGCCGAGGGAAGCGCGGGTGAAACGGTACCTGGCGGGACCTTGGGCTGAGAGATGGCGACTCTGAAGAGCTCGTTCAGCTCCTTCTCCCTCCTCGCCTCTTCGATGACAGCAAAAGCGAGAGAAGCCCCCGTGAACAAGGTACTGGGCTGAGTGAAAAGGTACCTGGCGGGACCTTGGGCTGAGAGATGGCGACTCTGAAGAGATCGTTCAGCTCCTTCTCCCTCCTCGCCTCCTCCTCCTTCTTCTTCTGCACTCCCGATACAAGCACATCGACATTCATCCCATACAAGAACATCACAGGCAACGCGACACAAGCACGTTAACACGGTCAACCCATTCACGTGCATTAGCCCAGCATTCTAGATAACTGTCGAATCCTTTAGCTGCAAAGATCCTCTGAAACTAACATAACCGACAAAGAACGTAGCAAGGCCATCAACAGGTTACCAAAGAGAGTTTCGTTTTTCTGACATCAACAAGCAACCACTTTCCAGCGTTGAATAACGAATCCCAGTCGTCGCGAACACGAATCGGGTTACCAGCGAGATTAAAAAAATAGGGTAACCATGTTACCTTTCTGGCGACGGCTGGATCTTCGGCAGCCTGCCGTCTGGCGGTCGCCTGCACGGACTGCTGCATGTTCTGCACATACTTCTGAACCTTGTTGCTCTTATTCTTGTTCTTCAGCCCGAACGTCTTATCCTCCACAACCTTCTGCTTCTTCGCAAGATCCGCTTTAGACACCTTCGCTTCCTTTTTCGGCGGCATTATGGCTGACTATACTCGGTCCCCCGCTCTAGTACTAACTGAAAACGACTGAGAACAAGTACGGCTAACTGCACTCGGTCCTCTGCACTTGTCGAAGTACGAGCCGGCTTGAACTGCACTGGGAATCAGTACCGCTAACTGAACTTGGTTGTGCTACAACGCGTCCAGCTGTCAAAATATCCAGCCAGCAAGAAGTCAAGCCGCCTGAATAACCGGCACAAGCAACGGTCGAGCACAGCGGACGTCGAACGGGGAGATGGATTCGACAAAATAACTGTAGCAGAGATTTGTCATGGATCGTTATCGCGAGTTATTGAGTAACTTCTTGCCCTAAGGTCCGAGGAACTAGTAATTCGACCATTAAACACCCACCGGCAACCGCAACGTAATGCGGGATACGTATGAGAAGCGCTTAATATACGCGAGCGCGGGTCTTGCACCGAAGCGTGAGATCGTAGGGGATTCCAGCCTGTTCAAGCTACTAGGATCTGCTATTTCCTTGAGTAATCCCCAAGGTCTCAGAATTCAGGAACCCTGAATCCCCATACTACTGTGGGGGGGAGTGAAAGCGGGGAGCTTGGGGAGAAGGCGGAACGTAGGGGGAAGGTAGGCGGCAAGGAGGCGGAAAACGAGGTGGAGGCTTGGAGCTCGAGTGCGGGTGGTGCGGAAAACATATCTGCGCGGCTCACCGGAACATCTGACATGCGGAAAATTTGTATGGATGTGAAGGGTTTGCGGAAGGGGGGGGGAATCGGGGAGGGGCATGGCTGATGGAACTACTATCGAAGTTCCCAATGTTGCGTGAAGATACCGAGGTGTCCCGAAAGTTCCGAAATAAACGTTTGGAATAAGATATGCGTGCTCAAGAAGTTCTATGATCTAAAAGCCACCTTAAATATGAAATATTCCTTCAGCCTACCATGCGCACTTGCCAGGCTCCAAATCACCAATGGCTCATGCCAACTTAGATGTTTGATTATGTAGAGCTTCCAGGATCACATAGCGGCTACGACGTGACATAGGGCAGCTGCTAATTGGCGCAGGCTAACCGGCTTTAACAATACCTCATCCATTCCCACTGTCCCGCATGCCGCCACAAGAGCCTCGTCCGTTCTCGCTGTGATGCCAACAATAAATGGCCGGTTGTCAGGGCTATCCAAGTTGGGGAGGAAGGCAATGACAAGTGGGGGGTGGGGGGGAGAGGAGGATTTTGGAATCAAGTTAGTCCAGTTCATAGACAGAAGAATCCTTTTTTTCTAGTTGAAGGGAGCAACACAGCCAATGCCAACGCGAGCAAATGAGTGAAAGGTGGGCTGCTTCCATTCCAGCCCATCCACATCGGGCATGCAGATATCCAGCAGGACACTGTCTGCTATGGGGGAGGCTGACGGCCTCGTCCTGCCTGCTGCCTCAGAGAAGTCTCAGGCAGGCAGGTATCTCAATGAGGGGCCTAAGGACACTATCTCAATGACTCTCCGGAACATCTTGTGTATGCAGCGGGCAGCTTCAAGCCCATCCACATCCAGCAGGACAATGTTTGCAATGGGGGAGGCTGATGGGCTCTTCCTGTCTGCTGCCAGAGAGAATCCCCTGGCAGGTATATTTGATTGCATGTCCCTGAAGCGCTTAAGGAATGACTCACCGGAACATCTTGTGTATGCAGCGGGCGGCTTCGAGCCCATCCACATCCGGCATGCAGATATCCAAAAGGACGATGTCGGCAATGGGGGAGGCTGACGGGCTCTTCCTGCTGCCCGAGAGGATTGACAGGCACTCCTGTGTGCTGGCGGCCAGGGTGACGTGGCAGTGCAGGGACAGGAGCAGCTGATGTGTCGCGATGCGATTCGCCACGTTGTCCTCCACAAGCTGGTGGGAGGGCGAGAGAGAGGAGGGAGGCCGGGGGTAGGGGGAGGGAGGGGGAGGGGAGTGAGGGGATCAGGCAAAGGAAGTGGGAAAAGTGTGTGTGCAGGCCAAGAGGAAGCGAGGGAGCATGTGGGGGAAAGGGTGTGGGAAGAGGGAGTCAGGCAGACAAACAAGATGGGCATCCAAAAAAAGGACTCACTCACTCACTCACGCACTCACTCACTCACTCACTCACTCACGCACTCACTCACTCACTCACTCACTCACTCACCAGCACGCGAATGCCCTCCAGTTCTTGAATATACGCGCCAATGGAGCACGACGACTCGTCACTATCACTCCCATCCTCCCCATCCCCCTCCCCCTCCCCATCCTCCTCACTCCCCGACTCCTCATCCCCCGATCCTTCCAAACTATTCATCATATGCCGCCGCCTCCTGTGCCTCCTCCTCGTGCGGTCACACAGTAACCGCACGGAGAACGCAGTAGCAGCCCCGGGATCGGAAGGCTGAGTGGCGTTCCAGTAATGCCCGTCCATGAGTAGGAGAAGCTTCTGACAGATGGCGCAGGAGGGAGCCACGAACTGCTCACTTATCCTCGCCTGCCGCTCCCTCTCTGCCTCTGCTGCCTCTGCCTCCCTCATATCCTCTGCTGGCGATCTTCGAGGCGCTTCAATAGCTGCTAATGCAGCAGCACTTTCCACAGCTGCTGCGGCTGAAACATCGCCCGAGTCAGACTGGGGGAGGTGGGACTGTGCTGCTGATACAGTGCTCCTGTACGTGGGGTCTGTGAGGTGGCTTGTTGTGTCGGGCAGAGGACGAGTGAGCGGGTGGGAAGCCAGAGGGGGGGACGCCAGAGGGTGGGGTGCTAGAGGGTGGGGCATCTGTGCGGGAGGCTGGGCGTGTGAGGCTCGGCTGTAAGAGCTCTCATTGCTGGAGGTACGGCTTGCCCTTTGCTCTGCTGAGTCATGTATATCGCCATGCACATGTGACGACGCATGTGCATGTGAATGTGCATGTGGATGTGTCACCGGGTCATCATGTGCATGGGTATGTGTATGGTCCTGCGCATGTGCCTGCAAACCACTGTCTCCCACCCTCCGAGCCAGCTCCGACCCCATCCCTCCCTGTGGCCCCACCACCCCTTGTACCCGTGTGCACCCCACCCAAGCCTCCTCCGGACCAGACAGAAACAGTCCTATGCCCACGTTTGAAGGATCCTGCCCCAGGGCCTTCATCCCCTCTATAGCCTGCCCCTTTAGCAGCTGCTCCCGCTCCCTTGCTTTCTCGAACCGGTCGAGTAGGGCCAGTTTGGACTCCTCCCCTCCTGAATCGGTGACTGTGATGCGCACCCGTACATGGTCCTGACGGGAGATCTGTGAGATTGGGGAGGAAAGACGTACGAAATAAATATGGGAAGTGAGCATGGAAGCACAAAATAGGGGGGTGAGAAGGACGCAAGGGCTTGCTTGGAATCCTCGCCTCCTGAATCGGTGACTGTGATGCCCACCCGTACATGGTCCTGAGGAGAGATCTGGCAGAGTAGGGTACAGAGGTGGAGGAGAGGGAGAGAAATGAGGGCGCATGAGGTGAAGAAAGTGAGGGTTTACCGAAGCCTGTTTGGACTCCTCCCCTCCTGAATCAGTGACTGTAATTCGCACCCGTACATGGTCCTGACGAGAGATCTGAGTGAGTGGGGGGGAGGAGAGAGGGGAGAGGGGAGAGGAGGAAGAATTGGAAGGGAAGAGGGCACATGAGGGGTTGGAGGCGGTGCAGGGGTGTGATTCCTCCCTCCTGAGCTTACGACTGCGACTCGCACCCTCACACGGTTAGGGTGTGGATAGGATGCTCAATGGATCAAAGTAGAGGACAAAGAAAGAAACACAGGAGAGAACGAGGGAACTGTTTTTGAGTCGACTCAAAATGAAAGAAGAGAACAAAGAAAGAAACACAGGAAAGAACGAGGGAAGGTAACGTACAGCGGAGTGGAAGGCGTGAGACGGATGCTCGATGTGGGGCTTCCTTGCCGGCCCGTGACTGCCGTCTGATAGGCCCACAGCCACAGATATGGTACCCTGCAAGAGAACAGGGGAAGGAGAAAACGAGTGAGCTGGGCATTGAGGTGCCTCCAAACCTGCTATGCCGACCCGTAACTGCCATGCACCGCCCCATGACTGACATTTGACAGGCCCACAGCCTTAGAGATGGTGCCCTAAGAGTCGATGGCATGGCCTATGATGTTTTGAGACGTCTCGAAACTCGACGTCTCAATATTCTGAGACGTCTCAAAACCCGTGCACCGCCCGATGACTGACATTTGACAGGCCCACCCACAGCCTTAGAGATGGTGCCCTAAGAGTCGATGGCATGGCCTATGATGTGCAGCACCACGTGCAGCAAGCGCCGCTCATCCCCCACCACGTGCAGCAAGCGCCGCTCATCCCCCACCACGTGCCGAGGCACCTCCCTTGCTGCAGCACCAATCAGCACCACTCAGCACCTCTAAGCAATCCTCCCACCCGTCGCACCTCATCTGTTGAGTCGATGGCATGGCCTATGATATGCAGCACCACACGCAGCAGGCGCCGCTCATACCCCACCACGTGCCAAGGCACCTCCCGTGCGATCACTACTACTGCTGCCCCTAAGAACAAGTACAATGAGGCCATAGCAACCCTCCCCCTCACCTCATCAGTAGCGTCAATAGCATGGCCTATGATGTGCAGCACCACTCATGCTCTGCCCCTAATGACATGGATAAAGAACGATAGCAACCCTCCCCCTCACCTCATCAGTAGCGTCAATAGCATGGCCTATGATATGCAGCACCACGCGGAGCAATCGCCGCTCATCCCCCACCACGTGCCGAGGCACCTCCCTGGCGATCACCACGGAGAAGCTCAGCCCCTTGGCTCGCATCATGGGCCATGCTAGAGACGCCGCGTCGTGCAGCATTCTTCGGAGGTCAAACGGACGGTGCTCCAACACAAGGCTGGCGCGGGGAGAGGGAGTGGCAGGGAGGTGGGAGGTAGGTATGCTTGAATATAGACGACTAGACTCAAAGCAGTTCATCTCAATTCCCTTGGCAGACGCTGCATCATGCAGCATGCGCCTTAAATCGAATGGACGGTGCTCCAGCACAAGACTGGAGAGGGGAGACAGAGAAAACGGAGGTGGGAAGGAGGTATACTTGAGCATACACGTCTAAACTCAATGCAACTCAGTTCAATGATTTAATCCCCTTGGTGCGCTCGTCCCCCACCACGTGCCGAGGCACCTCCCTGGCGATCACCACGGAGAAGCTCAGCCCCTTGGCTCGCATCATGGGCCATGCTAGAGATGCCGCGTCGTGCAGCATTCTTCGGAGGTCAAACGGACGGTGCTCCAACACAAGGCTGGCGCGGGGAGAGGGAGTGGCAGGGAGGTGGGAGGTAGGTATGCTTGAATATAGACGACTAGACTCAAAGCAGTTCATCTCAATTCCCTTGGCAGACGCTGCATCATGCAGCATGCGCCTTAAATCGAATGGACGGTGCTCCAGCACAAGACTGGAGAGGGGAGACAGAGAAAACGGAGGTGGGAAGGAGGTATACTTGAGCATACACATCTAAACTCAATGCAACTCAGTTCAATGATTTAATCCCCTTGGTGCGCTCGTCCCCCACCACGTGCCGAGGCACCTCCCTGGCGATCACCACGGAGAAGCTCAGCCCCTTGGCTCGCATCATGGGCCATGCTAGAGACGCCGCGTCGTGCAGCTTTCTTCGGAGGTCAAACGGACGGTGCTCCAACACAAGGCTGGCGCGGGGAGAGGGAGTGGCAGGGAGGTGGGAGGTAGGTATGCTTGAATATAGACGACTAGACTCAAAGCAGTTCATCTCAATTCCCTTGGCAGACGCTGCATCATGCAGCATGCGCCTTAAATCGAATGGACGGTGCTCCAGCACAAGACTGGAGAGGGGAGACAGAGAAAACGGAGGTGGGAAGGAGGTATACTTGAGCATACACGTCTAAACTCAATGCAACTCAGTTCAATGATTTAATCCCCTTGGTGCGCTCGTCCCCCACCACGTGCCGAGGCACCTCCCTGGCGATCACCACGGAGAAGCTCAGCCCCTTGGTTCGCATCATGGGCCATGCTAGAGACGCCGCGTCGTGCAGCATTCTTCGGAGGTCAAACGGACGGTGCTCCAACACAAGGCTGGCGCGGGGAGAGGGAGTGGCAGGGAGGTGGGAGGTAGGTATGCTTGAATATAGACGACTAGACTCAAAGCAGTTCATCTCAATTCCCTTGGCAGACGCTGCATCATGCAGCATGCGCCTTAAATCGAATGGACGGTGCTCCAGCACAAGACTGGAGAGGGGAGACAGAGAAAACGGAGGTGGGAAGGAGGTATACTTGAGCATACACGTCTAAACTCAATGCAACTCAGTTCAATGATTTAATCCCCTTGGTGCGCTCGTCCCCCACCACGTGCCGAGGCACCTCCCTGGCGATCACCACGGAGAAGCTCAGCCCCTTGGCTCGCATCATGGGCCATGCCAGGGACGCTGCATCGTGCAGCATTCGCCTTAAATCGAATGGACGGTGCTCCAGCACAAGGCTGAGGGAGGGGGGCGACAGGTAGGGGGAGGTGGTAAAGGGGACCGAGAAGCTCAGCCCCTTGGCTCGCAACATGGGCCATGCTAGGGGCGCTGCGTCGTGCAGCATACACCTCAGGTCAAACGGACGGTGCTCCAGCACGAGACTGGGATAGGGAGGGGAAGGTGGGGAGGATACTGAGAAGCTCAGCCTCTTGGCTCGCAACATGGGCCATGCTAACGATACCGCGTCGTGCAGCATTCGCCTCAGGTCAAACGGACGGTGCTACAGCACGAGACTGGAGAGAGGGAGGTGAGAGGAGACAAGTGACGGACATGTCTCAGCTCAACTCAAACCATGTATGGTGCACCGTGCAGGTTTTGATCGGTGAGAGGGGTGCACTTGCATTGCATGCGGTACTGTGGGTTCAGTGCTATGCCGCATCTCTCCTTACTTCAATAGTTGGCGCTGAGCCACCCCAATGACGTCGGAGATGAGCGATGTGAGAATGGTGGCACTTCGAGAGAGAGTGGCCACCATGGGCCCTCCACTACATGCGGTTTAGTGCGGTACCGTGCGGTTCAATGCGGTACAGTGCAGTACAGTACAATATCTCTGCTTACTTGATCTCTTGGCGCTGGGCCACCCCAATGACGTCAGAGATGAGCGATGTGAGCATGGAGGCGCTGCGGGAGAGAGTGGCCACCATGGGCCCTCTGCTGCATGCAGTTCAGTGCGGTACTTTGCGGTTCAGTGCGGTAACATATAGTTCAGTGCGGTTCAGTACTTACTTGATCTCTTGGCGCTGTGCCACCCCAATGACATCGGAGATGAGCGATGTGAGCATGGAGGCGCTGCGGGTCAGAGTGGCCACCATCGGTCCTTGCTCATCTGTTAAATCGTCCTCCTGTTGCCACGTCATGCCATGCCATGCCATTCCATTATGCAACGTCATGCCACACGTCATACCATGCCATATAATGTGAAATCAGACACACCATGTCATGTTATCCCGTGCCATCCCATGTCGTGCACCCGCATGCCATGCCGTGGCATCATATGCATTCCCATACCATGCAACACCAAGCCACACCACGCCATGCCAAACCGTACTTGCCAACGAACAGAGTTCAAGGAAAATGGAAGGGGTGCATTCCCATGCTGGTTGGATTGAATTCTTCAGTCGCACAAACAACTACGTGGCATGGGACACATGCACTTCTGAGCGCACACAACACAAACATGCACATACCTCCATGTGTGTACTTGTACCGTGGCACACACACGCACACACACACACACATACCTCCATGAGCGAGGAGAGAGCGAGGATGGTGTGCAAAGGGCTCCTCATGTCCTGGTTCATGACGGACAGGAAGTCGTTCCTTGCTTGAATCCGTCCAAGAGTAGCAGACACATACACACATGCACACACCGTGCCATGACATGCACGCACCTCCATGAGCGAGGAGAGCGCGAGGATGGTGTGAAGGGGGCTCCTCATCTCGTGGTTCATGACGGACAGGAAGTCGTTCCTTGCTTGAATCGCCTCCTCTGCTCTAATCCGCGCCACCTGCAGGGCAGCATTCTGCTCAGCCATCTCCTCCCTGCGCCTCTGTGCGGTGCGGGGCAGTGGGAAGGAGCGTGGGGTGGTGGGGAGGGGTGTGTTGTGGTGAGGAGGGTGGAAAGGGCATGTTGTGTTTAGAGAAAGAGAGCAAAGGCCATTTGAGAGAGCGCAATGGCCACTTGGTGTACCACCGGTTCAGACATAGTTCTGAACAAGGAAACGGTGTCTCCAGTACTGGAGAACAAGGAAACGGTGTCTCCAGTACTGGAGAACAAGGAAGCGGTGTCTCCAGTACTGGAGAACAAGGAAGCGGTGTCTCTAGTACTGGAGAACAAGGAAACGGTGTCTCCAGTACTGGAGAACAAGCAAGCGGTGTCTCCAGTACTGGAGAACAAGGAAGCGGTGTCTCCAGTACTGGAGAACAAGGAAGCGGTGTCTCCAGTACTGGAGAACAAGGAAGCGGTGTCTCCAGTACTGGAGAACAAGGAAGCGGTGTCTCCAGTACTGGAGAACAAGGAAGCGGTGTCTCCAGTACTGGAGAACAAGGAAGCGGTGTCTCCAGTACTGGAGAACAAGGAAGCGGTGTCTCCAGTACTGGAGAACAAGGAAGCGGTGTCTCCAGTACTGGAGAACAAGGAAGCGGTGTCTCCAGTACTGGAGAACAAGGAAGCGGTGTCTCCAGTACTGGAGAACAAGGAAGCGGTGTCTCCAGTACTGGAGAACAAGGAAGCGGTGTCTCCAGTACTGGAGAACAAGGAAGCGGTGTCTCCAGTACTGGAGAACAAGGAAGCGGTGTCTCCAGTACTGGAGAACAAGGAAGCGGTGTCTCCAGTACTGGAGAACAAGGAAGCGGTGTCTCCAGTACTGGAGAACAAGGAAGCGGTGTCTCCAGTACTGGAGAACAAGGAAGCGGTGTCTCCAGTACTGGAGAACAAGGAAGCGGTGTCTCCAGTACTGGAGAACAAGGAAGCGGTGTCTCCAGTACTGGAGAACAAGGAAGCGGTGTCTCCAGTACTGGAGAACAAGGAAGCGGTGTCTCCAGTACTGGAGAACAAGGAAGCGGTGTCTCCAGTACTGGAGAACAAGGAAGCGGTGTCTCCAGTACTGGAGAACAAGGCAAGCGGTGTCTCCAGTACTGGAGAACAAGGAAGCGGTGTCTCCAGTACTGGAGAACAAGGAAGCGGTGTCTCCAGTACTGGAGAACAAGGAAGCGGTGTCTCCAGTACTGGAGAACAAGGAAGCGGTGTCTCCAGTACTGGAGAACAAGGAAGCGGTGTCTCCAGTACTGGAGAACAAGGAAGCGGTGTCTCCAGTACTGGAGAACAAGGAAGCGGTGTCTCCAGTACTGGAGAACAAGGAAGCGGTGTCTCCAGTACTGGAGAACAAGCAAGCGGTGTCTCCAGTACTGGAGAACAAGGAAGCGGTGTCTCCAGTACTGGAGAACAAGGAAGCGGTGTCTCCAGTACTGGAGAACAAGGAAGCGGTGTCTCCAGTACTGGAGAACAAGGAAGCGGTGTCTCCAGTACTGGAGAACAAGGAAGCGGTGTCTCCAGTACTGGAGAACAAGGAAGCGGTGTCTCCAGTACTGGAGAACAAGGAAGCGGTGTCTCCAGTACTGGAGAACAAGGAAGCGGTGTCTCCAGTACTGGAGAACAAGGAAGCGGTGTCTCCAGTACTGGAGAACAAGGAAGCGGTGTCTCCAGTACTGGAGAACAAGGAAGCGGTGTCTCCAGTACTGGAGAACAAGGAAGCGGTGTCTCCAGTACTGGAGAACAAGGAAGCGGTGTCTCCAGTACTGGAGAACAAGGAAGCGGTGTCTCCAGTACTGGAGAACAAGGAAGCGGTGTCTCCAGTACTGGAGAACAAGGAAGCGGTGTCTCCAGTACTGGAGAACAAGGAAGCGGTGTCTCCAGTACTGGAGAACAAGGAAGCGGTGTCTCCAGTACTGGAGAACAAGGAAGCGGTGTCTCCAGTACTGGAGAACAAGGAAGCGGTGTCTCCAGTACTGGAGAACAAGGAAGCGGTGTCTCCAGTACTGGAGAACAAGGAAGCGGTGTCTCCAGTACTGGAGAACAAGGAAGCGGTGTCTCCAGTACTGGAGAACAAGGAAGCGGTGTCTCCAGTACTGGAGAACAAGGAAGCGGTGTCTCCAGTACTGGAGAACAAGGAAGCGGTGTCTCCAGTACTGGAGAACAAGGAAGCGGTGTCTCCAGTACTGGAGAACAAGGAAGCGGTGTCTCCAGTACTGGAGAACAAGGAAGCGGTGTCTCCAGTACTGGAGAACAAGGAAGCGGTGTCTCCAGTACTGGAGAACAAGGAAGCGGTGTCTCCAGTACTGGAGAACAAGGAAGCGGTGTCTCCAGTACTGGAGAACAAGGAAGCGGTGTCTCCAGTACTGGAGAACAAGGAAGCGGTGTCTCCAGTACTGGAGAACAAGGAAGCGGTGTCTCCAGTACTGGAGAACAAGGAAGCGGTGTCTCCAGTACTGGAGAACAAGGAAGCGGTGTCTCCAGTACTGGAGAACAAGGAAGCGGTGTCTCCAGTACTGGAGAACAAGGAAGCGGTGTCTCCAGTACTGGAGAACAAGGAAGCGGTGTCTCCAGTACTGGAGAACAAGGAAGCGGTGTCTCCAGTACTGGAGAACAAGGAAGCGGTGTCTCCAGTACTGGAGAACAAGGAAGCGGTGTCTCCAGTACTGGAGAACAAGGAAGCGGTGTCTCCAGTACTGGAGAACAAGGAAGCGGTGTCTCCAGTACTGGAGAACAAGGAAGCGGTGTCTCCAGTACTGGAGAACAAGGAAGCGGTGTCTCCAGTACTGGAGAACAAGGAAGCGGTGTCTCCAGTACTGGAGAACAAGGAAGCGGTGTCTCCAGTACTGGAGAACAAGGAAGCGGTGTCTCCAGTACTGGAGAACAAGGAAGCGGTGTCTCCAGTACTGGAGAACAAGGAAGCGGTGTCTCCAGTACTGGAGAACAAGGAAGCGGTGTCTCCAGTACTGGAGAACAAGGAAGCGGTGTCTCCAGTACTGGAGAACAAGGAAGCGGTGTCTCCAGTACTGGAGAACAAGGAAGCGGTGTCTCCAGTACTGGAGAACAAGGAAGCGGTGTCTCCAGTACTGGAGAACAAGGAAGCGGTGTCTCCAGTACTGGAGAACAAGGAAGCGGTGTCTCCAGTACTGGAGAACAAGGAAGCGGTGTCTCCAGTACTGGAGAACAAGGAAGCGGTGTCTCCAGTACTGGAGAACAAGGAAGCGGTGTCTCCAGTACTGGAGAACAAGGAAGCGGTGTCTCCAGTACTGGAGAACAAGGAAGCGGTGTCTCCAGTACTGGAGAACAAGGAAGCGGTGTCTCCAGTACTGGAGAACAAGGAAGCGGTGTCTCCAGTACTGGAGAACAAGGAAGCGGTGTCTCCAGTACTGGAGAACAAGGAAGCGGTGTCTCCAGTACTGGAGAACAAGGAAGCGGTGTCTCCAGTACTGGAGAACAAGGAAGCGGTGTCTCCAGTACTGGAGAACAAGGAAGCGGTGTCTCCAGTACTGGAGAACAAGGAAGCGGTGTCTCCAGTACTGGAGAACAAGGAAGCGGTGTCTCCAGTACTGGAGAACAAGGAAGCGGTGTCTCCAGTACTGGAGAACAAGGAAGCGGTGTATGCTGACCTGTGACCCACCAGGTCAGCATGACTATTGGAGACACTTCTGAGAATTCTCAAACGTGACCCACCACCCCTTCATTCATCATACGAAGAAAGGAAGAGAGGAAACGAGGGAGGCGATGGCCACTTGGTCTGCCAATGCTTTGCACATTGTTCTCAAGTCAAGTAGGGAGTGGAAAAGAGGGGGAGAGAAAGAGTGTGTGTCCTGCTTACCTGCGACTCCTCCAGCGCTGCAGTATGTGAGAGCGCGATGGCCACCTGATCTGCCACTGCTTCGTATGTTGTTCCCAACTCAAGTAAGGAGAGTGGAAAAAGGGGGGAGGGGAAAGGGAGGCTGCTTACCTGCGACTCCTCCAGTGCTGCAGCATGTGAGAGCGCGATGGCCACCTGATCTGCCACTGCTTCCACCATCTCCACCTCGTGGGGCTGCCACTGCCTGGAGGACGGGGGTTGTGAATGGCACGGAGGGGAAGGGGGTGGCAGGGAACGCAAGTGAGAGAACCGCGATATTGACTCAGTCTGCCACTGCTTCCACCATCTCCACCTCGTGGGGCTGCCACTGCCTGGAGGACGGGGATTGTGAATGGCACGGAGGGGAAGGGGGTGGCAGGGAACGCAAGTGAGAGAACCGCGATATTGACTCAGTCTGCCACTGCTTCCACCATCTCCACCTCGTGGGGCTGCCACTGCCTGAGGAAGAAAAGAGCAGGAACAGGGGCGAGAGAAGGAGGGGGGGGGGGGGGGGGGGAAGGGAAAGGAAAGGCACTATTCGAGATGCTCCGGGGGTTTGCCACTGCTTCCACCATCTCCACCTCGTGGGGCTGCCACTGCCTGGGAGGGGCCAGAGTAAGTACGAGTGGGGGGGGAGGCGTGACGGAGCATGAGAATGAGGGTAGACGAGGACACTGGCATGGGGTTAGGTTAGCTCCCCTCACTCATCTCCATCTCCCCCTTCCCTCTTCTCCCCTCCCCCTCCTCCCGTCCCAATCTCCTCCCCTCCCCTCCCCTCCCCTCCCCTCCCTCCACTCACCTCTTCTCATCCCCATGCAGCACGAGCACCATAAGCCCATACTCCACAGCCGATCCGTACTCCATATCAGCAGCCTCGCTACCAGCAAATCCGTCACTGTCCGCACCATTATTACCACCAGCAGCAGCAGCAGCAGCAGCAGCAGCTGCACCGTCATCCCCTTGCTGACTTGTTCGAGATGCACGGGAGTGTGTGGGGATGTGGATTGCCAGACGAACAGCTGGGGGGAGGAGAGAGGGGACGGAGGGGGGAAGGGCAATTCAGACAACTCAACACAGGCTGGCTGATTAGTGATGCACGGGAGTGTGTGGGGATGTGGATTGCCAGACGAACAGCTGGGGGGAGGAGAGAGGGGACGGAGGGGGGAAGGGCAATTCAGACAACTCAACACCGGCTGGCTAATTAGTGATGCACGGGAGTGTGTGGGGATGTGGATTGCCAGACGAACAGCTGGGGGGAGGAGAGAGGGGACGGAGGGGGGAAGGGCAATTCAGACAACTCAACACCGGCTGGCTAATTAGTGATGCACGGGAGTGTGTGGGGATGTGGATTGCCAGACGAACAGCTGGGGGGAGGAGAGAGGGGACGGAGGGGGGAAGGGCAATTCAGACAACTCAACACCGGCTGGCTAATTAGTGATGCACGGGAGTGTGTGGGGATGTGGATTGCCAGACGAACAGCTGGGGGGAGGAGAGAGGGGACGGAGGGGGGAAGGGCAATTCAGACAACTCAACACCGGCTGGCTAATTAGTGATGCACGGGAGTGTGTGGGGATGTGGATTGCCAGACGAACAGCTGGGGGGAGGAGAGAGGGGACGGAGGGGGGAAGGGCAATTCAGACAACTCAACACCGGCTGGCTGATTAGTGATGCACGGGAGTGTGTGGGGATGTGGATTGCCAGACGAACAGCTGGGGGGAGGAGAGAGGGGACGGAGGGGGGAAGGGCAATTCAGACAACTCAACACAGGCTGGCTGATTAGTGATGCACGGGAGTGTGTGGGGATGTGGATTGCCAGACGAACAGCTGGGGGGAGGAGAGAGGGGACGGAGGGGGGAAGGGCAATTCAGACAACTCAACACCGGCTGGCTGATTAGTGATGCACGGGAGTGTGTGGGGATGTGGATTGCCAGACGAACAGCTGGGGGGAGGAGAGAGGGGACGGAGGGGGGAAGGGCAATTCAGACAACTCAACACCGGCTGGCTGATTAGTGATGCACGGGAGTGTGTGGGGATGTGGATTGCCAGACGAACAGCTGGGGGAAGAGGGGAGGGCGGGAGGAGAGGGCTAGCTGAACTCTTGGTTTCGCAGCACCCTTGGACCACGGGCAGTACTCAGTACTCGGAACGTGGAGGCAGCAAGCATCACAGAAACCTCAAAACATGACTCCACATGTGTGTGGTGAGCCGATTCTGACTTTTGAGACGTCTCACAAGAGGTAGCAAGCATCACAGAAACCTCAAAACATGACTCCACATGTGTGTGGTGAGCCGATTTCTTAGTCGACTAAGGAAGTCACGTCTCAAAGCATGCTATGTTTTAGTCAACTGAACAAGACAAGTCTAAAATCACGCGATGTTTTATTCAACTTAACAAGAAAAGTCTAAAAGCATGCGATGTTTTAGTCAACTGAACAAGAGAAGTCTCTCAAAGCAAGCGACTTCTTATTCAACTTTACAAGAGAAGCCTCTCAAAGCATGACTCAATGCTTCAAGCACCCACCTGCCATGGCATTGGCGTGGGGCCCCCGGGGTGTGAGTGCGTGATGTAGAGAGAGAGAGAGCATTCGTAAAGCATCACTCGACGCCCCAACCGCTACATGAACTGAAACATGACTCTACGCCCTATGAACTATGCCATATGACATATTCCATAGGCCATATGCCCCAAGCACCCACCTGCCATGGCATTGGCGTGGGCCCCCCGGGGTGTGAGTGCGTGATGTAGAGAGAGAGCATTCGTAAAGCATCAGAATCAGTCAACGCCCCAACCGCTACATGAACTGAAACATGACTCTACGCCCTATGAACTATGCCATATGCCATATGCCCCAAGCACCCACCTGCCATGGCGTTGGCATGTGCCCCTCGGGGCGTGGACGCCGAGCCAATGAAGGAGGATCGGGAGATGAGGCACGGGTTTGACGTGTCGATCACTGATTGGACGCTCGGGTCCGATATGTGCACGCAAATGGGCACCTGAGAATGAGAAGGTGTGGAAATCAGAGGGTAGTTTGGTTGGGAGGATAGGAGAGGGTTTGAGAAGTCTCGAAATCATTGTGCATGTGAATGGGCAGCTGTGGGTGTGGCGTGTGGGGGTCAGACAGTCAGACAGTCAGTCAGACAGAAGATGCAACTTGCATGATGCAAGTGTGGGAGTCTTTTGAGTGTTTTGAGACGTCTTAAAACACTTCTTTTATCCTGTGGGTGTGGCGTGTGTGTGGGGGTCAGTCAGTCAGACAGAAGATGCAACTTGCATCATGCAAGTGTGGAAGTCGATCGGGAGTCAGAAATGAGAAATGTGCGTACCAACGTACGCGTACGGGCAGCGTGCAGGCACTTGCATTACCTACAGCCACACCACCTGCAGTCACATCATCAACTGTCACACCATCCTCAGTCACACCACGTACAGTCACACCACCTATTGTCATCACCTGCCTTCTCTCTAGCTCGTGTGTCAGCTCCAAGTACTGCCCCGCTGCATGCAGCATGTGACACCCCTCGTACCTGCAGTCACACCACCTACAGTCACACCACCTACAGTCACATTACCTGCACCAGCCTTCTCTCCAGCTCGTGTGTCAGCTCCAAATACTCCCCCGCTGCATGCAGCAAGCCAGGACAAAACACACAGGAGGAGGGGAAGGGAGGCGAATGGGGGATGGTTAGGGTGGGAAGGAGAGTTTTGGGGCGCTTCAAGTCTCTTCTCTCCAGCTCATGTGTCAGCTCCAAATACTCCCCCGCTGTGGCAGCCAGGAGGGAAGACAGAAGCAACGAGGGGAAGTGGGGAGGGTGAGGGAAAGTAGAGAGGCATATGGGGAAGGGAAAGGAGGGACAATTGAGTTGACTAATAAAAAAGTCAATGCCCGCAGTCACATCACTGCTCCACCAATCGTCAGTCCAGCTCGTGTGTCGGCTCCAAACGCTCCTCCCGCGTGTGGAAAGTCAGGACAGAAACACACAGGCAGGTGGAGAAGTTGCAGGAAGGCGGGGGGAAGATGGGGGAGGTGCGGTGCGAGGTGGTTGGGTTGGGTCGGGTCGGGTCACAGGGGTGCTTTCTGAATCGACTCAAACGTATGGGTGCGATGCATGCTGGTTTTTGAGAATTCTCCAAAACTAGCTCACAGGGATCCGGCATCCACACTGTGCGGTGCAGCTCTGAAGTGTAGAAAGTGTATCTTTGTTTTGAGACGTCTCAAAAATCGACTCACATGTATGGGTGGGTGCATGCACTCACAGGGGCCGGGCATCCACACGGTGCAGCTCTCAAGCACGAGGGCCTGGGCGAGCAAGCTCCACTAGCGTGGTGGTGAGGATGGTCAGCTCATCAAGCATATACCAACACAGTCACAGGGGTTGAGAGCGCACTCACAGGGGTCGGGCATCCACACGGTGCAGTTCTCAAGCATGAGCGCCTGGGCGAGCTCCACTAGGGTGGTGTTGAGGATGGTGTGGCTCCCCATGCACCATCAAGCATATACCAACACAGTCACAGGGGTTGAGAGCGCACTCACAGGGGTCGGGCATCCATACGGTGCAGTTCTCAAGCATGAGCGCCTGGGCGAGCTCCACTAGGGTGGTGTTGAGGATGGTGTGGCTCCCCATGCACCATCAAGCATATACCAACACAGTCACAGGGGTTGAGAGCGCACTCACAGGGGTCGGGCATCCACACGGTGCAGTTCTCAAGCATGAGCGCCTGGGCGAGCTCCACTAGGGTGGTGTTGAGGATGGTGTGGCTCCCCATGCACCATCAAGCATATACCAACACAGTCACAGGGGTTGAGAGCGCACTCACAGGGGTCGGGCATCCACACGGTGCAGTTCTCAAGCATGAGCGCCTGGGCGAGCTCCACTAGGGTGGTGTTGAGGATGGTGTGGCTCCCCATGCACCATCAAGCATATACCAACACAGTCACAGGGGTTGAGAGCGCACTCACAGGGGTCGGGCATCCACACGGTGCAGTTCTCAAGCATGAGCGCCTGGGCGAGCTCCACTAGGGTGGTGTTGAGGATGGTGTGGGTGTGGCTCCCCATGCACCATCAAGCATATACCAACACAGTCACAGGGGTTGAGAGCGCACTCACAGGGGTCGGGCATCCACACGGTGCAGTTCTCAAGCATGAGCGCCTGGGCGAGCTCCACTAGGGTGGTGTTGAGGATGGTGTGGCTCCCCATGCACCATCAAGCATATACCAACACAGTCACAGGGGTTGAGAGCGCACTCACAGGGGTCGGGCATCCACACGGTGCAGTTCTCGAGCATGAGCGCCTGGGCGAGCTCCACTAGGGTGGTGTTGAGGATGGTGTAGCTCCCCACATACCCACAGGAAGCAGACCTATGAACACGCATACTTACAGGGATCAGGCATCCACACAGTGCAGTTCTCGAGCATGAGCGCCTGGGCGAGCTATGAGGCTACTCACACATCAACACTCACAGGGGGCAAGGGCACTCCCACATATCCAAGCACTCACAGGGGTCGGGCATCCACACAGTGCAGCTCTCGAGCATGAGCGCCTGGGCGAGCTCCACCAGGGTGGTGTTGAGGATGGTGTGTCCAGTGGCGACTCATGCACCAACACACTCACACATGCAAATCACTAGCGCATCTAAGGACCACCCCGCCCTCTAAATGCACTCACAGGGGTCGAGCATCCACACGGTGCAGCTCTCAAGCACGAGCGCCTGGGCGAGCTCCACTAGCGTGGTGTTGAGGATGGGGTTGCTCCTCTTGCACCATCAAGCATATACCAACACAGTCACAGGGGTTGAGAGCGCACTCACAGGGGTCTGGCATCCAAACAGTGCAGTTTTCAAGCATGAGCGCCTGGGCGAGCTCGACTAGGGTGGTGTTGAGGATGGTGTGACGGTCTAGAGACTGGCGAATCTCATACGTCAGCATGCGCACATGCCGCCCCACCTGGGGGAGATCGAGGGAAACAAGGAACGGGGAATATGCAATGTCTCAAGGCCTGGGCGAGCTCGACTAGAGTGGTATTGAGGATGGTGTGACGGTCTAGAGACTGGCGAATCTCATACGTCAGCATGCGCACATGCCGCCCCACCTGGGGGAGATCGAGGGAAACAAGGAACGGGGAATATGCAATGTCTCAAGGCCTGGGCGAGCTCGACTAGAGTGGTATTGAGGATGGTGTGACGGTCTAGAGACTGGCGAATCTCATACGTCAGCATGCGCACATGCCGCCCCACCTGGGGGAGATCGAGGGAAACAAGGAACGGGGAATATGCAATGTCTCAAGGCCTGGGCGAGCTTGACTAGAGTGGTATTGAGGATGGTGTGACGGTCTAGAGACTGGCGAATCTCATACGTCAGCATGCGCACATGCCGCCCCACCTGGGGGAGATCGAGGGAAACAAGGAACGGGGAATATGCAATGTCTCAAGGCCTGGGCGAGCTCGACTAGAGTGGTATTGAGGATGGTGTGACGGTCCAGAGACTGCCGAATCTCGTATGTCAGCATGCGCACATGCCACCCCACCTGTGGGGAGGGAGAGAAGTAACGGGAAACGTGCAATGATTCAAGGCCTCAGATTCTTAGCGAGCTCCACGAGAGTGGTGTTGAGGATGGTGTGGCGGTCTAAGGACTGGAGAATCTCGTATGTCAGCATGCGCACATGCCGCCCCACCTGTGGGTGGAAAGGGAGAAGCGCATAGAGGAAAAAGGGGGAGAGATGGGGAGGGAGAGACAGGGGAAAGGAGGAAAATGTAGAAAGGAGCAATGAGAGCAAAAGGAAAAGGGAAAGGAAAAAAAAAAAACAAAACAAAACAAAAAAAACAAAAAAAAAACACACACACACACACACACACACAGAAGTTGCCTTTTCTCCTCTCTTCGGTGTGCAGCATCCTTCTCCTGAACTAGTTGCTCCTTAGGCACCTCGAATTAAGAGGCAGCTGTCCTTTCCTTATCGGTTTCCTACTCTCTCCGTTCACATTTACCTTCAAACCAACCCCCAGTTTGCCTCACCTCCTCTCTTCTCCGAATAGCATCCATCTCCCGATCCAACTGGGCAGCCTTGTGCTGCAGAGAAAGCTCCCGAACCTGCCATGCCAGGTGCGCATGGGAGAGGAAGAGATGGACGGCGGACAGCCAGATTGGCAAGCAAGCAAGTGTGTTTTGTTTCGAGCTATTGGGTAGTAACAGGTGTATCTTGCGCCCAGTCAAAAGACACCAAAAGACAGAGTGCCTCGATTTGCAGGTTAGGAACGCCGCACAGAGCACTGTATGTAACACACAGGTGTTTCGAGTCTACTCAAAACACACTTGGATGGAAAAAGGAACTTGCCTTGAACTTGAGCAGCGAGGGGATGATGGTGAAGAGTACAAAGGCCGTGCCCCACGAGACGGCCGCACAGAGCACCTTGAGCACCGTCTGCACCACACTCAGCTGCCGCGGGTGTGCCCCGTACGTCCACACGTTCACCAGGTGGGTCAGACCTGGTGGGGTTAGGGGTTAGGGGCAAGGGAAGCGGGGTGCAAGGAGCAGGGAGGGGAGTAAAGGACTGCTGAACGCATACAGAGCACGCTCATTTGCATGGGTTGCGTTGCGCCCCGTACGTCCACACGTTCACCAGATGGGTCAGAGCTGGGGGGGCAAGGGTAAGAGAGAGGGTGGTCACACTGTGTGCTCACCGTGAAGTATGCGAGATTGAGCATCCCAGTGGGAAAGAAAGGTATGCCAGCGAGCATCCCAGGCCCAGGGGTGCTTGCTGGCTCCTCAAGCAGCAGCATCAAGAATTAGCAGTAAGTAAGGGTGAGGAAGCAACACTCTCAAGGCAGCATTCCAGAAGCAGCGGTGCATGAGGTGAGGGGAGGTGAGCAACGCTCCCATGCGTTCAGCAGCACACATGCACCCAGAGGTCTGTACCGCAGAGAACAATGAAGAGGCTGAAGAGCAGCATGACCCAGCGGTGTGAGAGACTCCTTAGGTTGCCAACAGCAGCCAAGAGCAGGAGGCAGTCAGAAAGAGGGGAGCGACACTCCCAAGGCAGCTGCACGCACTTACCAGCAATGCATGCACTCACCGCAGAGAACAATGAAGAGGCTGAAGAGCAGCATGACCCAGCGGTGTGAGAGACTCCTTAGGTTGCCACCAGCAGCCAAGAGCAGGAGGCAGTCAGAAAGAGGGGAGCGACACTCCCAAGGCAGCTGCACGCACTTACCAGCAATGCATGCACTCACCGCAGAGAACAATGAAGAGGCTGAAGAGCAGCATGACCCAGCGGTGTGAGAGACTCCTTAGGTTGCCACCAGCAGCCAAGAGCAGGAGGCAGTCAGAAAGAGGGGAGCGACACTCCCAAGGCAGCTGCACGCACTTACCAGCAATGCATGCACTCACCGCAGAGAACAATGAAGAGGCTGAAGAGCAGCATGACCCAGCGGTGTGAGAGACTCCTTAGGTTGCCACCAGCAGCCAAGAGCAGGAGGCAGTCAGAAAGAGGGGAGCGACACTCCCAAGGCAGCCGTACACACTTACCAGCAATGCATGCACTCACCGCAGAGAACAATGAAGAGGCTGAAGAGCAGCATGACCCAGCGGTGTGAGAAGGTCCTTGCCCTCAGCGTGAAATAAGCAAGCTCGAGTGGGATGGAGAGATACGCCAGCGCAATGAGGAAGTCGCTTGCCACCTGGCACCGCGCCAGGCTGTCCTCCATCAGCGCTGAGTCATCGTCGCACGTGCAGAAGAAAGGCAGCACGTGGGGCTTGGGGTGCAGGCTGGGTGGGGGGGAGTGGGGTTGGGGGGAGAGGCAGGTTGGCGGGGGATGGGAGGGGGTGGCGGGATGGGGGAAAGGGGGGAAAAAGAGGGAAGAAGGAAGGGGAGAGGTGGGTTGCGGGGTTTTGAGACATGCTGTCCTCCATCAGCGCTGAGTCACTGTCGCACGTGCAGAAGAAGGGCAGCGCGTGGGGCTCGGGGTGGGGTGGGGAGATGGAGAGAAGGAAGAGGGGAATGGCGAAAAGGAGGTGTGGGGATTCGCTGGCCCGAATGTCTCAATGAATGCTGGGCTGTCATTATCACACAATCAGAAGAAGGGTGCGTCGTAGGCATGGGGTGCAGGCTGGGGGGAAGGGGAAGGTGGGGATTCTTTAGCCAGAGGGAAGGGGATGGTTTGTGGGGGATTCAATGAGCGTCGCACTTGAGAATGAATGACCTGCAAGTCGCGGGGGAGAACTCACCCGAAGACGCCTGAGGGTATGTTTAGCGCGGTGACGCCAGCCGCGAGGACGGCAGAGACGGCAGCAATGACCGTCACTGCCGTCAGGTTCACCCCGCTCGCCATGACCACGACGGGCTTGACGGGCTTGACGCGTTGAAACGGAAACTGAAACGGAACAGTCTCGAACCACCCTGAGACGCGCTGTGTGGTCTGTCGGTCCCTAAATGAATTCCGAGGGATTTAGAGATTCACACAACGTTGTACGATAGCGGAGACGTCCGGAGAGCGTTCATTGCGCAATGCCGGCTTACTGTGTCAATAAGACAGTTCTCGGGGTCGTCGTAGCAATGCGGTAACGAGCAGTAGGGTTACCAGGTGCGCAAAGCGGACGGTTACGCTCTTTGCGGAAAATGGTGAAGATTGTTAAACGCCTATGCGAGCTAAACGGAAGAATGCGGGCGAATGAAGCGAGGAAAATGGATTGTGCGAGCGAGGCTCGTCGTTATGATCCTCGAGTGGAGAAAACTGGGTGGATGCAGGAAATATGTGGTAGCGGACTGGCTGGATAGCTTGAAACTTGAGCAGAAGTAAAGGCTGTTACTTCCGGCGACGGAACGGTAATGGATCGCGTATTGGTAAGAAAGGCGTGCGCTATGAGCGTGGGTTAGGAACACTAGCGAAGGCCCGGGGTCGATCGGTCGTCGTTTCCGAATAAATTCGGTTCGCTTGCTCAGCCACACAGGTAGCCTCTTCCTTCATGAAAGGTGAGAAAATGCTTTGGCCGAAGTTTCTGTATTCGTGCTACAAGCTGCACTGCACATCAGAGGGTGTTCCTTCGTGTCAGGCCTGAGGGAAGAAAAAGGAGCAGGGGTAGGGGAGATGCAAGGGAATGAACTAGTCTGCATTCAACTGCCACGGTTGTGCTTGGTGCGTAGCGTTTTCGAGCGCTGTAAAGAGATGATTGCTGATTACCGTGTGAAACTTGCTGAACCGTACTGAATATTATCAGCAAGCGAAGTAATGGAGGAAAGGGTAAACTACGCTGGTGGAGGTCGGTGACAGGAGGTGGGAAGGGATGTGGACGGATGCCTGCGTACCTACACGGTTTGTTGATGACCTCGAGCTTTGTTGATGCCCTCGAGCTTGCCGCCGATGCCTTGCCAAGTTGTGATCTCCAAACAAGCCTGTGCCGCAGCACACGCGACAGCGAACACGTCGGCGACGGCCAGACTCTCCTCTACACCTCAGCAAGTTTGGGTTCGCTATAGGTCAGCTGATTCCACAAACACTGCAGTTTGTCATAACAGCAAAGCACCCAGTTGTTTTAGCTACATTAGTGTTCTTACCCATTAGGTCTTCACCCATGTACAATTTTCAAGGCCAATTTTGGTTAATGCCTCGAGTGAATGGAGCCATAGCTCCATGGCTACCTGAACCAGTCCAAACAAAGACATTGGAGAGCTCATAAACCAAGATTAACTTTAAGGATTACCTAACAATAAAGACAAATTTCTTCTATAAGCCATCCTTGCATAAGTGGCTTCGTCCCTACTACGACTGACGTACACCTCCGTGAACCCCTCTCTCGCCATAACCTCGAGACACGCCTTTCTCCGTGATTTGCCATCTTTCAACAAGCGGTCATGAAACTCTAACACTTGGCCAACTGGGAGGGGAGTGCCCATCCGTAACCATTCATCGCAGATGTCAAACTCAACCCCTTCGACATCAATCTTCAACACATCGATGAACCCATGGCCGTTAGTGCACATGAATGTTGGTAACCGCATGACCGGGGCCGGCATGCCTCGGCTGTCGTACCGCTTTGACAGCTCCTCATGCTTGACAGCTGTCATGGATTTCAAGCGGGGATTCTTAGGACGGAAGAAGGTGATAATGCCGTCTACAGCCCCAATGCCAACCTGACAGAATTGGAAAGCTGAAGGTTGATCGCGCTCATGGTTGTTATTGAATACGCTGCTGACGTGATCTGGAGTCACGGTGGGATCGAAACCGAAAACCTGAAGGGAGGAGAGATGGAGTGGGAAACACAAGGTTATGCAATCGGAAAAGGGAAAAGTAGGCAGACGACTACTAAATATCAAGGGAAGAGCATGACATGGCAGGGAACATGGCATGGAAGAGCATAACGAACGAGAAGGGAGGGGTTGGGTGAGGTGTGTGTGGAAAAAGCAGGGGAAAGGGTTGGGGGGGAGAGGCGGGGGTAGAAAGTAGTAAGAGAGGGTGGGAAGGTACCTGGTAGCCTCGATTCACCATCTCAATGTCAAACAACAGCTACGACTCGAGTCAAGGCACTAGCATAGCTCTTGGAAAGAGAAGGAGGACGAGTGGGCGGGTGGTGTGTGTGGAGCATGGGGACATGCGTACCTTGTAGCCTCGATTCACCATCTCATTGTCAAACGACACATCGCCTCCGATGCCAAACGAGTACACTATGCCACCTGGCCGCAGGTGATTGGTGCAGAGCGTCCATGCACCATAGCCGTCCTTTTTCCTGCCACCTAGCTTCTCCATCTTGCACGTCTCGTGCACCACCAGGTGCAGCTGAGAGTCATCCAACCTGTTGTGACGGGAACCTTTATGTCAGTTGAATTTTTTACACACATGTATATCTATGTAAGTCAAAGATTCTACCCGCCAAGCTTCTCCATCTTGCATGTCTCGTGCACCACGAGGTGCAGCTGGGAGTCATCCAACCTGTTGTGATGGGAGAGATTCTCATTTGATTCTAAGATCATTCTACCTGCCTAGCTTATCCAGCTTGCATGTGCAGCTGAGAGTCATCCAACCTGTTGTGACGAGAGCATTTGTGTCGATTGAAATATGTACACATGTGCATATCTGTGTACTTCAAATCTTCTGCCCGCCTAGCTTCTCCAGCGTGCATGTCTTGTGCACCACAAGGTGCAGCTGGGAGTCATCCAACCTGTTGTGATGGGAGAGATTCTCATTTGATTCTAAGATCATTCTACCTGCCTAGCTTATCCAGCTTGCATGTGCAGCTGAGAGTCATCCAACCTGTTGTGACGAGAGCATTTGTGTCGGTTGAAATATGTACACATGTGCATATCTGTGTACTTCAAATCTTCTGCCCGCCTAGCTTCTCCAGCGTGCATGTCTTGTGCACCACAAGGTGCAGCTGGGAGTCATCCAACCTGTTGTGATGGAAGAGATTTTCTTTTGACTCTCAAGATTATTATTCTGCCAACTCCAGTTACACGACCAGGCGCAACTGACAGGGGAGATGATGAGACGGAGGGATGGGGATGATTGGACAGAGGGAAGGGGAGATGATTGGACAGAGGAAAAGGGAGAGGATGGGACAGGGGGAAGGGGAGATGATGGGACCAAGGCACAGGAGGAGCACCCGGTGGCATGTCAGGGTGACGACACGTAGGGGAGGTGAGTTGGAGAGCTGATGAGGCTCATATGAGAATCACCAACCAGCACAAGTGGAAGATCACGGTACTGTGGGCGGGAATCTAGCTTACCCGGTGAAATCCCGAGGACGTGGATCGTCTTGAGGATTCGAGAGGCCATCCTGCTTGTGCTGCTCTTGGATTTGCCGCTGCTGCTGGTCCTGCTCTTTGTTTTGCAGTTGCCGCTGCTCCCGCTGTTGCTGCTGTTGCTGCTGCTGCTGCTGCTGCTGCTGCTGCTGCTGCTGCTGCTGCTGCTGCTCCTGTCCTCGCTCCTGCCACTGCTGCTGAGGGAGTTGTTGCGCGAAATTCACTAACGGTTGTCGCTGAGGCTCCTGCTCCTGCTCCCCCTGATTTTCCTGCTGCTGCGGCTGCTGCCAGTTGTTTGAGAATACATTATCCTGCCCGTTCTGCCCGGATGTGCTCAACAGTCCGTCGTAAGAAGAAACCCCTTCTTGGACAAAATTTCCGATCGCATTGAAACGAGGCTGAGATGTAACGAGGGAGACGTACGAACCTTGTCGCACGGTCGATTGACCCGGCGTGCACGCCTCGGAACACTTGCAACCGACCTCGTAACTGCGAAACAGGTACACTTGCACGGCGAGCGCGACGGCACAGAGCACATGCCACGGTTTAATCTGAGCGACGAATATTCCCAACGGAGATGAAGCCACGGACGCGCGTGCGGCGGTTTGGATGTGACATGGCCAATACAGTAGGTTGTGATAGATCGACGCCATCATGGCAGTGGCATTGACGAAGCAGGTATCAAGTGAAGATGGTATCTCGGGTTTCGTACGGATGCAGCAACGACTGCTGGGATGGAGGAATGTGGGAAGGCCATCGAATGCTGAAATCGTCAGCTTCAGCTTTTGGAGGAAGCTTGTACGGTATGTACAGAAAGATCCTCGCTAGAATAAGATATGTCATAAGATTACTGTCTCAAATTTAATTCCCATAATTCCACTTAAGTTTCAAATATTGCTGTGCTGTTGATTTATATCCCAATAATAGCCTCCCTGTCCGCAGACAAAACTTGATATTGAGCCTCATATATTTTCTTCAATTCGCACCGTAGCACAACGTTGGCACACTAGAGGACGAAGTAGAAGGGACACTTTGCTCAAAACATCTAGCAGAGGAACACCCTGGTCCAAGGCTATTCCTCCTAAACGATGACGGATACGGCGATGACATGGCTACGGTTATAGCTACAGCTACGGCTACGGCGATGACGGTTACAGCCACGGCTACGGTTGCTTCATCCGCTCGGAGTTAGCCGCAGAGCCAGTTACTCCTGTAGTCCGGGGCCCTTGCTCCGGTAGCCACTGTGCGCGCCGCTCCTGTTGCCCGTGTGTCTGCGGCTTCACCCGTCGCCTCCTATCTCTACTCCTCTCACAGTCCCGCCTCCTCCTCCTCACTTGCCCTTTGTGAATGCCTTTAGCTTTGCTTGTACTTGTGAACATGCTCTATGACTGCTTTCTGTGCTGATTATACCCCACTTTGACTATGGGGGTGTGTCAGAATGTAATATTTGTCTAGCCTGCAGTGGGGTACTCTATAGCGAGTATAGCCCAAATTAGGGTTTCCTATATGTACTCAACTGCCTGCTAGTGCAACCGCTCTTCTCTGTTTAAATTTTTCCTTCTCATTTATTACATCTTGGCCTGCAGATCACAAGGGACAAAGAGGCGTGCACCATCACTCTCAGTCAGGCTCACATGGTGCAACAGATCCTCCAGTGATTTGGCCTTCAATTCTCCTCTGCACAGCCCACTCGTCTGCCTGTTGGCCATATTCTCTCAGCCCCTTTCCCTGACAAGCCTGTTGAGCCCCGTGTTAAGTACGCAGTGGTGGTGGGGTGCCTCATGTACCTGATGATATGCACTCTCCCAGATCTCGCATATCGTTTCAACATCTTTGCTCGCTTTGTTGCGAGTGGTATACACCGACTTGAGCACTAGTACGCTTCACCTCTGTCACGATTTGAAAATGTTGCATAGACATTTCTGAAGCAACAAACTTTATGCGATGCTCCTTGAATTACGAATACCGATAGTGAAAACAATTTCGCAAAATCAGTCACACAAGCACGTATTCGAAATGCATTGCGCGGGAAAACCTTTAAACGGTTACCGAACTGCGCGTGGTTATCGCAATCTAGATTGGCCCTAAAGTGAATATACCCCTTCATAGGATATGGCTTGCCATGACTTCTCAAAAAAAAAAAAAATTCCTAACAACGGAATGAGTCTGACTAGCAGGAGATGGGTATAAATATGAAACCTAGAACATGTTGTACCTCATAGAATGCAACTCGCTGTAGCCAAACAACCACATATAACGTTTGACACCCTGTATCACTTTTATATGATAACTTATGTCAAGATTCAAAACTCACTCACCGAGTCAATACCAGACAGAAAGTAGTTTCCCTGTTACACTATAGCGACAAATCCAAACGATAAAGGCCTAATGATTGTAACAATCTCAACAGCTTACGTTGGCTTGACTTGTCCAACACGCACCAACCGCTTCTTTAGCCTCGCCAGATTCATTGATTGCTACCATACCGCTGACCTAACTGTTGGAATAACCGAAAGGCTATTTGACATTCCTAGGGTACGGCTGAAGCGCATTGCCCTCGTATAAAGCATGTGTACTCATCCCCACGATCGTGTTACACTCGTATAGAGGACGCGATAGCAGGGTTACGGAAAGTCAACAACCGTAGTCAACTGTGCCGTCTGTTGACTGGCCATGACCGGAGGTTAGCGCTGCACATAGTAACCGCTAAGGCATTGAAATATGTCGAGATTAGGTAGGAAGGAATGGTGGAATTAGGTAAGAGGGAGGGGGTACAAGGATGTCGAGAGAGTTGGGTTGTACCCTCTAAGGTGTGACCCCTACACAACCTAGAGTAAGATGAACAGAACAATATGTTTTGACACACCCCCATAGGTGAAGTAGGGGATAGCCAAACCTAACAGTGGTCACAAGACCAGTCAAGCAAGAGAACAAGCAAGGCAAAGCCCAGGGTGGATCTCAAGAACACCACACAATCTGAGCACAAGCAGGCGGCCACAAGGCCAGTTCACATGCAGATTTATAATAGCAAGGCAGTACACTGATCACAACCTAGCAAGAGTAAACATGCAGGTTTATATATCAAAGTACAAGACAAGATCAATAGACAAGCAGTGTTGGTCCGTGTGGCCACGGACTAAGGCGAAGCTGAGAACTCTGTTGCAATACTCGCACGGCAAAGGAACGAAGTGCAAAGCGCTATGTTCTGCTCGCTAGTCTGACCAGGTAGCGCAGCACCCTCATAGCAGCCCGCCAATGCGCATGGTGGTATCTCCTGGGCGCAACGTAGCGAGTCCGGATGCTGAGAGGGTACGGCAGGTACTCCAGCTCGAACTGGCTGTCCTCAAGGACGTCACAGCCAAGGGCAAGCTCACCCCCGACGGACGGAGGACACAAAGAGACAGAAACGAGACCAGCAAGGTAGGCACGGCGGCAAGTAGCGGCAAAGCCTGCGAGCTCAGCTACTAAGGCAGAAGCAGCAGCAGGCGAAGGAGCAGGTGCAGTCACAAGCGCGACTACACAACAAAGGATAGTCGGACGAGCAGCACGAGCAAGGTCAGACACAAGGTCAGGAACAGCAGGAAGAGAAGACGGGGGAGGTAACGGCAGGACAACAGGCTCCCGAGTAACACGAGAGGGAGTAAGGGAGGCAGGCGGCGGAAACAACAAAGGAGGAGTAGTACAAGTGGGCGTCGGCTCAGGTAGCCACAACGACGGCTGCTCAAAGAAGATAGACTGCCGTGGCAGCGACTGCAACGCACCCCCAGACCCAGCACCTCTAGCGCCAGTACCTCCAACTCCACCAACAAGAGGACTCCTAGCACCCCCAGAGGCAGCACCCCCAGAACTAGCACCCCCAGAACCAAAACCCTCAGCGTCACCACCCCCAACAACACCTGGGCCCCCGAAGTCCGCAGCGACAGGCTGCAGAGGAGGCGAACACGTCCGGGGCGGAAAACCCGGAGGCGTCTCCAAGTGTGGTGAGTGGCGAGAGGTCGCTGTGTCGGCAGCAGTAGGGTCATCCCCCTCGGTCGAGCCAGAGGAGGCAGAGGGGACTACGAGACACGGGAGAACAGTGGAGGGGTGCGCATAGACTGTGCTAGTAGGCGCACAAGCAGCGACACACAAAGGCTCTAACTCCTGGTGCCCGCCCCCGCCACTCCCGCCAGCTCCACTACGACCCTCGTTAGCTACTGTGGTGAGGTCTGACAGCGCAGGGAAGGTAAGAGGCAGCGCAAGACAGCCTAGGACTGCAGGAGGGGGGGGGGAGTAGCGCCTAACCACAGCGAAATACAAAGCATGGGCCGACGGCACCTGACTCCTGGGGAAGAAGGCTCGCTGGTCGAACGAGAGGTGAAGGCGGACTGCAAGTGAGGCGGCATCGTCTCGCGCCATCCACCGGTTGTAGGCAAGGTGAGCTGCGCGGAACTGCGTCCGCTCCTCCTCCTCAGCGTCAGCAGTAGGTTCAGCAGGAGCCTCTGGGGCCGGAAAGGACCCCGACGTGTGCTCGAACAAGGAGACGTTGTCCCGTTTGACACTCCGGAGGTACAGGTGCAGCCCCTCTAGCCAGGAGTCAAACCCTAAAGGTTGCCCCCACTGCGTCAAAGGCTAGAACAGTGGGAGTCGCCATAGCAGCACGAACGGCAGCAAGCAGCAGGAGTGGCAGTTACGGCAGCAGCGGCAGCACAGGTGGCAGCAGCAGCGCAGGCGGCAGCAGCAGCTCAAGCGGCAGCAGCAGCCTAGCAGCAGCAGCAGCAGCAGCAGCGCAGGCGGGAGCAGCAGCTTAGCAGCAGCACCAGCGCACCAGCAGCAGCACAGGTGGCAGCAGCAGCGCAGGCGGCAGCAGCAGCCTAGCAGCAGCAGCAGCTGAGCAGTAGCAGCAGCGCAGTAGTAGCGGCAGCGCAGGCGGCAGCAGCAGCAGCAGCACAGGTGCTAGCAGCAGCGCAGGCGGCAGCAGCAGCCTAGTAGCAGCAGCAGCTGAGCAGTTGGAGCAGCGCAGCAGTAGCAGCACAGGTGGCAGCAGCAGCCTAGTAGCAGCAGCAGCAGCGGCACGAGTGCAGGGGGCAGCAGTAGCTTAACAGCAGCAGCAGCAGCTTAACAGCAGCAGCAGCGCAGGCGGCAGCAGCAACTTAATAGCAGCAGCAGCACAGTAGGGCAGTAGGGCAGCAGTACAGCAAGAGCAGGGCAACAGTAGCAGCTGTAGCAAGTGCAGTAGTAGCAGCAGCAGCAGTAGCACTAGCTGTAGCAGCAGTAGCACTAGCAGTGACAGCTCGGGCTGGGCGGCGCGGCTCGGGCGCAGTGGCAGAGCAGCAGCGGCACGTAGCAGCAGCAGCCGGCGCACAGCAGCAATAGGCGCGCGCGGGCTGTGGGCTAGCAAACCAGGGGCGCGCAGCAGGTGCGCGCAGAGCAGCCCAAAAAGGGCGCGCAGCAGGTGCGCGCTAGGAGCTGGCGGGCAGCGTGAGTGGCGCGCGCAGCAGCAGGAACGAGGGGGGACCGGGCGTAGGGGCTGACGGGCCGCGCGAGTGGCGCACGGGGCAGCTAGGGCGCGGCCAGGAGGGGTCGCACGTGACTAGGCAGAAGAATTGCGCCAAGGGCAGCTAGGGGACGGGACGCGCCTAGGGCAGAAAAACCGTCTCGCCTAGGGCGCGTTTCGCGTTTCGCGTTTCTCCGAGGGGCGCGACTCGGGCAGCAGATCGAAATTGTTAGGTGGGCCCGTTTATAAATTCGGTCCTAAGGACCATTTGGCTCTTAATACCATGTCGAGATTAGGTAGGAAGGAATGGTGGAATTAGGTAAGAGGGAGGGGGTACAAGGATGTCGAGAGAGTTGGGTTGTACCCTCTAAGGTGTGACCCCTACACAACCTAGAGTAAGATGAACATAACAATATGTTTTGACAAAATATGCACAAATACTCTACACCCAATATGGTTGAATAGGGGAATGTACCTCGTAGAATATATGGCTAGCTAAAGCTGTGCATTTTGATGTGAAGCATTGTTATTACCATCTTTTTATTTACATTCACTGTGACAAGGTCCAACTAGACCTTCCGCTGTCTTAGTAAGGTTGACCTTTGGGTAGCGAGATAGGAAGGTTGACTTGTTGGAAGTTGGGCTGTTTAGTTTCGCGCAGCTTCGCGCTACACGGACAGAGTTCTCGCTGAGTCAGCAAACCCCAGGGAGCAACTCGGTTTGGTTCTCGAGTCCCAAATTGCACTCACAATATTATTGGTGTTTCCTGCTTTCCAATTCGACAAAAAATTGCTGGCCAATCAGATTGCATCACACTTCTCGTAACCACAATTCGCAAGCAAAACAACACTCAAGCAACATTCCGATCAACATTAGTAAGCTTGCCCCGCGCGCTCTGCAATTTGGGCCTAGAGCTCCTCATTCTATCCAATCGATCCCTTGGTTACTTCAGCAACAACAAAATGCTGCCCTGGATCTAACATCCCTTCTTGCCTCGACCAACTGGTAGCCCGAGTTAATACAGAGAATTGCAACCTTGTTAAGCCCCATTTGAACTCTTGGTGTTCAAACTTCTTCAAATGCTCTAATACTACATGCTCCCAAACACCAAGTGGCAACCATATATTGTGATGGACCCTGGATCCTAATGGTATCTTGACTGATGTTAACAACGAGTACGCCGTCGCAATCACACAGCAGCTTGTGAAACTTTTGTTCCCCACGTGGCAATGAGCCTTCTGGTGATTCACCTTGCAGTCAGGGTTTGTGGTTTTGACAACCAATCAGGGCCATTGTGTCTCACCTTTGTGGCCATATACACAATGGCCCGTAGAGTATATGGCTAGCTATAGCTGTGTAATTTAGTGTGAAGCTTTGTTATTACCAACGTATTATTTTCATTTACTATGACAAGGTCCCTGCTTTTTTAAGCTCTGTCTGTGGCCCCTCCTCCTCATTTAAGACAGCAAGGACCTTGTCACTTGATCCCTCGGTTGTTTCAGCACCAACAAAACGCTGCCCTAGAACTAGCATCCCTTTTTCCTAGGCCAACCGGCCCAATTTAGCCCCAGTTGAAACAGAGAATTGCAACCTTGTTTAGCCCCCGTTGAACTCTTGGTGTTCAAAATCTTAAATGCTTCTATTGCACTAAGAGGCAGGGATTGGTTGTGATGGACCCTGGATCCTACGGTTATGTTGACTGATGTTAACAACGAGTACGCCGTCGAAATCACACAGCACTTGAGTTTGTGGAACATTTGCTCCCCACGTGGCAATGAGCCTCTTTGTTATTCACCTTGCAGTCAGGGTTTGTGGTTCTGACAACCAATCAAAGCCATCGGTTCTTACCTTAGTGGCCAGTGGTTGAAACCTCACACACGCTTCAGCATCCAATTGCGTGCCCGTACTCAAAAGGGTTGTGTGCTTAAGTTGCAGGTTTCGGATCCGGTTCAATAAGGATTGCGATGAGTTTTACGGAACGCATTTGTGCGGCGTGATGGAAGCGGGTCGCTGTAAAATGGCATGCCACTTGGTTGATTGGACGTAGTCGTTGCGACGTTCGCAAAGCAAGCAATGTTTCGCAGCCATTCTAACCACATGCCATTCGTGCCTAATGGTCGGCGCGCAGAACGCACGCCTCGAGATTGTCACAACATCCAAGTTTCATAGACTTGTTACAAGTTTGTTCGTGATTCACTTGCCTTTTCGCAGTTTCGTAAGTTATTTGCGGTTTCGCAGTTTCGTGATTCATTTGCCTATTCGCAGATCGAAACCCCTGAGCTTCGCGCGCACACCCCATCCCCCGCCGCTCCCCGTTCCCCCTTAGTTCTTCCTTATCACCTAGTTTCCAAGATGCAAAACTCGGACCAACTGAAGTTACAGCAGTCGAGCATTGGCGATTGCCTCTTGACAGAGACAGCTTGCCTCTGAGCTTCACTCGAGGAGATTGTGTGTGTGTCTGCTTGTGGGAGTCCTCCATCAGTTAGACGTTCTGCTGCAGCGTAACTTCCACAGCGTCTTGCCTTCCTACTCCCTAACACGAGAAGATGGCCGACGATGGCACCACGCTGGAGGATATCAATAAGGAGCTCGTTAATCTGGTCCGTAGCTGATGCTTGTTGTAGTTTCGGGTTGTTGCACGTCCTTTTTTGTGAGCGTTAGAGTTCATGTGGATTTTATTGTTGAATAAACTATGGCTTTCAGGAAGACTGTCCAATGGAGGAGGTATTCGAGCAGCTCCGTTGCACGAAAGAAGGGCTGACGTCAGCACAGGTCGAAGAGCGATTGAGGATCTTCGGCTATAACAAGCTCGAGGAGAAGAAAGTGCGTTTCATTATTCAGTCCTCGATATCGTTTTAGCTAGTTATGAAGTTGACTTGGTCCGATACACATACTGACTCCATCGCTGTACTCGTCGCAGGAGAGCAAGATTTTGAAGTTTCTTGGCTTTATGTGGAACCCTCTTTCCTGGGTCATGGAAGCTGCAGCCATTATGGCTATCGCCCTAGCAAACGGCGGAGTGAGTTTTCATTTATCCGTTCGTGTCCTCTTGTTTCAGTCGTGACCTTGATCTCATCTAGTACTGTATCATTTTTCAGGGAAAGCCTCCCGATTGGTACGACTTCGTCGGTATTATTGTTCTTCTCCTGGTTAACTCTACCATCTCGTTTATCGAAGAAAACAATGCTGGCAATGCTGCCGCTGCGTTGATGGCTCGACTTGCTCCGAAAGCCAAGGTGCGCTAAGTTCGCGCTTCCTGGTTACTAAAGCTTTGACGATTATTCAGCTATTAATCGCGTTCCATCTCGCGCTTGCAGGCTTACCGTGACAAGACTTGGAGCGAAATTGATGCTTGCGAGCTCGTTCCTGGAGACATTGTCTCCGTTAAGCTCGGCGACATCATTCCTGCCGACGCTCGTCTCTTGGAGGGAGATGCTTTGAAGATCGACCAGGTGTGTAAGGCTGGTGTTACCGGCCCTGATTCCAGGCTGCGTCTTAGCTTTAATTTCAGCCTGTCTTTACCCTTTGCGATTAGCTTACGCTTACATGATCTTCCTTGATCCAGTCCGCACTTACTGGAGAGTCGCTGCCTGTGACGAAAGGTCCTGGCGACGGAGTGTACTCCGGATCGACTTGCAAGCAAGGCGAGATCGAGGCTGTCGTCATTGCCACTGGCGTGCACACGTTCTTCGGCAAGGCCGCGAACCTCGTGGAAAACACGAACAACGAGGGTCACTTCCAGAAGGTGAAAAAAAACGAAATGTTAACGAACTGAACCGCAAATATACCGTTCTCCATTCAAACTTGCGCAAGTTGGCCGTACTCTTCCCGATTCTGAAGCTGCTGCGTGTGTGACCACTCTCAGGTGCTTCGTGCCATTGGAAACTTCTGCATCGGAGCCATCGCCATTGGAATCGTTATCGAAATCATTGTCATGTGGCCGATCCAGAAGCGTAGCTATCGCGATGGCATTGACAACTTGCTCGTGTTGCTTATTGGTGGCATTCCAATCGCCATGCCCACAGTGCTTTCTGTGACGATGGCGATTGGCTCGCACAAGCTCTCCCAACAGGTGACGACGTTGATTAATCGCAACAGAACCGCTTCGCTAAGGGTTTAGTATCGCGGTTTAAACCTCTGGTGTTTGCATTTCAGGGAGCCATTACGAAGCGTATGACAGCTATTGAAGAAATGGCTGGCATGGATATCCTGTGCAGTGACAAAACTGGTACACTGACGCTGAACAAGCTAACCGTGGACAAATCTATTATCGAGGTATGTTGTGTCTTGAATGATGATTTGGTCGATACAACACAGCCTAGGTTTTAGCGAAGTTTAACCCGTCTCTGATGCTGCTGCTGCGTGCAGGTCTATTCCAAGGACGCGGATCAGGACCTTGTGCTCCTGCTGGGTGCGCGTGCCGCTCGCACAGAGAACCAAGATGCTATTGATGCATGCATTGTTGGAATGCTCGCTGATCCCAAGGAGGTGAGCTTCTGTCATTGCTGTTGTTTGGCGTTCACCAAGTCCATTCGCCCTGGAAGAAAATAGTATTTTCCTTAACCATGTCTGCGTTGTGGTTCTGCAGGCCCGGGAGGGTATTACGGAAGTACACTTTTTCCCTTTCAACCCCGTGGACAAGCGCACGCAAATCACCTACACGACGCCTGATGGCAAAATGTACAGGGCGTCCAAGGGTGCTCCTGAGCAGATCCTCGACCTCGCCTATAACAAGAATGAGATCTCTGCTCGCGTGCATGCCACGATTGCTGGGTTTGCTGAACGTGGTCTTCGGTCTCTTGGTGTTGCTCGCCAGGTAAGTGCATAGCACCTTATTTTAGCTTTCAGACCACAATGTTTTATTTCTGTGCTACTTGTAAGCTTCCTTGGGTGGCGTTAGTCCACTTGTGCAGTTGCTGATTGGCCTTCTGCGCCGACTCGCAAATTGCTCATTGCAGGAAGTTCCTGAAGGCATCAAGGACGCGGCTGGTGGTCCTTGGGAGATGGTAGGCCTCCTGCCATTGTTTGACCCTCCTCGGCATGACAGTGCAGAGACGATTAAGGAGGCCCTGAAGCTTGGCGTGAACGTGAAGATGATCACTGGTACGTCTCAAATGACTTTGTGTGTGCTATTTTGATGAAATCGTCACTAGTTACTCGAGAATGACTCTGGTAAGACCTAATAACACTGACACGTAGACCAGGCACTGAGATGAACATCCGAAGGTGTCGAATATCGTCTGGTGTTTGTGATGGTGTTTTGGTATGCTTCTGTTGATTGTGACGTATGAGTTGACTAACCTGGTAAAACTTCATGCTACTAGCCTGACCAACTTAACTGTTTTGCAGGTGATCAGCTCGCCATTGGCAAGGAGACAGGCCGGCGACTAGGCATGGGAACAAACATGTACCCATCCTCCGCACTTTTGGGCCAAGGGAAGGATGCCTCCTTGATTGGCGTTGACGTGGCAGACCTCATTGAGAAGGCCGATGGGTTTGCCGGCGTCTTCCCAGGTGCGTAAATACCTTTCTGCATCGAATTGACCGAACGAATGAACGCAGAACTCAGGGATATTATAACTGAGTAAAACATTCCTGCTCTTTTTGCAGAGCACAAGTATGAGATTGTGAACCAGCTGCAAAAGAAGAAGCATATTGTGGGCATGACTGGCGATGGTGTGAACGACGCCCCTGCTCTCAAGAAGGCCGACATTGGTATTGCTGTGGACGACTCCACGGATGCTGCTCGCAGTGCCTCGGACATTGTGCTCACGGAGCCTGGTCTCAGCGTCATCATCCATGCGGTTCTCACCAGCCGCTGCATCTTCCAGCGCATGAAGAACTATACTGTGAGTGCACGAGTTGGCAGACCCAGAAGTTATAATTGGATGAAGGTTTCTGTGGGGGTTGTTAGTGTGACAGTGACATGCTTCTCCTTTATGCGTTCCTTCAAATTTCTGACCCTGAGTTCATGCCGTGCCTGTGCATTTTTTTTTTCTGTACCTGCAGATCTACGCCATCTCCATCACCATCCGTGTTGTGGTACGTTTGCCGAATCCCCCTTAAATATCAGACCGACCACCAACTTCCGTTGTGTGTGTTTGTTTGTGTGTGTGTGTGTGTGTGTGTGTGTGTGTGTGTGTGTGTGTGTGGCATGTTCAAATCAAATCCTGCCATTGTGGACATTTCTCCATGCTTCTGTGCCTCTAATTTATCCTTCACAACTCTCTGTCCTGGCAGCTTGGCTTCATGCTCATCGCTCTCATCTGGAAGTTCGACTTCGCCCCCTTCATGGTTCTTATCATCGCCGTCCTCAATGACGGTATGCTCCCCTTCAATCGCCATCCCTCTTGCTCAATGTTTTGCATCCCTTGAGCCCCCCTTATCCACGCCTGTCATCTGCACATGTGATCTGATAGCCAACCTCCCTTGTTCTTGTTCTTGTTCCACATTCCTGTTCTTGTTCCACATTCGCCCATTCTCACTCGTATTCTGTACTCCTTTCCCTCCCTCCTCCCTATCCCCTCCCCCACCACCCCACCCCACCCCCACCCTCTTCTTTCTCCCCCTCCTCCTGGGCTCTTCCCCTGGTCCAACCACCTGTTCTGCCAGGCACTATCATGACTATTTCCAAGGACAGGGTGCTTCCATCGCCAACCCCTGACAGCTGGAAGCTCTCGGAGATCTTCTGCCAGGGCGTGGCCTTCGGGACTTACCTTGGGATCATGAGTGTCGTATTTTTCTGGGCTGCCTACGAGACAAACTTCTTCGAGGTAAGAGAACAAACTGGTGGTATCCCATTGTCAGTCTCTCTTGCTCTCACCTTCCCATGCCTTCCCCACTCCTCACCCTCCACCCCCCCCCCCCCCCTCCCCCCACCCTGCCCCTGCCCCTGCCCCCTTCCCAACCCCCCTTTCCCAACATCTCTCTGCCCGTTCACGCACCTGCCATTTTTCATGCCTCCATCACCTGTTTGTCCCCTGGATCAACACCAGCTTACACACACCCCCCCCACACCACACCCCCTCCCCTGTATTTCTGACTTGATCTGTTCTGTCTTATCCTGGCCTTGACACCATGCAGCGAACCTTTGGTGTGGAGTCCCTTCAGAAGCCCGCCAATGACGATCCCAATGCGGATCTCACCGACTCACAGATGAAGCTCATGTCTGCGCTCTACCTGCAAGTCTCCATTATCTCCCAGGCGCTCATCTTCGTCACACGCTCCCAGAGCTTCTCCTTCCTGGAACGCCCTGGCTTGCTCCTCATGGTGGCCTTTGTCATCGCTCAGCTGGTAGGTGGTTTGCCTTCATGGTATCAATATGTGTTTTGGCTCAGGGTTTAGGGAGAGGGAAATGAGCAGGGGAATGACAAGAGGACCAGACATCACTAATCTGATGCTTGACGTGTTCAGAAAAAACGGTAAGGAAAGAGATGTTATGTCAAGTGAAGAGAAGATGAGGAGGGAAGATAAGGTTGGAGGAAGGACTATCGTTTCTCACCCATGTGATGGTGGTGCTGCTGGTTGATGATGATGATATGGATGTTATGTGGGTGGTGTGGATGATGGTGTTGGTAATTGTATGATGTGGGTGATGATATGGATGTTATGTGGGTTGGGTGGATGATGATGCTGTTGCTGATGATTGTACGATGTGGGTGATGTTTGATGCGCTCATGCAGATTGCCACCTTCCTTGCGGTGTATGCCAACTGGGGCTTCACTTCCATCATGGGATGCGGCTGGGGATGGGCTGGCATCGTCTGGCTCTACAGGTGTGTGTGTGCACCAGCCAACAGAAAGCCAATGCATACCCTATCCCTTACCTGCAGTTGAACCTTTTGCCACCATCATTGCAGTGTATCTATGCGTGAACATGCACTCCGTAAACTTTTCCCAACATGAACATTTGTTCCTTCATCTGAAACCTTCTGTGCCCCCTGTTCCTGTCATGTGGTTCCCCTCATCCCTCTGCAGTCTGGTGACATACATCCCTCTGGACTTCATCAAATTCGCTGTCTCCTACATGCTCACGGGCAAGGCCTGGGATCTGCTCACAGAGAACAGGGTCACCTTCACCAAGAAGGCCAACTTTGGTATAGAGGAGAGGCAGGCGCGGTGGGCCACGGCACAGCGCACACTCACTGGGCTCCAGACCATCCCTGCTGAAGAGGGTCCCTCTGTCCTTGCTGTGCTCGGCACTGCTGGTGGAGCTGACGCAGCTGAGGCTGCTCGCCGTCGCGCCGAAATCGCTAGGTATAAACTCTTGCCGAAAAACCCCTGCCCAATGTCTCTTCAACTAGCAACGCTGCGTGATTGGATGCGTGATTGGATGTGTGATTGGATCTGTGAAGAGTTTAGCGTTTCCTATGGTTCCTCATCGTTTGTTGTTTCATGTCCTTGTTCCTTGGTGGTATCTTGTGGTGCAGGCTGCGGGAGGGTTTGACGCTCAAGGGCCATGTGGACAACATTGTGAAGCTCAAGAACATTGACGTGGATACCATCCAGCAATCATACACCGTCTAATTTTGTTAGGTTACGTAACTTGCGACCTTGATCAATTCATTATTGTTTGGTGGGAATCTCTCGCCTCCTCTTTTTGTACCTGGCATACACTGCATGAGATAGTGTACGGCAGTGGCCTCTGCTTGTGCTGTTTGTCTGGGATGTGGGCTCACTCAGAAGTGGTATGCCTTTTGTAGCTGTAGTTTTAGTACCGGTATAACAGTCGGCTTTTGATGTGAAAATGGTGGGGTTAATAAACGTTTTCGATCTGTTGTATGGTGAACTAGAAGATTGTCAGAAGTGCATTTTATTTTTACATTGCTGAAATAAATTAAAGCCGGCAGCCCAAATTGCACAACTTTTAAAGCCAGGATCTCAAGTAGTTCAATTGTTTTGCAGTTGGTGAGGGGAGCTGGGCTGCGATTGGTTAGCGAGGTGAACAATCTGACGAGGTGTGAAGCGAGGGGTGCGAAGTAAAGACAAATCGCAAGTTCAGTCCGAACCAAGCAAGGCTCGGAAACTGGTTCGGTGACGAAGCTCCAATGCCTGCAATTTCTCGTCACACAAAACAATCTCATGTACCAGCAAAATGTTTTGCATTTGCTCTAGGGGCAAAATCGTGGGTGTGCCGCACGCTCACTTTCCTAACCAGCCAGTCAATTCGCCTACAAAAATAGGGTAACAAGCGCTGCAAGTGTTTTGCAATTGAAGGCCAATTCTCTTGCTTGAGATCCTGGTTTTAAAAGGTTGCCGCGAGGGGGTTTTGGTGGTCTGGATTTTGGCGAAAGATCCGAATTCGTTTTTTCCGTTTTTTTCGCCAAACCCAGCCTGCCCTCGTATTTCGCCCTGGGGGTTGGTTCAGTTCCCAAAAGTCCCAAATTGCAGGCTGGCTTTTTTTCAAACCTTGCAAACACTAGTTCGTCAAGTTTTAAAAGCTTGACCCGCGCGGCCCGCAATTTGGGCCGCGGGCTTTAACCATGAAAGGACATCATGGTAATTTGGCTTAGGATGTGCCGTATGATGTAAGCATTGTTAAATGGTGTAGAACCTTCAAACAGGGTTCAGACCACACCTTTTTATCATGCATGCAAACAAATTGCTCCTCTTAGCAAATTGTTAGCCACACCTTTCCTCCAAACAAATTGCTCCTCTTAGCAAGGATGATGGAACCTGTTCCGGTCCACCTAGAAGCAGAATCAAGGCGTCCCTGCTGACGGAACACTCTCCTTAGCAGCTGCTCCATTACCGATACTAGCACCCGGCTGCTGTCCAACCAGCCTCTGCAGCAGCAATTGGGCTCGTTGCAGCAAGCGCGACGTGAGGCCAGGGCGGCGAAGAGGTGCCGGATTGAGAGCCCTGATGGAGTTGAGGCAGACTAGAAGTGTACCGCCCTCGTGAAGCAACACCTGAGGTAACATTTGTAATGGGAACAAGGGAAAAGAAGCGGGAGCAAGTGAGATGTGAGGCCGGGGCGGCGAAGAGGTGCCGGGTTGAGTGCTCTGTTGGAGTTGAGGCAGACTAGAAGGGTACCACCCTCGAGAGGACAAGTGTTGAAAAGTGTTTCGATTCAAATATAAACACACCCCACTCCACGAGCCAGAGGGGTATGTGTCCCAGAAGTGTTCTGAATCGACTCCGACCACACCCCACCCCACCCACCCCACCAAACTCCACCGAACTCCACCCCAGCCCACCCAACTGCACGCACCGTAAGCCACAGTGGCATGTGCCCCAGAAGGGCGGGGAGGAGCGCGAGCAGAATGCATGTGAGTGCGAGCGCCACGCTTTGCTTCACCTGGAGCACGCAAGGCCAGGGACAAGGAGGGGCTTGGGAGGGGCTTAGGAGAGGAATTTCTGTATCTGGGTCTGATCACATGGCATTCTTAGGGGCCAGAACGTGTGCTTTTGAGGCGCCTCAAAAGGCATTCTGAGGGGCCAGAGAACGTGTGAGATCCAGACTCCAGAGCCACAACCTGCTTCATTGGAGCACTAAGGGAGACGCTCTTACAATGAGGGTGGTTTGCCGAGCCTTGGCCACCAGGAATGGGAGCTCGGAGATATTGTCCTTCAATAGAAGCACATCTGCTGCTGCCACGGCTGTTGCACTCGCTCGCTCCGCCAGCACCACCCCGACCTGCCGGGCGTGACACAAATAAATAATTGTGACACAAATGAATAAATGTGAGACAAAGAAATAAATGTGACACAAATGAATGTGGAAGGGCACAACAAGTTTGCCCTTCAATAATAGCACGTCTGCTGCTGCCACTGCTGTTTCACTCGCTCGCTCTGCCAGCACCACCCCGACCTGCCGTGTGTGACGCAAATGATTGATACATAAACAAGGGTGACGGTAACGGATGACATAGACGAACTTCGAGCAGGCGAGACAAATTTGTGTAGCAAGGAAGCACAGAAGGGGCTCGAGGATAGAAATAAGTCGTGTGACTGACATTTAACAAGAGGAGATGCACTTACAAGCACATTCATTCACAGTAGAGCTTTGAGATGTGTCAAGGGGCTCGCTGTCAGTGGTAGAAACACGAGTCCGACGAAACACGGTGACTTTTGAGTCGACTCAATCAAAAGTCGCTTTGAGATGTGTCAAGGGGCTCGTTGTCAGTGGTAGAAACACGAGTTCGAGAGTTTACCCTAAACACTTACCGTGGCAGCAGCCAGAGCAGGCGCGTCATTGATCCCATCCCCCACCATCAGCACGCCTCCCCTCCCCTCCCTCCCCATCCTCCCAGTCATCGCCTCAACCGCCCTCAGCTTGTCCTCTGGTCTTAACCCCGCCTCCACCTCCCCTCCCTCAATCCCCACCGCTGCTGCCACCCGGTGTGCCGAAGCTGCATGGTCCCCAGTGAGCATTTGGACTTTCAGCCCCCCCTGCTGCTGCAGCTGCCGAACCACTTCTTTAGCTCCGGGCCGAAGCTGGTCTTCGAAGTGAAAGAGGGTTACTTTTTGCCCCACGGCGAGTGCTGCCCGGATTAGGTCGCTCGGGGGGAGAGTTGGGGGTGGTGCGAGTGGTGAGAGGGGTGGTTGGGAAAATGGGGTTGACTGGGATACATGTGGTGTGGCTGTTGCTGCTGCTGATGCTCCTGCTGCCTTTTCTCTGTCGCTGCCCCCTCCTGATCCTGCTGCTCTGCTGGCCCAATTATCTTCTGCCACCTCAGCGATGAAATCTAAAGAGCCAATGCGAGCCGCATGCGGGCCCCACTGGTCGCTCTGTGATTGGCCCAGAAGGTGGGGAGTGCGAGAGCAAAGGAAAGGGAGGAAAACGTATCCACACTTGTGGAGCGGTGCAGAGAGGTGATGGGCGATGGAGACCGGTGTTGGAAGGCAAAAGTAACGAGGGAGAGGAAAGAAGAAGACAGGAGAGAGACGAGAGAGCCCTCGCGCAGGAACTCACTGAATCAGCACTGCACCGCACCACATTGCAACAATACACCTTAGTACCACACAGCACCGCACCCGTATCAGTGGCAGCAGTGAGCCCTCGTCCTAGAACCACCTGGCACCTGCTTGCACTGATACGGTTGCACTGCTGCCACCTGACCATAACCCCATCCACTCAATCCGCACCGCACTGCACCACAAATGATAACACACCTTCTATACTGTACCACACAGCTCTGCACCGCACTGCACCCACACAGCTAGAAATAGTGGCCGTGAGCCCTCGCCCCGGCACCAGCTGCATGCTTACCATGTCCCCTGTCACCGCTCTAGAACTTTCAGCACACCTCAGTATCGCTGAGGACCACACTGCACCCACTCACCTCGCCGGGCAAGCTAGAGATGGTGGCTGTGAGCCCTCGCCCCGGCACCAGCTGCAGCTGATCCACGTTCACCCCAGTTAGAGTGGCTCTCCTGCTATCCGCATACTCTTGAAGGGCCCTGTGAATGGGGGAGGGAAAAATAGCGGGAGAGAGGGTGAGCCCTCGCCCCGGCACCAGCTGCAGCTGATCCACGTTCACCCCTGTGAGAGTGGCTCGCCTGCTGTCCGCATACTCTTGTAGGGCCCTGTCAGGACAAACGCGGGGGAACAAGAGCGGGAAGAAAGGGGGGTGAGTCCTCGCCCTGATACCAGCTGCAGCTGATGCACGTTCACCCCTGTTAGAGTGGCCCGCCTGCTATCCGCATACTCTTGTAGGGCCCTGTCAGAACAAACGCGGGGGAACAAGAGCGGGAAGAAAGAGGGGTGAGTCCTCGCCCTGATACCAGCTGCAGCTGATGCACGTTCACCCCTGTGAGAGTGGCTCGCCTGCTGTCCACGTATTCCTGTAGAGCCCTGTTGATGGGGAAGGAGGAGAGGTGACGAGAAGGGAAGGGGGTGTTGGCAGCACATTCACTCCAGTGAGAGTGGCATGCCGGCTGTCTGCATACTCTTGCTTGCAAGGCCCTGTTGGAGGGAGGAAGGGGGGGAGAAGGGGGGAAGAAAGGAAGGGGCTGTGAACTTGACGCCTGAATGTGTACCCTGGTTTTGGGACTGAAGAAGGCTGGGTGGCTGGGAACGCACCTGGCAATGGGGTGGGTAGCGGCTTGCTCCAGAGCAGCAGCCACTGACAGCGCCTCCGCCTCACAGCTCGCACTGCTGCACTCCACCACCACTCCTGTCTCTTGCAATGCACACTGGGAATGTTCTGGACCAACCCACACACAATGCACCTGGCAATGGGGTGGGTGGCTGCTTGCTCGAGAGCAGCAGCCACTGCCAGCGCCTCGGCCTTGCAGCTCGCACTGCTGCACTCCACCACCACTCCTGTCTCCTCCAATGCACTCTGGGAATGGTCTAGACCTACCCACTGTCACACACACCCATCATACCTGGCAATGGGGTGCGTGGCCGCTTGCTCCAGAGCAGCAGCCACTGCTAGTGCCTCCGCCTCACAGCTCGCACTGCTGCACTCCACCACCACGCCTGTCTCCTCCCACTCGTGGCTGTGGCTGTGGCTGTGGCTGTGGCTGTGGCTGTGCATTATCCCTGTATCATCCATTGCACACGCCTCCTCCCATACACCCTCATTGGCACGAGGAGAGGAGGGCGGGGAAGAGGAGGAAACGGAGAATGGGGAGGAAGAGGAGGAGGAGGAGGAGGGAGTGGAAGGTGCGGAGGAGGGTGTGAGGAGGGAGGGAGTGGTGTGCGGTGCGTGGGAGTGCAGAGGCTGGATGAAGCGCAGGGCGAGTTGGCCGGTGGTGAGCGTGCCGGTCTTGTCAAATGCCACTGTATCGCACGCTGCTGTGGCGTCCAGGGCATGGCCGCCCTTCAGCAATATACCCTGATGGGAGGAAGAGGGGGAAGAGAGGGAGGAGAAGGAGGAGATGAAGGAAGGGAGGAAGGGCGAGTTGGCCGGTGGTGAGGGTGCCGGTCTTGTCAAATGCCACTGTATCGCACGCTGCTGTGGCGTCCAAAGCGTGCCCCCCCTTCAGTAGAATACCCTGATGGGATGGAGGAAAGGACAAGTGGAGGGAGGAAAGGGAGAGAGGGAGGAAGGGCGAGTTGGCCGGTGGTGAGGGTGCCGGTCTTGTCAAATGCCACTGTGTCGCACGCTGCTGTGGCGTCCAGGGCATGACCACCCTTCAGTAGAATGCTCTGATGGGATGGATGGGGGAGACATAGAGGGAGGAGAGCAGAAAAGGGGCGGAGAGGAGGAGAGGCTTAGGGGAGGAAGGGAGGGTGCCGGTCTTGTCAAATGCCACTGTGTCGCACGCTGCTGTGGCGTCCAAGGCATGGCCGCCCTTCAGGAGTATGCCCTGATGAGAGGGATGAGGGGAGAAGGAGAGGGAGAGGAAGGAAAAGAGCAGTTTTGAGAGCTCTGAAAGCACGCTGCTGCTGCTATGGCGTCTAAGGCATGGCCACCCTTCAGGAGAATTACCAGATGGGGAGGAGACGAGAGAGGAAATCCAGAAATACGCGAGGGGAGCGACAGCAAAAGTAGAACAAACAGAGAATGGCACTTTCACAGCAGGGTCTCACCTTGGCAGCACAGGCGGTGAGAGCACAGAAGTAGGCGAGGGGAGCGATAGCGAGAGCACAGGGCGACGCCGCCACCATCACTGCACATCACAGCGGCACATCTAGAGTCTCACCTTGGCAGCACAGGCGGTGAGAGCGCAGAAGTAGGCGAGGGGAGCGACAGCAAGAGCACAGGGGGAAGCCGCCACCATCACTGCCAGCGCCCGATACAGAGACCCGCGCACCCCTGGCGAGCTGAGATAGAGCTTTTAGCGCTCAGAGAGTCTCACCTTGGCAGCACAGGCAGTGAGAGCGCAGAAGTAGGCGAGGGGAGCGACAGCGAGAGCACAGGGCGATGCCGCCACCATCACTGCTAGAGCCCGATACAGCGACCCCCGCACCCCTGGCGAGCTGAGCACTGGCCAGCCGAACAGCACCGGGCCTAGCACAGCCACTCCCACAGACAACCCCACCACGGCTTGACTGTATTTCTCGGAGAATTTATCCAGCCAGCGTTGGAGAGGCGGTTTTTGGGATCTGGCTTGCTCTGTGAGTTGCATGATGCGAGCTACGGTGGAATCAGACCATTTCCGGGAAGTTTCCACGACGAGGAAGCTGTCGACGGTGCGCGAGCCGCCCGGGAGGGAGTTTCCGGGAAGCTTCTCGACGGGGTGCGCCTCGCCGGTGAGGTGCTCTGCGGTGACGAGGGAACGGCCGAAGTGGACGGTGCCATCTAGGGGGACGACCTGAAGGGTGGGGGGAAAATATGAAAGAGCAGAGCAGCAGGGAAGGAAAAAAAAGGTTGGTGCCGGTGAGGTGAGGTGCTCTGCGGTGACGAGGGAACGCCCGAAGCGAACGGTGCCGTCTAGAGGGACGACCTGAGAGGGGGAGGGGAGATAAAGGGAAACTTAGGGCAGCAGGAGGAGGAGGAGGAGGAGGAGGGGAGGGGTTGGTTGGTTGTTGTTGGGTTAGAACGGAGTCCCCAGGTCGTCCCTCTAGAAGGTAGGGCAGCGCACACATCTCCTGCTGTGACCAGCACCATATTTCCCACAGGCACATCTGCTAACGGCACTTTGGATTGGACCATGAAAGAGCAGTCAAATCGTTCTGAGGCACATAGACACATGCACTAGTCTGTCTCCCTTTCACCTCTTTCACCCGTAGCACTCACCTCTCCTGCTTTCACCAGCACCATAGCCCCCACCGGCACATCTGCTACGGGCACTTCGGACCATGAGAGGGCAGCCAGACCCGGAAACACCACCCCGCCTTCTCTCCTTTCGCTCCCACCGTCGCCGCTGCTGCTGCTGCTGCTGCTGCTGCCGTTGCTGCTGCCGTTGCTGTTGCTGCTGTTGCTGCCGCCACTGGCGCCGTTTTCAGAAGCAGCAGCAGCAGTAGAAGCACCGACAGAAGAGAGGCAGGAGGGATCGATGAGGAGAGCAGTGGAAGGGTTGTTGTCCTGCAAGGAGCGCAGGTCGCCCAGAGCCTTTTCGGTGAAATAATGCTCCGCTGGTGGGTGGGTGGAAAAGAGGATTGGTCATGGTAAGGGAAGAGGCAGGAGGGATCGATGAGGAGAGCAGTGGAAGGGTTGTTGTCTTGCAAGGAGCACAGGTCGCCCAGAGCCTTCTCCGTGAAATAATGCTCCGCTGATGGATGGGTGGAGGGGAGGGGGAACGGGATGGGGAGTGGGTTCGAGGAAGGACGGGGATGAGGAGAGGGGGGGGGAGAGAAAGTGGCAGGGGGAAGATGACGGGCAGGAGGGATCGATGAGCAGGGCAGTGGAAGGGTTGCTGTCTTGCAAGGAGCACAGGTCGCCCAGAGCCTTCTCCGTGAAATAATGCTCCGCTGATGGATGGGTGAAGGGGGGGGAAGGGGGGAGCGGAAGAGGGAGGGGGGTCAACCCAAAAGGGCAGTGGAGGGGTTGTTGTCCTGCTGGGAACGAAGGTCGCCCAGAGCCTTCTCCGTGAAATAATGCTCCGCTGATGGATGGGTGGAGGGGGGGAGTGAGGAAGAGGGGGGCGGGGAAGGGGTAGGGGAAGGGGTAGGGGAAGGGAAAGGGGAGGGGAGAGGCAGGAGGGGTCGATGAGGAGGGCAGTGGAGGGGTTGTTGTCTTGTAAGGAGCTGAAATCGTTCTGAGCCCTCTCAGTGAAACAACTCAATGAACTGAGTACTACCCCTCCACTGCCCTTTTGAGTTGACAAGGAAGAGTCATTCGAAAGGAGGCGCACTAATGCAGGGAAAGGAGGCGCACTAATGCAGGGAAAGGAGGCGCGCGCGCTTATGCAGGGAAAGGAGGCGCGCTTATGCAGGGAAAGGAGGCGCGCTTATGCAGGGAAAGGAGGCGCGCTTATGCAGGGAAAGGAGGCGCACCAGTATGGGAGATGGAGCAACCTTTTGGAAATTCAAGTCGCACCTATACGAGAAATCGAGGCGCACCTATATGGGAGATGGAGAACATGGCGAGCAGCAGAGTCCCTTCGAGGGCATTCCCCATGGCCACTGACGCCAGTGCTGCCACGGTCATGAGCACATGGATGTTCACTGCGACCCCTACGGTCCTACCCATATGGGAGATGGATGTCACTCACTCCTATACAGGGTATCGAGACGCACCTATATGGGGTATCGAGTCGCACCTATATGGGGTATCGAGTCGCACCTATATGGGAGATGGAGAACATGGCGAGCAGCAGGGTGCCTTCCAAAGCATTCCCCATGGCCACTGACGCCAGTGCTGCCACGGTCATGAGCACATGGATGTTCACTGCCCCGCCTGCTATGTCCACCAATGCATCCATGGTCGCTGGGATCTGAGGGGGGGTGGAGAGAGAAGGGAGGAAATGGGAGCAACTGAGAACGGCATATGGTGCAGATCTGGCCACTGACGCCAGTGCTGCCACGGTCATGAGCACATGGATGTTCACTGCCCCGCCTGCTATGTCCACCAATGCATCCATGGTTGCTGGGATCTGAGGGGGGGTGGAGAGAGAAGGGAGGAAATGGGAGCAACTGAGAACGGCATATGGTGCAGATCTGGCCACTGACGCCAGTGCTGCCACGGTCATGAGCACATGGATGTTCACTGCCCCGCCTGCTATGTCCACCAATGCATCCATGATTGCTGGTATCTAGGATGGTGGAGAGGGGAAAGCAGATAAATTCATTTAGAGAGTGGGGATGTGGGGGGGGAGTGGCTGAGCACATGCATGATGCATATTCACTGCGCCCTCACAAAAGCCATAACTGAGTCATAAAGAGCGGCTTACAGCAGTGAGAGGGAGAGCTGTCGCCACTAGTCCCGTCTGCAGCATCTGCACCACCAACGGCTGGGATTGCATCTGGGCAGCGAGCGGCACAAGAAGCGGCACAGCGTATGCAGCAAGGCAGAGCGCGAGGGAGAGCGAGGCGAGGGGCGCGCTCTCCCTCATGCGGTCGGCCAGAGGGGCGAGGCGGAGGAAGGAGAAGAGCGAGAGGAGCGAGAAAGAGACTGTGAGAACAGAGACAGGGAGAGAAGCTTACAGCTGTGAGAGGGAGAGCAGCTGCCACAAGCCCCGTCTGCAGCATCTGCAGCACCAACGGCTGGGATTGCATCTGGACCACGAGCGGCACGAGCAACGGCACGGCATATGCAGCAAGGCAGAGCGCGAGGGAGAGCGAGGCGAGGGGCGCGCTCTCCCTCATGCGGTCGGCGAGAGGGGCGAGGCGGAGGAAGGAGAAGAGGGATAGGAGGGCTCGCTGGGCTGCGTTGAGAGTGGTGGGCGCGGGGCAGCAGTGGTGGTGGTGGTGGCCGTGGCTGTGGGAATGGTCGTGGGAGTGGGCATGGGCATGACTGTGGTTGTGGGCATGCGCATGTGCATGGTCATGGTCATGGGATTGGGCATGGGAATGACTGTGATTGTGGGCATGGTCATGGGTGTCGTTATGGCTGTGGGCATGGTCATGCGCATGGGTATGGGCATGGGCATGGTTGTTATGGCTGTGGTTGTTATGGGCATGGGCATGGGCATGGGCATGGTCATGGGCATGGGGGTGCTGCTCGCTTTGGTGATGGTGTTTATGATGGGACGCATGTGCTTCGGGTGCACGTGAGTGCGTGTGCTCATGATGCTCATGATGCTCATGATGCTCATGATGCGCATGGTTGCTATGGTCGTGGGCATGGCTATGTGCATGGCCATGATGCTCATGATCATGATTCTCCGTGTGCTGATCCTGATGCTCATGATGGTGCTTATGGTCATGGTGATCCTCCTCATGCTCATGGTTGTGCTTATCAATAGCAACAGCACTCTGAGCATTTGCATGGCTCGTATGCCCATGCCCATTTTCATGACCGTGCCCATGACCATGATCATCCTGCTTCTCCTCATGCCCATGTCCAATCCCTCTCGCCTTCGTCTCTCCCTCTCCCGCATTAGTCACCAAATCCCCAGCGCGGATGCCATCTGAACCACCAGCGCCTGCGCTACTGTGACATCGGATATTAGCACGCCTGCGCGCGCCAGCCCTCGCGCCCGCTACAGGCGTCCCCGTTATAAGCGGGACCGACGATTCGCTGCGGGTGCGATTCCCCGGGAGTTCCTGCTTCTGGGGAATCAATGACCGTGGAGCCGATACGGAGCTGTTTTTGTAATGTCTCGAAAGAGGGCAGGAAAAAGACGCGCGGAGCCTGCCCGGCGTTCGAACGGGCAGTGACGAGAAAAGTCTGATTCCCGTGGAGCGGAGGTGCTGGTGAGAGGCTGGAGAGGGGACCGCGAATCGATGAGACTTGCAGATTCGACACACCGCCACGGCGCTGCTGCTGCTGCTGCTGCGAGAGCACACGAGGGGAGCGTGCGACGTGTGCGACGCCGGACCCCCAGCATGTGTCTGCGCCTTGGACTTGAAACTCCATTGTACAGACCGCGCCTGCGAGGAACGTGCCTGCGTTTGTGCTCTGGGCTTGAAAATCCTCTCTGCTGCCCGAATCAGCGGCGCGGTGCTGGCGGAACGAGCCACAGAGGCCGCCATGGCGAGCGCTGCCCGCTAGTTCGTGACACCGCTGCCAGTTAGGAATCGGAAAGCAAAGGAGCGAACGCGGAAACCGGGGGGGAAGAACTGCTAAAGCAGGAGAGAACGTGTAAAGAACTATTTGTCTATTTCAATTGTCCCAGAGTGGGCTCCAACCAGCGTGTGAGGAGCCGCAAACAAGCAAATGTCTACGAACCCAGGAATCACGAAACAGGCATTGCACCTGCGACGTGGCGGGACCTAGTAGGCTGAGGGAGGCAGCCATGGCGGAAACATGTAGCTTCAGAAAACCGTAGGGGAAATACGTCCTAGCTCTGGTGAAAAAACGTATGTGACGTACAAGCTGCTGATCACGTACATTCACGAAAAGGTTTGGCGTAACAGCGTTCGTAACCATTCGTCAAGCTCATTAACGAGAGAATTCTGGGTCTCCTGGGTGCAGATTAGGATACGCGACACGTGTGATGGTAACACAAAGTCGCGAGGTCAGCGCAATTGCCGAGTGCCACGTGTAGTATCAAATCACACCTCGAACATCAATCAGATGCCCGGTCAGCTAACACAAGTCCGTTTGAATCTCAACTGCCAATCGGCAGGACCTGCTTAGCTTTGAGCCAATCAGATTTGTTTTCGAATGTGAACTAAAATACTGGACAAGTGAAATGAAATATCCCAACCTCTGACGGAAAACATACAAGCCACAGAGAACCCTGATACACAACTGAAGCAACTACATAGTGGAAGGTGATTGCATCACTTTTACTGACCTAACACAAATCAGCATTCTGTTAGTGTACTACTTGTACCAATATCAAGATTTACTCCTAGTTCAGCAACATGCCCTTTTCCCATAGCAGTCCACATCTAGTGTAAAGTTCCTTGGCCAGCGGCTTACTACTCGTCAATGGTTTGGCCAAGCCAGGATCGACCCCGGGAGCGAGACGTGTTGGTGCGGGAATTAATGCTTGCACATCTCAGAAGCTTCTGGAACTCGGGCAGGCTGATTCTGCCGTCCCCGTCCGTGTCGGCTTCCGCTATCAAATTATCCAACGGGAAATTAACCTGGGCAGCCTGGGGTATTTACAAGGTGGGATAAGGTGGGAAAGGAGAAACACAGATGTGCTTGCATTCGATAACATGTGAACCGGGGAAAGCTCAGCTCCAACCAGCATGGGGGGGAGAGGCAGGGTTGGAGGGATAATCTGAGACTTGATACAGTACTTGAAGCCACTTATCACTCACAGATAATCTGCTTAGTATACCTGTCGTCATCATGGTCAGCACTGAAGTGGCGTCAGCACTGAAGTGGCGCCTTCCACCTGTACTCTACCTACCTCAAACTAGAACACAATAACAAGTCGACAGCCCCTCACCATACACAGCTCCTCGGCATCGATGTACCCGTCGTTGTCGCGGTCAAACTGGGCAAAGGCGGCCAAACACGTGTACCATAAGCTGTAACATACTCAGTTACAGCACTCAGCTCACACCCCTTACTCACCATGCGCAGCCCCTCAGCATCGATGCACCCGTCGTTGTCGCGGTCAAACTGTGGTGGTGCGGTCGACCACCTGAGATCGGATGGAACCTACGTATACCACACTGCACTCAGCATTCAGCAGACTTACCATCCTCAGCTCCTCCGCATCGATGTACCCATCATTGTCACGATCAAACTGGGCGAAGGCCGCTCGCGAGCGCTCCTGCCACTTGGTGGAGTCGGCCTCCTCTAGCTGCTGCACGTGCAGCGTTGCTGCTACGAATTCATCGAAATCGATTATGCCGTCGCAATTGGTGTCCATCTGAGCATTGGCGGGGGGCGGGAGGGGGGAGGGGGGGACGGAGAGGAGAAGGCTTGAAGGAGGCATTTCGAAAGGTATAAAACAGAGTAGAGGGGAGGGGGTAGGCCAGCCTCTAAGGAATGGCGCTCCTGTCACTTGGTGGAGTCGGCCTCCTCCACCTGCTGCACGTGCAGCGTGGCCGCCACGAATTCGTCAAAGTCGATAATTCCATCGCAGTTGGTGTCCATCTGATTGGTGAAAAAAGGGGGAGATGGTTGGAGGATTTGCAAATCCAGGCAAATGACAGAGGCACTGACGCATTTCATAAGGGGCATCCCAAATCCGGGTGCTTTTAAAACAGTCACAGAGAGCACTCACCGCTTGAAGGATCTGCAGCACTCTCGACTCCTTGTGAGGCATTTCAAGGCAAGTAAGTTGACAGAAGCGGGCATTGAGGCGTCTCAAGTTAGGGCTAATACTAGTATATGAGACATGCACTGAGCAATCACCGCTTGAAGGATCTGCAGCACTCTCGACTCCTTCACTTCGAATGGCAGGTCGTGACTCAGTGCCTGATGAAGGGGGTGGGGGGAAGAGAAAAGGGGGGAAGGAAACGGGGGGTGTGGGTTTACTTTGTTGACTTCAAATGTAAGGTCATGACCCAGTGCCTGATGTAAAAAGAGAGGAGGGAGGAGGAACCTGCACCTCCCTCCTTCCCCCTTTTTCTTTGCTCCCCTTTTCTCCCCCCTCCAGATCCCCCCTCCTTCCTCCCTCCACTCCCATCCCTTCTCCTCATCCCCCTCCCTGCTCTACTTCCCTACCCTCCTCCTCCCCTCCTCACCTGTATGATCTCATCGATCGTGATGGTGCCATTCTTGTTGATATCCATCGCATTAAACTGGTCCCTCAAAGCCTGCTTCTCGTACTTGGCCCTGCCCACTCCGGTCTCTCCCTTCCTCCTCCCTCTCCCTCTCCTCTCCCTCTTCCCATCGTTCCCCTCACCTGTCTGATCTCATCGATCGTGATCGTGCCATCCTTGTTGATATCCATCGCATTGAACTGATCCCTTAAAGCCTGCACCTCATTTTCCTCCAGTGTTGTCGCCAGGGCCTGTGGGGGAAGGAAGGCAGGGAAGGAAGGGTGAGTGTGGGCAGGAGAGAGTGGGGGGGTGGGGATGGAGAGCAGGGAGGAAGAAGCAGGAGAGCATGTGCCTGCACCTCATTTTCCTCCAGTGTTGTCGCCAGGGCCTGTGGGGGAAGGAAGGCAGGGAAGGAAGGGTGAGTGTGGGCGGGGGGTGTGGGGTGGCGGGGATGGGGAGCGGGAAGGAAGAAGTTGGGGCGGGGGGGTGTGGGGTGGTGGGGATGAGGAGCGGGAAGGAAGAAGCAGGGGATCGAGCAGGGCAGAAATGTCCGTTCCTGCCGAAATAGACCAACTGGTTGAGCTGAACTGGTCCCTCCAAGCCTGTACCTTCTGCCTGCCCCCTCTCACCTCCTTCGTGTGTGCGTGCGTCCCTGAAATTCCCCCCACCCACCTTGAGCGCCATCTGCTTGAGGCGCGAGTACTTGACAAACTCGCGCATGTTGGACAGCACACTGTGACGTCTGAGTGATGGCTCCATGAACCAGACAGACCAGCCGTGTGGCACTGCCCATCAGCTACACACACACATCCCCCCACCCACCTTGAGCGCCATCTGCTTGAGGCGCGAGTACTTAACAAACTCTCGCATGTTGGACAGCACTGCTATGTCCAGCGGGACTGACGACGCAGCATTGGGTATGGCACCTCTCACCTTGAGCACCACATCTGCCTGTCTCCCGGCGTGCATGTGTGTGTGCTTGCATACATGACATGCCTGCCCGCACTCATACCTTGAGCGCCATCTGCTTGAGGCGCGAGTACTTGACAAACTCTCGCATGTTGGACAGCACTGCTATGTCCAGCGGGACTGACGACGCGTCTCCTCCCTCCTTCACCCACTTGTGCGCTGAGAGGGGTATTGGGTGGGGAGGGGGGGGCATGGGAGGGGAGGAAGGGAGGCGTTCAAAGTTGGTTGGACAGCACTGCTATGTCCAGCGGGGATATGAATGCCTTCTTCCCTCCTTCACCCACTTGTGCACTGAGAGGGTTTGGGAGTGGGATGGGGAAGAGAGACGGGGGAACAGGGGAGAGGAGGAAGGAAGGCATTCAGGGGCGGTTGGACGGCACTGCTATATCCAGAGGGACTGACGACGCATCCCTTCCCTCCTTCACCCACTTGTGCGCTGCGTGGTTGGGGGTGTGTGGGGGTGTGTGGGGGGGGTTGTAAGTGGCCAAGCGAGGGGGGCAGACAGTCAGGGGTTGTCTGAAAGCACAGTTACTCTGGGCGCTGTTATGTCCAGCGGCACTGAAGACGCGTTGCCTCCCTCCTTCACCCACTTGTGTGCCGAGCGGAGGAGGGAGGGAGGAGGGGGTGGGGGGAGGGGTTGTTGGCAAACGCAACACAAGTCTTGGTTGGCGGTGGGTCAAACAGAGATTCTCTCACAACCAAGCCTTGTGTTGCAACCAAGGATTTTATTTCTAGCTGCTATTAGCAGAGATTTGGTGCAGGTTGGTGCGCTTGACTCAAAGGGTGTGTACTCACACAACGCTTGGGCGGCGGTGGGTCGAGCGCGGGGGTCCTTCTTCAGAAGCTTCTTCACAAAGTCCTTGGCGATGGCAGTGGCAGTGCAGGATAGTGATCTCGCTAGTCCAAAAAATGCATGCACATGCACTCGCGCACACACAGCAATACTAGCAGCCAGCGCGTTGACTCACACAAAGCCTGGGCGGCAGTGGGTCGGGCGCGGGGGTCCTTCTTCAGAAGCTTCTTCACAAAGTCCTTGGCGCTGGATGACACATTAGGCCATGGCTTCTCCCTGAAGTCAGGCCGCTTCTTCAGCACCTGAAGAGCAGTGAAGAGTGGTGGGGAACGGTAAGGTGCAGTGAGGTGGGATAAGGAGCGGTGATGAGTGGTGATGGGAGATGATGAGGGAAAAGGAAGTAAGGCCGTTTCCTCAGCAGCTATGTGAAGGGTACGCAGTGAGGGGTGCTGAGAGGTGGGAAGCGGTGTGGTGCAACAATGAGCAGTTATGAGAGGGGGGGGTGGGGGGGGGGGAGAATGTTGATGGGGCACAAAAGAGCTTGGCTCTGATAACACGTGATGTCAACAGTGTCCAACCCTTCCCTCACAATATCGTCCCCTTTGTTTCCTTTCTACCATCTCCCTCTCCCCCTCTCACCACCTCGATGAATATCCCCGCCTCCGTTCTATCGCAGAACGGCCGCCGGCCAGACAGTAAAATGTAGGTGATGATGCCGATGCTCCACACATCACTCTCCCTTTCTATCTCTACCTCGCTTACCACCCCTACCTACCGCTCCATTCCCCTCCCACCGCCCCTGTCACCTCCCTCGCCCTTCCTCTCACCTCATTGAATATCCCCGCCTCTGTTCTATCCCAGAAGGGCCGCCTCCCTGACAGCAAAATATACGTGATAACCCCGATGCTCCACACGTCACTCTCCGGCCCCGACCGCCGCTTGAGCACCTCAGGGGCGACATAGTATGCACTGCCCACCACGTCCGTGAAATGCTTGCCTGGGGGGCCAAAAGAGGAGAGATAAGGGGGGTTGTGGGGGTCTGTGAAGTGCTTGCGTGGAGGGAGAAGACGAGGGGAGATGGGAGAGTTGTGAGAAAGGAACACATGCGCCAATAGCACACACACCCGGCATTGCCATACCCACCCACGTGCAGCACTCACCGGGTTTTCTGAAATCCGAGAGGCCAAAGTCGGTGGCTTTAAGGAGCGCATCTTCTGCCTTGGACTTGAAAAGAAAATTCTGCAGGGGTGGGAGGGGGGGGGAGGGACAGAGACCGGAGAGGGGAGAGGGGGGTGGAGGGAGAAGGGGAGGGTGAGTGAGGTAAGGGAGGAAGGAGAGGAGAGGGATTGGAAAGGAGGTGACAGTGGATGAAAGGAGGGAGCAAGGGGAGAGCGAAAACATGAGGAGAACCAGAGGGGAAGAGGGGGAGAGGGGAGGGGGAGGAGGGAGTGTGGGAGTAAGGGAGGAAGGCAAGAAAGGCACGGAGTTGAATGATTCTGTGCAAGTGGCACTTGGCCACCACGCTCAGCAATCTCGTGTTGTGCGTCCTACGTCTCTCTTTCTTCACGCCCGTCCCCCCCTTGCCTCTCCCTTCCACGCCCCCCCTCTCTCTCTCTCTCTCGAATGGTCCTTGCATTACTTATATGGGTGGTACAATGGAAGATGCAGACACAAGCAAGACAAACATCCAAACCGGTATCCTATCCACCACTAGTCCCCTACCTACCCCCCCCCCCCCCCCGGCCGACCCTACTGGTCGAACGGGGCCTCGATCAGCTGGTGCCTCCCTCCCTCCCTCCCTCCCTCCCTCCCTCCCTCCCTCCCTCCCTCCCTCCCTCCCTCAATCCCTCAATCCCTCAATCCCTCAATCCCTCAATCCCTCAATCCCTCAATCCCTCAATCCCTCCCTCCCTCAATCCCTCAATCCCTCAATCCCTCAATCCCTCCCTCCCTCAATCCCTCAATCCCTCCCTCCCTCCCTCCCTCCCTCCTCCCTCCCTCCCTCCCTCCCTCCCTCCCTCCCTCCCTCCCTCCCTCCCTCCCTCCCTCCCTCCCTCCCTCCCTCCCTCAATCCCTCAATCCCTCAATCCCTCCCTCCCTCCCTCCCTCAATCCCTCAATCCCTCCCTCCCTCCCTCCCTCCCTCCCTCCCTCCCTCCCTCCCTCCCTCCCTCCCTCCCTCCCTCCCTCCCTCTCTCTCAAACGGTCCTTTGTATTAATTCAGCAGGGGTACAAACATGCGGTGCTATCCATGATAACCTCCATCCCTTAAGCCCCAAAACTCACCACTCTTCTCCCCCCCCTGAGTGACCCTCTAGCCCTCCAGCGTGTGGAGGATGTCCCCCAGGTGCAGCGGCCAGGGGTCCGCTGCCATCTGGGGGTGCGCTGCCTCGATCCCAGCCCTGGCCTTGGTGTGCAGGGCATTCGCCTGGGAGCGCTGGAGGGCCACTGACCAGCGCTGGCTGAAGTGGCAGGCCATCTTCTTGGCCGATTTCGCCAAGGGGTTGGCCCTGAACCGGTTCCTAGCTGCTGCTGTGGCCAGCAGCTTCAGGAACGCAGTCGTGGTGGGCGCGTTTGCCCCGTAGGTCTCGACGGCTAGGGCGCAGAACACCACGTGTTCCGTGTGTCGGTAGTACTCCCGCCTCCTTCCGCCTCTGTTGGAATCCCTCTCTCTCTCTCTCTCTCTCTCTCTCTCTCTCTCTCTCTCTCTCTCTCTCTCTCTCTCTCTCTCTCTCTCTCTCTCTCTCTCTCTCTCCTCGGGCTTTAAGTCACGGTGCACAACCCTGTGCAGGTGGCGTTTGGCCAAGTCGCTCTGTGGTGTGCGCCTTCTGTCTTTCTCTCTTTCTTCCATCTGCCCCCTTCTCTCTCGGTTCAAGCGCGCCCGTCCCCTTGCCTCCCACTTTTACCCATCTCTCACCTCGGGCTTTAAGTCGCGGTGAACAACGCCGTGCAGATGGCATTTGGCCACCACGCTCAGCATCTGCCGCACCACTCCTGCTGCATCCTTCTCTGAATACCGATTTTCGCGCCTGCTCGCGTTTAACCCCAAAAAAGGAAGGGAGGGGGGAACGAGAAAATGGGGAAGGCAACAGGGGAAAAAGGGTTAGCATGCTGAAACGATTTATCATAACTGCTTACTCCCCATTCTACATTTCCCTTCCCTGCCAATTTCATCCCCTCCCTTCCCCTTGCTTGTCTCACATTCGGTCCTGGCCCCTGCACCGTCTTCCTTTGTTTCCCGTCCCCTGTAAAGTTTACTTCCCACCCATTCACTTTCCCTAGTCTTGAATTTTATCCCCCAAGCTTACTTGCTAAGGATTCGGTCGAGGAGTTCGCCACCCTCGCAGATTCTGCCAAGGGGGAAGCGAGGGGAGAGTGAGCGGATGGGGGGTGAGGATGGGGAGGAGAGGAGGAGAGGAGCGGTAAGGAAAGGACGGGAAGAGAAGTAAAAGGAGCAGTCAGGAGCGAGACGGGGGGAGAGAGAGGAGGAAAAAAGGAGAGGGCGGTGGAAATGACGTGAGAGGATGGGAAGAACGAGAGCAGAGATAGAGTGTGAAACATGCGTTTATAATGCACTCACTCCTGCAAATGTACATAAAATAGGTGCCCTCAAAGATGTCGACAAACTGCACCTCAGTACACTCCGTACCCAGTATAGCATAGTGCACTCACTCCATGCAGGTGTACACAAAGTCGGTGTCCTCAAACACGTCAATGAACTGCACCACGTTGGGATGGCCCGACATCAGCTTCATTATCGCCACCTCAGTACACTCCATACCCGCCATAGTGCACTCACTCCCTACCCGCTATAAGCACTCACTCCATGCAGATGTACACAAAGTCGGTGTCCTCGAACACGTCAATGAACTGAACCACGTTGGGATGGCCCGACAGCAGCTTCATTATCGCCACCTCCCTTCTCACGTCCTCCACCGCTATAGGCAGCTTCATCTGGTAAGTTGGGGGTGGGGGAGAGTTGAGTGGTGAGAGAAAAGGGTTTGAGAGCTGCGTTTTACACGACCGCTTCATCCTCCGCACATCCTCCACTGCTATAGGTAGCTTCATCTGTTAGTGTGGGGGAGCGATGAGTGGTGGGAGAGTTATGGGGGGAAAAGACGTTACATGTCGATACGTTAGTAATCTATCTTTTTTTTTCTTTCGTTTTGAGACATTTCGAAACACATGCCACTCGCGTGCACGCACTGATTCGTTATGAGCACCTCCTTCGTACGCACTTGCCACTCGCGCGCTGGTGAATGCTGAACTGACTCATAACTGACTCAGCTGCTTCTTTCACTCTCGCGCTGCGCACCTGCTTCGTTACACGCACCTGCTTCATTATACGCCTGCCTCGTTACACGCACCCGTCTCGTTACACGCACCTGCTTCTTCTCGATCGCCTTCGCTGCTACCCGCTCGCCCGTGGCTAGTTGAATCGACTCGTACGTGGTGCCGAATTGCCCGTGACCCAACTTGCTTCTTTCACTCTCGCTCTACCGCTTGCCTCATTATACGCCTGCCTCGTTACACTCACCTGTTTCATTATACGCCTGCTTAAAACGCACCTGCTTCTTCTCGATCGCTTTCGCTGCCACCCGCTCGCCCGTGGCTTGTTGAATCGACTCGTACGTCGTGCCGAATTGCCCGTGACCCAGCTCTCTGCCCAGCTTATAGTGTGCCTCGAAGTCTCGTTTATAGCCGAAATCCGTTCGCAACCCTAACGGGATCGTCGTGTCGTTCTTATCGTATTTCGCGAATTGTAACGCGGCTCCGTCAACCGCGGTAGCAGCACCCGCGTTATTTTCCGCTTCTTTCCCCGCTGATGTTCCTGTTGGTATACTCGCATTTGCATCTGATCCTGTGGCAGTCCCTGCTCCTCCTCCTGCTGTTCCTGCTGCTTCCGCGCCTCCCGCTGATGCTCCTCCCACCCCATATGAACCCTCATTTCCACTTTTCCCTGGACTTGACGGCCCGGCAGCTTTCACTTCATCTGTACTTGCCGGCTTCGCATGCACGGCAGCTGGAGCCGTCTGAGTTGCGTCGGCACCGGCTGGCGGTGCTTTGGACGCGTCAGGCCGCCGCTCCTTGCTCTTCGACAAGCACGAGCCCATGCTGCTGATTCCCTACTGGTTCCTAACCTAGCGTTCGCGCAGTAATATAACAGTAGTGTTCGTGGCGTAGCGTCTATAGTCGCTGTACAGTAAATAAATACGGAACGCACAAGCTCCTTTCTGACCTAGACAGTGCCTGGGAGTTCAGGTATACAGTGCGTGCACCGCTGGTCCTATTTTTTGTCTACGAACGCAAATGTACGAGGTCAACGAAAAGACTACGATAATCTGTTTTTCCTAGGACCTTTCTGACCTAAGCTGTGCGTGGTCAATCTCGGTTTCCGACATTGACGGGAAATTGAACAGATGAAGCCAGCCGTTTCATAATTCGGGAGCACATCTCAACTCATACAGTGCCCTCGATTCCGTGACTCAACGGGAGCAAGCGCTTTTCAATTCTCCCAATGTCAGTGTGATGATGCCAGGCAACGTAAGTGATAGTGCTCACTGCAGAGTTGGCCTAAAATATACAAGGACGCGGCATATTCTGTTTGAAGTGAAGACGAATCAGGGCAATGTTGCGTAGATACTCGAGCATCAAACAGGAGGAACTGTGGACCGTGGAGGATGTCCAAACGAAGGAAACGATTTGTGACCGTTTTTGGAAGTCCAATTTGTGAAGGGGGAAGACTGTTCGGTTCGGGGAAACATCTGGGCTTGGAGAGGTGTAGGCGGAAGAAGAGTGTTGACAGAAGAATTGTTTGCGGAAGATTTGTAGGCGGAAAAGCTGTGGCCGGAAGGGCTGAGTGGGACGTGACTGGACGGGAAAAATGCAGGCGCGAGCTCAGTCAGCCGGTTAGCGTATCGTTTTTTTCGCAAAGACCATCTGCGAGGGGGACGAAACGGAATGGCTGCCGCTGGAGCAAAATCTGCCACAGTTTCTTCTGTCGAACCTTACTGTACATGCCTTTTCCGTCCACTACAAGAAACATGAGGGCTGGCGTGGCGTGCCTGAGCATAAACGGTGGGTCGCCGAATGGGCAGCTAAAACGTCTGCAAACGGTTGCTAGAAACGGGAGAGCGGTAGGTTTTGACTGGCGGGAGGGGGAGGGGAGGGGGGGGGTGGGGGGAAGAGGGGATATCCCGGGAAGCTGTCTCAGGAAGGAGGGAAGACAGGCCAATAGGAAGGGGGAAGGAAGGTGAATGGGTGGGTGGTTGCGCTGGTGCGGGGAAACTGAGACTTTTGTAGCGCTCTGATATTCGTCTTCCGCCTACGCACTTGCTTGGGGGGAGTTTCGAAATGAATTTCCGTGTCGCCCACTGGCAAAGTTTCTCGTGGAATTGGGGGGACCATTTCGTGTTGACACGGCCTCAAGCAAGATAGTGGAGCATGGTCAGCTCTTTATAGTGCAATGAAGTCAGCACTACACCTGTCAAATATAAATGATATAGATTCAGTTATATACGATAAACATTGGCAAAGTAATTATAGAGTTAAAAGCATTTCATAATACATTTACGATCATATAATCGGATAATATATAGCAGAAAAAACATTCTAGCTAACATATTAAGTCTGATTGACTACCTACTTGTACATATGGGAGATGGTATGGTAAGCATTATGTGTGGTTGTGCAGTCATACTGGCTGTATCGTCATGGCAACACTGCAGCCACTCGAGAAAGGTCATATGATCAATAATCCCTGCCGCTCGTTATAGGCAAGTGAAACTGGGCTGCGTGTGGTGTTGAGTGATTGTAGGCCTGCGCCTCGCGCATATAGGAGCATTTCATGTTGTTGCGATTGGTCCATTCGCTACTGTTGCGTCTGCTGTAGCGTCTGGACCAGTGGCTGACGTCACATCTCAAGCCTCGACCAATCGTTGATTGGTTGTCCCGCGCCTTGGTGGCCATTGCCCAAGTTGATTTTGCATCTTGTTCGGGACGCGAATCGGCTCGAGCCGAGACAGACACGTCATAAACGATACGCGCACCATGTACAGTATCGGACCGAACAGCTGTCACACATTTCACACCACGCAGGGCAGGTACACCCTCTTTCTCGCCATACTGACGTCCGCTATACTGACTTCCAGAGTGAAAAAGCTCGGTTGAGGCTGGTTTATTTAGGTTCTGGTATGGTTTATTTGGGCAAATCGAATAGGACAAGGCCAGCCTGCCAGTTACGCGCGGGTCAGTGTAGCGAGAAACAGGGTGTAATAGAATCACCGCCGGGGGTGTCTCGTCACCCACCCTTGGGATGGCGTTTCGGAAGCTGTGCATCAATGGCACACAAGGGAATTTTCATAGCTGGTATATCCCCTTTCAGTGAAGTTTTTGACGGGCCCAACTAAACGTTCCCCCATCAATACGCATAAACGGTCAGTCACAGTGTGTTTCCCTCGCTCGCTCATGATTCGTATTCATTCCAAACCCTTTTCGAAACATTTTGGTTCTAGCTACAAGGTTTACGTGAAAGAAGCCACTCTGGGATGGGTGTCCCAGACTTCATTATCTTTTCGTTCCACATTCCCCACATTCACACTCCCCAATCTCCCCCCCACCCCCCCCCCCCCCCCCCCCTCTCCCCTTTTCCCTTCCCCCTCACCTCTCCTTCCCCGAAAACGAATTTGCAAAGAACCTTCCGCTCTCACCAACTCATCCCCCCTCCTACCCTCCCCGCCTGTGCGATTCCACAACAGCTGTGCGCTCGACTCTTTCGCGCATTGTTCCCCACAGCACGCACACGCATCTCCCCTCGATTGGACCACCCGCGTCGAGTCTCGTCTCGATTGGAGTCGAGTCTTCCAAACAAACCGACTCCAACCCAACTGATTTGAGCTTGTTTTCCCAGCTGCTTCAGCGCCGAACGGGATGAGCTGCGCGTAGAGACAAGCGCGACTCGACGAATGTGATGTGGATGTGATGCAGAACAATTTCCCGCACCCTGCTCGCTCTTCCCCAGGGACTTTCCACCACGACTGAAGGCAGTCGGGCGATTCTCTCGAGTGTATGCGGGTGTTTGCGGAAGGGTGGAAGGAAGGCGGTTTCCGCCAGAAACACATCGGCGGAACATGGCAATGCCTTTGTTATTGGGTTTGAGTGATTGGCTCGTCTTTTCCCTCTTGGAATCTCAGAAATACATTAGCTTGCGGAGGTCGGTCTATGACTGTTGGTCAGTGAGCCTGTTCGGTGGGTGCGATTGATTCATGCGCTCATTGCTCGATCGAATAGACCAACATATAGATTGAAGCACCTCCATTCGTAAAGCTGGTTGCGGGTGCTTACGGGCAATCGAGTCGAGACGAGACCCCCGATCCGCCTACTTGATTGACGCGATACTGTTTTCAGCTAGTGTGATTTATCGAAGTCAAGAGTGCTAGATCATACGCTCAAGTCCAGTAAGGAGTCTCGAGAGTTCGTACCGCCTTAGTACTAAATCATACTTTACGCTATACGGTAGTTCCTTGGGCGTCTTCGCGATTGGACACGTCAGCTCTGACAGCCTTATCTACAATCATGGACACGTCGGATCCAGTCGTTTTCGCCAGCGTAGCCACCGCGGCGCTCGTGCTCTTCCTGTTTATATGGCGTATCGTCTTCTTCTTTACCGCGGACGGTACGAGCTTCCCATTACCCGTCCTGCTCGTCCTATTCATCCGCTGCGTTTTCGTCTTCCCCACGGCTGACGGCAGGAAGTTCAAACGTGCTAATATTGGATCGATCTGTTTGTTCTAGAACCTTGCTGTCCGTCGTGTCGTGGTATTCTTTACCGCGCCGCGTGGTACGACTTAGTCGCCTAAAAAATGGTTGTCTGGCGTATCGTCGTCTTCTTCGCCGCGCGTGGTACAAAGTTCGTTCTGCAGTGTCCCGTGCGCCACCTGAACGACACGTGCACTAAACGTACCGCAAGTTCGTTCTGCAGTGTCCCTTGCATCTCTTCACCGCATCTCTCCTTCGCATCTTCTCCGCATCTCCCGCGTATCTCCCCCGCACCCCCCCACTCATCTCCCCCGAATCTCCCGCGCATCACGTGTCCCTCGCGCTCCCCGCGTTACCGCAGCGGACTTGACGCTGCTCCTCAAGGGCCCGCCGCCGGAAGGGGCGTTCGAGGACAAGGTGGTGTGGATCACGGGCGCCAGCCAGGGCATCGGTTAGTGTGGCTTAGTCATAGTGCCAGTCCTGGTTTATTCTGAGTATTTCGAGTCGTCTCACTCACACCACCCAAGGGGCGTTCGAGGACAAGGTGGTGTGGATCACGGGCGCGAGCCAGGGCATCGGTGAGTCTCATTCAGACTTAATACCAGTCAGGTAGTGTCTCGGAATACTCAGAATTAGACGTCAGAACCATCGATGCTCCTCACGGGGCCGCCGCCCCAAGGGCCGTTCGAGGACAAGGTGGTGTGGATCACGGGGGCGAGCCAGGACATCGGTGAGTCCCATTCAGACTCAGTACCAGTCAGGTAGTGCCCATGAAATTCTCGTGAACTAGACTTATGAATCATCGTTACTCCTCAAGGGCCCGCCGCCGGAAAGGGCGTTCGAGGACAAGGTGGTGTGGATCACAGGGGCGAGCCAGGGCATCGGTTGATGTAAATGACTCTCCTCTACTTTGCAGGAACTGGGAATTGTTCTAAACGATAGAGCTCTGTCTTAGCTTTCCAACGAGCCGTCAATTGCTTCGTTCGCCTGAGAAACGAGCGAGCTATAGCTGGAAACGTGAAGACTATGCTCTATGTTGAAGGATAGGAATCTCTCTGGATTTTGTGTTCGAATGCACTTCATACAAAGTGATTCAGAATGTTCAGTATATCATGCAATACAAAAGCAAACACATTTATATGAACTGCAAAACGTCGAATCGCACATGTAACCTCGAATCGCGGAACACTCGAATGTTCGAGTAACATCGAAGGGGTGAAATTCGACTCTCGAATTTCACCGAATCGAATTCTCCCTGAGTCTCGATTCATCTTGTGTTGCCATGTGGCACCAATCGAGTGGGTCTTCCGAAGTCAACCCACACACTTCGTGAAACCTGCAGCTCTCTCAAGCGGTGAGCACCGAAACACATTCGGTGGGTTGGGGGCATATTAATTGCCCCACCACCGTTTGCTTCTAACTCACGCGACCTCCAACACTCCCCCTTGCACCCAACCCACTAGGTGTGCAATCCAACATGCTCGTAGCATGCACGGGACGGATCTTTAGGGGGTAGTTCCATGAGAGGATCCATGTGTTCATCATCACCCATGGTTGCGAAGCAAAATGCCGCCCCCTCCTTATCCAACTTCCCAACGGCTACCGTAGCATAGTCGGCGTACTTGGAGGGAGGACGAACCTCACGACGCTCGCGGGTCAAGGCCAATGGTAGGGAGGAAGGTGTGGAGGTAGTTGCCGCCTCGGTAGGTGACACCTCCACGACATCATCAACGCTCTCCTCGTTGTTCTCTCCCCCTCCATCGGCTTCCTTCTCCACTTGAGGTGGAGTCTCACTCTCTTCAACCTCCTCTTGTGGCGGAAGGATGAAAGTGAGTTGTTGAGTGGGTTTCTCCTTCGACGGGAACTTGTCTTCATCGAAGACCACGTCCCGAGACGTGACGACACGCTTTTCACCCAAGTCCCACACTCGCCATGCACGCTCGTTTGGCGCAACTCCCAAGAAGATCGCCGCACGAGCTTTTGGTTGCAACTTGTGGCGAAGAGGATCCGGTATATGGTAGTAGCAAAGGCACCCAAAGGTGCGTAGGCGGGATAGGTTCGGCTTCGTTCCGGTCCATGCTTCGAACGGATTCATTCCCGGTAGCACCTTTGTCGGCACACGATTACGAATCCATGCCGCTAGCGCACTCGCCTCTCCCCACCACTCGTTCCCAAGCTTGGAGTGTTGAAGTAGTGAACAAACGGCTTCCACCAACGTGCGATTAAGCCGCTCCGCCGCTCCATTTTGTTGGGGTGTGTAGGGTGTTATGACGTCGTGCTTTATGCCCTTGCTCTTCATCCATTTCTCAAGTTCCGCGTTCACGAATTCGCCCCCACCGTCGGTGCGAATACACTTGATCCGCTTCTTGTTGTCGTCGCAAACATCGAGCGCCCACTCTTGAATCGCCTTGGCCGCATCTCCCTTAGCCTTCAAGAGTCGGGTCCAACACATCCGCGTCGCGTCGTCGAGCATCACCAAGAGGAACCGCGCTCCTCCCTTTGATGCATGTCGCATCGGTCCACACACGTCCATGTGAACAAGCGCAAGTGGGTCCTTAGCGAGGGGTGACGTTCGGCTACCAAATAGCTTGCGAGCCATTTTTCCTTCGACACACGCCGCGCACACGCCCTTCTCGTCGTCGCCGGCGATCACGTCAAGTCCCTTCACAAGTCCTTTGTTGGCCAACTCCTTGACCGAGTCGTAATTGGCGTGCGCAAGTCGATTATGCCACGCCTTAAGAGTTGCCTTGGAGCCTTGCGCCACGTTCGATGAAGCCACTCTCGGGTACGTCTTGAGTTGGTAGATATCTCCATTGAGAACCCCTTGCGCGAATTGCTCCCCCTTCCAAAAGAGGTTCATCTTCGCACCGTCGATGGTGGCGATCACGCCCTTCTTCGCCAGTTGCGGGACGGATAGAAGGTTCACCTTCACCCCCGGGACGTGAAGCACGTTCGTGACGTCCACCGGTCCGCTATCGACGATGAGGCGCGTACTCCCAACTCCAACCACCGGTAGAGATTCGTTGTTTCCGAACACGATGCTCGTGACGTCTCCCGGAGCGCCAATGTTGTTGAGGAGCGACGCCGAGTGCGTCATGTGTTGCGTTGCGCCGGTATCGAGGAACCACGCGTCGCTTGGAGTTTTGTTCCCGTTGCCGGCCACTAACACGAGCGACTCGTTTGAATCATCGGCCTCGCCGAATGCCGTGTGCGCGTTGCCCTCTTCGTCCCGCGCCTTCGATGGAGTCCAATCGCTCGGGCGCTTCCGACACTCACGCCAAAAGTGTCCCGGTTTGCGGCAATAGTGACACTTGCCGCGATGCTCGCTCCCACCCGACGATTCATTCGTCGCACCCTTGCTCCACTTGGACTTCTTTCCGGAACTCCCTCCGGAGTACATGGCGGTCCCCTCGCTCTCATTCACGAATTGTCGGCGACGTGATTCCTCATGGAAAAGCCGACCGACCACCATTTCCTTCGTCCAAGTGCCTTGCACGCTATCGAGTGTCGTAATCACCGTCGACCACTCTTCCGGAAGGCCGCAAAGCAAGGTGAGAATCCAATCCTCCTCCGTGACCGTTCCACCGAGGTCCATGAACGATTCCCCGAGTTCCTCCACACGAGTCGCATACTCGTGCATCGATTCGCCCGCGCGCATCTTCACCGTGTAGAACGCATTCCGGGCTAGGATCTTGCCGTGGAGAGTCTTGTTCACGTGGATGGTCTCGAGCCGCTTCCACGCTTCATGCGCCGACGCTTCGAGCTTGATGCACATGCGCACCGAGCTCACGAGATTGATGCCGATGCGCGAAATCAACGTAGCGAACGCCTTTTGGTCCTTCTTCTTCCATGCCGCGATGTCGCTCTCGTCGTCCGGCTTCTTCTCCGTTCCATCGAAGAATCCCCAAAGTCCCCGCTCCATCATGAGCACTTGGAACTTAAACTTCCACGCGGAGTAATTTTGTCCCGTGAAAATCGGTACCGCCGACGTGTCGAACATCGTCGCGGTTGCCCAGGGTTCGCCGGTATTTACAACGACACCATCCAACGAAGTGCGGGAGGCCTCGCTTGACGTCATCATGCTTGCTCCTTGTCGCGCGCGTAGACTCCTCCGACCAGCTCTGATACCACTGATGTAAAGGACTCTCCTCTACTTTGCAGGAACTGGGAATTGTTCTAAACGATAGAGCTCTGTCTTAGCTTTCCAACGAGCCGTCAATTGCTTCGTTCGCCTGAGAAACGAGCGAGCTATAGCTGGAAACGTGAAGACTATGCTCTATGTTGAAGGATAGGAATCTCTCTGGATTTTGTGTTCGAATGCACTTCATACAAAGTGATTCAGAATGTTCAGTATATCATGCAATACAAAAGCAAACACATTTATATGAACTGCAAAACGTCGAATCGCACATGTAACCTCGAACCGCGGTACACTCGAATGTTCGAGTAACATCGAAGGGGTGAAATTCGACTCTCGAATTTCACCGAATCGAATTCTCCCTGAGTCTCGATTCATCTTGTGTTGCCATGTGGCACCAATCGAGTGGGTCTTCCGAAGTCAACCCACACACTTCGTGAAACCTGCAGCTCTCTCAAGCGGTGAGCACCGAAACACATTCGGTGGGTTGGGGGCATATCAATTGCCCCACCACCGTTTGCTTCTAACTCACGCGACCTCCAACATCGGTGAGTGTAATTCAGGCATGTAGGTATAAGGTTAGGGAGTGGACGCCCGTATCCTATCTAGGGCTGTCCTTGCCACCTCTTTCCTCTCCCCCTTTTCCTTGCCCACCCCCCGCGCGACCTCCCCTATTCCCTCGCCCCCCCGCCACCCCTTCGCGCCCCGCTCTGGCCCTTCCGCCTACCAGGGCAGGAACTGGCGCAGCGTTTCGCGGCGATGGGCGCGCGCCTAATTCTCTCCTCGCGCTCCGCGGAGCGCCTGGAGGCGGTGCGCGAGACGTGCCGCGGGAAGCACGCGCCGGAGGGGATAGTGGTGCTGCCGTTCGACCTTAAGGGGGGCGCGGACGTGCTGCGCGGCGCAGTGCGCCAGGCGGAAAGCGCGTTCCTCGGGGGGGAGGGGGCGTGCGGAGGGGGGGAAGAACCCTGCGGGGTTGACGTGCTGGTTCTGAATGCTGCCCATCTGCGCCCGGTGAGTCCCCTATCCTGAACGCTGCTGGTCCTGAGGCGCCTCAAATGTAGGCGGAAATTGCTTTTCGCCAGGCGGGAGGGAAGGGGGGGTGGTGGGGTGGGCGTGGGGAAGAGGAAGAGGGGGTCGCGCGCGAGGTGGGGGAAGGGGCGTGCGGGGCTGACGTGCTTGTTGTCATGAATCCGTGCTTGGTTAGTGGCCTATCCTACGTACAACAACCCCCTCCTCTCCCCTCTTCTAGTCTCTCCCCGCTTCCCTATGCCGCCACCAAACGCGCTCTGCACGGCTACTTCCCCTTCCCCCCTCCCTCTTCCCTCTGTCTCTCTCTTCTACTGCCGTAGCCTCAGCCTCCCTCCGTCGCACTCTCCCACTCACACTTCTCCCATCCCCCCCCCCCCCCCCCCCCCCCCTCCTCGTCTCGCTTCGCCCCTGTGCATAAGCTCACATGTGAGGACACTCCAGAGGACACTCTTCGGGTAAGCCCCCCTCTCTCCCAACTCTCGTCTCTCTCTTCTGCCACGTGCAGAAACAGAAAGCCACGTGTGAGGACACTCCCGAGGACACTCTTCGGGTAAGCCCCCCTCTCTCCCAACTCTCGTCTCTCTCTTCTGCCACGTGTGAGGACACTCCCGAGGACACTCTTCGGGTAAGCCCCCCTCTCTCCCAACTCTCGTCTCTCTCTTCTGCCACGTGCAGAAACAGAAAGCCACGTGTGAGGACACTCCCGAGGACACTCTCCGGGTAAGGTTCACTTTCCTTCCTCGTTGTAAGCACAGAGAAACCCCCCCACCCCACCTTCCCCCCCCCTCTCCCGCCACCCCCGCCCCCGCGTATCTCTTCTCTCATCTGCCGCCTAAGCTAGCGCACATGTGACGACCTTTGAGAAGGAGACGGAGGGATGACTTTTGAGACGTCTCAAATGACGTGAAGATGGAGACGGAGGGAGAGAGGTCTTTTGAGGCGCCTCAAAAGTCGTCTAGCACAAATGTGACTTTTGAGGCGCCTCAAAAGTCGTCTAGCACATATGTGACTTTTGAGGCGCCTCAAAAGTCGTCTAGCACATATGTGACTTTTGAGGCGCCTCAAAAGTCGTCTAGCACATATGTGACTTTTGAGGCGCCTCAAAAGTCGTCTAGCACATATGTGACTTTTGAGGCGCCTCAAAAGTCGTCTAGCACATATGTGACTTTTGAGGCGCCTCAAAAGTCGTCTAGCACATATGTGACTTTTGAGGCGCCTCAAAAGTCGTCTAGCACATATGTGACTTTTGAGGCGCCTCAAAAGTCGTCTAGCACATATGTGACTTTTGAGGCGCCTCAAAAGTCGTCTAGCACATATGTGACTTTTGAGGCGCCTCAAAAGTCGTCTAGCACAAATGTGACTTTTGAGGCGCCTCAAAAGTCGTTTAGCACATATGTGACTTTTGAGACGGAAGGAGGGAGGTAGTGCTAGCTCATCTCACGCACGCACCCTCACGCACTACCTCCCTCCCTCCGTCTCCTTACTAACCGCCCCTCCCCGCCCATCCTCTCCCTCCTCCACCCCTTCCCCCTTCCCATCAGGGCATGTTAGAGGTCAACGTGGTCGTCACCATTGGGCTCACGCGCTACCTGTCCCCCCCCTCCTCTTCCGCACACCCCCCTTCCCCCCTCTCCCTCCTCTCCCTTTCCTACCCCACTCGTCCCTCTCCCCCCATCAGGGCATGCTAGAGGTCAACGTGGTTGCCACAATAGAGCTCACGCGCCACCTCCTGCCGTGCATGATGCAGCGCAACAAGGGGCAGATTCTCGTGGTGAGTGGTGTTGCTGGTGGTGGAAGGGACTGGTGAACGGGGTACAATACAAGGGAAAAGTATGTGCTGTCTTGTGTAGAGCAGCTCACGCGCTACCTACTGCCGTGCATGATGCAGCGCAACAAGGGGCAGATACTCGTGAGTTTCCCAGCGGAATGTGCATGCATGAAAATCTTTAAGGCAGACGTTTGGGTAAGTGCACTTAGGTACAATATCCGTGCACCTCTGGTTCCCCCCATCCCAACCCATCCCATCCCATCCCATCCCATCCCATCCCATCCCATCCCATCCCATCCCATCCCATCCCATCCCATCCCATCCCATCCCATTCCAGTCCCTCCTGCTTCTTCCTACAGGTGAGCAGTGCAGCGGGCAAGCTCCCCGCGCCCACGCAGGGCGTATACGCCGCCACCATGCATGCTCCTTGCTCTCTTCCTCCTTTTGATATCCTCCTCACTCCCTCCTCCCCCTTCCTCTCCTCCCCTAATCAGGTGAGCAGTGCAGCAGGCAAGCTCCCCGCGCCCACTCAGGGCGTATACGCCGCCACCAAGCACGCCCTGCATGGGTACTTCAACACGCTGCGGTACGAAGCGGTGCAGCACGGTGTGGCTGTCACGCTCGTGTGCCCCGGCCCGATCGCCACTGAGGGCTCGGCTGAGGGGGCAATCAAATCCGCCTAGAAGCAACCTGCTGATCAGGCACATGCCGCAACTGCTGCTGGGGAAGACGAGAAGGTGAGCGGGGGGTTGGAGAGTGAGTGGCTGTGCTGAGTCTTGAGACGTCACAAGGGCCGATCGCCACTGAGGGCTCAGCTGAGGGGGCAGTCAAATCCGCAACCAAGCCCTCCGCTGATCAAGTACATGTTCCTGCTGCTGCTGCTGCTGCTGCTGCTGCTGCTGCTGCTGCTGCTGCTGCTGCTGCTGGGGGAGATGAGAAGGTGAGCTGGGAAACTGAGTGACAGGGCGGGTGAATGGGTGAGTGGGTGAAGGCTCAGCTGAGGGGGCAATCAAGTCTGCGTCCAAGCCCTCCGCTGATCAAGTACATGTTCCTGCTGCTGCTGCTGCTGCTGGGGGAGATGAGAAAGTGAGTGCGGGACTGTGTGGTGGGTGAGTGTGGGTGGGTGGGTGGGTGGGTGAGTGGGCGAGTGCGTGAGTGGGTGAATTGGGTGGATTTGCTCATGCCTTTCCTTCCTTCCCCCCTTCCATCTAGCCCTCATTCCCCACACCTCACTCCCCCCACATATCTCTCCCCTTTCCATTTCCTCTTCTCAGGCCTCGCGCATGCCAGCATCGCAATGTGCTGAGCTCATTGTGAGCGCTGCTGCTTGCTCCTCCCTCTCCCATTTGAGTCTGCATCCCACCCACTGTTCTGCCTCTTGTCCCCCACATCCTCTTGTCCCCCACATCCTCTTGTCCCCCACATCTCGCTCCCCATTTCCCTTCTCTCTCCACAGGACTCGCGCATGCCAGCATCGCGATGTGCAGAGCTCATAGTGAGCGCTGCTGCTTGGAGGCTAGAAGAAGCATGGATCTCCAGACATGTGAGTAGGGACAAAGTAGGGGCAAAGTAGGGCAGTACTTTGCTGCCTGCCACGTGCTCACACTGTTTTGAACCTCTGCTGAAGCTTCTCCCATTTTCATGAAGCTGAACTTCATGAGCCTCTGCTGAAGCTTCTCCCATTTTCCCACTTCATGCACCGGGTGCCCTTCATCTCATGCTGCTTCTCAAGCACCCGGTGCAGTGCCTTCCCCCCATCCGCACCCCCCCATTCGTGCCTTTCAACCATCCTCCTTTGTACTCCCCAGCCGGTGCTGCTACTCATGTACCTCGCACAGTACTTCCCTGCCACCTGCTCATACTCCTCTCAACCCCTTCCCCTGCCCCCATCTGTGCCTTCCCCCATCCCACCTGTACCCCCCAGCCGGTGCTGCTACTCATGTACCTCGCACAGTACTTCCCTGCCACCTGCTCATACTCCTCTCAACCCCTTCCCCTGCCCCCATCTGTGCCTTCCCCCATCCCACCTGTACCCCCCAGCCGGTGCTGCTACTCATGTACCTCGCACACTACTTCCCTGCCACCTGCAGCATACTCCTCTCAACCTCCCCCTTCCCCCCTCTTTCCTCCCTGTCCCCCATCTGCACCCCCCCATGCGTGTCCCCCCATATACCCCCCAGCCGGTGCTGCTACTCATGTACCTCGCACAGTACTTCCCTGCCACCTGCAGCATGCTCTTCAGAAAGGTGAGCGGATGAGAGTGCTGATAGCCTGGTGAAGTGCCTACAACCGGGTGACAGGGTGAGTGGTGAGTTGATTCACAAGACACCTCATGTACCTCGCACAGTACTTCCCTGCCACCTGCAGCATGCTCTTCAGAAAGGTGAGGGGATGAGAGTGCTGATTGCCTGGAAACTGTTTCTGAGGTACCTCGACTGAGGTACATCTTAAAGGGCTTCGAAACGGGGAGGATAGAGCCAGTCAGAACGCTGCTGACAGGGTGGCTCTCAATTCAAGGGAGTGTAGTTAGCAGCAAGCTCTGTTGCCCGACTAAAAAGTGATCCGAATGGGAAACTCATTATTGATCAAAACAGGGAGGATAGAGCCAGTCAGAAGCCTGCTGACAGGGTGGCTGGGATGTAGTAAATTGCACTAAGCACTTAGTGCCCCCTCTCACCCTTCCTTCTCCCTCTCTCTCCCCACCTGCCGCAACAGATTGGTCCCAAGAGAGTGCAAGCACTCAAGACCGGCAGCAGCAACATGTACTCTACAAGCCTCCTATTCACCCGCACATCCTCCCCTTCTTCCTCATCCTCTTCCTCCTCACTCACCTCACTCTCCTCCTCCTCCCCCGTCTCCATCTCCTTTACCTCTTCCTCCAGCCGCTCACCCTCTCCCACACACCTACCCCGCGCCATTAAACCCCACAAGTCCCTCTCTTTCTCATCCCTCACTCACACACCCTCTCACACATCCTCGCACATGCCAGTGCGAAGATCCACCACCCCCTCCCCTCGTTCCTCCCCACCTCGCTCCTCCTCCCCTCTTTCCTCGCTCTCCTCTCCGTCTCTCTCCCCCTCGTCCCTCTCACCAGCCCTCTCTCCCCGCCGTTCACCCATCTCGGTCCTCCCCCGTCCCTCCTCCTCGCATCAAACCTTGTCTGCTACCAAGCCTCCCCTTGACTTGTGCAATTGAGAGAGCAGAAATGCCTGCCAATCCTCTCACCAGCCCTCTCTCCCCGCCGTTCACCCATCTCTGTCCTCCCCCACCCCTCCTCGCATCAAACCTTGTCTGCTACCAAGCCTCCCCTTGACTTGTGCAATTGAGAGAGCAGAAATGCCCACCAATCCTCTCACCCACCTTCTCTCCCCGCCGATCACCCATCTCGGTCCTCCCGCACCCCTCCTCCTCGCATCAAACCTTGTCTGCTACCAAGCCTCCTCTTGACTTGGCCAACTGACAGAGTTTTTGAAATTCTCTGAAGAAGCAGCTCCCCAATCCTCTCGCCAGCCCTCTCTCCGCACCGGATCGACCATCTCTGTCCTTCCTTTGTCAACGCTACCCCCGCCCCTGCCTCTTTCCTCAGCCCCTGGCCCCTGCTGCCCCTGCACCTGCACATTCGTCTGGTTGGCAACTTGCTAACCCAGCGTTTAACTCAATGTCAAACCCTAGCCAATCTTCCCCACCCTTGTGTCATCTAAGACCAACAGTGGCATTGGTATTTTGCACATCACCGTCATCACCACTGTCGCCACCATCGCCGCCACCATCGCCGCCACCATCACCACCACCCACTGCCACCCTCCATCACCCTTGACCACCCTCCACCACCTTCGACACAGGGCCGCTGCAGCCCAGGTTTCTCCTCCATTTAGGGTTCTCCGTTTTGTAGCATAGTAGAAGCGATGTTTGCGCAATGTGTTGAAAGCAATTTCCTAGTGGCATCGTGGGAGGTTAGAATCTCAAGTGCTCACTATGCTGATCAGTACTATCCTCGCTGTTCTTAATGAATCATTTGTTGTACCTGCCCTGCTGATCAGGGCCTGCCCTGCCCTGCCCCCTGAAATGCTGTACCTTGACATAAGCACTTGAAGGGCAATAAGAGGTATTGCTATGCGGATAGCGCTGTGAGGTAGCAGCCGTACCTTTTATGAATGCTCAGAAATTGAGGTGGATCTGCTTGGGTGGCTGTGAATAGTGGGCACAGGGGCCGACTGGCTCAGTTGAATAATGCGGAAAGACTGTTACCGTACGTACGTACGTACACCAATGTTTTGTAGAAACGAGTGTCCACATTTGTCCTTCGTGGGTTCAGAAAAAAAAAAATATTTTGGACCAGGCTTGCCAGCCATTCGAATGTATTACGTACGTACCACAAGTGTTTGGTAGGCAGACATTCGAATTTTGTGCCTACAGTTTTCTTCCCCAGTAACATTTGGTCAAGATTAGGGTTTCGGGAGTAAAATGTAGACTCCCGTCTGAAGAAATAGAGCCAGTAGAATGAGGAGTAGAGCTATCACTGCGAAGTAGCAGCCATGCCTTTAGAGAGGGCCAGGAGAATGAGGAGCTGGATCTGCTGCAGGGTGGCTATGGAGGGCGGCACTGGTAGGGCATCATCGGTTAAGGGTGGCTGAAGTAAACACTAAACGGTTTTAACAACAGCATGGGCTAAGGGGTGGCATTAACAGGTATCGCTATCAGGCAGCAGCCATGCCTTTGGAAAGTGCCAGAAGAATGAGAAGCTGGATCTGCTGCAGGGTGGCTATGGAGGGGGGCACTGGTAGGGAATGCACTAGGAAGTGGCATTAACAGGTAGCACTATGCGGTAGCAGCCATGCCTTTGGAAAGTGCCAACAGAATGAGCAGCTGGATCTGCTGCAGGGTGGCTATGGAGGGCGGCACTGGTGTCGCCTGGCTTTCCTGAAATGGGGGAAAGTGGGGGTAGGAGGGAGGAGGGGAAGAGGGGAGGAGGAAACTCTAAAGGCGCTAAGGGAATAAGAAGCTGGATCTGCTGTAGGGTGAAGTGACTATGGTGGGGGGCGCTGGAGTTGCCTGGCACTCTCGAGAGGCAGGGAGGGGAGGTAGGAGGGAGGAGGGACGTAGGAAAGGTGGGGGATGGATGAGGATGGGAGAGGCAAACATTTCATGCTCAGGTGGTACCTTGACAGATAGAACCTGATCAGGATATCACCTGGTCAGATAAAACCTGGCCAGAAAGCACCTGGCTGGGTCGTACCTGCTTGGGTAGCACCTGGGCAGATAGCACCTGACCAAATTGCACCTGGTAAATAAAAAACCTGGGCAGATAGCACCTGACCAAATAGTACCTGCTCCCTCCGCACGAAGTCGTAGTCCCTGCCTTGGTCGAATGCTGCCTTGACGTTCTGGTAGAGGCGAAGAGGGGTGAAGAATGGTGAAGAGGGGTGAAGAATGGTGAAGAATGGTGAAGAAAGGTGAAAATTTGTGATGGGAGGTGGTGGGTGGGAGGTGAGAAAAAGTAGAGGGGTAGTAGGTCTAGCAGGTACGATCTGGCCAGGTGCTTTCTGCTGGAGGAGCAACTGGTCAAATGGTTGTTGTCCACCATTCCTCTTCTCTCCGCCCCTCCCTCCCTCTGGAGTACCCAAATGGTAGTCTTGCAGAGCAGCGAAAGAAACCCACGATTGATGCCATACCGTCCTGGGTTGACAGCGTGCCACACCAGAAAGAACGGCTTTTGAGGCGCCTCAAAAGAGCAGCGAAAGAGACTCACGATTGATGACACACCGTCCTGGGTTGACAGCGTGCAACGCAGTTGCTTCTCAACCCAGAGAGAACGGACTGATCCCGGTGCCACGCAGTTGCTTCTCAAATTCGTGAAATGTCACTCCCAACCGCTGCAAATGCACAACGAACCCACTTATACCCCTGCACCACACCCACCTGCTGCACGAACCCATCGGTGGGGTCAGGAGGTTGAGAACCGTCTGCTGACACAACTCCCTCGTACCCCTCTCCACTCCTTATGTTGTCCACCTGGTGGCACCGTGAGTGGGGAGGTGGGGTTGGACATGCATGAGTGAAATAGATGGACAGTCAGTGTGCCTTTTGAGTCGACTCAAAAGTCACCTCATTACAATGGGGATGGACATGCATGAGTAAAATAGATGGACAGTCAGTGTGCCAGACGGTAATAATAATGATATTAATGATGACAATAACAAGAACAAGAATGATGTTCATGTTTGTAAGCGTATCGGCGTACCATGTTGAGTGTGGTGTAGACTAGCCGGACCCACAGCGTTCGAACCCGCACCTCCTGTAAAGAACCGGGGGTGAGAGGGGGCGAGAAAGGGAGGTGAGAGGGGTGGGAACAGGAGATGAGAGAGGGTGAGAACGTGAGGAGAGAAGGGGTGAGATTGAGAACGGGGTTGAGAACGGGAGGAGAGAGTGAAAGACTGCACTCATAACCTTCTGTGGATGACGAGAATGAAGATTGTGTGGTTGGAGGGAAAAGAAGGAGGAGGGAAAGGAAGGAGGAGGGAAAGGAAGGAGGCGGGACAGGGAGGCAAGCATAAACAGTCACACTACGAACAGAAGACATAAGTGATAAGCAGCACACACAGCGGTGCCCAAGCCAACAAACTTACCTGCCTCGTGCACACACAATCCCTGTGCCCATCCTCCCACACCATACCCATCCATCCATTCCATACCCCCAAGCCTCCATGCCCCCCTGCCTCATACTTCCATGCCTGCATACCCTCCTAGGTGACCCCTCCAAGTGTAGAAAGTGAATTTTTGAGACGTCTCATACTTGCAGCATGCCTCAAAAAATCACTTTCTACACGTGGCCCCTGTTTCATACTTCCATGCCTGCATACCCTCCTAGGTGACCCCACCAACCTCAGCCAAAAAGGGCCCTCGAAGGGCTTTAAGTGCGCTGCTCCTTCTCTCATCATCACTATCCAAATCCCCTTCCACCCTCTCCCCCCCTCCCTCCGCTCCCACCCCCTCCTCATCTCCCTCCTCTCCCCTTCCTCCCCCATTCCCATCTCCACTCCCTGCCGCCCCTCCTTCCACCCCTTCCTCTCTCCCCCCTCGTCTCCCCTTCTCGTCACCCTCCTCTCTTGCTTCTCGTTCTCTCCCACCCCTTTCCCCTCCCTCCTCCCCCTCCTCCCCCTCCTCCCCCTCCTCCCCGTCCGCCCCAGCGCCAGCGCCCATCATCATGGAGAAGGGGGCGGGCAGAGCAGCCTCTGCCAGCAGCAGCTTCAGCTGGAGGTCCTTAAAGCCCAAGAATTGACCCCTTGCTGCCATGCACGCATCCACAAAGTCCTCCAACGCCTCCTGATGGAAGAGCAAAGGGGAAGGGAAGGGGAGTGGATCAGAAAAAGTAGCTTCCGCCAGCAGCAGCTTCAGCTGGAGGTCCTTAAAGCCCAGGGAGTGACCTCGTGCCGCCATGCACGCATCCACGAAATCTTCCAGCGCCTCCTGAAGGGTTAAAGGTTAAAGGTTTTATTAGGTCGTGACCTGTTACAAACATGCAATGCAACTAGATGAGGAAACAAGCATAAGCCCAGCTCCCCGTGGGGAGCACGTGTGAACAAGTCATCCTCCCGTGTTTTGAGTCGACTCAAAACGTGAACACGTCATCCTCCCGCTACTAGAGCGAAGTCATCCAGGGATGGGTTTCTAGTTGACATGTGGCAAAAGGGGGGAGAGGGTGGTCCCAAGGGGGGCGGAGAGCGTCGTCAAGAAGCCAGGTGGCTCGAAGCAGCGCCTCCTGATGGGGTGCGAGGGTGGGAGGCGGGTAGGGGACAGGATCAGAAGACCAGCTTCCGCCAGCTGGAGGTCCTTAAAGCCCAGCGCCTGCGCCCGTGCTGCCATGCACGCATCCACAAAGTCACCCAGCGCCTCCTGATGGGGTGGGGGAGTGGGAAAAAGAAGGAGAGCAACGGGACAGAGCAGCAGCTTTGACAGTAAGAACCCGTGGCTGGACTGCACATGTGCTGCCATGCTTTTTGAGGCGCCTCAAAAAGCAGCAGCTTTGACAGTAAGAGAGCCCATGGTCGGACTGCACATGCGCTGCCATGCCTTTTGATGCGCGGTGACTTTTGAGTCGACTCAAAAGTCACGTCGACTCAAAAGTCACGTCGACTCAAAAGTCACGTCGACTCAAAAGTCACCTTTTTTAGGCGCCTAAAAAAGCAGCAGCTTTGACAGTAAGAGAGGCCATGGATGGACTGCACATGTGCTGCCATGCATGTGTGTACAGACTCACTTAAGAACACACACTCACTCACACACCCACGCACTCACCTCTCGTGGCTTCCCCAGCCCTTCAATCCTGGCCTGCACAAACGCCCGCTGCAGCGCCAGCGCCAGCTCATGCCCTTCCAACCCTCTCCCCATCCCGTCCCCGCCTCCCCCTCTCCCTCCCCCTCCCCCTCCCCCTCCCCCTTCAGTTCTAGTTGATGATCGTCCTTCTGCTCCTGCTGCTTCTGCTGCTGATGCAGCTTCTACCGAAGATGTGTTGGCAGAGGCAGCAGCTGCAGCACTAGCAGCAGCAGCTGCTGCAGCTGCAGCAGCCTTAGCCACTGCTCCCCCTGCCTCTGCGGCTGCAGCAGCGGCAGATGTAGCAGCATTAGCGGCTGCTGCAGCTGCTCTTCTTGAATCTGAGCCAGTCCTTCCGCTTCCCCCTTCCGCCCCTACTGCTTCCGCCACCTCCCCCGCTGCCCGCGCAACCTCCCCCACCGCGCTCGCTAAATTTCCCATCACGCACAGAAGCTGCGTCAGCGATCTCTGCAGTGACGTTAGCTGCTCCGCTGCTGCGGGCGCGGATTCCTGCCCCCTTTCCCCGCTGCTTCCTCCAGAGGTAGCTCGAGTAACAGTAACACGACATGGTGACGTGGCAGTCCGTTTAACACCTAACGGCGCACGAGCGCGGCTTTGAGGCGCCTGAAAAGTCGCACGACTGGACTGCTGCTCGTGACGAAATAATGAATCAGCGAGCCATGGCTTGTTCTCCAGGGGACTCCGAAACCCGCCGGCCCTTGCTACAAGCCTCCCTACGGGTCTCCTCCTCATGCGCTCCGGTATAAGGTTCTTTCTCGACGAGGAACTTGAGAAAAATGCGGGCCTTGTATCGAGTGGACTTGCGACGGGACCTCTGCTAAGGACTGGATTTGGTCCTGATAAACTGAACGGCATTTGGGAACGAGAAAGAGCCATGTTAAAGCCAGAAGCGCTTAAAGTATGAGACTTGAGCTGTAAAAGGGCCACTACGCTGAATGACGTTGCGAAGCGCTAAGCTTGGGCCATGTCTCTTGCGAGTCGTGGTGAAGGTAATGCTGGTGGATAAGATTTTGATCGGAGGCACATCACCGGTCCAGTCGGCCAACACATACGCGCTAATCGTTGTTCTTTTTCGAGGCAGTGAAAGGTTTGCACTTAACAGCACAGTAAAAGGTGTGTGCCTGTTGAATTTACTTGCTCTTCTATATTCAGTACTTAGTTGTAGTTTACTATAACATAGGGAGTATCAGGGTGCTCAGTTCAGTTGATTGGTTGATGAGTCAGGTACACAAAATTGTTTTGACTGCTGATTAAGAGAGTTCTTTCACTTACTGATTTAACTGCTTGGACATGAACTAAGACTTGTCTACTGTGTATAGCGAGAGATTGTGCAGTTTAGAGATTGCAGTTGTGTCTAGCGAGGGATTGCACATTGGATCTCACACTGGAGCGGGGAAAGAGACAGTGGGGTGAGAGAAAAACAGGCAGGCGGATAGTGTAGTTGGAGAGGTGAGGAACGGGGAGAGGGTGGGGAGTGGTGAGATAAGAGGGAAGCGGGGAGGGGTTTGAGAGAAGGAGATTGGTAGAGCGAGAAAGCGATAGAGAGAGATGAGCGGGATGGAAAGGGTTCGGGGATATGAAGGAGGAACGAGATTTGGGTAGACAAGAGAGGGAAAGAGAAGGGGGAAGATAACAGGTGGAGTGAGAAGAGGGGGGAAAAGAACGAGGGGGGAAGAGAACGATATGGAAGAGAACGAGGGGGGAAGAGAACGAGGGGGGAAGAGACGAGAGGGGGGAAGAGACGAGAGGGGGGAAGAGAACGAGGGGGGAAGAGAGCGAGGGCGGAAGAGAACGAGGGGGGAAGAGAATGAGGGGGGAAGAGAACGAGGGGGGAAGAGAGCGAGGGCGGAAGAGAACGAGGGGGGAAGAGAACGAGGGGGGAAGAGAACGAGGGGGGAAGAGAACGAGGGGGGAAGAGAACGAGGGGGGAAGAGAACGAGGGGAGAAGAGAACGAGGGGGAGAACGAGGGGGGAAGAGAACGAGGGGGGAGGAGAAAGAAGGGGGAGGAGCAAGAAGGGGGGAGAGAAAGAGGGTGAAAGAGAAAATGAAAGAGGAAGAGAGAGTGGGGAAGCGAACGAGGGGAAGAGAACGAGGGAGAAAGTGAAAGAGCGCCAAGAGAAATTTTGGGAAAGGGAAAGAAGATAAAGAGGGAGGAAAGCTGGGACGAAGGAAGAGCGGAGTCCCCCGACTAACGTAAACAATCGTCTCGGAGATTCGAAGACAGCAGCAGCGGTAAGTATGCTAGGAACCCCAGCTATGACTGGCTGTGGAGGAGCATGTAAGGGGAAGAATAGCGTCAGAAGAGTGCTGACAATACTGAAAATAACGTTGACACGTGAGCGGAAGATCTAATCAAGTCAACCGAAACGCTAACCAGTCTAACTCAACCCTAAGCGTGAAGAGAAAGCTTGCAGCTCCATCCCTTTTGAGTAGCACAGACTGTATCCCCCACTTAGTTCAGCTGCATCAAACACCAGATCTAGAAGGACAACGTCCTGCAATAACTTAATCCCTCTTGGCCCGCTTGCCACCCTTGGCTGCCTTTGCGGCCTTTCCGTAGTTGCGAATGTGGAAGTCGACGAAGAGGTAGAGGAGCGAGGAATTGAAGAAGAGGTTGAAGCAGAACGACTCGAATCCGGCGCAGCCAGTCGGCCGGGTGAAGTGGAAGTAGATGAGCGGGAAGGAGACGAAAGTGCCGACCATGAACTGCAATACATGAATCACGAACGGTTAATTTAGGCATTTATCAATAAAGTTTCGTTTGCGAAACCAGAACAGCAAGGTTTGTCGAGATTTATGAGAGCAATGCAACCAGAACAGAAAGGTTCTTGATTAGGAAACCATGAAATAGAGAAACGTACCTGAATGATCTGGCTGTTGGTGACGAACATCTTCCATGGAGGAGGCATGCCAATGCTGTCGACACGAAATTCACCAAACATTCGACGTCAGATGCCAAGGTTTGCAAAAGAGCAATGTACGCAACTTTATGTTTTCCTCGGAAGTTCGATAAACCAACTGGAGAGCGACGTGATCGCAACTTTTGATTCCATACCTATGCATGAAATAGTAGAAGTACATCATGACGTGGATCCCGGTGTTGATGGTGATGGCGATGACCTGGAGAGACTGCGTGTTCTGCTCACAAAAACAGGAGAAAACAAATATGAGCAAGCTTTCGTGCCTGTACAGTGGGGATTGCATGGTGCGTTGATTTACTCTGTTAATCCAGAGTTTCCTGATCGGATCGTAGTTCGTTGCTAAGGTGGGGTCCCTCGCGTTCGTCTCAGTTCGGCTAGTCGAGTTACTCACGTTCTAGATCGGTTCTTAGACTCTACATTTGTGGATCGCAATATATCGAACAAGCTTGTGCTGGATGAATGGAACTTAAGACACGACGGTGTAGAAGGTAAGAAGAAGAACTCACTGTTAGCCACAGCCAGCAGAGGAAGACGATGGTTGCATGATGGTACACGTGGAGGAACGACAGCGGCTTGTTCTTCAGCACCAGGATAACAGTATCCAGGAGCTCGTAGTACTTGCTGAGGTAGTAGATGTAGCTCCAGAACCACAGATAACCGACTGGCTTGACGGTGGAGGGGAAACAAAGAAGCCACGTGTACTTGCCCTGCAAACAAAGAAACGAAATGCACCGTCAATCACCGAATCTGACGTGATCTGCTGAGCAATGAACAGCAATGTCGCCTGACGCCGTACCATGCCGGTGTCATACTTGTTGATCTCGGAATCCAGAAGCATTGCGTGGATCGTTCCCAGGAACATTGCCAGGGACCAGAGGCACAGGATCAGGTTGTGAATGGCAGGAAGGAAGCCCAGATTTACTGGTGCCATCTTGTTCTTTGTCCGGTACCATTTCAGCCCTAGAATGAACGCGACATAGCCTATACATGTGCAGAGCATCAACGGAAGGTTCGACACCGGCGTCTCATCGACCTTCCACTCGAAATTCTGCGCGAGAGGCTCCGTCGCGGGCCAGACATAGTAGAATGGCGTATCCCTGCTCATGGCGGCTGTGAAGTTAGAGGAAGGGGATGCTGCTTGAGAAATGACTTCAGTCTCCACAGTCATGGTGATCGGCCTCCCTGAGCTGGGAAATCTGAAACAAAGGATTACTGCGAAATACTTCCGACTTACACCCACTTCAGTGGGAAGGCTCAGATTTCGTTTGGACTGGGGAGCATCAACAGGCTAGGGGAGAAGGTATAGATAGGGCAGGGCTGGAAGAAGAAAGGCACAACTCCCACCCTCACTTCCAGCGGAAGGGCCGTCGAATTTACCGGCATTCAGACGGTCGAGATTGATTGTCGTGTGGCGATCTACGCGGGAGCATGCCACAACCACAAATCGGAGCTCTGATCGCGGGAACGTTTTGGCGACGACTATCTGTGTGCCTCAGTTACCGCGCTCAAGAGCATTACACCCCTGGATTTGCTGGCGGTAACAGCAGCGATCCCAGCCTTGCTCACAGGCTTGGCATGGAGTCGCAGCGAATTAGAGCCTTCCGTGTGGAGTGTGTGGGGACCGCAGGGACACAACAGCTGGGGTGGTTGGGACGAACGTGGCACCTTCGAGAAGATGATCTAGACTAGACCAACCCCAAACGCGAGGCACCGCCTACGACGACCTGGTCCGGGCCGAAGCGTCTGACAGGGGGGTCTAAGCAAGCAAATCTGGCCAACCGCACACCGCGTGTGACGAGCCTGAACAAGTTGGGGACCTGGTCAGGTTCCTGGTTTGGTCTGTTTGGCCCAGGAGCACCCATGGCACCTTTCACTCCCAAAGAAAGATACTGAATAAGACTTACACTTCTTGTTACAGTATATAGAAACCCAATTAGTATGTCAAATTACAATGTGGAGCTTAGGATAGATTCGTTTAGCCCAGTGACTATGCATTGGTGCAATTCTTGTCCACAAGCAAACAGTAAGTACAGTTACCGGCTCCAGAGCTCTCAACACTGTAAAGCTGGAAAGTAATATACTATACTATACTACATACACCATAAGGCTTTTTGACCTAGAACACCCAGCCTGCACGGTAACATCTAGCCATAGTGTACAGCCCATACGCATCTGGAGGGTCACATCATTGCCATATATTTACTTGTCACATGTTGCGAGCTGAACTCCACTGCATCCTTAGCCCCCAAATAAGGCTGTGCTGCACTCTTGGCCCTCGTAACCCCCTTCCCTCCCGCCTTCTTCCCCTTTGCCTCTTTCCCTTCCCCTGCGCCTGCATCCTTAGCCTTTCCTCCCGCCTCCTTTGCCTTTCCCACCCCACTCCCACTCTTCTCCCCAGCCTTTTTCTGCGGCACTTTTGGAGCTGGCGATTTGGGCCGAGGGGCCGACTGTGCTCTGGGAATGGGTGTGGCAGCAGCAGCAGCACCGGTCGGGGCACTAGTTCCGATGGTGGGTTGGAAGTTATACTTGGGCTCTTCCCCCTGGATGTGCAGGTCTTGCACCTTGTGCTGGATGGCAGACAGGCGTGTAGCCACCTCAGCCATGGTCGGCCGCTGGGCGGCAGTCTTTTGGACGCACATGGCTGCCACATTGGCGAATGCTTTCATTGCTCCCGGTGGGTAGTTGTTTTCCAAGGAAGGGTCGACTACTGATTTGAGCTTGCCTGCTGTTATTTGGGGAATGGCCTGGATGGATGGGAATGGGGAATAGAGAGAAGGTAGGGAGATGGCACGTGGGGGACAAAAGTCTGCTTATAGTCTGCACGATTATCGATGCCCTTCACACCTGCTTAGCACACGTGCCTTAGGAAAAAAATACCGACTTCAAAAGAAACATACATCTGTCCAAATCTGAACAAACGCACACAGGCCAACACATGCAAGCACTCAAGCCAACGAACATTCCCACACATGCCAAACACGCACCCACCCCAATGCATTACACTCACCCACTGCACAAGAGTGGTTGTGGCGCCTGGCTCCATGGCATTTGCTTTGGCGTTGCGCTTGGAGCGTTGCAGCAGCGATGCCACGTTGCCCATCCCCCCACGCCACTCACCAACATTTGCCCAACCCACACACCCGCGAGCCCAGCACACACACTCACCCATTGAACGAGCGTAGTTGTCGCCCCTGGCTCCATGGCGCTGGCTTTGGCGTTGCGCTTGGAGCGCTGCAGCAGCGACGCCACGTTGCCCATCCCCCCACGCCACTCACCAACATACAGCCCAAACCAAATACCCTCACACCCACGAGCCCAGCACACAAACTCACCCATTGAACGAGCGTAGTTGTTGCCCCTGGGCTCCATGGCGCTGGCTTTGGCGTTGCGCTTGGAGCGCTGCAGCAGCGACGCCACGTTGCCCATCCCCCCACGCCACTCACCAACATACAGCCCAAACCAAATACCCTCACACCCACGAGCCCAGCACACAAACTCACCCATTGAACGAGCGTAGTTGTTGCCCCTGGCTCCATGGCGCTGGCTTTGGCGTTGCGCTTGGAGCGCTGCAGCAGCGACGCCACATTGCCCATCCCCCCACGCCACTCACCAACATACAGCCCAAACCAAATACCCTCACACCCACGAGCCCAGCACACAAACTCACCCATTGAACGAGCGTAGTTGTTGCCCCTGGCTCCATGGCGCTGGCTTTGGCGTTGCGCTTGGAGCGCTGCAGCAGCGACGCCACATTGCCCATCCCCCCACGCCACTCACCAACATACAGCCCAAACCAAATACCCTCACACCCACGAGCCCAGCACACAAACTCACCCATTGAACGAGCGTAGTTGTTGCCCCTGGCTCCGTGGCGCTGGCTTTGGCGTTGCGCTTGGAGCGCTGCAGCAGCGACGCCACGTTGCCCATCCCCCCACGCCACTCACCAACATACAGCCCAAACCAAATACCCTCACACCCACGAGCCCAGCACACACACTCACCCATTGAACGAGCGTAGTTGTTGCCCCTGGCTCCATGGCGCTGGCTTTGGCGTTGCGCTTGGAGCGCTGCAGCAACGACGCCACGTTGCCGAGAACCACTGAAGTACCCACATACAGGCCAGGAAACCCTCCCGCAAAGCCCAACGCGCCCAACGCACACACTTACCCACTGCACGAGAGTGGTGGTGGCGCCTGGCTCCATGGCGCTGGCTTTGGCGTTGCGCTTGGAGCGCTGCAGCAGTGACGCCACGTTGCCCAGGTTCATCCCCGTCTTCTGACTCGGCTCCGCCAGGATGGCCCGTCGGCCCGTAATCAGCTCCAAAAGGACCACTCCAAAGCTGCAGAGACAAAGGGGGAAACAAAGAGACACACAGACAGAAGGAGCTCGTTCAAGAAGCGTTTGGGTGCCTCAGCGCCTCAATTCTCAGTGGTAAGTCACGATGCCACGTTGCCCAGGTTCATCCCCGTCTTCTGACTCGGCTACGCCAGGATGGCTCTGCGCCCCGTCACCAGCTCCAGCAGCACCACTCCGAAGCTGTAGATACAGAGACAGACACAAAAGGGGTTTTGTGAGTATGAGGAGAGGTTTGAGGATGCCTCGGCGCTTCTATGTCGGGTCTGCTAGGATGGCTCTACGGCCCGTCAAAGGGTGGTTGTGCGTATGAGAGGAGGTGTGAGAATGCCTCAGTGCCTCGGTGATCAGTTCGCTGCCAGGACGGCCTGGCGCCCAGTGCACTCTCCAGCTCCAACCCGCCTCTCCAGTCCTCCGCAGCCCACCTGTCTGCTACTGACAGTTCACCACCAGGATGGCCTGGCGCCCAGTGCACTCTCCAGCTCCAACCCGCCTCTCCAGTCCTCCGCAGCCCACCTGTCTGCTACTGACAGTTCACCGCCAGGATGGCCTGGCGCCCAGTGCACTCTCCAGCTATAACCCGCCTCTCCAGTCCTCCGCAGCCCACCTGTCTGCTACTGACAGTTCACTGCCAGGACGGCCTGGCGCCCAGTGCACTCTCCAGCTCCAACCCGCCTCTCCAGTCCTCCGCATCCCACCTGTCTGCTACTGACAGTTCACCGCCAGGATGGCCTGGCGCCCAGTGCACTCTCCAGCTCCAGCAGCAGTACTCCAGGATGTGCAGAGAACGAGGCTGGCTGCTACTCCAACAGGATGACCTGTTCCAAACTCTTCCACACACTCCCTCTCTCACGTGCTCACCTGTACACGTCACTCTTGGGCGTGGCAATGTAAGTCCGCGAATACTCAGGGTCACAATACCCAGGAGTGCCCATCAGCCTCGTTCTAGCCACATGCCGCCCAGGCCCGCCTTGATCACTCGTTTTCAGCAGCCCGAAATCAGCCACTTTGGCCTGCAGATCCGCTGCCAGCAGGATATTCTCCGATTTGATATCGCGGTGGATCACGGGCGGCCGGGCAAAGTCGTGCAGGTACCGCAGACCCTCTGCTGCTCCGACAGAAATAGTGACGCGCTCGTCAAAGGAAAGTGGGGGAGGGGGGACCTTCTTGGGAGCGTCTGGTGTGTGGAAAAGTGGAGGGAGAGGATGGGAGGGAGAGCTAGAGAGGGTAAGGTGGTGTGCAGGTACTGCAGGCCCTCAGCTGCTCCCACCGAAATGGTGGCGCGCTCGGCACACAGCGCGCTACAGCACACAGCTTGACACACAGCTTGACACACAACTCTCGGCCCATGACACTCACCTCCAGTAGGGGATGCTGGCACCATGCCGCGGTGGATGCGCGATGCGAGGGTGCCGTTGTGCATGAACTCATAAATGAGAATTCGCTCATCACAATCCGCCCAGAAGCCTATGAGTCGCACGAGATGCTGGTGGGCCATGCGACTCATGAATGACACCTGGGAGAGGGAGGAGGGGGGAGGGAAAAGGGAGGGAGAAGGGAGTAGGGAGAGGATGGGAAGGGAGAGAGGGAGAGGGAGTGGGGAGGAGGGGAAGGGAGCAGCACACAGGAGCAGGGTACGAAGTGATGAGAGGGTGGAGGAGGGAGGAGAGCATGCCGTTGTGCATGTACTCATAAATGAGAATTCGCTCATCACAGTCCGCCCAGAAGCCTATGAGTTGCACAAGGTGCTGGTGGGCCATGCGACTCATGAATGACACCTGCGTGCAGGGACGGTGAGGAGAGTGACAAGGAGTGGCAAGGAGTGGGAGGAATGGCAAGGAGTGGGAGGAATGGCAAGGAGTGGGAGGAATGGCAAGGAGTGGGAGGAATGGCAAGGAGTGGGAGGAATGGCAAGGAGTGGGAGGAATGGCAAGGAGTGACACTGAGGGACAAGGAGGGACAAGGAATGGCAAGGAGTGACAGCAATGGCACAGAAGCCTATGAGGCGCACGAGGTGCTGTTGAGCCATGCAGGCTGCAACCCAGGAACCCAACACAACCGTACCTCCTCAAACTCCTCCAGGTGACACCCCGAGACATTCCCTGCCCGCTTCACAGCCCACAGCTCGCCACCTTCACTCCCCCCACCGCGCCAACAACCCCCTTGAACACCGTGCCACACGCGCCCTCCCCTAGCTTCCTCTCAGGGCTCCATGAGTCTGTTGCTGCTAGCATGTCCTCTAGAGGAATCTGGCTTAGCCTTATGAAGCCCAAACCAACCCAGTTCAACCCAACCCAACCCAACCCCAACCCAGCCCAACCCAGCCCAACCCAACCCAGCCCAAACCAACTCACCTCCTTCTCAAACTCCTCCAAATCAGACCCCGATACATTCCCCGCCTGCTTCACCGCCCACAGCTCGCCACCTTCACTCCCAACAACCCCCTTGAACACCGTGCCATACGCGCCCTCCCCGAGCTTCCTCTCAGGGCTCCACGAGTCTGTTGCTGCCAGAATATCCTCCAGAGGAATATGACTGGCGAGCCTTAAGAAGCTCAACCCAACCCAACCCAACCCAGCCCAACCAACGCACCTCTTTCTCAAACTCCTCCAAATGAGAGCCTGACACATTGCCCGCCCGCTTCACAGCCCACAGCTCGCCACCTTCACTCCCCCCACCGCGCCCCACAACCCCCTTGAACACCGTGCCATACGCGCCCTCCCCGAGCTTCCTTTCAGGGCTCCACGAGTCTGTTGCTGCTAGGATATCCTCCAGGGGAATCTGCTTCGCCAGCCCGCCGCCTGCTGTGAGCGATTCTTGTACCGCATGGGACACAAACGGGGATAGTTCTGCCATGTCTTCCGCGCTTTTGGTTCTGTTGTGGCTGGGTTTCTTGGTCAATCCTTTCCCTCCTGCTGCTGCTGCAGCTGCAGCAGCACCAGTCGCTGCACCCACTTCCCCACCACCACCAACAGCACTGGCAGCATCAGCAGCAGCACCTGCAGCACCACCGCTAGCAGCAGCACTGCCACCTCCTGTGGTGAACACAGCAGCATTCCTCTTAGGTTCAAACACCACAGTCTTGACCAGCATCCCTTCGGTCCACCCCAGCCCTGCACCCACCAGCCGCCTCTTTACCTCCTCCCGGAACCCAGGCAGCACCACGCGCAGCAGCAGCGGGCGCTGTGACTCAAACAAACTGGACTCTAACGAGCGTGGCACACCCAGGTCAGTAAGGAGCATGCCAACAGGCACAACGGAGAGGACTTTGTGGATTAGCAGCTCATCAGGGTCGATCCCTAGCCACTCCGCCAGCCATTGGTAGTCCCGGATTCGCTCCAATAGAATTCTTGCTCCCAAACGAGGCCCCTTGGGTGTTTCTGCTGCAGCTGCTGAGGGTATTGTTGCTGCTGCTGTTGTTGGTGTCCCTGCCTTGCTGTCAGCTGTCAAGTTACTTGAGTCAGAGGATAAGTTAGGCGTTACAGCAACCGAGAAAGCTCGCTGATGCTGCTGCTGCTGGTGGTCAGAGAAAATCGAGTTAGCAGCTCTAGGTGATATTTGAGTGGAGTAAAGAACCACCTCCGACTGGGTTCGCTGATGTTGCTGCTGCTGCTGCTGAGGAAGCTGGTGCTGGTCAGAGAAGATCGAGTTAGCGGCTTCAGGTCTCTTTTTGGGCGTCAGCGCTGCTCCTGTGGCAGCAGAGGAGGCAGAATAAGCAGAGGGCGACTTTCCAGAGGGGGTCGTAAGGGGCTGCTTAGGGGGAAAGAGAGCCCTGAGATCCTGAAGCCCGTCATCCCATATGATACAGTCATCCTCGATATTGTCAAGTTGGTTAGTGTCAGCGTCATCGTCGTCATCGTCGTCGTAGTCATCGTCCTCCTGCTCCTCTTCCTCCTCCTCCCCCTCCTCTTTCCGCCCCTCCTTCTCCTCTTCTCCCTCGTCACTGCCTTCCTTTTTGCTGGGAAAAGCACCTGATTGATTGCAACCAGTTGGGACCTCAGATGTATCAAACTCAAATCCAGATCCCCTCCCCCTCGCTCCCACTCCCCTTCCTTCTCCCTCCTCTTTCCCCTCCCCACCCTCCTCTCTCCTCTCCGAATACCTCACCTCCTCCCGTCCATCCTTCAACACAGTGAAACTCGCTTCTGTTGCTCCCTCTATTGCCGCTTTCAGTGCCTTTCCCAGGATAGAGAAGCGGGCGAGGGAACGAGCATAAGTGACACCAAGACCGTACAGTGACCCCTTGCAGCTTAGGAACAAGCCCTGAACCTCGTCCCCGGCCTCCTCCAGCAGCTGCTCCAGAACCGTCAGATCGTCCTCATCCAACGGCGGAAGCGCTGCGTAGTCTTTTGCTGGCTGGTCCCTGAGATTGCCAGCAGCGGAAAGAAAGGACCAACCTGGAAGTTCTCCTGAAGCTTCCGTTGAAACCCCTGGAGCATCCTTAGAAACCCCTTCACCTGACACTTCCCCTGCTACACAGTGGTCTCTTTTCTGCTGCTGCTGCTGCTCCTTTTCCTCCTCCTCCTCTTCCTCCTCCTCCTGCTTGGGGAACAGCCTCCGGCAGCGAGCAACTTCCAAAGAGGCACACAATGCAAATACACGGATAGGAAACAGCGCCGCTCGTTGACTGCTGCTGACTCCCTGATTTCAGAGAGAGAGAGAGAGAGAGAGAGAGAGAGAGAGAGAGAGAGAGAGAGAGAGAGAGAGAGAGAGAGAGATGGAAAAAGATATTGTAAGAGAGGGGGGGGGGGGGATGAGGAGCAGGACGAGGAGGTTGGTGCGGTATACTTTTGGTCGATAAAAAAAGCAACAATATCGCGGCCCACTGGCTGACTCCCTGCTTTGAAAGCGAGGCACAGGGTGAGATTGTAAGAGCAGGGGAAATGAGCAGCGGGATGAGGAGGCTGGTGAGGTGATTGGCTAAGGAACGGAGGATTGACGCGGGAACAAATGGCGCGTGGTGTGTTCCCTCAGCCCGTACTCCCCCACTACTCCATCCCCCCACCCCATATACTGCCTCCTCATGTATCACCCTCTTCAATCTTATCCATTGCCACGTAGACGTCCCTTCATTGCAAAGCTCACTTCTTCCATCTTATCCATTGCCACGTAGACGCCCCTTGGTTACCAAGCTCACCTCTTCCATCTTATCCATTGCCACGTAGACGTCTTTCGCAAGGTCCTGCAGGGCCTCGTCCAGGGACCCCATGACGTCAGCAGCGGGCGGGTTACCATCCGCCAGCGCGGAGACGAACTGCGCGTTGTACATGAGCATCGCGTCCTGCACTGACGCGTACAGCGCTTCCCAGTGCTCCGCCTGGACGGGACTCTGCTCCGCTGGAGCTGAGGAGAGAGGGGAAGGGGAGCAGGATGGGGAGAGCACGGGAAAGGCAAAAGGGAAGGGGAATGGAGAGACAGAGCGAGAATGAACAAGGAAGTGAGTACGATTGGGTTATCTCGGGTGGGGGTCGGAAGGGCAAACACGAGCGCTGCGACGGGATGCGCATTGCTCCTCTTTTTTTTAATCGTGGAGAACGAGCCATTACAACAAGTACCTGCGACGTCGAGAGCCGATAACGGAGCTGTTTGAGCCGAAGGAAACCCCTTAACGGGCCCCGAGAATCCCCAGTCGCCGGCAGTCGGAGTACCCTCAAGAGCCGAGGACGGCTCCGGCATGACAAAAGACATGGTCGACCCTGACAACCCATTTTCGGTTTTATTATTTTCACCGAATCTTCTGCCGAAGCCGAAGCGACCGCCGAGTTGAGGGGGAGGCGAGACCGAGACGCTGTGGAAGGTCGACGGTACAGGAGCCACTAGGCTATGCCTCGCACGGTTTAATCGATCCTCTGAAACGCTGTCCGAACTTTCGTATTTCGACAGGTGGGCCTTGGGAACGGAACCTTCTGACAAGGCTCCATCTGGTAGTATGGCACAACCGATAACAGAGAAAGATATTGTTTAAGAAATGGTGAGTGGAAGCCATTGCAGCGAGTTGAGACGTTAAGACGTAAACGGTGAGAGAGAGTATAAACAGGAAAATGTGTTGAACATGAAGAAGTTTGTGGAAAGTAGTCAAGCGTGTGCCGCACCTGGAGTGTTCAACGTATTCCAAGGATCCAGCTCTTCCAAACACGCATTCAGGACGCTCAATATGCGATCACATTTCCACGTCGCTCGCGACGAGTGCTTGTCGGATGGCAGTCCCATTTCACGGTCCTTAAACGCATCTAAAGCGGAACCTAAGGCTCCAAAGACCAAGTCGACGAAGGCAGTCGGACATGTGATGTCGTTCGACTGAGGTGAACCAACTATCCCCAAGCACCGCTTGGGATTTCCGAACCCATCAGCAAGAATGTGAGCGAACGACATGGCGGAAAAAAAACTCCTGCCAAGCCAGAATATTGAGAGCCTAGCACCTAGAAACACATTCTGTCTGGTCCCTGCTAATGCAAGTTTACGAAGCGACTCGAGTAAAAAAGCATGGCTTTGGCAAACGAGTGAAATTGGGAAAGCAGAAATGAGGGCTGCTGGTTCGTTGCCCGTCAAGGCTCCTCCAGGTTCTTGGGAACCACGGAAGGATGTGGTGATATCGGAGGGACACAAAAACAAAAGTCGCCATAGTACAGTCCAGAAGTGTACTGTAACACCGATAATTGTAGCATACAGTATTCCTTCGTCACGGACGGACGTTCCGTGCTCAGAACCTTGCTCCTTTCTTCACGAACATTGCTGGAAGTGAATTCACGGTTGGGCGTATTCACCGTCGTGGGCTTTCTTCGCTATGAGCACAAACCTGAACGACTTTGATGTGCCTGCCGTGCCACAAAACTGTACTCTGGGCGGGATATTTCGAGGTTAGGGAGAGCAGGTTTCCTGCGTCAAATTCGGTTGCGGCGGTTGACAAAGAGCTATGGAGGAGCTGGTGGGGAGCTTGAACCTCTGGCACAAACCTGCTTTGGCTCGGCTTTCGGTCTGGAAACGGGGTGAATGGTGCGGCCAGCAGTACAGTATCTGGGCTCGGTAGAAATTCATGACCACTCCAGAGAGTTCCCTCCCCTTTCGAGTGAATCGAGGAGACTTCTTGGCAACAGAGTGACGTGTTTCAAGGCTACCCGAAGCATTTGGGGAACGCGTTTCAGGTCTGGATCAAACCTGCACCTGACGCCGAGCCTTCTAGTAGGTTCGTGAAGAACACTCGTCAACAACAGCGAAGGCGTCATTCCAAAACCGCTAGGGTTTCGTGTACATAACCTTCTCGGCTGCTCCTTTACTCCGGTTTGTCATGGTAGAGCACTAGTTCTTGCAGTTCCGTTGGTGTCTCGGGGGAGCATCCTTTCCCTGCTCCCTGCAGGTTTTCTGAAGGTAGGTCTAATCTATTGTTTAGCAGCTCCTAGAACGCTTTTACCCTCCGAGTAGTTTATGCAATTGCTTGACGAAGCTTAACTTGTATTGTTTAAAACAGATGGCGGTCTCTTTCGCTCGTGTCAACGGTGACGGTGAAGAATCATCAGGCGAGGACCATCCACTTTGAAGACGTCTTTCTATCGTCCTGGAAGATTGGTTTGTTTAAAATATATGTTTTTTCTACGTGGCTGCCTGAATTGTTGTACATGGTATATGGTCTCTCTTCGTAGGACCTTGTGCTTGTTGTCTTTGCACCTTGCCCTTATGGGTGCGCTTACGGGGCGGGTGCCGAGATTAATGGAATTATTTTCTGTGGGAGGGCTAAGCCCTCCTTGTTCGTGTTAGGTACGGTAGATCCGTGCCTGTGCCACCCGTTATCCCCCCCTCGTCCTTTTTGTGTGAGCCACCAAGCCATCGTGAACCAGTCACACGCAGCGTTGCGCGTTAGCAATTCGATGTGGCGAAAGTCCATCAGCCATTCTGATTAGTATGATTGCTGAGAGGTCCATCAAACGCACAACGATGCGTGAGAGGGCAGGTCCATCAGCCATTCTGAAGATGTCAATCAATTCTCGTCCGCACTTGAAAGCGGTTGAAGAAGCGCCATACGACTTCGAAGTCGCTCCTGTCAGATACTGAAGTTTCTACATTCAGACGCTATGAAGCTATCAATCTCTGCCCAAGACGGATGTTGGGTTCATTTTATTGTACCAATGCTGCCGGTGTATTGGCGAAAAGAGGATGAGCATGGTTGTATGTTTCCGTTCTCCATGCCATACGTCAAATGATTTATGGGAATATCGTAATCTAGTAATTCGGCCAAATGTAGGAAATGGCTAAACTTCCTGATGTGGTTCTTTTCCTGCAGGCTACGTGGCATGTTGGTTTGATCTACAGCATCTCATCTGCATTTAAGGTGGGCACTACAAATCTTACAATTTACCTGTAGTTACTACATGTTTCTTGCATTTATTGTTGCCATGATATGTCATTGCACATGTTGATTCATGATACCCAGTTGGTTCATGACATTGCTGCACTGCAGGTAGTGTCTGTCAATGCTATATTTGTACCCACGTGATCTGCTTATGCCCCTCCACCATCCCAGTCCGCCAATCCTGCTCATTGCTGCTTATTTGCAATCGGTTTCTGATTTGATTTGTAAGAAATGGTCATGCTGATAACCTTCATTTCCTCTTAGTGGCAGTAGTCCATCTCCCAGCAGTGACAGGAAGTTCTGTATGGGTAATGGAATGGAAGCATCAGGATACATTTGTTCGGAGTTGCAGCTTGCTTTGTAATGGTGTGTCGTAAGAAATGAGTGCAGTCTTCCTGGCGGTAGTTGTGCTGTGGACATCGAGAGGTAGGTACAGTGAAACTCGGATTTCAAGTTTGAACTAAAGAATGATTGGCTATGCCAAGAGCTGAGACAGCTGCCTGTCAAATCATGCTTGCAACCTTAGCCCCTCCCCTGCCAACTTCGGGCGATGTGAGCATGAATTGATTAGTAGTAATCAGCTTGTGTTGATTGAGATGGTAGGGTTGGCGTTCAGCATATCTAGCAGATAATTTTATAACGTTTTTTTAGGAAAATTCAATGACAGTTGTAGACTGTTTTAGATCCGTGGTGAGGGTGTAGCCCAGCTTGACATGAGTGATGGTCTGGACCTCGGTTCGCCATACAAGCCTGTTATGGCTGGATGGTTTGTTACGGAATGATCGGTCTGCATGAGTTTGGGGTTTTCGTGGTTTGCCAGTCCATGGGCCAACAAGGCAAAACGTCACCCAAATTAATTGGCAGGGCAACATGAAACTGATTTCTTGCGACGATGGAAATGTGAGATGAGTGACGATGTTTACATCTTGACGAAATACGACGTTTACGCATATTTTCGACACAATCAGGGGTGCGAGATCTCTGTATACATTTCGGGCAGCCCACATAAAGATGTCGAACCAGGTTCGCCCGCTTCAAACCTTACTGCAGCTCACCAGAATGTCCCGAGCCTCAAAAGCGGCTCGTCAAGCACGTTCGCCATGCCAAGCAACTCAGGCTCGTCAGCCAGTTCTTTCGAGGTCAGAGAGGTCCGCTCATGTCACAGCCGAGGGTTTCGTTCCGACGAGTCCGAGAGAAAGGTCTCCAGCACGGCAGGCAACAATTACTTATGGGAAGAGGTTGTCCTGGTCATTTTATCACCGGCAGCCCGGATCTCTGCCTTACCTAGGGTTTCAGGATAGCGACCAGTACTCAGAGCTCCAACAGCCGTGGCGTTCGTCGAATATCTGTATGATGGCTTTGGTGAGTATCTGAGTGTGAGTAGTTCTCCTCTTGATGGAAACCGGTGTCTATATTAGGGCTGTTATGTGTCAGTTGGTTGGCAGGCGCTTTTCCGGAGCAACAAGCAGCAGGGCGAGGACGAGCATCCATGGGGATCGTCAAATCTGAAGACATTTTTCAACCTTTTCTGTGACGTTTGGTTTGTGATTGTAGATATCCAATTGTCTATCTTCTCTGTATCTTGTACTTGTGCTTAGCTTAGGACCTTGTGGTTGTTGTCTTTGCACCTTGCCCTTATGGGTGCGCTTACGGGGCAGGTGCCGAGATCAATGAAAGTATTTTCTGTGGGAGGGCTAAGCCCTCCTTGTGCGTGTTTGGTGCGGTAGACCCGTGCCTTGCCGACTTGCTTCGTTGCCTTCGTCTCGTTCTATGCCTCTTTCACAACTTCCAAAGGAACGAGTGAGACGCGTAAATATACGGTCTACATGTGGTAGACGACCTGGTGGTCTCTTGAACGTGGCTATACGATACAGGAAGTCACTTTCTGACACATGGAGTCACCCTCGCGCCTGGAATGGAAACAGTGGATTTTCTACTGGCTGTTATTTCCTTTGTTGAACAATAAGTATTCTGCTCATGGTTATATGTTGTATATTCTGTTGTTTACAAGATGGTTCATGGGCTGCCTTGTGTTGCACTTGTTGTAGCTATTCCCTTGTTTCTGGTTTCACTTATCGTCTCTGTTGGGCGAAGGTGCAGGTCGAAGTAACCATGGGGTATTTATGTTGCTTCTAAAATTAAATCATTCGTACTCATCAGGGTGATTGCTTCAGTATAGTTGTGCTTCATTTTTTTAACAGAACAATGTTTCCTATGTTTATACCGCGTAATAATTTTGGTATTATCAAAATGCTTCGTCACTTCGGGGAAACAGCAAGAGTCTGCCCAACCCAAGCATACCGAAGTGAACCGACAAAATTTGTTTGCTGCCTTCAAGCTGTCCAGCCAACCCCGAACTTGGACGAGCAGCACTTTTTCCGCCTCAACCAACCAACGGTCCCCTGTCAGCACTGCCGACAGTCTTTCTCTGTGACCTACGTGGCGGAAACACAGCCAGCTCGAGTGTTTGATGTTCCGTAGGACAAGCTTCCGCGCAGCTGGGGGAAAAGCGTTGGGTACCCCCAAGGTGATGTGGAAAGATCCTTTGGGACTCGTCGGCAATGCTTGGCAGCTCTGAAGCTACCGTGTCATGTTGGTTCGTTGGGTGGGAGGGAGGAATCCAAGGGATGATTGGTGGTGCACTACAGTATAATTGGTTGGTTTCCCCATCGGCTCCCCGTATCCCACGATGATCTCCCCAACCCCCCACCGCCAAACCCCCTTCCCGTCCTCTGTTCCTCCCTTGTTCAGCCAGGTCCTACCTGGACTGTAAAGCGTACTGTACCTGTCTCCTCCGCCGAACCTAAATGTCGACTGAGCCGAACCTGCTGAACTTGACCCCGACTGACGTGAAGAAGGAACCTGAAAGTCATTTGGCAAAAAAACGCATTCTGGTCTCAGTTCAGCGAATGTCGTCACGGGCAAATGGAGCTGCGAAGCATATGGTTACCGTCGTGGTTCGGAACTGTGGTTGTCAATACAACCCATGTTTCACGTCATGGATTTGATCCCACAGACAAGTGGAATGGAACCAGCTCGGAAGGGAAAAGAGCTTTCGAGCGAGAATCAGGAGCAGCATTTGGGTGAGCATGGAGGTCAGCTGACATGGAGAGGAGATTATCCTTGTTGGTGGTCGAGAGACCAAGGGAGATTACTGACTGAGGGGTTTGGTTGTGACTATTGCTAGCTGTATCTTTCAGCGCCTTGTTGTTCTGGTTCTGTCCGTCTGTATACTACCACTACGCGTCTTCCACGTCATTCTGCTTAGTTTTCAAGTTTTATGAGCCTCGTTGTCACGGGAACGGGTTCTGACGTCAATAAATTAGGCGCTAACTCAGGTGATTCTCCATTATTCCTGGAAGCCCTGGCTCCCATTATTTAAACCTTCAGTTCTCCACTGCATTTTTACCTTCGTTACCTCCTAATATTTTTGCAACAATGGACGCCGATTTAGCCCCGGAAAGACTTACCATCCCTGACAGAGGCGACGACGAATATCCAACAGCCGTCGTGCAATGCTTCCCATGGCGGTCCCCGTACCCAATTTCCTCCTCACGTTTCAGCCCTCGCGATGATCCTACCTCCTCTCCCACAAGTCAGTATACTCGCGACGACTCCTCGCGCTTTCGTTCCGGTTTTCATCCGCCGAGTCCGCGGCTTGTGCCGGCTTGCCTGAATCCTCCGCGGGTGTTTTCGCACGGCGCGAGCGCCGGCGCGACGCAATTCAATCGCGTGCTCGAGGTTCTGGTTTGGCAGCGATGGACTCGTCGCAGGGCGACATGCGACTCTGTCGCAGAGCCGCGTAAGCGACACGGTGACGGTTTAACGGAGACGCTACAGTCAACGACGACGACAACGACGACAACGACCCGACGTGCGACGCGCGGTAATGTCGTCGGCGCGGACAGAAGGAGTGCGATAACCGGACGTGGTGCGTTTATCGTGCAAGACGGCAGCACGAGCACGAGCACAAGTGCAAGCAGCGGGGCCAGCAGCAGCAGCGCCAGCGGCACGAGCAACACCCCGAGCACGCAGCTTACCAATCGCCAGGATGATTATAACCATCATACCTCATTGCGGGAACCCATGGCAGACCTCCGCGCGTCCAAACACGAAACGGTGACGTGTGAGCGAGTCGTGCGGATTGTGACTCAGGCGGAGAACGCGGCAGCAGCGGCGCAAGCGCCGCATGTGACGCAGTGCAGCGCTCGAGCGGAAAACGCGCCGGTGTTCGAATCGAGTCAGGTGACTCAGTTACCCTTCAGCCAGCGCTCTAGTCAGTCGGAGCGCTTTCAATCGCTGAGGGTCAGTCTGACTGCGTCCGCGCACGTGGTTCTGCCAACCGCTGCCTCTGCCTGCGTCCCTTCCGCCGCCCCCGCGCCTGCGGCCGCGGCGGTCACGGCCGCGCCTGCCAGTTTCCTCTGCTTGTTAGAAAAACGACAAAAATGCCACAGCAAGCACTCGCCGTCTGTAGCGCCGCTACAGCCGCAGGCGGTACAGCCTGCCGGCTTGGTACGTGCGCCGGATTGCGCGCTAGCGGAGGACGCAGGGGAGCACGCGCACTCGGCGGAGGAGCTGGGGGAGCGCGCCCAACTGGCGGAGGGGCAGTTAGACCTGGCGGAACTGCAGGCGCGGGTGGTGGGGTCGCAGCTGCAGTTGCTGCGCGGAATGCTGGCGGAGCGGGAGGAGCAGGTCCGCGCGGTGATGGCGGAACTGGCGGGCATGCGCGCACGGGTGGTCCGCGCGCGCAACGTGGCCGAGCAATCCCCGCGCGGGATTTGCAGGAGCCGTAGCGCCGCGCAGGGCAGGTGCGCAGGCGGGAGCGCCGCGGACGCGGAAGAAACGACCGGCGCAGGGAAAACGGGGTTCGCCGCGGGAGGATCGCTGTGCGGGCGGAAAGAGGCAGCAGGGAATGCGGGAATTGCGGGAAATCGCGAAAATCAGGGAACGCGTAACTGCTACACGGGTAGGGCCTCATTCTCGGTTCCGGCGAGTCTGATGAGCAGCAGACGGGCAAGCACCGACAGACGGCCAGGGGAGGCGAGTCAGGCATTGTCGGAAACTCATGCCGCCGCGGCCGCCGCCAGCGCCGCCGCTGCTGTTGCCACCGGTGCTGGTGGCGGCGGTGAGGCTTCTGCTTGCGCATCCGAGTGTTTGGAAGCCGCGGCGGAGTTGCAGCAAGTGGAGATGTCTGTAGCGAGTACGGAGGCGTGGCTGTGGGAGGTAGAAGCAGCGGCGGCCGAGGCGCGAGACGTGTTCCTGCAAGCAGAGGAAGAGGCGGCGGCGGCGGCGGTGGGGGCGGCGGGGGCGGCGGGGGAAGGGGGAGCAGCAGCGGGAGGGGAGCAGGGCGGCAGGACGATTCACTCAGGAGGGTTTCGACATGAGCTTGCGCTTTCAGAAAAGGCTTTTACCGAGGAGCTCTATAGGCGGTTGGCCCAGCTGCAGGCGGATTTGATCGAGGCGGGAGAGGGAGAGCGAGTGCTGCAGGGGATCTTACAGGGGCTGGAGGGGTCGAAGGGGACTGTAGGGAAGCTGCTCTTAACGGGGATGGATGGGTGGGATGGATGGGGCGGAGGGGTTGGAGGGAGGGGAGGGTATGCAGGGGAGGGAGGGGATGGAAGGGGGGTAGTGGAGGTAAAGGAGGAAAAGGGCCTGAGTTTCTGGAATAGGATCAATGGAGACGCGATTCTGAAGGGAACCGTAGAAGAGATTGAAAAGGGCCGGCATGGGAAACAGAATAATATAATTTCTGATAGTTTGGGCCCAGATTGGGATGGCAGAAGTTGGGCTGACAGGGATTGCGCGAAGGATATTACGGGTTTATGGGGGTCGTGCGGAGCTAAGTCGACTCTTGTACAGTCACAGCAGCAACTTTTGTTGCAGCAAAAGAATCAGAAGGAGAAACAGGCTCAGCAGCAGCAGCAGCAGCAGCAACAGCAGCAGAAACAGCAGCAGCAGATTTCAAAGAAGCAGGTATGGGATGCAGGGGTGTATGCCAACTGTCAGGATTACGAGGAGGCGTTGATTCTGCAGCAGGCACTGGAGTATCTGAAGCAGCAGCAAATGCCAGCTGTCGTCTGCTGACAACGCAAGCGCCACGTGTCACTTGCTGAAAGCATGCAGGCAGGAGCTTCTGGGCGCAAACAAAAACAGCAGTTGAGGCTTGCTGTGATTCATGGGCACTGGCGGATCATGATTATGTATGGGTGGTTTTTTTAGAATCATGAATTATGATGATACAAACTTGATGCCACCTGCAGCTTGCTGTGGTTTATGGGCACTGGAGGGTCATGAGGTGGGAGGAGTACACTATGAGGAGGCTCTGATTCTGCAGCATAGGCAGATGCTCACACAATTGGAATGCTGGAAGAGGCAAATGCAACCTGGTGATTGCTAATTTGCTAAAGAAGTGTAGGTATGCAGCAGCTCACTATGTAGATAATATATGTTTACGTACTATTCCTGGCAGGGTTCAGATTTGTTACCAATGTTGTTACTCACGTTTGTAATCTCATCCCCGAAAACATGTAAGGTACTGTTAAAAGTATTTCCTCTACTAATCGACCAGAAAAACAAATTTAGGACTTGCATACTGTTTTTTGAATCCACAAACCACCATTGCCAAATGTCAACCTAATGAATTTTCCCAAGCACTCAAAGGGTGTTACCACAACACCATTACTTCCGTATCTTCTTTACAGCCCGTCACACCCGTCATCTCACCCATTCCCATCACCTTCCCCCTCCCCACCAGCCCTTGCCCTTGCCGGCAGCAGCAGCAGCCATAGCGTCGGCACCCACTACTCCTCTACCTCCCAATCACCTTCCCCATTCCATCACCTCCCGCCTCCCCACCACCCTTTCCCCTTGGGTGGATGCACACACAGCAGCTCCACCTCCCTCTCCCCATCGAGATCAACTTCCCCTTTCCCCACCAACCATCCCTGCCCCCCTCAATCACCTCCCCCCAATCACCTCCCACCTCCTCCCCACCAGCCCTTGCCCTTGCCAGCAGCAGCAGCAGCCATGGCATCAGAAGCGGCCTGCTGCCGCTGCAGCAGCTCCACCTCCCGCTCCAGATCCACCATGCCTGCCAGCCTCTGCCGGTACTCTGCCACCTCCACCTCCAGCCGGAAGCATCTTGCTTGTTCCGCTGCCAGTGTTGTCCGAGCAGTTGTCAGCTCCTGATAGGGTTCAGGTGGGGTGGGGTGGGGTGGGGTGGGGTGGGTGGGGGTGAAGAGAGCAGGAAAACAAAATGAGTGGAATGAGTAAAATTAGTGAAATGGGGCTTGAATGTGTGCAGAGGGGACAGCAGCAGGTCCACCTCCCGCTCCAGATCCGCCATGCCTGCCAGCCTCTGCCGATACTCTGCCACCTCCACCTCCAGCCGGAAGCATCTTGCTTGTTCCGCTGCCAGGGTGGTCCGGGCAGTAGTGAGTTCCTGATAGGGGTGGGGTGGGGTGGGGTGCGGTGGAACGGGTTTGAGGTGGGTTGGAAAGTTTGCCGGTACTCTGCCACTTCCACCTCCAGCCGGAAAGCTTGCTCTGCCGCTAGGGTGGTTCTGGCAGTCGAGAGTTCCTGGTAGGGTTGGGTTGGGAGTGGGTGGAGTGCGGTGGAATGGGTTGGGGTGGGGTGCTCTGTCTGTACTCAGCCAGCTCCACTTCCAGCCGGAAGCACCGCGCTTGTTCCGCTGCCAGGGTTGTTACTGCAGTAGTCAGTTCCTGGTTGGGGAAAGGGGTGGATGGATGTGGGCAGATGGAGGGGGGGAGGAGGGGGGGAGGCAGGGGGGGGAAGGTTGAATGCACACAGCAGCGCTAGCCTCTGCCGATACTCTGCCACCTCTACTTCCAGCCGGAAGCACTGCGCTTGCTCCGCTGCGAGCGTGGTCCTTGCCGTTGTCAATTCCTGGTGGAAGGTGGAATTACAGGGGTAGGGTAGGGGGCGTGTTTACTCTGCCACCTCCACCTCCAGCCGGAAGCACCACGCCTTCGCTGCTGCAAGCGTCGCTCCGGAAGTTAGCTCCTGATTGAGACGGGGACGGGCAGGCAGGGGCAAGGTTGGGGTGGGGGATGGGAAAGGGGAAGGGGGAAGGCAGTGGAGTTGAGGAGGGGAGGTTGATCGAAGATAGCACCTCCACCTGCCTCGACATGGATTCGTAGCAGAGGTTGGTGGTACATGAATTCGTCATGCCCGCCAGCCTCTGCCGGTAAAGGTGAGTTTTTGAGATAGCAGGTGGAGCTGTTAACTCAAAAGCTCACTTTTATCAGATAGCATCTCCACCTGCCTCGACATGGATTCATCATGCCCGCCAGCCTCTGCCAGTGCCCTGCCATGCCACCTTCCTACCTCCCACCTGTTCCATATCCATCAGGTCGTTCTACAGCGCAGCATAGTCCTTCTGCAGCGTCGCCATCCCCCTCTTGGACACCCCACCCCGTTCCACCACGTCCCACCACGTCCCACCACATCCCAACACGTCCCACCACGTCCCACCACATCCCAACACGTCCCACCACATCCCACCACATCCCACCACATCCCAACACGTCCCACCACGTCCCACCACATCCCAACACGTCCCACCACATCCCAGCACATCCTACCTGTTCCGTATCCGCCAGGGCGTTCTACAGAGCAGCATAGTCCTTCTGCAGCGTCGCCATCCCCCTCTTGGACACCCAGAATCTACCCTACAGGCTACATCTTCCCCACCTGCCCTACATCTCTCCCTGACATCAGACCTCCCCTACATCACACAGCACCTCTCATCACCGCATCCCACCTGTTCCATATCAGCCAGAGCGTTCTTGACCGCAGCATAGTCCTTTTGCAGTGTCGCCATCCCCCCATCCGCCCCCGACTTCTTGGCCAGCTCCGCCTCTAGCTCATGCACCTGTGGAATGAGGAAGGGTGGTAACACGAAAAAAATCACAAATGATATAATCACAAGCGAGACAATCACTATTCATACAATCACAATGTATAAGGTCATCTCCCCCCATCCGCCCCCGACTTCTTGGCCAGCTCCGCCTCTAGCTCGTGCACCTGTGGGGTGAGGACGGGTGGTGGTGGTGACATTAGGCTAATGTCATTAGCAAAGACACGATTGGCAGAGTCGGTAGTTATACAGCGACAAACAACGGGGGCATCGACGCCCATCCGCCCCCGACTTCTTGGTCAGCTCCGCCTCTAGCTCGCGCACCTGTGAGGTAGGGATGGGTGGTAACATGCATAAAATCACAATTGGTATAGTTACGACTGATACAGTCACTATTCGCATTTTTTACGGTCATCTCCCCCCATCCGCCCCCGACTTATTGGCCAGCTCCGCCTCTAGCTCATGCACCTGTAGGGTGGGGAAGGGTGGTCACCAAGGTAAAGACACACTTGATAAAAACACACGATACAGTCACTGTTCGTACAATCACAAACAATGGGGTCACCTTTCCCCATCCGCACCCGACTTCTTGGCACCTGTGGGTGACAAGGGGTGGTAACATTCGTAACGACTCGATTGATAAAGTCAGCCAATAGTAACATCTCATCCACAGGCCCTCATTTCTCTCACAGCACCAGGTACGGCATACCTACACCAGTAGGCCCTCCTCCCACTCCCAAGTTCTCACCTTTATTCTGCAATCGTTCAAGTCCTTTCTGATCTGCCCTGCTTCCGCCTGGGGGCTGGCAGAAGCAGCCTGGGCCGCCACCACCTTGGCCTGCCCCTCCGCCATCTCATCCTCTGCAGTCTTGACCCTCTCATGCTCATCCTCAGCCGGTCTTGTATGCAAGACCCCCTCTCCCCACTCACCCGCCGCATCCCTCACCCACCTTTATTCTGCAATCGTTCAGATCCTTCCTGATCTGCCCTGCTTCCGCCTGTGCACTGGCAGAAGCAGCCTGGGCCGCCACGACCTTGGCCTGCCCCTCCGCCATCTCATCCTCTGCTTGCTGCTTCGCCCCTTGAACCCCTGTCTCTTACCGTACCAGGTATGGCGTACCTTTATTCTGCACTCATTCAAATCCTTCCGGATCTGCCCTGCCTCTGCTTGCGCGCTAGCGGAAGCAGCCTGGGCCGCCACCACCTTGGCCTGCCCCTCCGCCATCTCATCCTCTGCTTGCTGCTTCGCCCCTTGAACCCCTGTCTCTTACCGTACCAGGTATGGCGTACCTTTATTCTGCACTCATTCAAATCCTTCCGGATCTGCCCTGCCTCTGCTTGCGCGCTAGCGGAAGCAGCCTGCGCCGCCACCACCTTGGCCTGCCCCTCCGCCATCTCATCCCCATCTCTCCGCTCACCCATACTCCTCACCCGCCTCCTCAGCTCACCTTTATTCTGCATTCATTCAAATCCTTTCTAATCTGCCCTGCTTCCGCCTGCGCGCTAGCAGAGGCAGCCTGCGCCGCCACCACCTTGGCCTGCCCCTCCGCCATCTCATCCTCTGCCTGCTGCTTCGCCTTGATGGCTGTTGCTAGCTGCTGCTTCAATATATCCACCTCCATCTGCGCCTGTGGGGTGGGAGAGGAGGGAACGGAGCAACAGGAGGAGACAGAGAGGGGGGGGAGAGGAGGGAGAGGAGGGAGAGGAGGGAGGGGCATGAGAAAGCACGGGTGCAGTGGGTGCGATGGGTGCCAGCGGCCCTGCTTGCGGCAGCCTGCGCCGCCACCACCTTGGCCTGCCCCTCCGCCATCTCATCCTCTGCCTGCTGCTTCGCCTTGATGGCCGTTGCCAGTTGCTGCTTCAATATATCCACCTCCATCTGCGCCTGGTGAGGGGGTGGGGGGAGGAAGAGGGGAGGGAGCACAGGAGGAACACAGGGGTTTGCCTGATGGCTGGAGGGGATTCGCCTTGATTGCCATCGCCAGTTGCTGCTTTAAAATATCCACCTCCATCTGCGCCTGAAGAGGGGGAAAGGGAGTGAGTAGAGGGGATTGAGGAGGAGGGTAGGTAACACCTCCATCTGTCTGCTTCGCCTTGATTGCCGTCGCCAGCTGCTGCTTTAATATATCCACCTCCATCTGCGCCTGACGAGGGGAGAGGGAGGGAGAGGGGTGTGTTGTGAGCACCGACCATGCACCCATACAACATGCATACATACCCATGCATGACTGGCCAAAGCACTGAACATCCATGCGTAGGCTTACCTTGGCAATGGCAGCCCATGCATCTGCCCGTGGTCAGTACGGGTGGCAGTGTGGGGGCGCGGAGCATGCATGTCGCGCGCGCTTACCTTGGCAATGGCAGCCCATGCATCTGCCCGTGGTCAGTATGGGCGGCGGTGTGGGGGCGGGGAGCATGCGTGTTGCACGGGCTTACCTTGGCAATGGCAGCCCATGCATCCTCCCGTGGTGAGTACGGGTGGCGGTGTGGGGGCGGGGAGCATGCGTGTTGCACGTGCTTACCTTGGCAATGGCAGCCCATGCATCCGCCCGTGCCTCTGCAGCAGTGTGGCTCGCTTCAGCCCGGGCCTTGGGGAGGAGAGAGGGGGGGGGGGGGGGGGGGGGAGGGGGATGGGGAAGGAGGAGGATTCTATCTTGGAGGCGCCTCAGGAATAGGCAGCCCATGCATCTGCACGCGCCTCTGCAGCAGTGTGGCTCGCTTCAGCCCGCGCCTGGGGGAGGAGAGGGGAGAGAGGGGAGAGGGGAGGAAGGGAGTCGGGGAGGGGGGACGGAGGAGGATTCTATCTGTAAGGGGCTTCAAGAATAGGCAGCCCATGCATCTGCACGCGCCTCTGCAGCAGTGTGGCTTGCTTCAGCCCGCGCCTGGGGGAGGAGAGGGGAGAGGGGGGAGGGGAGAGAGGGGAGAGGGGAGAGGAAGGGAGTCGGGGAGGGGGGACGGAGGAAGATTCTATCAGTAAGGGGCCTCAAGAGTAGACCGCCCATGCATCCGCCCGTGCCTCTGCAGCAGTGTGGCTTGCTTCAGCCCGCGCCTGGGGGAGAGAGGGGGAGGAGAATGTGGAAAAGGGAATGGAGTAATGCGAGAGGGAGCAGCAAGACAAGAGAGCACCTTCGCCTGCTTCAGCAATGTAAAAAGGGGAATCACAAAAAGGGGTAGCAAAATCACAAAAAGCAAACCTTTTCTCCGACTTAGAAGACTCACATTGAGCGCCACCTTCTCTGCTCTGGTGGCGGCTGCTTCAGCCTCCTCTAGCTGGGCCAGCAGCACCGCATCCCTCAACCGGTTTACTCCCAGCATGCTGCACAAACTACTGTGGTGAATTCCTAAGACTGACTCACATTCAGCGCCACCTTCTCTGCTCGGGTCGCAGCTGCTTCAGCCTCCTCCAGCTGCGCCAGCAGCACCGCATCCCTCGACTGGCTTACTCACGGAATGCTACACACAGATAACCGTGGTGCATTATAAGTGCCCATCATACTCACATTGAGCGCCACCTTCTCTGCTCTGGTCGCAGCTGCCTCTGCCTCCTCCAGCTGCGCCAGCAGCACCGCATCCCTCGACGTGGGGGACAGCTCCCCACACCCAACACCCAACTCCCCACACCCAACACCCAGCTGAGCCAACAGAACCGCAACCCTCGACTGGCTTCCTTCACTCATGGCATGCTGCACGAACCTACCACGGTTAGTTTTAAAGGCTCATACTCACATTGAGCGCCACCTTCTCTGCTCTGGTCGCGGCTGCTTCAGCCTCCTCCAGCTGCGCCAGCAGCACCGCATCCCTCGACGTGGGGGACAGCTCCCCTCCATCCTCCTCCACGCCCCCCACTGCTGCCGCTCCCGCTGGCAACGGCGGCCCATGCCCAGGTGCCGCAGCAGCAGCACCTGAATTTCCACCTGAGATTCCACCTGGAGGGGTGGCACCAATGATATTGGAAGCAGATCCTGCTCGGACTATCTGCTTGCCCCCACCAGCAGCAGCAGCAGGGGTTGCTCCAGTGGTGGGTGCGGGAGGGGGGAGAGCAGCAGGTGCGGAAGGGGTGGGGCCAAGAGCAGCAGCAGCACCGGAGGGTAGTGATGCCGAACCTGCTGCCGAACCTGCTGCCGGAGCTGAGGATGCAGTGGTGGAGTCAGCAGGTTGGGAAGTGCTGTTTTCAGATGCTGCTGAGGGGGGCGGTTGAGGGGCTGATGCAGCAGCAGCAGCAGCAGCGTTGGCTGTAGCAGCAGCAGCGGCACTATCTGTAGCAGCAGAGGCAGTTGTTGCGGCGGTTGTAGCGGCGGCGGTTGTAGCGGCAGCTGCAGCTTCTTCCTCCTCCTCTGCTGCTCTAAGCAGCGCAGCAGTGTCGGGCAGCAACAGGAATACCTCGTTGTTGTACCGCCCGTTATAGCCCCCGAACGCTACAAGCACAGGGCCGAGAGATGTTCCCACAGGTACCACCGACAAGCCCTGGGTGGGTGGGTGTTTAGTGGGGTTGAGAAGGGTGAGATAAGTTTCGGGGCAGGGGAAGATGGTACAGTAGAAGGGGCAGGAAAGAAGTGAATAAACAATCTTTTCCTTGACTCGATTTTGAAGCCAGCAAATTTACTGTGTAATAGACTGTAACAAAACTAACCCCTCCACACACCTCTGATGCCAAAGGTGGAGTGACAGGGTAACCATGGACCATGGTAACCACACAGTAGTAAATCATAACCTTACTATCTTTCCACTCACCTCTGATGCCAGAGGCGTTTTTTCAAGCGATGTGGTAACTAACCACCGACCACACCAGCGAGTCCAGCCCAGATCCAGCAGCATCGTCTCAGATACCCCCTTTCACTCACTGCTCGCTCCCCAACCCTTTCCACTCACTTCTGAAGCGAGCGGTGTCTTTTCCAGAGTTGTGGTAACCACCGACCACACCAGCGAGTCCAGCCCAGATCCAGCAGCATCGTCTCAGATACCCCCTTTCACTCACTGCTCGCTCCCCAACCCTTTCCACTCACTTCTGAAGCGAGCGGTGTCTTTTCCAGAGATGTGGTAACCACCGACCACACCAGCGAGTCCAGCCCAGATCCAGCAGCATCGTCTCAGATACCCCCTTTCACTCACTGCTCGCTCCCCAACCCTTTCCACTCACTTCTGAAGCGAGCGGTGTCTCTTCCAGAGATGTGGTAACCACCGACCACACCAGCGAGTCCAGCCCAGATCCAGCAGCATCGTCTCAGATACCCCCTTTCACTCACTGCTCGCTCCCCAACCCTTTCCACTCACTTCTGAAGCGAGCAGTGTCTCTTCCAGAGATGTGGTAACCACCGACCACACCAGCGAGTCGAGGAGGTCCAGCAGAGCAGAATCGTCTCAGACACGCCCCCCGCACTCACTGCTACTGCCCATTGCCTGTCTGTCCTACTCACACTTCTACTATCTCCTTTTCTCTGCACTCACTTCTGAAGCAAGCGGAGTCTTTTCCAAGGAAGTGGTAACCACAGACCACACCAGCGAGTCAAGATCCAGCAGCGTCGTCTCAGACACGCCCCTGTGGTTGTCCCCTCCTCCCATGATGAACCAGAGACCTCCCTGATTCTCTGACTTAACCACACTAGCATACCCTCGTTCTTGACTCACCTCTGAAGCCAGGGGTGTCTTTTCAGGGACGTGGTAACCACAGACCACACTAACGAGTCCAGGTCCGGCAGCATTGTCTCAGACACGCCCCCTCACTGCCACTGCTTTGCCTGTCTCACCCTCACCACTCACCTCTGACGCCAAAGGGGTCTTCTCGAGCGATGTGGTAACCACAGACCACACCAGCGAGTCCAGGTCCAGCAGCATCGTCTCAGAGACACCCCCCGCACTCACTGCTACTGCCCATTGCCTGCCTGTCTGTCCTACTCACACTTCTACTATCTCCTTTTCTCTCCACTCACTTCTGAAGCAAGCGGTGTTTTCTCAAGCGATGTGGTAACCACAGACCACACCAGCGAGTCCAGGTCCAGCAGCATTGTCTCAGACACGCCTCCCTTCACGCTTGCTCGCTCCCCACGCCCCTGCACTCACCTCTGACGCCAAAGGCGTTTTCTCAAGCGATGTGGTAACCACAGACCACACCAGCGAGTCCAAATCCAACAGCATCGTCTCGGAAACGCCTCCATGGTTGTCCCCTCCCCCCATGATGAACCAGAGGCTGCCAAACGCCACGCCCACCAGGCCTGCTCTGGGGGAAGGCACCTTGCCATAGGTCTCTGCTAGGGACCACTCGGCCTGAAAGGAAGAGGGGAGAAGGGGGAAGCGATGAGAGGAGAGGAGAGAAGGGTGGTGGGCGGAGAGGCAAGAGATTTCAGACAAGCATTGTCTCAGACACGCCCCTGTGGTTGCCGTCCCCCTCAACCCCCCCTCCCCCCATGATGAACCAGAGGCTGCCAAATGCCACGCCCACAAGGCCAGCACGGGGAGAGGGCACCTTGCCGTAGGTCTCTGCTAGGGACCACTCGGCCTGGAGGAGAGTTGGAGGAGAGGGTGGGCGGGTGCGGGTGCAGGAGGGGGTTGGGGGGTGGAGAGTTGAGAGTAAAGGAGAGTGGTTGTCCCCTTCCCCCATGATGAACCACAGGCTGCCAAACGCCACGCCCACCAGGCCAGCACGGGGAGAGGGCACCTTGCCGTAGGTCTCTGCTAGGGACCACTCGGCCTGGAGGAGAGTTGGAGGAGAGGGTGGGCGGGTGCGGGTGCAGGAGGGGGTTGGGGGGTGGAGAGTTGAGAGTAAAGGAGAGTGGTTGTCCCCTTCCCCCATGATGAACCACAGGCTGCCAAATGCCACGCCCACCAGGCCAGCACGGGGAGAGGGCACCTTGCCGTAGGTCTCTGCTAGGGACCACTCGGCCTGGAGGAGAGTTGGAGGAGAGGGTGGGCGGGTGCGGGTGCAGGAGGGGGTTGGGGGGTGGAGAGTTGAGAGTAAAGGAGAGTGGTTGTCCCCTTCCCCCATGATGAACCACAGGCTGCCAAACGCCACGCCCACCAGGCCAGCACGGGGAGAGGGCACCTTGCCGTAGGTCTCTGCTAGGGACCACTCGGCCTGGAGGAGAGTTGGAGGAGAGGGTGGGCAGGTGCGGGTGCAGGAGGGGGTTGGGGGGTGGAGAGTTGAGAGTAAAGGAGAGTGGTTGTCCCCTTCCCCCATGATGAACCAGAGGCTCCCAAATGCCACGCCCACCAGGCCAGCACGGGGAGAGGGCACCTTGCCGTAGGTCTCTGCTAGGGACCACTCGGCCTGGAGGAGAGTTGGAGGAGAGGGTGGGCGGGTGCGGGTGCAGGAGGGGGTTGGGGGGTGGAGAGTTGAGAGTAAAGGAGAGTGGTTGTCCCCTTCCCCCATGATGAACCACAGGCTGCCAAACGCCACGCCCACCAGGCCAGCACGGGGAGAGGGCACCTTGCCGTAGGTCTCTGCTAGGGACCACTCGGCCTGGAGGAGAGTTGGAGGAGAGGGTGGGCGGGTGCGGGTGCAGGAGGGGGTTGGGGGGTGGAGAGTTGAGAGTAAAGGAGAGTGGTTGTCCCCTTCCCCCATGATGAACCACAGGCTGCCAAATGCCACGCCCACCAGGCCAGCACGGGGAGAGGGCACCTTGCCGAAGGTCTCTGCTAGGGACCACTCGGCCTGGAGGAGAGTTGGAGGAGAGGGTGGGCGGGTGCGGGTGCAGGAGGGGGTTGGGGGGTGGAGAGTTGAGAGTAAAGGAGAGTGGTTGTCCCCTTCCCCCATGATGAACCACAGGCTGCCAAACGCCACGCCCACCAGGCCAGCACGGGGAGAGGGCACCTTGCCGTAGGTCTCTGCTAGGGACCACTCGGCCTGGAGGAGAGTTGGAGGAGAGGGTGGGCGGGTGCGGGTGCAGGAGGGGGTTGGGGGGTGGAGAGTTGAGAGTAAAGGAGAGTGGTTGTCCCCTTCCCCCATGATGAACCACAGGCTGCCAAACGCCACGCCCACCAGGCCAGCACGGGGAGAGGGCACCTTGCCGTAGGTCTCTGCTAGGGACCACTCGGCCTGGAGGAGAGTTGGAGGAGAGGGTGGGCAGGTGCGGGTGCAGGAGGGGGTTGGGGGGTGGAGAGTTGAGAGTAAAGGAGAGTGGTTGTCCCCTTCCCCCATGATGAACCAGAGGCTGCCAAATGCCACGCCCACCAGGCCAGCACGGGGAGAGGGCACCTTGCCGTAGGTCTCTGCTAGGGACCACTCGGCCTGGAGGAGAGTTGGAGGAGAGGGTGGGCGGGTGCGGGTGCAGGAGGGGGTTGGGGGGTGGAGAGTTGAGAGTAAAGGAGAGTGGTTGTCCCCTTCCCCCATGATGAACCACAGGCTGCCAAACGCCACGCCCACCAGGCCAGCACGGGGAGAGGGCACCTTGCCGTAGGTCTCTGCTAGGGACCACTCGGCCTGGAGGAGAGTTGGAGGAGAGGGTGGGCGGGTGCGGGTGCAGGAGGGGGTTGGGGGGTGGAGAGTTGAGAGTAAAGGAGAGTGGTTGTCCCCTCCCCCCATGATGAACCACAGGCTGCCAAACGCCACGCCCACAAGGCCAGCACGGGGAGAGGGCACCTTGCCGTAGGTCTCTGCTAGGGACCACTCGGCCTGGAGGAGAGTTGGAGGAGAGGGTGGGCGGGTGCGGGTGCAGGAGGGGGTTGGGGGGTGGAGAGTTGAGAGTAAAGGAGAGTGGTTGTCCCCTCCCCCCATGATGAACCACAGGCTGCCAAACGCCACGCCCACAAGGCCAGCACGGGGAGAGGGCACCTTGCCGTAGGTCTCTGCTAGGGACCACTCGGCCTGGAGGAGAGTTGGAGGAGAGGGTGGGCGGGTGCGGGTGCAGGAGGGGGTTGGGGGGTGGAGAGTTGAGAGTAAAGGAGAGTGGTTGTCCCCTCCCCCCATGATGAACCACAGGCTGCCAAAAGCCACGCCCACCAGCCCAGCACGGGGAGAGGGCACCTTGCCATACGTCTCTGCTAGGGACCACTCGGCCTGGATAAGAAGGGTGGGCGGGTGCAGGGTGTGTCGAGGAGAGGGGTGGTGAGCGGGGAAGTGAGAGTAAAGGAGTGTAGTTGTCCCCTCCACCCATGATGAACCAGAGGCTGCCAAACGCCACTCCCACCAGGCCTGCCCTTGGGGAGGGCACCTTGCCATACGTCTCTGCTAGGGATCACTCGGCCTGGGGAGACACAGGGAAGAGGAGAGGTGGAGAAGGGTTGGAGAAGGGACGAGGAGAGGGCAAGAGAATAAGTGCCCACCACGCCTGCTCTGGGGGAAGGCACCTTGCCATAGGTCTCTGCCAGGGACCACTCGGCCTGGGGCGGAGAGAGGAGCGGGAGGAAGTGGGGAAAGAGGAGATAAGGGTTGTTGGAGAAGGAACGAGAAGTCAGAACCACGAGGCCTCCTCCCCTTTGCGAGGGAACCTTGCCGTAGGTCTTAGCCAGGGACCACTCGGCCTGATTTGAGTGGAGGAGGGGAGAGAGGGGTTGAGGGGGGGGAGAGGGGTTGAGGGGGGAGAGAGGGGTTGAGGAGAGAGAAAGAGAGGCAAAAGATTTAACACTCGAGGCCAGCCCTGGGAGAAGGCACCTACAGTACATACCACACATACAGTAGCTCTTAGGCTCTTACCGCGTCTAGGTCCAGTCCAGCACATGCACGCCGTTGAAACACATGGAGTGGGAGTGAGGGAGTGGGGGGTTGCATATACATTCATACCCCTAGAGCAGCTCTTACCGCGTCCAGATCAAGCACATGCACGCCGTTGAAACACATGGAGTGGGAGCCGCCCCCAAAGATAGGCGGGGAGGGAACCAGATGGTCGGTACAGTGTGCCCGACTTATACCTTTTCACACCTCCTCCTTACCGCGTCCAGATCAAGCACATGCACGCCGTTGAAACACATGGAGTGGGAGCCGCCCCCAAAGATAGGCGGGGAGGGAACCAGATGGTCGGTACAGTGTGCCCGACTTATACCTTTTCACACCTCCTCCTTACCGCGTCCAGATCAAGCACATGCACGCCGTTGAAACACATGGAGTGGGAGCCGCCTCCAAAGATAGGCGGGGAGGGAACCAGATGGTCGGTACAGTGTGCCCGACTTATACCTTTTCACACCTCCTCCTTACCGCGTCCAGATCAAGCACATGCACGTCGTTGAAGCACATGGAGTGGGAGCCGCCGCCAAAGATGGTGAGGTAGTGCTCGTTGTACACTGTTGCCGTGTGGCCTGCTCTTGGCAGAGGGGGTGTTCCTCTGGGGAAGAGGCGAAGAAGGGGTTGGATTGCACCGGAAAGAGCATGAAAAGGAAGGGGAAAGAGACAGGAGGTCAGCTAGATGGTGAGGTAGTGCTCGTTGTATACCGTTGCTGTGTGGCCCGCCCTGGGCAGGGGGGGTGTTCCTCTGGAGTTAGAGAGGGGACAGAAAGGGGAAGGGAGAGGTGCGAGTGAGCTAGATGGTGAGGTAGTGCTTGTTGTACACTGTTGCCATGTGGCCCGCCCTGGGCAGAGGGGGTGTCCCACAAGAGCAAGGGAGGGCACAGCAAGGAGAAGGAAGTGATGTGATGTGCCTCACATCCTCCTCCCACTCACGTGCTCAAACTCTCTCTCTCCCACTCACGTGGTGTCGAGCTTGTCCCACACCAAGGCCGTGAGATCCAGGCTGTACACGCCTTTGAGCAGCCGCCTCTTGCTGCTTTCGCTGTCTCTACCAGACCAGCACTCTTACCACCACCACGCAATCGCCTGCAAGCACCACCCAGAAACCACATGCTCATATCCCCCCACCCACTCACGTGGTGTCCACACCACACCAAGGCCGTGAGATCGAGGCTGTACACGTCATTCAGCAGCCGCCTCTTGCTGTCCTCCCCTCCACCATTTACTCTTCTGACTGCGCGTATATACCAGCCAGCAATCTGCACCACAAGCCACTCACGTGGTGTCCAGCTTGTCCCACACGAACGTGGTGAGGTCCAGGCTGTACACGTCGTTGAGCAGCCGCCACTTGCTGTCCTCCCCCTCGTCAAGCACCCACCCCATCCTATTGCTGTAGTAATCACCTGTTCAACCCAACCTCCCACTCACGTGGTGTCGAGCTTGTCCCACACGAAAGTGGTGAGATCCAGGCTGTACACGTCGTTGAGCAGCCGCCTCTTGCTGTCCTCCCCCTCGTCAAGCACCCACCCCACCCTATTGCTGTAGTAATCACCTGTTCAACCCAACCTCCCACTCACGTGGTGTCGAGCTTGTCCCACACGAAAGTGGTGAGATCCAGGCTGTACACGTCGTTGAGCAGCCGCCTCTTGCTGTCCTCCCCCTCGTCAAGCACCCACCCCACCCTATTGCTGTAGTAATCACCTGTTCAACCCAACCTCCCACTCACGTGGTGTCGAGCTTGTCCCACACGAAAGTGGTGAGGTCAAGGCTATAAACGTCGTTGAGCAGCCGCCTCTTGCTGTCCTCCCCGCCAAACACCCACACAGTCGACCCCACCTTGGCCGTGCTGTGCCCTCCCCTTGCACACTGCAGGGGGCAATACAGGGCAACGGGAGGGAGTCAGTGGGGTCATGCGAGGTCAATGTGGGGTCAACCGGGGTCAGGGAACAGACTCGCCAAACACCCACACCGTCGACCCCACTTTAGCCGTGCTGTGCCCTCCCCTTGCACACTGCAGCAGATTGATGGGGTTAACAGGGGTTAACAGGGGTTGACAGGGGTCCAAGGGGACAAGAGAAAAGCACGCCAAACACCCACACCGTCGACCCCACTTTGGCTGTGCTGTGCCCTCCCCTTGCACACTGCAGACAACAGGGGTGTCAATGCCAGGATGGAAAAAGGAAAAGGGAATGAGAGAGCACAGGTCAGATAGGCGGGGCGGGCAGAGTATTTCATTTTCTACGTGGACAACAACGAAAAAAACAGGAGGATAAGTAAGCAACAAAAATGTACAACATAAAACAGACCAACCCACTTTTGAGACGTCTCAAAAGTCATAAAACAACCCAACCCACTACGACTGTGGCGTGGGGTGTGCAGTGCACTCACGGGTATTTGGCCGCGGGTCTTCATCACCCGCCACATCTTGGTGCTCACATCCAATGCCCGCACTGCCATGCCGTGACATGAAAGAAGAACCATACACAAACGGAACAGCTCAATAACTGGCTAGAAATAAAAACAAGGCTTTGGTTGTGTGTGTGTGTGGATGTGTGTGTGTGTGTGTCTGTGTGTGTGTTTTTTTTGTTTTTTGCCATGGCAAAAACGACTGGTACAGCAGGCTCAGTGTCACATAGAGTGCTTTTCAAGTACAAATCACAGGATTGTGCCCAGAACATAGTCAAACTTCACGTGTCATCGTTACTGCGGTGTCCTTGAAGAACCTTCCAAAGAACAGTGAAGCTTCTTCGTCTTGTGGTGACATAATCCAAACGGGGTGACACTGCGACCACTGCAACCCATCTCACCAATCTCAACCCATCTCAACCCATCTCAACCCATCTCAACCCATCTCACCAATCATCTTCTCTGCGCCATCCTTGAAGAACCCTCCTATGCACAGCAGAGTCACCTCGTCTAGAATGACCTGCATAGTGGAGGGATTTGGGACGTGCAAAGGGAGCGGAGAAGAAGCATCACTCAAGGGTGACTCTGAGTCAGTCACCTCAAGAACCCTCCTATGCACAGCAGAGTCACTTCGTCCGGAATGACCTGTACAGTGGGAGGAAACAGGGGAGGAAAGCTCCATTCTCAACCAGGCGAGAGAGGCAAGATCAAACACATGCATCTTGTCCATGTGTGTGTGCAGTGCAGGCACACAACAGTCACATGCACATAAAACACATGCACATAAAACACATGCACATAAAACACATGCACATAAAACACATGCACATAAAACACATGCACATAAAACACATGCACATAAAACACATGCACATAAAACACATGCACATAAAACACATGCACATAAAACACATGCACATAAAACACATGCACATAAAACACATGCACATAAAACACATGCACATAAAACACATGCACATAAAACACATGCACATAAAACACATGCACATAAAACACATGCACATAAAACACATGCACATAAAACACATGCACATAAAACACATGCACATAAAACACATGCACATAAAACACATGCACATAAAACACATGCACATAAAACACATGCACATAAAACACATGCACATAAAACACATGCACATAAAACACATGCACATAAAACACATGCACATAAAACACATGCACATAAAACACATGCACATAAAACACATGCACATAAAACACATGCACATAAAACACATGCACATAAAACACATGCACATAAAACACATGCACATAAAACACATGCACATAAAACACATGCACATAAAACACATGCACATAAAACACATGCACATAAAACACATGCACATAAAACACATGCACATAAAACACATGCACATAAAACACATGCACATAAAACACATGCACATACCCGCATACATGTACCAGGCCATGCCCAGTGCATGGGGGAAGGCCGTTGGCCGGGAAGGAGAGGTCCATTTTAGACTAGGAGAGCGATGCAAGGTCCAACACATGCAAGTCACTGTGTGCAGTGCAGTCAAATTACACAACACTCACATGCTCATAACACACACGCAGACGCCCACCCACATACACGTAGCAGGCTATGCCCAGCGCAAGGTGGAAGCGCATTGGCAGGCGAAGAGAGCTCCATCTTGGACCAGGCGAGGGAGGCGAGGTCCAACACATACATGCACGTCGCACACTACTCCATGTATGTTATACACACACACACGCACTCACCAAATTGTGCCCACTGCCCAGCGCAAGGGTGGAAGAGCGTTGGCAGGCGAAGAGAGCTCCATCTGGAACCAGGCGAGGGAGGCGAGGTCCAACACATGCACGTCACTGGTGTGTGCAGTGCAGTGCAGTCACATAAAATTCACATGCACACATGCTTTATGCACTCACGTAACAGTCACATGCACACATGCGCACGACATGCATGCACAAGCATGCAAAAGAATGCACACATGCTTTATGCACTCACCAGGCTGTGCCCAGCACAGGGGGGAAGGGCGTTTGCAGGCGAGGAGAGCTCCATTTTAGACCAGGCGAGAGAAGCGAGGTCCAGCACATGCACGTCACTGGTGAACCGAGCTCGGTTTCCGCCCACCACATACATCCTGCCATCCAGTATCTCCGCTGCATGCTGCACATAGGAGAGAGAAGAGAAGGGTGGGGGTGAGGGGGCACAGAGGGAAAAATTGAGTGCCCCCCTATCCCATGCACGTCACTGGTGAATCTGCCTCTGTTGCCCCCCACCACGTACATCCTGCCGTCCAGGATCTCTGCTGCATGCTGCACGCATGAAGAGGGGAGGTGGGGTTGGGACAGAGGGCAAGGAGGGTGAAATGCGGAAGGAGAGTGGCCCCCTATCACATGCACGTCACTGATGAACCTGGCTCTGTTGCCCCCCACCATGTACATCCTGCCGTCCAGGATCTCTGCTGCATGCTGCATACAAGAGGCGGGGAAAGGGGGAGGGGAGGGGAGGGGAGCGAAGAAGGGTTGATCGGTCGAAAAAGGGAAAGAGTCCCCCCCTATCACATGCACATCACTGACGAACCAGGCCTTGTTGCCGCCCATCCTACAACGTACATCCTCCCAGTGACGGGAGCAGCGACCCACTTGTTGATGCAGTCGTGAGAGCACAGCACTGCCATCACCCCAGCTAGCCCGTATCACACCCTCCACCTCCATGTATTGCTGTAAATGCCCTCCCCTCCCCTCCTCCCCTCCCTTCCCCTCCCCTCCCCTCCCCTTCCCTCCCCTCCCCTCCCCTCCCCTCCCCTCCCCTCCCCTCCCCTCCCCTCCCCTCCCCTCCCCTCCCCAACCCTCCCTTCCCTCCCCTCCCCTCCCCTCCCCTCCCCTCCCCTCCCTTCCCTCCCCTCCCTTCCCTCCCCTCCCCTCCCCTCCCCTCCTCACCTGGTATCTAGCCGAGGGTTTCCTCCCAGTGACGGGAGCAGCGACCCACTTGTTGATGCAGTCGTGAGAGCACAGCACTGCCATCACCCCCATGTCCTCCACCACAGGGGGAGAGGGCGGGGGGGGCAGGGCCAAGCCAGCAGCAGGCTAACAGCAGCAGCAGCAGCAGCAGCAGCAGCACCTTTTCCGCACCTGGTATCTGGCTGACGGTTTCCTCCCAGTGACGGGAGCAGCGACCCACTTGTTGATGCAGTCGTGAGAGCGCAGCATTGCCATCACCCCCATGTCTTCCACCACAGGGGGCCCCCGGGGGAAGGCAGCACCGTTCATTGCCGGGAAACCCTCTGCAGCGTAGGCGTCTGGGTAGCCTCTGCCATACCCCTCTGGTACTGCTGCTGCTGCATGCTGTGGTGCGGGAGGGGAGTGAAGAAGAGAGAATAAAGTGAAGGGCTAAGGCTAATCCACCACAGGGGGTTCCCGGGGGAAGGCAGCACCGTTCATTGCCGGGAAACCCTCTGCAGCGTAGGCGTCTGGATACCCCCTGCCATACCCCTCTGCTGCTGCCGCTGCTGCATGCTGTGGTGTGAGGGGAGGTGGGGTGTGAAGAAGCAAGGAGGGAGTGGGGGAGAGGATAACATGAAGGGCTAAGGCACCTCCACCACAGGGGGCCTCCGGGGGAAGGCAGCGCCGTTCATTGCCGGGAAACCCACCCCAGTGTAGCCCTCTGGGTAGCCCCTTCCATACCCCTCTGCTGCTGCTGCTGCTGCTGCTGCTGCTGCTGCTGCTGCTGCTGCTGCATGCTGTGTGGGTGGGGGTAGTTGCAGAGGCGGAGGGGCGGGGAACGAGGAAGATGGGGAGGAGAAATCAAGTGCAGGACAAGAGTTTCCAAAAGTTTCTCTACTCAGGTTCTCTCAGGAATAAACTGAGTGTGGTGGAACGAGTGTGGTGGGCGGAGTGTGGTGGAGCAAGTGTGGTGGGCGAGCAAACAAGGGCATAATGATGCACCAGGTGCAGTCAAGTCACCCCCAGAGTTAGGCAAAAAAAAAAAAAACGTGCATACCAGGTTAGTTGCTTCCATTAGTTGTGCGTTGGTCCACCAATTGTAATGAGGTTATTTTTGAGACGTCTCAAAAGTTAGGCAAAAAAAAAGTGCATACCGGGTCAGTTGCTTCCATTAGTTGTGCGTTGGTCCACCAATTTGGGTCCTCCTCCTGTCAATGCCACATGACAGAGAGACAGTTAGGGAGAAGAAGAAACAACACGTACAGGTATTGTGGCACAAGAAGCAACCTGATTAATGAGACGACTTTGGAGGCACATCATAAGACTTCTTGGCAAAGGCAGGGATGCAAAGAGAAAGAGAAACAAGCACCGCCGAGTGAGCTAAAGCAACAACACGGTCTTTTGAGATGTCTCAAAAGTCATCATAAGACTTCTTGGCAACAGGCAGGGATGCAAAGAGAAAGAGAAACAAGCACCGCCGAGTGAGCTAAAGCAACAACACGGTCTTTTGAGATGTCTCAAAAGTCATCATAAGACTTCTTGGCAACAGGCAGGGATGCAAAGAGAAAGAGAAACAAGCACCGCCGAGTGAGCTAAAGCAACAACACGGTCTTTTGAGATGTCTCAAAAGTCATCATAAGACTTCTTGGCAACAGGCAGGGATGCAAAGAGAAAGAGAAACAAGCACCGCCGAGTGAGCTAAAGCAACAACACGGTCTTTTGAGATGTCTCAAAAGTCATCATAAGACTTCTTGGCAACAGGCAGGGATGCAAAGAGAAAGAGAAACAAGCACCGCCGAGTGAGCTAAAGCAACAACACGGTCTTTTGAGATGTCTCAAAAGTCATCATAAGACTTCTTGGCAAAGGCAGGGATGCAAAGAGAAAGAGAAAAAAGCACCGAGAGAGCTAAAGCAACAACACGGTCTTTTGAGATGTCTCAAAAGTCATCATAAGACTTCTTGGCAACAGGCAGGGATGCAAAGAGAAAGAGAAACAAGCACCGCCGAGTGAGCTAAAGCAACAACACGGTCTTTTGAGATGTCTCAAAAGTCATCATAAGACTTCTTGGCAACAGGCAGGGATGCAAAGAGAAAGAGAAACAAGCACCGCCGAGTGAGCTAAAGCAACAACACGGTCTTTTGAGATGTCTCAAAAGTCATCATAAGACTTCTTGGCAACAGGCAGGGATGCAAAGAGAAAGAGAAACAAGCACCGCCGAGTGAGCTAAAGCAACAACACGGTCTTTTGAGATGTCTCAAAAGTCATCATAAGACTTCTTGGCAACAGGCAGGGATGCAAAGAGAAAGAGAAACAAGCACCGCCGAGTGAGCTAAAGCAACAACACGGTCTTTTGAGATGTCTCAAAAGTCATCATAAGACTTCTTGGCAACAGGCAGGGATGCAAAGAGAAAGAGAAACAAGCACCGCCGAGTGAGCTAAAGCAACAACACGGTCTTTTGAGATGTCTCAAAAGTCATCATAAGACTTCTTGGCAAAGGCAGGGATGCAAAGAGAAAGAGAAAAAAGCACCGAGAGAGCTAAAGCAACAACACGGTCTTTTGAGATGTCTCAAAAGTCATCATAAGACTTCTTGGCGAAGGCAGGGATGCAAAGAGAAAGAGAAAAAAGCACCGAGAGAGCTAAAGCAACAACACGGTCTTTTGAGATGTCTCAAAAGTCATCATAAGACTTCTTGGCAAAGGCAGGGATGCAAAGAGAAAGAGAAACAAGCACCGCCGAGAGAGCTAAAGCAACAACACGGTCTTTTGAGACGTCTCAAAAGTCATCATAAGACTTCTTGGCAACAGGCAGGGATGCAAAGAGAAAGAGAAACAAGCACCGCCGAGAGAGCTAAAGCAACAACACGGTCTTTTGAGATGTCTCAAAAGTCATCATAAGACTTCTTGGCAACAGGCAGGGATGCAAAGAGAAAGAGAAACAAGCACCGCCGAGTGAGCTAAAGCAACAACACGGTCTTTTGATATGTCTCAAAAGTCATCATAAGACTTCTTGGCAAAGGCAGGGATGCAAAGAGAAAGAGAAACAAGCACCGCCGAGAGAGCTAAAGCAACAACACGGTCTTTTGAGATGTCTCAAAAGTCATCATAAGACTTCTTGGCAACAGGCAGGGATGCAAAGAGAAAGAGAAACAAGCACCGCCGAGAGAGCTAAAGCAACAACACGGTCAACGTCGCAACGCTCACTCGCAACGACACCATTCACTCGAGACTTCAAGAAACAGGAACAGCACAAACAGCACTTTTGAGTCGACCCAACGGTCATCTCCCAAACTCTCAGCTTCAGGCTTCGTTCAAAGAGACCAGGAAAAAATGCGTACCTCCAGAGCACGCACAAACAGCCGCATGGCCTCTACTGGCGCCATCTTTCCCAGCTCTGTCCAACTGTAATGTGACATGCACGGGGCACGGGGAGCAGAATTGATCAGACAAGGAGGAGGTGGGGCGGAATCAAGGTGGGACGAGTTTTGACGCGCCTTCACAGCCGCATGGCCTCTACTGGCGTCATCTTTCCCAGCTCTGTCCAACTGTTATGTGACGCACAGGGCAAAGGGGGACAAGGGGGAAAATGCTATGGTCGACTCAAAAGCCACCTGCAGTGGCGTGGGTGGCACCATCTTCCTCAGCTCCGTCCATCCAAGTGCAGTGTGTATGAGCAGAGCAAGGGGGGAGAAGAAGGAAGTGAGAGAGGCACTGCCAATGACAAGACAGGACAAATGAGAGATAATGAAACGATACGACGGAAAGAGGAATTCAATGAGAACCATGGGGAGGAGGGAGAAGGAGGGAACGAGGGGGTTGGGTGGGGTGTGGGGTGGTACAGCATGCCATACGACTGAGTGATGGTGAGAGCGAGCACAATTTTCGTTTCCAGAAACCAGCAGGGGCATGCACTTTCCTCTCAACTGCCTCTTACAGAACCTCCCTGCAAGCAAAACCTCCCTGCCAGCCTCTCGCTATAATCACACCCACCTCTGCCATTTGGCGAGCTCTACAATGTTCCACGCCCATGGCTTGGGCTTGTTGCACGGCCAACGTCTATCTTTACCCGCCGGCCTAACCCTTTGCCTTTGCATTGCGTCAACCAGGATGGGATGGGAAGACCCACCTCTGCCATTTGGCGAGCTCCACGATGTTCCATGCCCATGGCTTGGGCTTGTTGCATGGTCCGTGTACTGCCTGCGAGACAAAAATGAAAGGCAGGGCAAACAAGGAGATTAACGTATTAGCGCGGGTGGCTGTAAGCGATCCAGGAGTCAAAACGACGGCCACAGCCTGGCATTGCAACATTGCACGGCCCATCTATCTTTGAGGCGCCTCAAAACTAGATTGCACGTCCTATCTATCTTTGAGGCGCCTCAAAACTAGATTGCACGTCCTATCTATCTTTGAGGCGCCTCATTGCAACATTGCACGGCCTATCTATCGTCTGCAGCAGCAGAGGGGGGGCAGGCAAGAGGCATACGATTGGCTGGTAGTGTATCATCATGCACCTTGAACATCGCAGATAGATAGAAACACACGAAGCATGATACACCCACCCCGCATCACCCACCCCGCATCACCCACCCCGCATCACCCACCCCGCATCACCCACCCCGCATCACCCACCCCGCATCACCCACCCCGCATCACCCACCCCGCATCACCCACCCCGCATCACCCACCCCGCATCACCCACCCCGCATCACCCACCCCGCATCACCCACCCCGCATCACCCACCCCGCATCACCCACCCCGCACTACGCACCACGCACCAAGCACCAAGCAACGCACCAAGCACCAAGCAACGCACCAAGCACCAAGCAACGCACCAAGCACCAAGCAACGCACCAAGCACCAAGCAACGCACCAAGCACCAAGCAACGCACCAAGCACCAAGCAACGCACCAAGCACCAAGCAACGCACCAAGCACCAAGCAACGCACCAAGCACCAAGCAACGCACCAAGCACCAAGCAACGCACCAAGCACCAAGCAACGCACCAAGCACCAAGCAACGCACCAAGCACCAAGCAACGCACCAAGCACCAAGCAACGCACCAAGCACCAAGCAACGCACCAAGCACCAAGCAACGCACCAAGCACCAAGCAACGCACCAAGCACCAAGCAACGCACCAAGCACCAAGCAACGCACCAAGCACCAAGCAACGCACCAAGCACCAAGCAACGCACCAAGCACCAAGCAACGCACCAAGCACCAAGCAACGCACCAAGCACCAAGCAACGCACCAAGCACCAAGCAACGCACCAAGCACCAAGCAACGCACCAAGCACCAAGCAACGCACCAAGCACCAAGCAACGCACCAAGCACCAAGCAACGCACCAAGCACCAAGCAACGCACCAAGCACCAAGCAACGCACCAAGCACCAAGCAACGCACCAAGCACCAAGCAACGCACCAAGCACCAAGCAACGCACCAAGCACCAAGCAACGCACCAAGCACCAAGCAACGCACCAAGCACCAAGCAACGCACCAAGCACCAAGCAACGAACCAAGCACCAAGCAACGCACCAAGCACCAAGCAACGCACCAAGCACCAAGCAACGCACCAAGCACCAAGCAACGCACCAAGCACCAAGCAACGCACCAAGCACCAAGCAACGCACCAAGCACCAAGCAACGCACCAAGCACCAAGCAACGCACCAAGCACCAAGCAACGCACCAAGCACCAAGCAACGCACCAAGCACCAAGCAACGCACCAAGCACCAAGCAACGCACCAAGCACCAAGCAACGCACCAAGCACCAAGCAACGCACCAAGCACCAAGCAACGCACCTGCTGGTAGAGCGAGTAGAGCGCGAGGTACGTGAGGTCGGAGCACTGAGTGGAATTACCCGCGCCCGTCCCCGTATTGTGGCGAACCACGACCCACGCATCACGCATCACGCATCACCCATCACCCATCACCCATCACGCATCACCCATCACCCATCACCCATCACCCATCACGCATCACCCATCACCCATCACACCTGCTGGTAGAGCGAGTAGAGTGCGAGGCACGTGAGGTCGGAGAGTACTGCGTGGAGTTAGCCGCGCCCTCGGGAATGTGCACCGTCGCTGGGATCGCCGCAACCATGATTGAGAACCAACGCCAATAGGGATTTCCCACCGTCCTTGGGATTGCCGCGAACCACGAGGCACGCAACCAGGGAACCCACCAGCCACGCAACCAGGAAATCCACGCAAAATGCACCACGCACCACCCAACACAAACCACACAACACACCTGCTGGTAGAGCGAGTAGAGCGCGAGGCACGTGAGGTCGGAGTACTGAGTAGAGTTACCCGCGCCCTCGGGAATGTCCACCGTCCCCGGGATCGCCGCGTACCGAGCCGCGATGTAGAACCTATCAGGGTACGGAGGCAGCGCTGCAGTCGGCGGCTTCGACATTGCTGTCCCGGTGCAAGTTATAAGATTCTGCCTTTAGAAACAGCGATTAATTTCTATTAAAAACTTAGTTGGAACGGCTGAGACGGAGAGAGAGCTAACAAGAGTCGGCTATTGTGGATGCAACCCTTCCAGGCGTGACGGCTTTAATCACAAGCACAGCTTTAAGCTCCTGTAGCTGCTGCTGATTGTACAGGGTAAGCTGTACGAACACCGCCTAAACGTCCCCGCACGCAACATCCGTTCTCTCTCACACCTAGTGCGAAACGACTCGGCTTCGCTTCCGTGTCAACTACAACTAGACACGCGCAATCCACACGCGGCTGGTGAGCACAACCCACTGCACGCGCTACCTTCCTAGTCGGTGGTTCGGAACTCCGAGCCTGACGGTGCTGCACACGCGGCTAGTAATCGCATCTGCTGCTCAGCGCATCTACTACCGCGTACGCAGCAGGCAATCGAATCAGCCAATCGGCTCGTGAGCTGACCCAGTGTGATTTGCTCGCCTCGGCTCTATTCCGCTCGGCAATCCCGAGAATACCTCCTGTAGAGTCTCGAGCGAGCCTTTTGGCTGATGCTGGTTTGCCTGACAGTGTGCGACCAGGCCTAGTGCTCACTACAATGCGGTTGGGTATGATAAACGTATTTTAAAGAACGGTCATTGATGGTTGAGTCCGGTTTTTTAAATGAATATAGCTCTTATGGCTCTGGCTGGTAGGTTGCTCAGCTGGGACCAGTCTCATCAGCTGGTGTCAGGTGGTGAAGGGGGAGGTGAGAGCGGTTGTCCCGAATCCTGATACTCGCTATAAATTATAATAGTTAGAATACACCAATAGCATAAATCAGTATGCTACGTACGTTTTATCATGCTACAAAATACTACTTTTCACTGCCTCACCAGTGACGGGTTCGGATATATCAAACAATCTCAATCTACTGCAGTTGTTTGGGGCCAAATGTAGGCGTGAAGGTTTCGATGAGTGCGGTGATTGGCGATATGCTCCACGACTCATTGTGCACTGCCACTAGGTTGTCATCGTCCAGCTCATATACAGTGGAACCTGCGTTAGTAGCACAACAAAGCAACGGTGGTACAGTGTAAATAATCAAACATCACAAAATCAGAAACATGTGAATTGTCCACTTCCATGACAAAATAAACATGGATCATACCTGTGAATGGCTCTACTCTGGGCTGCCAAGGGAACTTGAGGTACCTGCAGGGATTCGTGACATCCAAAGAAGAAGTAGTAGAACAAAGGGAAGACACCAGCAAGGGGGTGGGGTGGAGGATGTTGCGGGGTGAGGAGGGCGGTGAACAGGAGAGCAAGGAATGTGACAGGTGGAGAGTGGGTGCAAAGAGGAGGGAGAGGAGAAAGCAGGAAGAACGGTGTGTTTTTGGGCCTAAAGAATTTACAGTAACAGACATAACAAGGCATGAGACCATGCTACCCCCTAAAATTTACCCGCCAAGCCGCCACGTGGCAGTGACTGACTTGTCGGAGGTGACCGCGATGGAGAGAAGCTCCTGCTTAGAGAATGCCGGGTCGAAGAGAATGCTCACAGCAGCCAGGTAGCGCGCCAGTCCGGATGTGTCATTCGTCGGATCCTTGAACCTGCAATGGGGAGGCTTGTATGGAGTACAGATTTGTGGGAGGTGACTACTCCTGCTTGGAGAATGCGGGGTCAAAAAGCACACCCACAGCAGCCAGGTAGCGCGCCAGCCCAGAGGTGTCATTGGTTGGATCCTTGAACCTGCAATGGGGAGGCTTGTATGGAGTACAGCTTTGTATGAGGTGACTACTCTTGCTTGGAGAACGCCGGGTCGGAGAGCACACCCACAGCAGCAAGCAAGGTAGCGCGCCAGCCCAGAGGTGTCATTGGTTGGATCCTTGAACCTGCAACGGGGAGGCTTGTATGGAGGACAGATTTAGATTTTCATGAGTTTGCCTGGAAGCGATGTGGGGTGAGGCGCATGGTTTATGAGGAAGAAACACTAAAGTTGGATAAGGTTTCACATGCTGAAGTGGAGCGATTCGTTAGGAGCAGGGCATTTCATCCGTTATAGCACACTGCATCAATGAATATGGAAAGAGAGGGGTGCTATAAACGAAAGTAATGTTCGTCCAATTGGCATCATGCAGCTTTGCATTGTAATATCAGGCTGTTACAATGCGCATTCGTTTCAATCATATAATTTCCCTACGCAGCCATTCTGCCACCGTCAGTTCTGGGTAGATAGTACAGGTAATATAAGAAATCTGCGCACCTGCAGTCATCACGATAAATAGAGGCTGTGAGGTCCCCTGTAACGAAGTACTGGCCCTCGCTAATGTCACGTGCGATAATATCCTGCCATCAAAATCGTGCCAGCGATGTATTATCATGGTAAGCTCTTGCTGACCATGATGTTTCACTGAGAGAGGAGCACTGTTCACACTCCATTGACCACACATTTCGATCACTCGATCCGATCCGACGATCAATGCTAGTGGTAAGCTCATGCTGAGCAAGCTGTTTCACTGCGGGAGGAGCACTGTTGACACTCCATTGAATGCACACCTAGTTCACTCAATTCAATCATACGCGTTTCAGTCACACCTTCACTTGCTCGACAGAGAGACCTCGCTGTTTCCCGTCCCCCCCTGCTGTTGCGGCCGCTGCTCCTCTTTCGCCCGCGCATTGCGCCGCGATCACCGCTGACAGCCCGATTAAAGCCGCGCGCCGAGTTGTGACACTCGCAGTCTCAATGACGGCCCGAGAGGGACTGGCGCACGATATCTCATTCCCTGGTATCACTGGATCAAAGCTAGCGGGAGTTGCGGTGGAGGGAGTTTGCGCGCTGGAAGAATGGCTGCTAGAGGCGGTAATGGATGGTCGCGAGAAGGTGAGGCGCGACGAAAGGACGGAGCGCGGAAGTGTGACACGAGGTTCACAGGGGAATGGAGGAGACGGGAGAAGAGCGGCGGAATCAACGCGTAGAGAGGCCATTGGAGGAGATATGTAGCCAGTCTGTGTCAGTCTTCGTGCTGCGGAGAGGCTTGCCGGATGGAATCTATGAAGCAAAACGAAGCACTGGGAATGCCGAATGGATGGATGGATTGATGTCTGGCATCCTCGTTTTCGAGTTCTCTCATTTTTTGTCGAGTTAGTTTTATTTTGCTGTTGGCGATGAGATGCACCGCCCAATAACGTGCTGCCCTGCACATTCAGCCATTTTATATTTCCGAAGGTGACTCTGAATTCACCTCAACTTAAAAACGGCTTTCATGGTACGTGGCACGAATCTACATGTCAAAGATACGCGGACATGATTGTTTGATGAAGAAAATTCAGACAAAACAGCTTCACTTGACGTCGAGGCTGTAGCCGCATGAAGGTAATCTGGCAGTGCAAAAACGAAACAAGGAGCAAAAGGGTATTACACATTGCACATAAGGACATCCCATTTATCTATTCGATGCGCAATCCTATTCCCGTCTTTGCCCAATCCGCAATCTCATCATGCATCACTCTCCTCCCCAGCATGCTTGGCATTAGACAGTGGTCTAGTTACTCGTAATACTAGAGACCTCGGTTGCCATTTCGCCATGTCATCATGCCATGTTTACCCCTTCTCCCCTCACCCTTTCCTCCCCCCTCCTGTACCCCCGGCCCCTCCCCTTTCACGCGTTCAGCTCACCTGTGTATGCTTGATCCTTGAACACAAGCAGGCTGCGAGGGGGTAGAGCCACACTCTCCCCCTCAACACATCAGAACCAGGCAGCTCTAGAGCTGCTACTATTGGCTAAGGTAAGTACACGCTCTCACCACACCCTCTCACCTGTGTAAACTTGATCCTTGAACACAAGCAGGCTGCGAGGGGGCAGAGCCACACTCTCCCTCGTCACCACTGCATCGCCATACATACCCCACTCGCCTGCCTCTCCCCACACCCAGCTCACCTGTGTATGCTTGATCCTTGAACACGAGCAGGCTTCGAGGAGGCAGAGCCACACTCTCCCTCGTCACCACTGCATCGCCATACATACCCCACTCGCCTGCCTCTCCCCACACCCAGCTCACCTGTGTATGCTTGATCCTTGAACACGAGCAGGCTTCGAGGAGGCAGAGCCACACTCTCCCTCGTCACCACTGCATCGCCATACATACCCCACTCGCCTGCCTCTCCCCACACCCAGCTCACCTGTGTATGCTTGATCCTTGAACACGAGCAGGCTTCGAGGAGGCAGAGCCACACTCTCCCTCGTCACCACTGCATCGCCATACATACCCCACTCGCCTGCCTCTTCTCGTCCCATTTCATCCTTCCCATCTCCTGCCCTCACAGCTCCACCCTCTCTATCCACAGAGGCGCCCCCGCCCGCCTCTCTGCGTTCCTCCAGCAGCCTCTGGTGGGGAGAGAACGCCATGGTTCCAGGCAGGCCGAGAGAGAGTATGGCCACACAGGGGAAGTAGGCCGGGCCGTCCTGGTGTGGCTGGGGGAGGTGAGAAAGAGGGGGAGAGAGGGCAGCGGAGGGTGGGAGACCAGGAAGAGGGAAAAGGTGTGGAAATGCTTAGAGGGAAGCCGGAAGAGAGGAGGGGACGCAGGGGAAGCAGATTGAAGAGTCCATCTTGAGTATTGACCAATGACCAGCACATGCATGATAACGAAGGGGATGATATGGTACTCACACCACTGGCACTCCACTCACACCACTGGCACTCCACTCACCATCATGCCCTGGCCCGCCTGGTACTCGTTCACGAGCACGAGGTTGATGGCTGAGAGGGGGGAGAATCACTTTCAGAGCACACTACTGGCCAGAAATGAGGAAGTAGGCTTATTGAACCACTCCACTCACCATGATGCCCTGTCCCACCCACCTGGTACTCTTTCACGAGCACGTGGTTGACGGGGGAGGGGGACGATAGGATACTCACTCCTCTCACATCCCTAGCACTCCACTCACACTCTTGTCACTCCACTCACCATGATGCCCTGCCCTTCTTGATACTCATTCACGAGCACGTGGTTGATGGGGGAGGGGAAGACGCTGCTGAGGTCAGCTGAGAGGCGAGATGTGAAGCTCTGCAGCCATTGTGGCACTGATTGTGATAAGGCATTGGGAGGTGGGAGAGGATGCGGGGATGGCCGGGTTGATAGGGCAGGGATGGCGGGCTGATAGGGCAGGGATGGCGGGCTGATAGGGCAGGGATGGCGGGCTGATAGGGCATGCAGGGACGATATGTGAAGTGCTGCAGCCATTGTGGCACAGACTGAGACAAGACATAGGTAGCGCACGCAAGGTTGCCTACTTTTGAGGCGCCTCAAAAGGGGACGAGATGTGAAGTGCTGCAGCCATTGTGGCACAGACCCAGATTGAGACAAGACATAGGTAGCGCACGAAAGGTTGACTGGATGTGAGATGGGAGGTAAGTTGTGAGCTGGATGGAAAAGGAAGAACGATACGAAGAATGACAAGGTCATATTCACACCCACCCAGTCGCAATCACAACCACCCAGTTATTACTATCACACACACCCAGTTATAATCACACTCACCCAGTTATAATCACACTCACACGGTTGAGCTATGAGCCCCTTATCATGCACCATGCCGCCTGCAGACATAAGGACACATGGAGAGAGATAATGGACTTAAGTTAACCCTACTAAGGAGTTTTCTCTTAAGACTATGGAAAAAGAAACTCAACAACCCTGCAGCAGACACAAGTCGGCAAGTATTCATCCCATGCCCTTTTTCCCTTACACCCACCCAACCCATTCCTAGCCGCTCACCCCAGTTCTGCAATCTTCTGCCAGTGACATTCTTCCACTTCGTGACTGGTGCTGACGCAACCTGATGGCCGGGATGACGTGGCGGAACGCCAGTGTCAGCGTGTAAACACGAAAGTGAAAGACAGCAGACGTAAAATTGCAATTGTGAATCTGCTCACCTGTGACATCAGCAGTTGCTCTTCCTGCTTCGTAAGGTACTCCGGGACCACGTATACGGAGGACACTCGACCTACGCGAAACGGCTCCAAGACTTGGCACCGAATCTGCTGCCGAACCAGCTCTGACTGCTGATTCAGCCTCGGCGAATCTGTTGCGTCATCCGAACGTAACCGAGCGGAGCAAGATATCTCATCCATTCAAACCAGTAATGAATGAAACGCTTCGACAGCAAAAAGCGAACCCAGAATAGGAGGCTCGCGATTACGAGATTCCTAACGCGATGTACTGGAAAGCGATTGGTAGTGACAGAAGCGGGGAATAGAAAATAATTTCAGGGAGTGTCGGAATCCTGATCACCCTGAAATTCTGAATATTTTATGTGTACGCGACATGAAACACCTTCGATAAACGTGTAGCAAGAGCGAAAGGGCCATAACATTTTCCAGTCGTATTCGTCTACGGTTTCAAACTAACCTATCTCCTAGAATACATTTTCTCTTCCTTCATGCACGCCACTCCTTAGCAGCATGTAGGTTGATATGAGAATACCAGTTAGGGTAACGACGGATCCATCTACTAGATGTAAAATCATTGTAATGCACATGCCAATGGCTCATAACACCAGTGCAATGTGCACAAGGAAAATGGTTCCCAAACAAACATGGCTGAGGTCATCTATCGATAGAATCCCTCGACCCAAATTTCACTTTGGTATATCACTACCTCGTTAGAAGCCCTAGTCTTGGAACATGAGAGCAACGCCCACCATGGTAAGCCAAACCGAGAAGGCCACCCAGAAATAAGGGCTCTTCTCCCACCTGGGCGGCTTAAACGACATGAGGTCATCCATATAGTCCCTCGACCCAGAGTTTTTCAGCTTCTTGATGCGCTTGGGCCGTCTCTCCGTCACCATCTGACTCCACGTGCGCCCAGAACTGGTGGAAGTTTGGGAGGGGATGGGGGGTGGGATTGGCACTTGTCACGAAAGACATATGAACATGAGGTCATCCATATAGTCCCTCGACCCAGAGTTTTTCAGCTTCTTGATGCGCTTGGGCCGTCTCTCAGTCACCATCTGACTCCACGTGCGCCCAGAGCTGGGGAAACAAGAGGTGGGGGGAGGAGTGTTGGGAGGGGGGCGGGGAACTTTTTTGTGTGGAGAAATGTGAGCAGACCTTGGGTTGTCTCTCAGTCACCATCTGACTCCACGTGCGCCCAGAGCTGGGGAAACAAGAGGTGGGGGGAGGAGTGTTGGGAGGGGGGCGGGGAACTTTTTTGTGAAGAAGTGTGAGCAGAGCTTGGGTTGTCTCTCAGTCACCATCTGAATCCACGTGCGCCCAGAGCTGGGGAAACAAGAGGTGGGGGGAGGAGTGTTGGGAGGGGGGCGGGGAACTTTTTTGTGAAGAAGTGTGAGCAGAGCTTGGGTTGTCTCTCAGTCACCATCTGAATCCACGTGCGCCCAGAGCTGGGGAAACAAGAGGTGGGGGGAGGAGTGTTGGGAGGGGGGCGGGGAACTTTTTTGTGAAGAAGTGTGAGCAGAGCTTGGGTTGTCTCTCAGTCACCATCTGAATCCACGTGCGCCCAGAGCTGGGGAAACAAGAGGTGGGGAGAGGAGTGTTGGGAGGGGGGCGGGGAACTTTTTTGTGAAGAAGTGTGAGCAGAGCTTGGGTTGTCTCTCAGTCACCATCTGAATCCACGTGCGCCCAGAGCTGGGGAAACAAGAGGTGGGGGGAGGAGTGTTGGGAGGGGGGCGGGGAACTTTTTTGTGAAGAAGTGTGAGCAGAGCTTGGGTTGTCTCTCAGTCACCATCTGAATCCACGTGCGCCCAGAGCTGGGGAAACAAGAGGTGGGGGGAGGAGTGTTGGGAGGGGGGCGGGGAACTTTTTTGTGAAGAAGTGTGAGCAGAGCTTGGGTTGTCTCTCAGTCACCATCTGAATCCACGTGCGCCCAGAGCTGGGGAAACAAGAGGTGGGGGGAGGAGTGTTGGGAGGGGGGCGGGGAACTTTTTTGTGAAGAAGTGTGAGCAGAGCTTGGGTTGTCTCTCAGTCACCATCTGAATCCACGTGCGCCCAGAGCTGGGGAAACAAGAGGTGGGGGGAGGAGTGTTGGGAGGGGGGCGGGGAACTTTTTTGTGAAGAAGTGTGAGCAGAGCTTGGGTTGTCTCTCAGTCACCATCTGACTCCACGTGCGCCCAGAGCTGGGAGAGAGAGGTGGGAGAAGGTGGTTTGGGGATGGGGAATTCGTGGGTTGAAGCTTTCAGTTCATCCATGGGTTGAACGTCGACCGTCTCTCAGTCACCATCTGACTCCCACGTGCGCCCAGAGCTGGTGGGGAGAGGGCAGTGGAGGGTTTGGAGGGGAGGGCAGGAGAAGAAATTGTAAGCGGAAGAGTGTAGGTAGGGCTTGGCCCGTCTCTCTGTCACCATCTGACTCCCCGTGCGCCCAGAGCTGGGGGGGAGAGGTTAGGGTGGGGGGGGTGGCAGGGTTGGGGAGGGAAAGGAGGCAGTCAGAAGCTGGGTTGGCACTTGTAAGAGGAGAGGTGTAGGCAGAGGGCGTGAGGTGCAGAGGGTTTGAATGTGGTCATCCAGATAGTCTCTTAGCTACCCACTACTAACACTTGCTCTTACTTTCACTCGGCCCCCGCACTTCTCTCACTTCCACCAGATCCGCACCTGCTGTTGTCCTTGTCCAAAATGGGCACTTCCTGGATCTCATGGGGAGACAGCTTCAGCTTAGGCGCCTCTGCAATAGCGCATGTTAGCAGCCTGCTTGCCTATTCCCCCCCCACCCACCCACCCACCCCACGCTTCCTCACTCCATCCTACCCCCACCTGTTGTTGTCCTCGAGAATGGGCACTTTCAGGATCTCATACGGAGACAGCTTCAGCTTGGGCGCCTCTGCGATGCACTGCATGTCTGCAGGCCGCTTGCAACCCACTCAACTCACCCCCAATCTACTCTTTCTCTCTCCCTCACTCAACCGCCACTCTGCGCACTCTTCCTCCCTTCCTCCTGCCTGCGTATTCCATTCTTCCTCGCCTGTTGTTATCCTTGTCCAATATGGGCACTTTCAGAATCTCAAGACACCCAATCCCTACCTTTTCTCCGTCGCTCTACACCTCAAACCCCACCTGCACCTCCTCTCTCCTTCATTCACCCCTCACCTGTTGTTGTCCTTGTCGAGAATCGGCACTTTGAGGATCTCATCGGGGGACAGCTTCAGCTTGGGCGCCTCTGCTATGTAGCGCATGTTGGCAGCCTGCTTGCCTACTCACCCTCCACCCACCCACCCCACGATTCCTCTTACCGCCCTCTACCCACCTTTTGTTGTCCTTGTCGAGAATCGGCACTTTGAGGATCTCATCGGGGGACAGCTTCAGCTTGGGCGCCTCTGCGATGCACTGCATGTCTGCAGGCCGCTTGCAACCCACTCAACTCACCCCCAATCTACTCTTTCTCTCTCCCTCACTCAACCGCCACTCTGCGCACTCTTCCTCCCTTCCTCCTGCCTGCGTATTCCATTCTTCCTCGCCTGTTGTTATCCTTGTCCAATATGGGCACTTTCAGAATCTCAAGACACCCAATCCCTACCTTTTCTCCGTCGCTCTACACCTCAAACCCCACCTGCACCTCCTCTCTCCTTCATTCACCCCTCACCTGTTGTTGTCCTTGTCGAGAATCGGCACTTTGAGGATCTCATCGGGGGACAGCTTCAGCTTGGGCGCCTCTGCTATGTAGCGCATGTTGGCAGCCTGCTTGCCTACTCACCCTCCACCCACCCACCCCACGATTCCTCTTACCGCCCTCTACCCACCTTTTGTTGTCCTTGTCGAGAATCGGCACTTTGAGGATCTCATCGGGGGACAGCTTCAGCTTGGGCGCCTCTGCTATGTAGCGCATGTTGGCAGCCTGCTTGCCTACTCACCCTCCACCCACCCACCCCACGATTCCTCTTACCGCCCTCTACCCACCTTTTGTTGTCCTTGTCGAGAATCGGCACTTTGAGGATCTCATCGGGGGACAGCTTCAGCTTGGGCGCCTCTGCTATGTAGCGCATGTTGGCAGCCTGCTTGCCTACTCACCCTCCACCCACCCACCCCACGATTCCTCTTACCGCCCTCTACCCACCTTTTGTTGTCCTTGTCGAGAATCGGCACTTTGAGGATCTCATCGGGGGACAGCTTCAGCTTGGGCGCCTCTGCTATGTAGCGCATGTTGGCAGCCTGCGCGCGGATGGCGGGCATGGGGTGGTTGCTCTCCAGCTTGCGGTAGAGCGCCAAGCATTCAGGCCGCTGCCCGTTGGCATCGTAGGCCATGGCGAGCCAGAGCTGGATCTGGATGGAATCAGCAGGGCAGAAGGGTGGACAAGAGGCGGGGAAGGAGGAGGGGAGGGGGGCATTGGATTCGACTGAGAAGGCACCAGGTATGGGGTGGTTGCTCTCCAGCTTGCGATACAGCGCCAGGCACTCTGGGCGCTGCCCATTGGCGTCATAAGCCATTGCCAGCCAGAGTTGGATCTGGATAAGGGGAGCAGGGAGGAGTGGGGGAGAAGGAGGCGGGCATGGGGTGGTTGCTCTCCAGCTTGCGATACAGCGCTAGACACTCTGGCCTCTGCCCGTTGCCATCATACGCCATTGCGAGCCAGAGTTGAATCTGAGGGAGCGGGAGGGGGGATGGGGAACGGGGGCAGGGGGAGGGTGGCTCTGCCCGTTGGCGTCAACGGGCAGCCAGAGTTGGATCTGCACGGGGAGGGGGAGAAGGGATGGGGAGGGTGGGGGAGACGGTGATAAGGCGTGTTAGAAACAGGGAACTTTTGAGTAGACTCACAGGCACTCTGGCCTGTGCAATGTGCGCTGCAGAAGGGAGCACACAGCCTACCTCGCCTGCGAGCTTCGATGTGAACTCCACGTTTCCCAGCGCCTGCTTGAGGATCGATCGCCACGCTCTTGTCCAGTTCCTGGAGCGGGCCAGGCAATATGCATTTAACACAAACAGGAACTGACCAACCTCTCCTGCGAGCTTCGATGTGAACTCCACGTTTCCCAGCGCCTGCTTGAGGATCGATCGCCACGCTCTTGTCCAGTTCCTGGAGCGGGCCAGGCAATATGCATTTAACACAAACAGGAACTGACCAACCTCTCCTGCGAGCTTCGATGTGAACTCCACGTTTCCCAGCGCCTGTTCGAGGATTGCCACGCTCTTGTCGTACACGCCGCGCCCGTACGCCTGCTGTCCGAACGCGAACAGCTCCGCCGCCTCGCGCCGCTTCTCCGCCTGCTCCTGCGCCCGCTTCGCCAGCAGCTCCCGCAACTTCTCCGCCTTCCGCTCCGCGCGCTGCTCCGCGGTCAACCCGTCTTCCGCAACCTCCGCCGATCCTCCCGCTCCGCCCGCTCCTCCCCCTCCTCCTGCAGCAGCAGCGGCGGCAGAAGCGGCAGCGGCTCGTCTTGCTTCTTCTTCGGCCTCGTCTAGCGCTTTCTCCAGAGCCTTGCGCTCTCTAAGAATGGCTTTAAGCTCCTCGATTTCGTCCATTTTCTGTTGACCCTCCTCGCCTTCCCAGAAGCTTCCTTCAGTTTCATCGTCCTCCTGGTTTCCTTTCGAATCTCGTCGATTAGCTCGAGCAGTCACGCGGCGCGATCCTGTTGTTCCTCTACCGTCCGGATATCGTAGTTTATCATTTCTATTAGAACAAACTCCTGGTTGTGAAGGAGCTAATAAAGTCTTGCAGCGTGCAGGGAGGAATGCCGGAACTGACGAGGGATTCGCGAGAATTGAGGAGGATTGTAACGAGAATGTAGGACTCGGTTTCACTGTAAGATGGGAGAATGCTGTGACAGTCGCCATTGCGGAAACAGCACTATAAAGGGGATGAAATGCGACCAAACCGCTAGGCTCGACGAAGGCAGACAAAACAATTAGCCCGACTTAGGTGCCGCGAATCAAGTGCCTGATTTCACAGATTTGCATCCAAAAAGTCGTCGCCATTCACGCATTCAGCACAGCCAGCTGGACTTGCTACTAACCACTGGTGCTACACTTGAATATCCATTTTTCCAAGACTGGACACTAAAACTTGTCAGAGCAGAGCTACTAAATTCCTCGTCCAATGGCGGTACTATGGAAGGCTACTAAGTTTACCAGGTGTAGGAGGTAGGTCTGAATTGCGGTGTGGAGTGGAGAGCATTGCGGATTCAAGTATCTGTTCTGCCACCTTTCCAGCTCCATCAATCGCAGCAGTTCCCGCTTTTGTTTTGTGCCCTCGAGAGCCACGAACTTTTTCCGCGTGGCGGGATTCAGAAGTGATCATTGCTTTGTGGCCCTTGATTGTGTACACGCTAACGTTTCACTCAGCTGTGTAAGAAATCGATTCCGACTGTACAATCCTCATATTCGATACTGTAAAAGTGCGTGCACGATTGGACCTCAGAAATCACCAACCCATCGATGGCTACCTCTTTCCATGTACAATCACTTTCTTTCGGGTCAAAACTGGCAACCTTGTCGTGGACATAAGTTAGAGTAGCAGGTCGTTATTTTCTCCCGAGGCGGTTATTTTCGGTTCGTTCTATTCGTTACCACAACCACCACCACATCTTAGGAGCCAGCCAGTTCCCGTAATTCCGCGGCCATAGGGACGCCCCGCGGCTTGGGAGTTACTGCAACTTCCAGCTCCAAAATCTCGACGCAGAGATTCGATTCGAGGAAGAATAGGAGACAGTACGTACTGTGCAATGCGCAGTACAGTTCTCGCTTGCCTTGAGGTGAACTTCTGCAGACAGTCGAGTCAACTGCTGTAGTCGCAACTACTGCCAAACTTAGCGACGCAGGCGGCTTGTGGTATGACGTATTATTATCATCATTGCTGCTACGTCGTCGAGGCAAGAAACGTACTTTCCTTTCGCAGTTAGAGTCGTCCACCCACTTCGCCACAGCTTCCGCCAACCATGGAATCATGTGCGGCTGGGCACGCAGTCGTACTAGTGGCATGCCATCATATGATGTGCCTGTCCTGGGGAATCCGAGTTGGAAACATTGGATGTGTACTATCAGCGGCACTGAAGGGATGACGTAGGCGGTGTTGTTCCCGCACTGCACAATGGAGGTGCGAAGGGTCGCTGTTTGTGATTACAACGGGGGCTGACCAGGAAGCGAAAGGGAGGTAGTATGTTGGGGCGAGGCAGTTACACTTCCACTGGCAGTAAGAGACATTCTTCTCTATCCACAACCAGGGAGCTCCGCATACTTAAGGTTCTTTTCAGCCTTGAGTTGATGAAAAACGTTTTACAGTTGAGTTAGGGAACTAGAGCTCCGAGAGTGTGCATGTAGTACATACTAGCGTCGTCTTTTCATGAACCGCGCAGGTCTTCCAACCAAGTACTAGTTCCAGGCACTCTGCAGCAACGCGAAGCTTTGAACACTTAGTTGAAGGGCCATAACAACGTGGAGCTTTGAACAGCATGGGCGAAATGATACCAACCTTGACAAGTCCATTCTTTCCCCGTTGTATCGCCAAACAATGGATAATCGTCCTCCTCATGCTTCTCAATTGCACCCAACGGGGCGAAGGTGGCAAACCAGCTCCCAAACCGGCCATGGGTCCAGGAAGGAGAGAGCTGAATGGCATTTCCAATGTCATTGTGGGTGCTAGGAAGTTCACGATCTTTATGATCCACTTCAAACGAACAGGTAAACAAAATCTTGAATTACTCACTGCTAAGCTTCACGCAGCATCATGTGTGCATGTTTGAACAAGTGGTTTGGTTGAAACCTGATTGTCCATCACCTTGCTTATGCTGGCGTTCGTATTCGTACCTCTTCAGGACTTGACCCGATGATTGCAAGGTATGCGGATCGACAGCCTATCACCTTCCTGCTACCTCCAGACGCCGCGTTTAACGCTCTCCCGGCTAACATCCGCAGCCAACTAACGGGCGCGAAGCTAGTGAAGCTGATTCAGTTCCACATGCTTCTGGAGAAGTGGACGTTTGCCTTCTTCAGCGAGCGAACTTTAAATTCTAGGCTCCGCTCGTTCCGTACGGTTCTTGGGCTTTACATGTTTTTTCTCCCGCCGCAACCGGGAAGCAATGCGGTGACTGTGAATTCTGGTAGGTCCTTGCATGTTGGCACTCCAGGCCAGGTGATTGGTGGTGACATTGGGGGAAGGGATAGATATCTTCGATTTATAGCGCAGAGATTAAATAGGATCATTATTCCTCCGGGGGTGTTAGAAATTAAGAGATTCCGGCGTTATTTGTCCACCGTTCAGAAATTTCATCAGGGCCATGGTCAAGAACGTCACTTGCTTCACCGCTGATTTGGACTGTTGCGAACCAGACAAAATTGCACGAAACAAAATGACAGGCGGCGAGCTACCAGAAGGCTGACGACTATGCCAGGCTACTCCACGCGAGTAACTCCTAATAGTAGTAGCAAGGTTCACCGTCCATGATGAACTAAATCTGCCGCCATGATGTGAAAGAAGCCAGCTGAGGAAAAGAACGATCCTTGTGCTCTTAGGTTGCGATTCCAGTCAAATGTGCCACATCGAGCAACATTCCCAACGGAGGCTCACTCATACCGCATTTTCCCTCAAATGGAAATACATGTTTCCCACTCGATCCTCTCTTGACGTTCTAACGGGGCTTCTTGTGGTGGATCTTAGAAGTGTAAGGGAGGTGTTCCTAGTGCGAAAAGAACACGGTACGTAACCAGCCCCAACGCGGTTGGCTATGACGACCTCTCGCTGTCGCATGGCCAACTTCAAACGAAGATTCCTGATGGAGGAAAAGCGCAAGCAAATTGGGACCACCATCCAACCAGCGCCCAGCCAAAGCCCGCAATTGGTCAGCTCCCCCGATAACCAATCGTCCCATCGCCAGCACAGCCGTCCGATTCGCTGACCTCGAACTTTTCCCACAGGCCAGGACATGAAGAGCCGTGGATGCGAGCATGAGTCACCCGTTGACACGTCATGCCTGTCATCCTGTTCTCTGATTTCTAGTCCTGGCCAGGAATTGAACCAGACTACGGGACTGACGACAAGGCGGGTTATGGGAATGAGGAAGAGCACATGAATATTTTGAGGATTCCTTTCATTCCTCTTCCTCTTTCAGCTTGAATCTCCTCCGTTCGCCTTTGGTTGGAGGAGCATAACTTTCCAGCCACTCCCACCTTCCTGACGCACATTTATTTTTGACTGTGTTGCTCTACTAGCCGAGCAAAACGTGTGCACCACAGGAGAGTGGACGTGTGCTTCCTTCTAGGCTCGTTATACTTCAATATTGGGCGTAAGCGCGGGACCAAGCTGTAGGCCAGTTGCGAGATCAGGCCGTCTCGATTTCTTTCTCGCATTTATTATAATACCCATAAATTCCCAATGGCCACCTTAGCTGCTGTCCCGACCCTGCTGCCAGTCAAATCTCTACGCACAGTCTCTCGTTGCTCAGTGTCTGCGTGCTCAACCTCCAATGCCAGAGCGCCAGCTGGCAACGTCCAACAAAAGCCTTGTTCCCCCTTCAAGTCTTTGGAAAGCAGCATTGCACGAGCCCAGACGATTATACCTTTTGGCGGACCTAATTCACGAAGCAGAAATGTTTCCGTGCAAAGCTCCTACCGAATATCGGGAGGGAGAACAGAATGTGGCTCGTCCATTGAAGATGTTCGGCTGACTGAGAAAGGGAAGCGAGCAGCATCGACCGGCAGCCGTTCCCAACAGAGATTCCCGCAATGGCCGTCAATTCCATCTGGTCTTTTCCCATCAGCTTTAGTTCAGTCGCATTCCCTGGTCGCGTCTGCCTCCCTTGCAGCAGCAGTAGGTGCATTGTCTCTTTCCTTGCTAGGCCTTGCCTCGCCAGAAACCGCTGCAGCAGCAGCGACAGCTGACGTCATCGCCGCTTCCGCTGCCGTCCCAGCTGACGTCGGCAGCATCTTGGATCTCGCCGAATTCCAGGCTGGATTCGCTTCGGTGAGTGCAGCCAGATTTCACAACAATCATGAACAGTTTTCCGATGGAGTAACAAGAGAGGGAGAATAAAAAAGGATGTGTACAATTCCTCTCGCCTTTTGTTTCTGATGGCTTCTTCCACTCATTTTGCCTCCATTTGCGGACCGTCCTTCTAATTGTTCTGGGGGTTCTGTCCGTCTGGGTTACCCTGTCCGTCATTGTGCTATCAGGCCTTCCTCCTGGTCCTCTTCTCTGAAATCGGTGACAAGACGTTCTTCATCGCGGTAAGATGGCGACCAGAATTTCAGCCAGGCTATCTGTCAACCGCCCCTACGAATAACCACCATTTCGAGACCTCGCTTTGCCAACCCGAATGGGCAAACAGAATGAACTCGCAAGAATGTGCGGTTTCAACTGTCCATTTCCCCCACTGTGTTCCCCTTCAGGCAGTGCTGGCCACAAGGCGTCCCAATCTGGAGGTCTTCGCAGGCACCTTTGGCGCCCTCGCGTGAGTGTGGTGTAATGTAGTTGGGTGTAGTGTAGTGTAGTGTCTTTGTTTCTTTGTGGACTCAACATGCAACTCGCAGGCACCTTTGGTGCCCTCGCGTGAGTACAGTGAGTGTATCTTTGTTGACTTGGCACCTTTGGTTCCTGCGAGTCATGACTCAGCGTCATGACTGTCCTGTCTATGGCGCTGGGCCGAAACTTCCATTAGCAGACGAGCTCCTTCTCCGTAATCCTCACGTCTCCCCCTTTTCTCCCCTTTCTCCTTGCTTCTCTCATCCCTCCTACTCGCTATTCCCCCCTGTGCCCCTCTCAGCGTCATGACTGTCCTGTCGGTGGCTCTGGGTCGAATCTTCCATTACGCAGACGAGCTCCTTCCTGCGTAAGGTTCTCCTGTCCGCTCTATCTCAGTTGTTGTTACATACTTTCACAATATTGTAGCATCCATCACAACACATCCATTCAACAAAACGCTCGATTGATGTCACTCGATTGCTCGATAGCTATATGCCATGTCACCCAGTTCCTTTCTTATAATCACAAAGACACTCTGTGTTTCCTTGTTCCCTGCTGCAGCTTCGGCTCATTTGACTTCCCTCTGGATGATGTCGCCTCTGTGGTTCTCCTGGTAATCCTCTCCCTGCAGTGCTGCTCACGAGTATTCTGCTACTTTGTTCTGCATCTTGGGTCGATTCTAAGAACTCCTTGACCCGTTTGATTTTCCTCGGATACATGGCACCTCCATGGATCACCTGATAAACCTCTGAGGCTGCTCTGATGGGACAATGATTTGATCCCTTCTCCCCTCCCTTCCATCCCTTGTCCCTCTCCCTCCTTCCCCCCCTTCCTCCCCTCCCCTCCTCCCCTTCCCGCCCCCCTCGCCTCCCTACTTTTCCACAGCTCTTTTTCGGCCTCTCCACTTTGAGGGACGCAGCAGGCATGGACTCCAAGGCGGAGGAGGAGCAGCAGGAGGTGAGAAACGGTGCAGATGGGTGAGAAATGGTGATGAGACGAAAAGGATTGGTGATAAGGCGAGAAAGAATGGTGATAATGCACGGAAGGAATGGTGGTAAGACGGGAAGGATTGCTGATTATACAGGAAGGAGTGGTGATAAGACAGGAACAAATGGTGATTACACAGGAAAGAATGGTGGTAAGATGGGCTGAACGCAGCAGAGTTACAGTAGGGGGCATCTCCGTGGCACTGTGCTACACTGCTAACCGTACTCACGTGTAATGAGGTTATTTTTGAGACGTCTCAAGAGTTACAGTAGGGGGCATCTCCCTGGCACTGTGCTACATTTCTAACCGTACTCCATTCCTCTCCACTGCTCCGTTGCTCTGACCTCCTCATCCCCCCATCCCACCAGGCGGAGAAGGCAGTGGCAGGGCTGAACGCAGCAGAGGGCACAGAGGGCGGCATCTCCCTGGCAGTGTGCTCGGCACGCTTCTAAACCGCACTCCACTCTTCTCCACTGCTCGCATTCCCCCATCCCACCAGGCGGAGAAGGCAGTAGCAGGGCTGAACGCAGCAGAGGGCACAGAGGGCGGCATCTCCCTGGCAGTGCTGGCTTCGGTGTTTGCTCTGGTGTTCACAGCCGAGTGGGGCGACAAATCATTCTTCTCCACCATCGGTGAGCCTACTTGCCCGTTCACACAGGAGAATTGGGGGGGACGGGGGGGGGGGGGGGGGGGAGGGGGAAGTGGGGGATGGGGAGGAGGGCAGCTTGCATCTCTCTGGCAGTGCTGGCATCGGTGTTTGCTCTGGTGTTCACAGCCGAGTGGGGCGACAAATCATTCTTCTCCACCATTGGTGAGCCTACTTGCCCGTTCACACAGGAAAATTGGGGGGGACAGGGGGGGGGGGGAGGAAGTGGGGGATGAGGGGGGATGGGGAGGAGGGCAGCTTGCATCTCTCTGGCAGTGCTGGCGTCGGTGTTCGCTCTGGTGTTCACAGCTGATTGGGGTGACAAATCTTTCTTTTCCACTATCAGTGAGCTGACTTCCCTATTCAGACTTTCATCTATAAACGAGCCCACTACGCATGTCAACCCATGCTTCCCTCCCCATCACCGCAATCTCCTTTCTTCCATGCCTCGCCAATTTCCCCTCCCTGCCTCTCCTCATGCCCCTCCCTCCCTACCCCTTCCCATACCCCACCCTCCCTCCTTCCCTGCCCAACTCTACCGCCCCTTGTTTCCCTTCCGCACTCAACCACCTCTGCCGCTCCTCTCCTCATACCCTTCCCTGCCTCCTCCCTTCCCCCTCTCTGCACCTCTCCCCATCAGCCCTGGCGGCAGCATCATCCCCAGCAGGAGTGGTCACTGGAGCCGTGGCGGCTCATGGGGTGGCGACAGTGGTGAGTTGCTTTGCTGTTGCCGTTCTTTTAGAGAGGAAAGAATTGAGCAAGAATACAATAGAATGTAAACACACACACACGCACACACACACACACACACACACACACACATACACTCACACACACACAGAGGATGGTCTCGGGAGCAGTGGCAGCTCAAGGGGTGGGCATGAATCCTCATGCCAATCGATACCTTTATTTTATTTTATTGTTTAACACCATTTTTCCTCTCTCACTTTCCATTCCCCTCCATTCCCATCCATTTCCCTCCAATCATTCCTCTTACGCTACACTAACTCCTTAACTTGCACATCACACCCCCCCCACAACCTGCCGCTCCCCCCTGTGCTCCTTGTGCAGATGGCAGTGCTGGGCGGGTCAATCCTTTCGAAATACAATTTCGAGGCGCCTCTAACACCACCACCTGCCGCTCCCCCCTGTGCTCCTTGTGCAGATGGCAGTGCTGGGCGGGTCATTCCTCTCTAAATACATCTCTGAGAAGGTAAGTGTGCTCGTCGTGGTAGCAGGTATGCGAACGGCTTTGGGACTTCAACATGCAATGGGAGGTACATGAAATACCATCAAAGGCACTCTCGCCTTGTCCCTGGGCAACCAAACCAGCTGGAATCATGCTCCCAGTGCTTGTCTACCCTTTTCTTTTGTGCTTCCTCTGCGTGCCGACACCTCATGCTTCCCAACAGACCGCTGCCTACGTGGGAGGCACTCTCTTCCTCGTCTTTGCAGCCAAACCAGCTGGATTGTTAATCTCAGTAATCAAATGACCCTTCCCTTTGTGTCGTCTCCCCATTCGTACCATGATTATGCTCAAACAGACTGTGGCCTACGTTGGAGGCACTCTCTTCCTCGTCTTTGCAGCAGCAACGCTGGCTGAAATCGTCGCCAACAGCGCTGCTGCTTGACAGGTGGGCAAGGGAAGGCGTAGGGGATAGGTGAAGAAGGATCAGGAGTATACACACCTCTTTTGTGTCCCTGTGTTGCTACTGCACTGACAAATATCGTATTCAATGCTTCTCGTGTTTCAACAAGGCACGAGGATTGAGTTGCGTGAGGGGCATGGAGGGGCATGGAAGGGCAAGTGAATCATGATGTGATGTGACCTGGCACTGCAAAACTGACCGTGTGAATGTATGCTGTGCAGGTTCCTGCTCTCCCGAGTTGCGTGCACTGTGCAACCAGAACGGGGTTTTGCGACTGCAATTACCGTATTGTGTTTTGTTGTGCACATCAACGTAACGGGGTTTTGTTACCAGCATTGGCCAATCCCTGGCTGGTTGCATTTTGCCAGCGCAATTTGCAATTGTTGCTCCGACAAGTTGTTCACACGGAAGGTTCAGTGAAGTCCCTCCAGAGTTATAACACAATGCCAGCAGCATCATGGCACGGCGCTAGCAGAATAGTAGCGCAATGCTAATAGAATTATAGCACAATCAAAGCACACTATTAGTTCGGTTCTTACCCGTGCGAGAGGTAATGCAGGAGAAGATTACAGTACGGTACTAGCACATGCCTTGGCTATAAGCAAGAGAGCTGCGACAAGGTGTCTATTGTCAAAATGTTATTTGCTGCGTAAGCTGTAGTGTTGTACTCAACAGAGAGTACAACCCTTTTAGGGTTTCCTATATGTACTCCACCTGCCTGCTAGTACAATCCTCTTCTTCCATTCCTTCTTCACTTCTACTTTCAACATGGTATCAGAGCAGGTTGACCCTCCCTGGTCGATCCTGTTGGGCCCACCAATCACTTCCGCTGACTTCCTGCCAGTCGCGCTCCCCGGGAGCGTGGCGATTTCCTACTTGTCGCGCGCCCCGGGCGCGCGACGTTTTCTGCTCGCCGTGCGCCCCGGGCGCGCAACGGTTTTCTGCCTGCCGCGCGCTCTGGGCGAGCGACGGTTTCCTTCCCGTCGCGCGCCCCGGGCGTGCGGCGGATTCCCGCACGTCACGCGCCCCGGGCGCGCGACAGAACCTGCTCGTCGCGCGCCCCTGGCGCGCGACGGATCCTGCCCGTCGCACGCCTCGGGCGCGCGTCGGTTTCCTGCCCGACGAGCGCCCCGAGCGTGCGGCGGTTTTCAGCCCGCGCACTGCCCCTGCAGCCCGCGAGCCGCCCCTGCAGCCCGCAAGCCGCCCCTGCAGCCCGCGCGCCTGCCCCTTGCAGCCCGCGCACTGCCCCCGCAGCCCGCGAGCCGCCCCTGCAGCCCGTGCGCTGCCCCTGCAGCCCGCGAGCCGCCTCTGCAGCCCGCGAGCCGCCTCTGCAGCCCGCGCGCCTGCCCCTGCAGCCGCGGGGCAGCTCCTACCCCGCCCCCCCACCCCCCCCCTTCTCCTTCATCTCCCTGCTGCGCGTGCAGCCGTGGGGGGGAGGGTATGGGGGTGGCGGGCGTGAGTGATCAGCTGCGCTCCTCCTCCTCTCTCTCCCACTACTGCAGCTGCCGCTGAGGGGGGGGAGGGTGTGGGGGAGACGAGGGAGTGGCGCTAGGGATGCCGAGGGGTGTGAAAGGGGGTTCGTGACAATGCGAGGAGGTTGAAGGCGGGTGGCCGCCGTGAAGTCCGCAGCTCAAGTCGCCTGTGAGATCGTTGCGCCAGTGGACCGTGAGTCGGTTCCTCTTGCCGGCGAGCAGAGCCAGTTACTCCAGTTGCCCGTGTGCCACTTGCTCCAGTTGACCGTGGGTCAGTTGCTCTTGCCGGCGAGCAGAGCCAGTTATTCCGGTTTGCGCCGTGTGCCAGCAGCTTCCGTGGCCGCCCACCTCCTCCTCTCCTCTCATGGTCCCTCCTCCTCCTCACTTGCCCTCTAATTCTGCCACTAGCCTTTGCCTGTGAACTGGTCCTGCGACTGCTTGTTGTGTTGGCTATCCCCCACTTCGCCTATGGGGGTGTGTCAAAATGTTATTTGCTGTGTAGGCTATAGTGGGGTACTCAGCAGAGAGTACAACCCTTTTAGGGTTTCCTATATGTACTCCACCTGCCTGCTAGTACAATCCTCTTCTTCCATTCCTTCTTCCCTTCTACTTTCAACATCTAACAGCAAGAGTGTCATCCGGAAGGCAAAATTTAACAGCAGGATAGTTATGCGTGTCAGAACAGGATTGATTGACTAAAGCAGGATGAGGTGTACAAGTAGCAACCCTAACAAAGGGTTGTACCCCATAGGGAGTAACCCACTACAGCCTAACATCACTAACATGATATAAACATGTTTTGACACACCCCCATAGGCAAAGTGGGGGACAACAAGGGGTCACAAGACCAGTCAAGAGAAGAAGAAAAGCAAAGCAAAGCTCAAGGTGGATCTCAAGATCACCACGCATTCTTAGCACAAGCAAGCGGCCACAAGGCCAGTTCACATGCAGAGTTTATAATAGCAAGAGCAGTACACTGATCACAACCTAGCAAGTGTAAACATGCAGGTATACTCATATATATCTGTGTACAACAAGAGCAAGATCAAGAGACAAGCAAGTGAGTCAGAGTGGGCACAAGCCCAAGAGCAGTGCAGAAACGCTGATGATCACTAGACCCAAGGGCCTTGGTGAAGACATCAGCAGTGTTGGCCCGTGTGGCCACGTAAGCAAGACGAAGCTGACCATGCTGCTGCAGCTCTCGCGTGAGGAAGTAACGGAGAGCAATGTGCTTCGTTCTGTGCTCCAGTCTCTGGTCCTGACACAAGGCAATCATGGCCTTGATGTCGACGTACAGAACTGGAAGAGAACGATGCCGCTCACCCAAGTCAGTCAGCAGGTAGGTCAACCAGCGGAGCTCCTGTGCAGCCATAGCCCCTGCGTAGATCTCGGCCTCACAGCTGGAACTAAGTACAGAAGAAGAGCGAGTGGACCTCCACGAGACAGAACCAGCTCCGAGACTGAAACTGTACCCCTGTGTTGACCGGTGATTCGTTTGGTCGTCAGCCCAAGAAGCGTCTGAGTGACCGGTGAGAACAACTGAACCCCGTCCTCCAAGCACGAGCCCCATGCCCAATGTGCTGCACAAGTAACGCAATACCCTCTTTGCAGCATCCCAGTGCATCTTTCGATGTCTACCGGGAGCCACGTAGTGAGCCAGGAGGCTGAGAGGGTACGCGAGGTCAGGTCGTGTGCACGTCATCAGGTACATGAGGCAACCCACAAGCTCTGGGTACGGACCACTCAGCTCTACGGACTCGTCCGAAGGTGGAGCTGAGAGCGAGTGGCCGGTAGACAGAGGAGTGGGCTGTGGCGAGGACCACGTGAAGTCAAAGCGCTGAAGGACCTTCTGCACCATGTGTGACTGAGTGAGGGTGATGGTGCGGCGTGCTCTGTCCCGGGTGATCTGCAAGCCAAGATAGCTCCGCAGTTCACCCAGGTCAGTGCAAGTGTGTCTCTCCTACAGCTCCACCTTCACCAAGGCCAGAGCCTCAGTGTCAGCAGTAGCAAAAACCAAGTCGTCAACATACACGAGAACGTAGAACGGCGGCCGAGAAGTGTCTGTGCGCAGAAACAACGAAGGGTCAGCAGTCGAGGGAGCGAAGCCAAGAGCTGTGTTGCGAAGCGAAGTGTAGTCCTCAGTGTGTCGTGCCACTCCCGGGGCGCCTGTCACAGGCCGTAGACTGGTCGCCAAAGACTCCACTGGGTACCCTCAGGAAACGACCCACTGAAGCCACGTGGACGGCGCAACCAGATAGCCTCGTGAAGGCTGTCCTGCAAGAAGGCTGTCGAGAAGTCGAGGGAGTGAGCTCGTAGTCGCGCTATGCTGCAACGTGCAGTAGCACCCGAAGAGTGGTCATCTTCGGGGTGGGGGAGAAGGTCTGAAAGAAGTCAACCCCCTCATGCTAACTGAAGACTCGTGCAACGTAACGCGCCTTGAAGGCAGGCGGAGAACCCAGCGGCCGCTTCACCTTGAAAATCCACATGCCATCGACTATGTTCGCCCCAGGTGGGGGAACCTCGTCGACGTAAGTGCTTGTGGACTTCCAGGAAGCCATCTCAGCGTCCATGGCTATCTGCCACTGAGAGGAGTATGGACCCGTGATCGCCTCTGCGTAATTGCGTCGGGTCGGGATGTCCAGTGCATCCGGGTCTCCCTCAGGGCAAAGTAGCGTGGACGCGAGATGAGGTGCAGCGGCCGCAAGGCACTCCAGCTCAAACTGCCTGTCCTCAAGAACGTCACAGCCAAGGGCAAGCTCACCTCCGACGGACGGAGGACAGGAAGAGTCAAAAAAAGACTCGCAACGTAGTCAAGGCGGCACAAAGCAGCAAAGTCAACAAGCTCAGCAACTAAGGCAGACGTAGCAGCAGACTCAAAGGAAGGGTAAGTCACAACTGTGGCAAGGAGACGAGTGACAGTCGGACTGGCAGCACGGACAAGGTCTGACTCAGGGTCAGGAACATGAGGAAGAGAAGACACAGGAGGAGACGGCAGGACAACATGTTGTGGAACAGAGGAAGGACGAAGTGCCATACGGTGAGTGCCTGGCACAGCTGGAGCACGAGGACGGACAACACGACGACCGCGAACAGGAGTGGAAGCACGAGTCTCAGGCTCACGACGCGCAGTCAGGGACGCATTGACCTCAGTGTGAGGAGAAGGAGCAGGCAGCGGGGAGCCAGGCAGTAGCTATGGCTGAGACTAGTCAGTCGGTGGGAACAGTCACGGAGGAGTAGTACCAGGAACCGGGAACTCAGTAGCAGCAGGCGGGAGACTTAGAAGGTGACGAAGCGCAGACGGCTGCGGCTGAGTAGTCGCACCCCTAGAACCTCCCGCTCCAGTAGCAATAGCACCCCCAGAACCAGTGCCACCAGCTCCAGTAGCAACAGCACCCCCAGAACCAATGCCCCCAGCTCCACCACCGGGACTGCCCCAACGAACAGCCCACTCGCGAAGCTGCAGCGGCAAGAGCGACTCCTGTCAACTAGCACCACTAACTCCAGTACCTCCAACAGCACCTCCAGTAGTACCTCCTGTAGTACCTCCAGTGTCAGCACCTCCAGTACCTCCAACAGCACCTCCAGTAGTACCTCCAGTAGTACCTCCAGTGTCAGCACCTCCAGCACCTCCAGCATTACCTGCACCTCCAGCACCTCCAGCAGCGCCTGTGCCTCCAGTACCAGGAACACCAGCACCAGCACCTCCAGGGCTAGCACCTCCAGAACCTGAACCTTCGGCACCTCCAGCAGCACCTGTGCCTCCAGTACCAGGAACACCAGCACTAGCACCTCCAGGGCTAGCACCTCCAGAACCTGCAGCTCCATCACGTCCAGCGCCACCACCAGGACTGCCCCAACGGACAGCCCACTCGCGAAGCTGCTCCGGCGAGAGAGACGCCTGGCGACGTGCGCCAGGACTACCCGCAGCAGCACCCACAGCAGCAGCACCTCCAGTACCTCCAGCTCGAGGAGAGCGAGCACGGCTAGCTCCACCACCAGGGATGCCCCACTGTACAGCCCACTCGCGAAGCCGCTCCGGCGAGAGAGTCGTCCGCCGACGTGCACTAGTGCCACCAGTACAAGCAACCACCGGACCACCGGTAGCAGAACCTCCAGCTTCAGCAGTGCCAGCACCTCCAGCAGCAGCAGTCCCAGCACCTCCAGCTCTAAGACGGCTAGCTCCACCACCAGGGCTGCCCCATTGGACAGCCCACTCGCGCAGCCGCTCCGGCGAGAGAGCCTCCTGCCGACTCCTAGCAGGACCACCAGCACCAGTACCTCCAGTACCTCCTATACCCAGAGGACACTCAGCACCCCCAGAACCAGCACCCCCAGTGGTACCACCTCCTGCAGCACCAGAGTCCACAGCGACATGTTGCAGTGGCGGTGAAGACGGTCGAGGCGGAAACCCAGGAGGGACAGCCAAGCGTGCAGAGTGGCGAGGGGTCACTGTGGCAACAGGAGTCGGGTCACCCCCCTCAGCTGGGCCAGAGGTGTCTAAAGAGACCTCCAAAGGCTCAACCAAGGGGGGTGGGTCTACCTGAGACACACCTGAGGGAGCGGGACTGTGAGGAGGGAGGGGGGCTACCAGGGGGGGGTCGTCCACCAGGGTGAGAGGCGGGAGGGGTACCGGGGAACTGCGGTGGGGGTGAAGACGGTAGAAGCAGACGGACTCGTCAAAGGTGACGTCGCGGGAGGACAGCACACGACGAGAGCACGGGTGGTAAAACTATCAGGGCGGTGCATCGGTGGGAAAGCCAAGGAACACGCACCGAAGAGTGCGTGGAGAGAGCTTGCCCGCAGGCAAGTCGCGGACAAGAGAGAGGGAACCCCAGACCCGAAACGCCGACGCATCACCAACCTCGCCCGTCCACCGCAAAGTGGGGGAGGTCTCCGGGTGGGAGACATGGGGCCAGAGGTTGAGCTGCTCAGCGGCGTATCGGACCGCAAACGGCCACAGAATATGGGGAGCAGCCGCATGGATCATGGAGGTGCGAGCAACCTCCATGACAAGACCAATGCGGCGCTCGGCAATCCCATTCTGCTGAGGAGAGGCCGGAAGCGTGTACGACTGGACGATGCCCTTAGCACCACAGAAGTCCTCAAGGAGGTGGGAGTAAAACTCACCACCTCGGTCAGAGTGCAGCCGCAGGACAGGGAGGTCCTGATGGAACCGAGCGCGAAGCTGGAGACGGACAGCGCGGATCCAGCGGATCAAGACACCGCGGACATCCGCCTTGCTCTGCAAGGGGAAGACCGTGGTGTAGCGCGTGTAGTCGTCGACAACCAGCAAAAAGTAGCGCTCGCCACCCTGTCCAGTGACGCGGGCGGGGCCCCACACGTCCATGTGCAGGGTCTGCAAAGGAGCAGCGGTAGGAGGAAACGAGGAGTGAGGAGCGGCGCGCTGCCGCCCCTCGACGCAGGGAAGGCAGGGCGGTGCAAGCGACCTCGGGAGCGGGGGCAGGGACCTGGGGAGACCAGACACAAGGAGACGGGAGTGCATGCCACGCAGGCGTGGCAAGGAGGGGTGGCGAAGACGGTGGTGCCAGAGGAGAGTCTGGTGCGTGAGGAGACGACACGAACAAGACGAGAAGACCTCAACCGACGCAGCTACCTGACCTGACTCAGCTACCAGTGCAGACTCAGTGGTCAGTGTGTACATGCCAGACTCAGGCCTCCGAGTGAACGTGGCGAGGTGCTCACCAGTGCGTGAGTCTGTACAGATCGCCACTAGCTCGCCTCCAGGCTGGGTGATAGGGACCCACTGGTCCTGGAGGACAGAGGTAGCCACCAAGTTCTTAGCGAACGAGGGGAGGTGGAGACCTGTAAGGAGGCCGGAAGGGGCCGTCGGACAAGGGAGAACAGTGGCGCCACGCGCGACTACCAGGCCCCCCAGAGGGGTCGGCCAGTGTGACAGGGACAGGGACTGTGAGCGGTGTGACTGTGGTGCTGTCGCGGAAGAAGCAACGAGACGCGCCTGAGTCGAGAGAAAAATTGTGCAAGGCCTCCTCAGGCTCTGCACCTGTGCTAGCTGAGTCAAAAGCACCAAAACTAGCAGCCTCTACGCCACCAGGTGCCTCTCCACCCCCAGCACTAGTACCCCAAGCTCCGCCATCAGGGCTGCCCCACCGGACAGCCCACTCACGAAGCTGCTGCGGGGAGAGAGTCTCCGGCGGACACTACTGCCGCTGCTGTCCACCCCCAGAACCTCCGCGTCTACCAGCTGCACTACCAGCAGAAGTAGACTCACAGGGACCTCCAGTAGTAGCACACCAGGCTCCGCCATCGGGGCTGCCCCACCGGACAGCCCTCTTGCGAAGCTGCTGCGACGAGAGCGGCTCCCGCCGACGAGTACGAGGACCGCCAGCACCAGCACCTCCAGCCCTAGCACGGCTAGCTCCGCTACCGGGGCTGCCCCACCAGATAGCCCACTCGCGAAGCTGCTGCGGCGAGAGAGACTCCTGCACACTCGGCTGCCGCTGACGTAGGACAGTGGTAGTGGCCATGGCAGGCAGTGGCAGCTTGTAGCAGCAGCTGCGTAGCAGCAGTAGCATAGGCGGTAGTAGCAGCGTAGCAGCACTCGGGTGGCAGCAGCAGGCGTTAGCACCTAGGGCGGCAGCAGCAGGCGGCATCACCTAGGGCAGTAGCAGGCAGAAGCTCCTAGGACAGCAGCACCTAGGGTTTTTTTTTTTTTTTTTTTTTTTTTTTTTTTTTTTTTTTTTTTTTTTAGGGTTTAGCATGGCGCGCTTGGCGCTGGGCAGCAGGGCGCGCGGGCGCGCTGGGAAGCGGGGCGCGCTGGCGCGCTGGGAAGCGGGGCGCGCTGGCGCGCTGGGCAGCGGGGCGCGCTGGCGCGCTGGGCAGCGGGGCGCGCTGGCGCGCTGGGCAGCGGGGCGCGCTGGCGCGCTGGGCAGCGGGGCGCGCTGGCGCGCTGGGCAGCGGGGCGCGCTGGCGCGCTGGGCAGCGGGGCGCGCTGGCACGTTGGGCAGCGGGGCGCGCTGGCGCGCTGGGCAGCGGGGCGCGCTGGCGCGCTGGGCAGCGGGGCGCGCATGCTCGTTGGGCAGCGGGGCGCGCTGGCGCGCTGGGCAGCGGGGCGCGCTGGCGCGCTGGGCGCGCTGTTCAGCGGGGCGCGCTGGCGTGGTGGGCAGCAGGGCGCGCTGGCGCTGTGGGCAGCAGGGTGCGCGTGCAGAGCGCGCGGGCAGGCAGGGCGGCGCAGCTGCAGGCAGAGCGCGCGCGGGCAGGGCGGCGCTCAGGCAGGGCAGCAGGGCGCTCAGTAGCAGGGCAGCTGGGCACGCGCGGGCAGGGCAGTAAGGCGCGCGCTGGCGCTAGGCAGCAGGGCAAGAAAAAAAAAGTTTCAAGTCCGGGCAGGGCGGAACGTTCGGTGGGCCCTAAGGAACGTACCTACTCTAACACCATGTCAGAATATGGAAACAGGAATGATTGACTAAAGCATGATGAGTGGTACAAGTAGCAACCCTATTAAAGGGTTGTACCCCATAGGGAGTAACCCACTACAGACTAACATCACTAACATGATATGAACATGTTTTGACAATGCGAAAGGCAAAGGCTAACAGCAAGAGAGTCATCCGGAAGGCAAAATCTAAAAGCAGGATAGTTATGCGAAAGGCAAAGGCTAACATCACGAGTCATGCAAAAGGCATAGGCTAACAACACGAGTCATGCAAAAGGTGTCAAGAGGCGAACTTAACTTAGTAGGAACTTAGTTCGTAGGTTAAGGAAGCATGGCTAGGAAGGACGAGAGTCGAGAGTAGCAAGAGGGAGGGGAACGAGAGTTGGCCAAAGAGGTTCAATAAGGAGAAACAGTACAGGGATATAGGCAACGAAAAGGAGGTACACCACCTACAGCAAATGATGACATACACTACAGTCTACACTGCAGACAGTTATACAGAATATAGATAAATATATTCCAACACACCCCCTAACTGCCTGCAGCGGAAAACCAAGTGCAGCAACACCCCCGGCAGGGGTACATCAAGGCAGAGAGCAGCGGAAGAAGGAGAGGGCAAATGTGGAGGAGGAGGGACCATGAGAGGAGAGGAGGTGGCGGGCGGCGGCTGAAGCTGCTGGCACACGGGCAACTGGAGCAACTGGCACACGGGCAACTGGAGCAACTGACACACTGACAACTGGAGTAACGGGCTCCGCGGCTAGACGAGCGGCTGGAGCAACTGACTCACGGGCGACTGGAGCAACGGGCTCACGGGCGACTGGAGCAACAGACTCATGGGAGGCAGGAGCTGCTGGCTTCACGGCGGCCACCCCCCTTCAAACCCCCCCCCCTCCCCAAACCTCCCCCCCACAGCGGCAGAAGTGGCAGAGAGAGACAGGACAGTAAGGGCAGGCATGACAGGCAGGGCAGACAGGGCATGGGCAGCTCAGAGCAGGGGCGGCTCAGGGCAGGGGTGGCTGGAAACGGAGAGGAGAGAAGGGGGAGGAGGCGGCTGGTGTTGCAGATCCCCTCCTGCCCCCCCCTCACCCTCCACTATCCCCACTCACCCCCCCCTCACCCTCCACTATCCCCACTCACCCCCCCCTCACCCTCCATTACCCTCCCCCCCCCCCACACCAGGAGGAAGAGAGAGGAGGCGAGCTGGCGCTATCTGGTCACCCCCGCCACCCCTGCACCCTCCCCCCCACCCCACTGCAGTGGGAGCAGCGGGGGGGGGGGAGAGAGGAGAGGTGGAGGGACGGCTGCTGCCGTGTCACCCCCGCCACCCCCACACCCTCCCCCCACCCCCTTCACGGCTGCACGAGCAGCAGGGAGAGGGAGAAGGCGGACGGCGGCGGCAGGAGCTGCGTCACCCACGCGCCACCCCCACATCCCCCCCCCTCCCCCCCTTTCGTCGTTGTTAGCCTCTGCCTTTCGTCGTTGTTAGCCTCTGCCTTTCGCCGCTGTTAGCCTCTGCCTTTCGCCGCTGCGGAGCCTCTGCCTTTCGCCGCTGCGGAGCCTCTGCCTTTTCGCCGCTGCGGAGCCTCTGCCTTTCGCCGCTGCGGAGCCTCTGCCTTTCGCCGCTGCGGAGCCTCTGCCTTTCGCCGCTGCGGAGCCTCTGCCTTTCGCCGCTGCGGAGCCTCTGCCTTTCATCAATGTTGTTATTTCAAAGTCAAAAGCTGACAGCAAAAAAACCAAGCACATGGCAAGAGCTCACAGCTAACAACCTCAAGGCTGAGGAGGTTACAAAAGAAGTGCCCCGAGTGAGGATCGAACTCACGACCTTAGGATGGCTCCGCCCAGCAGAGTGGGAGTCGGAATGCTATGAGACCTACGCGCTACCGACTGCGCCATCGAGGCTTGTGTTAGTTGTCAGCCTAATTATTTGGGACCCTTGCATTTGTTGTTTTCCTTGCTATTGATTCGTGCATTCCTAGGCGGCCGTCAATTGCAATCGCACCTGCTGCGAGTCTGCGACCCCCCCCATTTGTCGCATAGGGGGCACCCACCGAATCGCAACCCACAGCAGTCCGACTCGTATGACGGTGCCGTCCAAAATGCTCCTAACCTCCGTCACTCGTTTCCTTCCATTTCCAGCCGCCACTGCATGCTTGACGGAGAGCTTCAAACAAGCGGTGGCAAGGGAAGGGAGAGAGAGAGAGAGTGCAGCAGAGTGAATATTCCGCTGGGAGCCTGAGAGTCTGGGTCTGGGTGGGGCACGCTCTCTGGTCTGGGGCTGGGGCACGCAGTCATTGGTGGTCGTCGCTTCACCTCACCAGCACCTTCTCAACACGCGCCACACGAGCCGAACCAGACCAGAGCAGACCAGACTACAGAAGACACTCCCATTCCAATCTTGCATCTCCTCTCCTCTAGAAGTCTTCCAAGAGGCGAACCGTCAGTCATTCTCACTCCGTTCTCCACGCATCTTTCTTTGATTCTTGGAACCTCCCAGAAACTTATCGTCGCGACTCGCGAGGTCTTTAGCGAAGACAAGACCTGAGCGCAAACGCGTCATTTGTTACCGCAGTAACTGTTCGGCGTGGTTAGCGCGTCGATCTAAACGCTCACTGCTTTATAAACGCTGAAAAATAATATTAGCTTTGAGACGACTCAAACCAGACCCTCTCTTGCCTCGCATTTCACCAACCCCAAACCGGTTCTTGGGACGACTCGCCACGCATTTCACCAAGAAAACGTAGACTGACGGTGGTCGGCCGGTCGACAGCCTTCGTCCAGCCTTCGTCCAGTCGCTACTCGTCTAACCTCCTAGTCAGGTTGACGGAACCAGATCTTCCTAGAGGTAGGACCTTCAAGAAAGTTCCTTGCCGCAAGTGACGCCGTGAGCGACGCCGCTAGCGTCGCCCCTGTGTCGCCCAAGTAGATACAGTAGTAGCGGCAGAGACCTTCTTGTGTGTCGCACAGAACTACTCAGAAGCACCGCTCGTCGCGAGCAACCGTACGTCAAGTATGGCTCCTGAGAACCGCGGTTCGCCGGCCGCTGCCCGCGTTTCGCGCCGTACCTTCCGGCCACCACGGGCTGGACGAGGCTCCGCGCGTCACCCACAACAGCCGCGCAACGGTCCCGTGACACCCGCCGCTAATGCTTCCCCCGAAACGCGAGTTTCCGCACCCGCAATAGTCTCCGCTCCTGCGACTCGTACTCCCAGCCGGAACGGAACGCTTCTTGCCGTTTGCGGAGCCAAACCGCGGCGAGATCTAAGCATGCCAACTGTCGGGCTCGCCGCATCTCACGGCGGTTCTGCCGGTAGCACTTCGGATCTAGTTGCGCGACCGCTGCAGCGCCCGCTTCGGAGCTTTAAGTTCCCTGCGATTCTCGCTTCCGTCTCCGCCTCGCACGCGCCGCCTCCGGGCCTCGGCCTCGCGCCGAGGTTCGGCCCGAGCCTGCTGCCGAGCCAGCCGGATTCGGACGATATCTTTCCGTTATCGTCAAGCCCGGAGGACCTTCAGCGCGCTGTGATTGGCTGGCTGGAAGAGAAGGCGTCGCGCGTGCGTAACTTGCGCAACGGGCAGCTTGGCATGCGGACGACTATCGCGGAAGCCAGCGGACCGGCGCAGGTCACTGCGCGCGCGGGCCCGCTTGCGCTTGAGGCGCAACTTATCGGCGCAGTATCGTCCGCCCATGCGCATCTCAGCCGCGCGCAGACTTCGGCGGGGGATGGCGCAAACCGCGCGCTAGCAGCTCTTACTCGCCGACTCGATGGTGCAGTGACAATGGCGCGCGGGAAATTGGCGCAAACCGCAGGGATTGGCGCGGGGATTGGCGCGCCCTTGCTCAGTTCGGTGGCTGGGGTTGGCGCGCGGATAGCGGTCGCGAAAGAGCGCGTGGGGAACGCGAAGGCAGAAGCGGAGGCGCGGATGCTGTCTTTTCGGCGGTTTGGGGAATTCTGGTGTCGAATCGTTCATATATACGGCAGCTATAAGGTGAATACACTAACCATTACGCATATACATACCCTCATCAAGGCTAAACTTTCTTAAAGGGCTGCGCATAATTTCACATCATGCGCGAGGAGATTACAGAAGCCAAAAAGAGTACAATCGCATTGTGAGCCGTCTAAAAAAAAAGGGGGTAGCGAATTCTCACTTGCCATCTCCTCACCTGCTCCCCACACCCCATCCACTCCTTCTCCCTCCACAGGTTTGCCAACTCCACACATCCCTCGCTCTCCCCCTACCAGGCAACCGCCGCCTCTCCTTACTCACAGACGCAGAGAAGCAAGCAGCATGGGAGAGGCAGCACGAGCGGGCAGCCGACATGCTCCACTCCCCTCAACCATCCCCCGGTTTCCCCACTACCCCTTCCCCTCCTTTCCTTCCCCACAGGTCTGCCAGTTGCACACGTCCCTCGCCCTCCCCCTCCCAGGCAACCGCCGCCTCTCCTTACTCACAGACGCACAGAAGCAAGCAGCATGGGAGAGGCAGCACGAGCGGGCAGCGGACCTGCTCCACTCCCTCTGCACTGAAATGCGCGGGTTCTTCCTTAAAGCGGGGCAGTTCTTAGCGAAGCCTGACGTGTCGCCTCCCGCATGGGTGGCGAAGCTGGCCTCGCTGCACGATGCTGCTCCTGCTGACCCGTTTTCGGTGGTGTGTGTGACGATAGAGGGGGAGATGGAGGCGGTGACTGGGAGGAAGGGGGTGCGGTGGACCGAGGTGTTTGCGAGGATTGATGAGGAGCCGCTGGGTTCTGCTTCTATTGCCCAGGTATGTTACAGTGTTACAGCATAGTACAGTTCTATAATGCTATGATGTTATAGAGCTACCCAATTCCATGTTCTGTCAATGTTACAGCGTGACAAGGTTGTACAGTTTCATGTTATGTGCTGTTAGTGAGTGTTGTTTCTGCCCACACCCTCTCCCGTTTCTCTCTCCCCCATCCCACAGGTGAACAGGGCGTGGTTGCACGATGGCAGGAGGGTGGCACTGAAAGTGCAGCATAGGGGGGCACAGCCCCTCATGCTCACAGATCTCACCAACCTCTCAAGGCGCTCATTTCCCCTCCTTCCCATCCCCATCATCCACCCCTCCCCCTGTCCCCCTTGCCTTACTCAGGTGCACAGGGCGTGGTTGCACGATGGCAGGAAGGTGGCACTAAAGGTGCAGCACAGGGGGGCGCAGCCTCTCATGCTCACAGACCTTTTCCCCACCGTCTCTCACCTCCTTCGCAGGTGCACAGGGCGTGGCTACACGATGGGAGGAAGGTGGCACTGAAGGTGCAGCACAGGGGAGCGCAGCCTCTGATGCTCACAGACCTCGCCAACCTCAAAGCGTTCGGGGCTTTCTTGCAGAAGACAGAGCTGAAGAACATGGACATTGTCTCAGCTTTAGTGGAGCTGGAGAAACAGGTGAGGCTTGAACGTGTGCTCTAGTATGCGCCAGTGCTACCTTGGTGCCTTTAGCAGACAGAGCTGAAGAGCATGGACATTGTCTCAGCTTTAGTGGAGCTGGAGAAACAGGTGAGGCTTGGTTGTTCTTGGAATTCAGGTGAGGGCGGTGGGAAAACACAAACTCTTGAGTGTAGCCATGCAGGTAGGCTCGTTCAGTGCGTTCGGTGGGTTTTTTTCAGAGGACAGAATTGAGGCCCATGGACATTGTGTCGACTCTGCTGGACCTGGAAAAACAGGGGTGGTAAGGTGGTGAGGATGGTGAGGGGGGAACGAGGGCTGAAAATGTACTCTGTTTTTTCCCAACCTTTCCCCCTTCCCTGCAGGTTCGTTTGGAGTTTGACTTCCGGATAGAAGCAGCAGCCATGGAGAGGGTTCACCTGGCGCTGAGAAGCGGTGGGAAGAATGATGAGTGAACGCGGTGGGGCAATTGATGAAAGAGATGCTCACATGCACATGATGGCTTATCATGTATCCTCCTGTGCTCAACTTTCCCCCTGACCTGCAGGTGCGTCTGGAGTTTGACTTTCGGATAGAAGCAGAGGCAATGGAGCGGGTTCACCTGGCGCTGAGAGGCGGTGGGAAGGGTGGAGAGACGGTGAGAAGAAAATCAACGGCAGCAGCAGGAGGAGCAGGAGGAACAGAAGACGGAGCAGTCAAGAGCAGAGGTGGTGCTAAGCAGAGGAGGAGAGGTTCGAAACAGCAGCAGTCGGAACGCAGCAGTCACGTCAACTCTTCCTTTTCACCATCCACCTCCTCCTCTTCCACCTCCTCCTCTTCCTCCTCACCAGTCGTGGTGCCTCGCCCTGTTTCCGGCCTCGTGAGCCGGCAGCTGCTGGTGATGGATCTCATCGACGGGTCGCCGCTGCTCAGAGTAGCAGAGCAGATGGGAAGCAAAGCCGACGGATTCTTTGCTACAAGGATGAAACGGTGAGTACCTGGCGATCAGTGGTGGTGTGATGAGATGAGTACCTAGTTGCCTGCCAGTGGTGGTGCCGCGCCCCATCCCCGGCCTCGTGAGCCGGCAGCTGCTGGTGATGGATCTCATCGACGGCTCTCCCCTCCTCAGAGTAGCGGAGCAGATGGGAAGCAGGGCGGATGGATTCTTCGCCACAAGAATGAAACGGTGCGTACCTAGTTGATTTCCAGTGGTGCGTACCTGGTTGATTTCCAGTGGTGCGTACCTGGTTGATTTCCAGTGGTGCGTACCTGGTTGATTTCCAGTGGTGCGTACCTGGTTGATTTCCAGTGGTGCGTACCTGGTTGCTTTCCAGTGGTGCGTACCTGGTTGATTTCCAGTGGTGCGTACCTAGTTGATTTCCAGTGGTGCGTACCTGGTTGATTTCCAGTGGTGCGTACCTGGTTGATTTCCAGTGGTGCGTACCTGGTTGATTTCCAGTGGTGCGTACCTGGTTGATTTCCAGTGGTGCGTACCTGGTTGCTTTCCAGTGGTGCGTACCTGGTTGATTTCCAGTGGTGCGTACCTAGTTGATTTCCAGTGGTGCGTACCTGGTTGATTTCCAGTGGTGCGTACCTGGTTGATTTCCAGTGGTGCGTACCTGGTTGATTTCCAGTGGTGCGTACCTGGTTGATTTCCAGTGGTGCGTACCTGGTTGATTTCCAGTGGTGCGTACCTGGTTGATTTCCAGTGGTGCGTACCTGGTTGATTTCCAGTGGTGCGTACCTGGTTGATTTCCAGTGGTGAGTACCTGGTTGATTTCCAGTGGTGCGTACCTGGTTGATTTCCAGTGGTGAGTACCTGGTTGATTTCCAGTGGTGCGTACCTGGTTGATTTCCAGTGGTGCGTACCTGGTTGATTTCCAGTGGTGAGTACCTGGTTGATTTCCAGTGGTGCGTACCTGGTTGATTTCCAGTGGTGCGTACCTGGTTGATTTCCAGTGGTGCGTACCTGGTTGATTTCCAGTGGTGCGTACCTGGTTGATTTCCAGTGGTGCGTACCTGGTTGATTTCCAGTGGTGCGTACCTGGTTGATTTCCAGTGGTGCGTACCTGGTTGATTTCCAGTGGTGCGTACCTGGTTGATTTCCAGTGGTGCGTACCTGGTTGATTTCCAGTGGTGCGTACCTGGTTGATTTCCAGTGGTGCGTACCTGGTTGATTTCCAGTGGTGAGTACCTGGTTGATTTCCAGTGGTGCGTACCTGGTTGATTTCCAGTGGTGAGTACCTGGTTGATTTCCAGTGGTGCGTACCTGGTTGATTTCCAGTGGTGCGTACCTGGTTGATTTCCAGTGGTGAGTACCTGGTTGATTTCCAGTGGTGCGTACCTGGTTGATTTCCAGTGGTGCGTACCTGGTTGATTTCCAGTGGTGCGTACCTGGTTGCTTTCCAGTGGTGCGTACCTGGTTGATTTCCAGTGGTGCGTACCTGGTTGATTTCCAGTGGTGAGTACCTGGTTGATTTCCAGTGGTGCGTACCTGGTTGATTTCCAGTGGTGCGTACCTGGTTGATTTCCAGTGGTGCGTACCTGGTTGCTTTCCAGTGGTGCGTACCTGGTTGATTTCCAGTGGTGCGTACCTGGTTGATTTCCAGTGGTGCGTACCTGGTTGATTTCCAGTGGTGCGTACCTGGTTGATTTCCAGTGGTGCGTACCTGGTTGATTTCCAGTGGTGCGTACCTGGTTGATTTCCAGTGGTGCGTACCTGGTTGATTTCCAGTGGTGCGTACCTGGTTGCTTTCCAGTGGTGCGTACCTGGTTGATTTCCAGTGGTGCGTACCTGGTTGCTTTCCAGTGGTGCGTACCTGGTTGATTTCCAGTGGTGCGTACCTGGTTGATTTCCAGTGGTGCGTACCTGGTTGATTTCCAGTGGTGCGTACCTGGTTGATTTCCAGTGGTGCGTACCTGGTTGATTTCCAGTGGTGCGTACCTGGTTGCTTTCCAGTGGTGCGTACCTGGTTGATTTCCAGTGGTGCGTACCTGGTTGATTTCCAGTGGTGCGTACCTGGTTGATTTCCAGTGGTGCGTACCTGGTTGCTTTCCAGTGGTGCGTACCTGGTTGATTTCCAGTGGTGCGTACCTGGTTGATTTCCAGTGGTGCGTACCTGGTTGATTTCCAGTGGTGCGTACCTGGTTGCTTTCCAGTGGTGCGTACCTGGTTGATTTCCAGTGGTGCGTACCTGGTTGATTTCCAGTGGTGCGTACCTGGTTGATTTCCAGTGGTGCGTACCTGGTTGCTTTCCAGTGGTGCGTACCTGGTTGATTTCCAGTGGTGCGTACCTGGTTGCTTTCCAGTGGTGCGTACCTGGTTGATTTCCAGTGGTGCGTACCTGGTTGCTTTCCAGTGGTGCGTACCTGGTTGATTTCCAGTGGTGAGTAGCTCGTGAGTAGCTCGCGAGCCGGCAGCTGCTGGTGATGGATCTCATCCATGGCTCACCACTGCTCAGAGTAGCACAACAGATGGGTGCCTTTTGAGGCGCCTCAAAAGACAGCTGCTGGTGATGGATCTCATCCATGGCTCACCACTGCTCAGAGTAGCACAACAGATGGGTGCCTTTTGAGGCGCCTCAAAAGACAGCTGCTGGTGATGGATCTCATCCATGGCTCACCACTGCTCAGAGTAGCACAACAGATGGGTGCCAAGGCGGATGGATTGCCTCGAGGATCAAGAGGTGAGTGGGAGTGCTGTGGGTGGTGAGATTGGTGTGAGTGGTGTGTGATTGGCTATCCTCCCTTACCTCCTCCTGCTGGTGATGAACCGCTTCCCTGGACTCATTACTATATGTCCCCTCCACCCTTCCCCCCCCGCCCACACCCTTCCTTCCCCACCCTTTTGCTCAAATATCCTGCAGGTCAATATTCCGTTCCCTCGGGGAGGCATACGGCCTCATGATCCTCCGCGATGGCTTTTTTCAAGCTGACCCGCACCCTGGAAACATTCTCATCCGCCCGGACAAAAAGGTCGCTCTCCTTGACTACGGGCAGACGAAACAAATCTCCCAGCAGCACCGGCTGCAGCTCGCCGAGCTGATCCTGGCCATCGGTGACGGCGACGCGAGGAAGATCGGACGGCTGTACAACGAGATGGGGTTCGAGCTGAGTAAGACAGCCGAGGAGAATCCGGAAAGTTTTAAATGGATGGCGACACTCATGTTTGACACGCGGTCGGCGAAAGGCGCCACGACATCGAACCCGTTTTCGGAGGAGCATGCGGCGCAGAACAACGGCGTGAAAAAGTTTCCCGAGGATTTGTTTTTTGTAGTGCGGTCGATGCAGCTGCTGAGGGGGATCTGCATGGGCATGGGGTTGAATGAGTCTCTTGCGGAGCAATGGCGCCCGATTGCACGGCAGGCTATCCGGGATGCGCAGAGACAGAGGCAGAGGTAGTAAAGGACAGTGATTAGTAGCGTACTGACTCTCTGTGGTGCGGAGCGGACGATGCAGCAGCTGCTGAGAGGGATCTGCATGGGCATGGGGTTGAATGAGTCTCTTGCGGAGCAGTGGCGGCCAATTGCACGGCAGGCGATTAGGGAGGCTCAGAGGCAGAGGTAGAGGCAGAGGCAGAGGCAGAGGCAGTAAAGGAAGGTGATTAGTAGCGCGCTCTGTGGTGCGGAACATGCAGCTGTTGAGGGGGATTTGCATGGGCATGGGGTTGAATGAGTCCCTTGCGGAGCAATGACGGTTGATCGCACGGCAGGCGAACCCGGGAGCGCAGATGCAGAGGCAGCAGCAGAGTCAGTGGGGAAGCAAATGGTGTTTGACCTGTGCCTGAAGTTTTCTTTGCAGAGAACTCCTCAATGTGTGTTTGGAGACACCTGGAGCTCCAAGCATGCTTCAACACAGCCTGTCATAACATATGGGCCGTGTTGAACAATGCTCGGAGTTCATCTTTAATTGTAGGTTGTGTGTGATGTGACTGCAAGCTTGTGTTATATGAGATAAATGCTCACTGAAGTATATACTCATCTTACAGGCCCTAAATTTGAATACCGTAATTCATTAAGGGTACGGCTGAGTCAAATTGTTACATCTTCGTTCGCCATCGTGTTTCGCAACCGGCCAAGCAGAGGATAGCATCGTTGACCACGTCGTGAAACCTTTGTTTCGCCACCAGCCCTCTCTGTTTGCGTCGCTGTCACGAAGGCGATTCGTCACATCATGAAGACAACCCCGACTTCAAAATCCGTCCAATCACCTCTCGCATCTGCAAAATTGCGCCAATTTTGAACACATTTGCCAGCATTTGGGCAAGCAATTCCACCACATCCCTTCCCCAAAAACGTTTTTCCTTCTCCAATGTTCCGAAAACTAGCGCTCTACTCTACTCCACATACTCTGCTTTCCCCCCCAACCCAACCTCTTGAGGACTTGGCGCCATTGGTCCGATAACGCGGTCCCCACACAGGAGGCTCACGACCTTCTAGATCTGAAATGGTCCTCCCGACTATGTCGCCACCTAGGCTAACACCTAGGTTCTTAACTACCGCGGATCCATGCAGCCCCAGCTTACCTGCCTATCACACCGTACGACTGTCAAACCGTCGCCGCCTAGGCTGGTTCCCATCATTCGACATCGTTTCGGCGCCAGGTAAGTCGGTTTTCCTCCTCGGTCTGCTTCCGCTGCTCACCTTGACCAACTCGATCTCCTTCGGTTACTCTGCGCCGACATGCAGGGATCAAGTCGTGACTACTCTGGTTCAAAACCCGTCCTATCTTAGCTTCCTACGCGTCCCCCCTCCCAGCCTTGCCTCTCGCCACTCAGATCTTTACTCTCGCAGGTTTCTCCGTTCAACGACCCGGCAGATCTGGCTCGCCTTTCTGCGCTCCGACCTTCTTTATTCGCGCTGCAAACGAGGCGCGGCGTTCACGTCGCGCTGTCGCCTAGGGTCTTTCCAGCGCTGTTGGTCGCACCCTGCGGTTCCCGCGCCGCCGCCATCGGATAACCCCCCCCTTCCGCCAGGCTCGCGCTTCGCCTTCCAGCTGCCTTTTCGCGAGTTGGGTATAGACTCGTCGTGCTTCCGCAATGTCAACACCTCACCTTCGGCCTTTTTCTATTTTTGGCAGCAGTGGCAACCGCAGGCCTGTCTACGATACCTCATCTCCGCATCTTCCCAGGCAAGCGTTACCGCACACCCCTCTGCCCTTCGCAGTCGATTTTCCCGTCCGCGCTTTGCTAAGCGTCAAGGTCCATTGTTTTCCCGCTCTTTCCACAACTTCGTCCTCTCTTTCGCTCCAATGCTCCCCACCTTGCCTCGTCACCCCTTCCTATGTGTATTCACTTCGGACTCGGGCTGCCGCTTAGGCTCCCAGTCTTTCCCTGACTCGGGTTGCCACTTACGCTCCCAGTCTCCCCCTGACACGGGTTGCCACTTACGCTCCCAGTCTCCCCCTGACTCGGGTTGCCACTTACGCTCCCAGTCTCCCCCTGACTCGGGTTGCCACTTACGCTCCCAGTCCTTCTTCGTGACTCGCTGCGGCCAACGCCGATGCATTCACACGCTCGCTCTTGTTACTGCCTGCGCATCTCCTCACGACTCTGGAGGCCCCTCTGGCCCCCTGTCAGCCCCCTCGGACCACCTCGGACTCACTTCTCGCAATCACTTGCCCTCCCTCCCGTGCCTCTCGGCCCCTTGTAACGACTTGTTCCTTGCGCCTGCTTGCCTAAAACGCTATCTCGCACGCCTCTCCCGCCCCCTCGTTCCATTTCCGATGTCGCAGGCTGAGGCTACTTTTCCGCTCATACCCTCTCCTTCCCCCTCCCCCTCGAAGGCTACGATGGTACCTTTGTTTGACTCACCCCTCCCTGCCGGGATGTGTGATTTCCCCCCCCCAAATGCCCCATCTCCCCTCCCTGCACTCGACGCCCAGGCCGTGAAAACCCCTTTGGCAGGCCTTCCTTTCCACCTTCACCCAGGCTCCCTTCCTCCCCCAGCATCAGACACTGCTGCAGCTTTGGACACACCCCTCACCCCCTCTTCTCAATACCTTCCCCCCTCCTCTCCTCTCGTTCTCGTGCCACTTTTCGGCATGACGCCTCACCTTCCTCCCCCCCTGGCTCTGCCTCTTCCCCCTATGCTGCCTCCCTCTGGTGGCATCATCCTTGACTTCCCCCGCTTTACCCCGCCTGCGTACCGCCACCCTACCCCCCCGGATCAGCCCCCCCTAATGCTCCCCAGGCATCCCCCCTGGCCCTCATATGATTTTGTCCCTCTGCTGTTCCTGCCCCCGCTGTACCCTCCTTTGTGGCAGCACAGAGAGGGTCCCCGCCCTTCAAGCGAGACTCCAGAGAGTCGTACTCTTTCCTTTTTTTGGCCTCCCTCAGGCTTGCTGTTTAACATGTTTGTAACTGCTTACATAGGTCTCTACTCTTTTTCTTCCAACAACAATTACTGTATATATGCTTATCATCTTCGTTGTGCCCTTGGTCATCAAACAATTTCGCCCCCTATTCGAGAGTGTTTTGGCCCGTGGATCCGTGCACCCTCGTGCGCGGTGGGCTCCCACTTTGCAGCATGTTAACGTCCCTACGAATTCTCTGCTTTAATATCAACGGTATCAATACTCCAGCAAAAAGAAATGCTCTGAAACAACGGCTTTCTGAACTCACTTTTCGAACAGACATCCTCATTTTAGTGGATACACGGCTCTCTCGCAACCTTCCTAAACTATCCCTCCAACTCCGCCCGCATTCTTCAGCGCACACACCCACCCTACACGCACTTGACAAAAACGGCAGACCCTGTCCGCAACCAGGTGGTGTCTCTATCCTCTCTTTCAACAGAGCAGTTTCTCTAACCTCCCCGTCCCCCTCACCCGATGGCCACCTCCTCTCTGTACACATTAACTTCCTACATGAGCAATTGCGCCTCGTCGCTATCTATGCCCCGCAACCCGCCACTGATCGCCGCATTTGGTGGAGAACCATTCTTACACCGGCACTAGAACAACCCACCGCGGCTGCAGCTACAATCCTCGTCGGCGACTTTAACTCGGTGGTATACCCCGTAGACCGTAATCGCCCCCTGCTCGGCCATGAAATTAGCGAGGCCACCATGTTCTCCACCCTCATGACGACACACTCACTTTCTGACGCATACCGCTCACTCCACCCCTCAAGTCCTGTTTTTTCGTACTTTGGTCGTAGAGGCATGACCACCTCCACTAAGGTCTCTGACCACTCTTTCGCTCCATTCTGCTCCCTTATTTTCAACAACCCGGCCATGGCGCCGCGGCCATGGCGTTTTAGCTCATCCCTCCTTCACCGTCCCCAAGTCGCTGCCATCATTGATACTCATATCTCCTCCCTGCCCTCACGCCTCTTCCCTGAGGCATGGGACTCTTGGAAACTATCCCTCACCCTTAGTCTCAAACGGTTCTCGAACCATGAGCGTCGTCGGGTTACCGGCACAATTGATCACCTTGTGCAGCTTATTAGCTGTCTCCAGCTTCAATCTGCCCTTTCCCCATTGGACCTTGAGGCAGCCGCTCAACTCCTCAAAGCCCGCCAGCAACTCACAAAATACGAGACCTCTAAGATCGCTGAGCTCGCTCTCAAGGCAAAGCTCAAAGTCGAGGGCCATAGGGAGATGGGGATTTCTTCCCTTCTGGCAGGCCTCAATTCCCGCATTAAAGACTCTTTAATCACCTCTCTTACGCTACAAGACGGTCAGACCACCTCTGACCTTCGAGCCATGACCGCGGAATGCACTAGATTCTTCCAGTCTCTCTACTGCGGAGCAACCCCGGGAGTGTCAAACCCCTCGTTCTGGACACATATTCCCCCCTCTTCACTACCTCCCAAACTCTCCAACCACCTACAAGCCCCCTTTACACTCTTGGAAATTAGCAAAGCCATTGGGCAACTTTCTAGAGGCAAAACCCCTGGCCCTGATGGCCTTCCGGGCGAGCTTTTCCGACATCACAAGACCCGTTTTGCTCCTGCTTTCCAGTCACTCCTCTCTTCACCCCCAATTTCTGCAGCCCTCCCCCCGTCAATGCTCTCCGGCCGCACCGTCCTAATCCCTAAAAGAGGTGACTCGTCCCTGGTTGAGAACCTTCGGCCCATCACCCTTATGAACTCGGACTATAAGGTGCTGGCAATTTGTCTCGCCAATCGGATGCAACTTGTACTCCCTACGATAATCCATCCCTCCCATACCGCTTTTATAAAAAATAGGAAAATTGGCGATACGATTAACGATACCCTCGATATTTTCGACTGGAGTACTTCCACCCGGTCCCCCCTTCTTGCTCTAACTGTCGACTTCCGCAAGGCTTATGATATGGTCGACCGTGCCTTCCTATTCCGAGCGCTCGCCGTTCTGGGATTTCCTGAGCAGTTTATCGCTTGGGTCCGCCTCATGCACACTAACACCTCCACTTGCATCTCTGTCAACAACCTTAATGGGCCTTCCTTCCCCGTTCGTACAGGGGTCCGACAAGGATGCCCTCTCGCCCCCCTTCTTTTTGTCTGTGTCATCGAAATCCTTCAGCGCTACCTATCCCTCTTCCTCCCGGGGTTCCCCCTCTCCGCGACGCAACGCCGACTTATGGCATGCTACGCTGACGATGTCACTATTTTTCTCTCATCTGTCAGAGAGCTCGGGAACTTTCTCTCCTCGGGGTGCATCCGATTGGCGAGTGGTCGGGAACTTTCTCTCCTCTTCTAGATTCAAGGAACACGGCCTTGGGGTACGCCTCATCCCCAACCGCCTCCTGTACAACTCTATTCGTCACGGTGGGCTCGGGGCAATTGCACCCTCCACTCAAATTCGCGCCCTTGCCGCCCAGCGTGCGTTGCGCCGTTTTGGTGTTTCACCGTCTGAGGAGGTGGCGAGAACCGCCGCCTGCCTTCCTTTCGGCACCCATTGTTTTCTAGCACACCCCGCCATCCTCCAATCGGGTATTCTTCCAGCGGACACTCCGAGCCGATCGCTTGCTGAACTTCAGGCACTGATTGACATTTCTCCGGGCATTTCCCCCCCTCGACTTAACCCAATGTGCATAATGGCCGAACCCACCGCATTCAACCGATTCATTCTTAAACCAAATGGGAAGCCATTTGGAATTCTTTCGCGTGAACGTTTCCTCCTATCCTCGCAAGTTCGTGTCGGCAATTTGGTATCACTCACTTTTTACTCACTTGGTCTGGTCTCTTTCAAGGATTTCATATCCTCGTGCCCCCCCGCCAACACCTCCTCTGGACGAAGAGTCTGGCGGGAACTTATCCGTGCCATCCCCAAAACCTGGTGGGTGGCTCTTCGCTCCCCCCCTCCCCCTATTGCAGCCCCTGGGGAGTGGTTCCTCCCCACGCAAGATGCTGACTCTTCCCCTACACTCGCTCTCCAGGTTACCTCATTTTCCCCTCCATTTTCTCTCTGTGCCACCCTCCACCGTGTCCTCCCTAACCGGCTCATTGTCCGTTCATCCATCGGAGCTGGTACCTTCCACATAGGTGTCCTCACTGCGGTCTACGTCGTCGGATCCTGGCTTGCAGGTCCGTACTATACATGTGCAGGTCTCGGCGCGCGGCTCGACATCTTACAAGACGGGCACCCCAGTGTAGCTGACCTTCGCCGTCGTCTCTACACCCAGCTGCCCTTTGACCATGACGTTCGTTGGATCCGCGCCCTCCCCTCTCCTCCTCCTCTCATCCCGAACTACTCTCATGATTTTTTACGAGAACAACCCAGCCTACAACGCGACATCCTGTACCGGTTCTACACTCGTGCTCTTCCCTCGGGTTCTCGTTTCCCTTTTGCTGCTGATCGAGGGACATGCTTACTCTGTCCTTCTGCTCCCACTGAGACTATCTCCCACATCTTCTACGAGTGCGGGGTGGCTCCTGCGGTGATCTCCGCCCTCTCATCTGTCGCTCGCCGCCACCTCCACTGCTCTCCTCCTCCTGAGCTCTTACTCTTTCCGCTCGCCTCGAGGGCTGGCCAGGTGGCTCCCTGGAGCCTTCTAGTAGGTGCCTCCGCGAAGGCTGTTTGGAGTGCGCGCTGTGATCATAAATTCCACGACTCACCCTCCTCCCGGTTCGATACTCTCCAACTCATCCTGGCACAATTCTGTCAAATGTTGGACATTGATATGATAGGCTGTAGTGAGTTGCACTCTAGGGGGTACAGCTTCTAGGGTTGCTCATTTGTACCCCATTCGTTCCTATTCCAAGACATTCCGTTGCTAACCACTCTTGAGATGGTATCACGAGCAGGACCGTTCCTAGCCCGTTTCTAGCCTAGTGTGCACCCTCCGCGCCCTCCGCGCCTAGCTCGCGCCCTCCGCGCCCTCCGCGCCCTCCGCGCTTAGCTCGCACCTCCGCACCCTTTGTGCCTCCGCGCCTAAACCGCGCCACTGCACCCTCCGCGCCTAGCCCGCGCCCTGCCCCTAGCCCGCGCGACGCCCGTAGGCTCTGCCCCAGCCCGTCGCGGCGCCCGTGCGCCCTGCCCCTAGCCAGCGCGTAGCCCGTAGGCGCTGCCCCAGCTCGTCGCGGCGCCCCTGCGCCCTGCCCCTAGCCAGCGCGTAGCCCGGAGGCTCTGCCCCGGCCCGTCGCGACGCCCGTGCGCCCTGCCCCTAGCCCGCGCGTAGCCCGTGCGCCCTGCCCGTTGCCCACGCGCGGCCCGTACGCCCTGCCCCTCGCCCTCCGCGCCTAGCCCGTCGCCCACGCCCCAGCCCTAGACCGTCGCCCACGCCCCAGCCCTTGCTCGTCGCCCATTTCCCACCGTCGCGCCCTCCCCCCGCCCTTTCCCACCGTCAAAACAGCCCTCCCTGCCCATTCCCACCGTCAAACCGCCCTCCCCGCCCATTCCCACCGTCAAAACCGCCCTCCCGCCCATTCCCACCGTCAAAACCGCCCTCCCGCCCGTTCCCACCGTCAAAACCGCCCTCCCGCCCATTCCCACCATCAAAACCGCCCTCCCCGCCCATTCCCACCGTCACAACCGCCCTCCCCGCCCATTTCCACCGTCGCAAACTCCCCCCCCGCCCCTCTCTTCCTGTTACCCACCCTTGGCACGCGCCCTAGCCCCGCCACCGCCTTGTGCGCGGGGCCCTCCCCAGCTCTACTGACACTGGTCTATCACCCAGCGGCTGGCAGCCGCTCTCTCTCGCCGCCCGCCTAAGTTCGAGCCGTTTAGCCGCTAGTATCGCGCCCCTAGCCGTTGTAGCTGGAGATCCTCCGTTTCACGCCCAACCTAGGTCACTCAGTGCTCCTAGCCTCTCACTCCGCCGTTCTCCCTCCTGGCGCTCCGTAGGTTTCCTCCTCGTTCTTAGCTCAGCCTCCGCCGTGCTCCAGCCGCCTCTAGCATGACATCCGTTATGGAGTCGCGTCGCCTCCGTTTCGACGCGGAGGGACGCCCGATAGAGTTCGGCACCTGGCAGCGCCAGACCACGCGCTTCCTCACTAGCCAGCGACAGGACGGCGCCACTCTGTGGGCCCACGCGTCTGGTGTCCTACCGGCCCCTCCGTCCTCCGCCGCCCTGCCGACCACCCCGGAAACGACCCGCTACTCCACCCCCTCCTCTGCCTTCCTCAGTCGCCTCCTCATGCCGTTTGTGTTTCCCGACCTAGGCTCATTTGCGACTGTTTCCGACCTAGTGACTCACCTCCGCTCGCTTGACGCCGGTTTTTGTGCGGCCTGTACCGACGCACAGCTCCTTGTTGCTCCCCCCCCCATGTGGCTCACTGTGCACTAGTTAGTCACCCGCCTCCCTGACCGCCTTGCCACTGCCCGCGACGCGCTTCTTTAGAAGCACCCCACTGAGCTCACTATAGACCTCCTTCAGACTGCTCTCGGGACCATCGAGAGCAGCCTCCTCACCGTTGCCTCCGCCACTGATGCGGTGGCCCCCCGTCTCTTTGCGGGGTGTGCCGCCCCTCAGCTTCCCACTTTCACCTCTACCCGCGCTTCTGCTGCTGTGTCGGTCTCTGAGGACACCGCTGCCGTTTCTGCCGCAGACTGGCAGAAACGGGGCAAGAGTGGCAAGAAGGGCGGGAAGGGGGGAGGTGGGGGCGGTGGAGGCGGCGGTGGAGGTGGCGGTGGAGGTGGGAGCGGCGGTGGTGGCGGAGGCGGCGGCGGCGGCGGCGGTGGTGCACCAGGGGGAGGGGGCCTTGGAGGAGGTGCAGGACAGACAGGCCCACCCACAGGTGGTGGCCCGACCGGTGGGGGCGTTGCCCCCCAGCAGCAGCAGCCACAGCAGCACCAGCCACAGCAGGGACAGCACCAGCAGCAGGGACAGAAGCAGCAGCAGGCACCGCAGCAGTTCCAGCAGTGGGGGCCCCCGCTGCAGTGGGGTCCGCAGCAGCACTGGGGTCCCCCGCCGCAGTGGGGTCCGGGAGGCCCTGGGAGCACCGGCCGCAGCAGCAGCTCTTCCAGCTGGGCCCCTCGCCCCCCTCGCCGTGACGCTGGCCCCTGCACCCACTGGTGCCTCACCGGGCCGGGCAGCCCCTGTCTCTGTGGTCGCGACGACCACTCTGTCGCGCGGTGCTTCCGTCGCCTCGACGACCTCTACCGGGCTCGTTGGGGCCCTCTGGCGGTCACGCCTCGCTGGTCTCGTCTGTTAGCCCGTAAGATTGATGTCTTTGATCTGTCCATGGACGATGCGCGTCAGCATGCTTTGTATGTTGATGCTGACTTTAGTGCTGATGGATCTGTGTGCTCGCGTGTTCGTAGTTTAGCCTGCTTGCCTCCTGCTAGTGTAGCCTTGTGCCTGTCTAGCTTAGGTGCTTGTGTTGCTGCTCTAGGTGCTTGTGTAGCGACTGGGTCAGATGACCCTCCGGCTGAGGCCTCTCTGTCGTTCACGCTGGACTCGGGCGCGTCTCAGTGCTTCTTCCGCGACCACACGACCCTTACGCCACTCCTCACACCTGTGTCGGTGGCTCTGGCTGATCCTACCTCTGGACCAGCCGTTGCGCGTAGCTCCACCACCCTCCCGTGCCCTGTGGTCCCCTCTGGTGTCCTGCGCGGCCTCCACATCCCCTCGTTCATTCGGAACTTGGTGGGTGTTGGATACCTCCAGGACAGGGGGATCACGGTTACCTTCGTGGGGGGTGGGCGGACTGCAGTCTGTACTGACGCTACCACAGGTGCTGTTCTGGCCACGTTCACCAGGGAGCCCCGCTCCGGTCTCTACGTTCTCCACACCGAGCGCTCCCCGGTCGCGTCCTCCCCTCAGGTCGTTGCGTCCCCTCCGGCCCAGGTCCCCAGTCCAGTTGCTGTGTCTAGCCAGGTAGTCGTGTCCAGTCCGGTCGCTGTGTCCAGTCCAGTCGCTGCATCTTGCTCCTGTCGCTCTCTCGCCCACCGCACCGTCCTGTGGCACCACCGTCTTGGCCACCCGTCGATCCCTCGCATTCGTGGCATGCTCAGTCAAGGACTTGTCACAGATCTCCCACGCACCTTCCCGTCGCTCCCTCTCTCGCTTGCCCCTCCTTGCTCTCCGTGCGTCGCCGGTCGCTTACGCGCCACTCCCCACTCCTCCTCCCTTCGTCCGGCCACAGCTCCCTTCAAGACTCTCCACTTGGACGTCTGGGGCCCTGCCCCGACGCAGGGGTCTAGGAGGGAGCGCTATTTTCTGGTGGTCGTCGACGACTTCTCCAGGTACACCACAGTGTTCCCTCTTGCGAAGAAGTCCGAGGTGACTGCTACGCTGATCAGGTGGCTTCTAGCCACTGAGGGCACTCGTGGTCGTCGAGTCAGTTGTCTCCACTCCGACCGTGGGGGCGAGTTTCGCTCCGGCATTCTCGGCGGATTCTGCGGCGAACAGGGCATCACCCAGTCCTGGACGCTGCCAGAGTCCCCACAGCAGAATGGGGTTGCTGAGCGCCGCATAGGCTTGGTTATGGACATCGCCCGCACGTCCATGATCCATGCCCGTGCGCCCCATTTTCTGTGGCCCCACGCGGTTCGCTACGCCGCACACCAGCTGAACCTCCAGCCGCGTGTCTCGCGGCCCGAGGCTTCACCGACCAGTCTTTGGACTGGTTCCCCTGGTGTCGGGTCGGCCTTTCGAGTCTGGGGCTGCCTTGCGCTTGTTCGCGACACCTCCGCGGACAAGCTCTCGGCACGCGCCGTCCCCTGTGTCTTCCTTGGTTTCCCAGTGGACTCTGCCGACTGGTCCTTTTACCACCCTCCCCTCCACCAGTTCCTAGACTCCCGTGACGTCCGGTTTGACGAGTCCGTGTCCTACTACACCCGGTACCCCTGTCGAGGTCTCCCGGTACCCCCTCCCCCTCTTTTCCTCGCACCCTCTCCTCCTCCTGCTCCCGCTCCTCCGGTACCCCCGCCCCCCCCTGGTCCTGCCCCGTCTGGTGTGTCCCACGCTACCCCTCTACCCTCGGTCGTGCGTCAGGTAGCGTCTCCCTCCCCGCAGTCCTCCTCACAGTCCCCTCAGCAGCCTTCGGCACTTCCGCGACAGGTTGCTGTGGACCCGGTTGGTGTTGGAGCTGGAGGTGCAGCCGCTGGCGGTGCTCGGTCTGGGGGTGCTCGGTCGCGGGGTGCTGGAGCTGGAGGTGCTGGCGCAGGTGGCGCTAGCTCTGGGGGTGCTGGAGCTGGAGGTGCTGGCGCAGGTGGCGCTAGCTCTGGGGGTGCTGGAGCCGGAGGTGCTGGCACTGGAGGTGCTAGTTCTGGGGGTGCTGGAGTTGGAGGTGCTGGCACTGGCGGTGCTGGTTCTGGGGGTGCTGGAGTTGGAGGTCCTGGCACTGGAGGTGCTGGTTCTGGGGGTGCTGAGTCTGAGGAGACTGACGCTGGAGACCCTGGTTCTGCGGAGTCCACTCCGCCTCCCCACCGCCACGACACGCGTCTCCAGGCTGCCCGTCGGCGTGGGCGTGAGGAGCAGGAGCGGTTGGAGAGGGAGCGGCAGGAGCTGCGGGTGCTGGACCTTCTGGAGCAGCAGCGGCAGCAGCAGCAGCAGCAGCAGCAGCAGCAGCAGCAGCAGCAGCAGCAGCAGCAGCAGCAGCAGCAGCAGCAGCAGCAGCAGCAGCCGCAGCCGCAGCAGCAGCAGCCGCAGCCGCAGCCGCAGCCGCCACCGCAGCTTCCTCTGGAGCGGCGGTTGTTCCCACCTGTGAGTGGCCTGCGGGCCCTTGGCCTTTCCTCCTCTCCTCCTGTCCGCTCCCAGTCTCCTCCTGTGTTTGTCCCTCCGTTGCCTCCTCCTGACGACCGTCCGGCGGTCTGGTCTTCTCCTCCTCTTCAGTCTCCTCCTCCTTCTGTCCGTCACGACTTGATCACTCGTTGTCCTCCGCGTGCTCGTCACTCGTCCCCTGTTACTGACCTTCACACAGCCCTCCTTTGTTCGTCTCCTTGTCGTTCTCCTGTGTCCGTTCTCCCGTCTCCTCCTCCGTCCTCTCTCCCAGCCCTCCCCACTCCTATCTCTGACTACTACTGCGCTGTTCGTCCTGTTGCCGCACGTGTCCTAGCCACTCTTGTCACCGACTCTCGTTTCCCTCCGTCGTCTGTCTCGTCTCTCACTGCCGCTGTCGCTGAGTTTGCTGCCGCCAGCCGCCTTGACTACGCCACCCGTGTGGTGCCAGCTCCTCCCTACCGTCCTCTGTCCGTCGGGGGTGGGTTTGCCCTTGGCTGTGACGTCCTAGAGGACAGAGAGTCTGAGCTGGAGTACTGGGCAGCCGCTTCTCCCTCTGTGTGTGCCATGCTGCTCTCCCCTGAGGGAGACCCCGACGCCCTTGACATACCGACTCCTCGCACTTACCGCGAGGCAGTGTCAGGGGCGTGGGCCTCTCAGTGGAAAGCGGCTATGGACTCAGAGTTGGCGTCTTGGAGATCCACAGGCACCTACGTCGACGCAGTTCCCCCTCCCAGGGCGAACGTAGTCGATGGCATGTGGCTCTTCAAGGTGAAGCGGCCGCCTGGAGCACCGCCGGTGTTCAAGGCGCGCTACGTGGCTAGGGGCTTCAGTCAGCGTGAGGGAGTTGACTACTTCCAGACCTTCGCCCCGACCCCGAAGATGACTACTCTTCGGGTGTTACTCCACATAGCAGCGCAGCGAGACTACGAGCTGCACTCCCTCGACTTCTTCACTGCGTTCCTCCAGGGCCGACTGCACGAGGAGATCTGGCTGCGCCGTCCTCCTGGCTTCACTGACACCTTCCCACCTGGGACCCAGTGGAGCCTGAGGCGACCAGTCTACGGTCTCCGCCAGTCGCCCCGTGAGTGGCACGACACTCTTCGCTCCACGCTTCGTGACCTTGGGTTCAGCCCGTCCTCCGCGGACCCGTCGCTGTTTGTTCGAGCGGGTTCTACTCCTTTCTTTATCCTTGTCTACGTTGACGACTTGGTGTTTGCTACAGCAGACAGGGCAGCCCTGGCTCAGGTGAAGTCCGAACTGCAGAAGAGACACAAGTGCACTGACCTGGGTGAGCTGCAGCGTTACCTTGGCTTGCAGATCACCCGGGACAGAGCCGCTCGCACCATCACACTGAGGCAGTCACACATGGTGCAGCAGGTCCTTCTGCGGTTCGACTTCCAGTTCTCCACCACACAGCCCACTCCTCTTGCTGTTGACCACAGACTCACGGTCCCCTTTCCTGACGAGCCCTTTGAGTCAAGTGGACCCTACCCAGAGCTGGTGGGCTGCCTCATGTACCTGATGACTTGTACTCGACCGGACCTCGCCTTTCCCCTCAGCAACCTTTCTCGCTTTGTTGCGACTGGGAGACACCGCCCTGTCCACTGGACAGCTGCTGTGAGGGTGGCGAAGTACCTGGCGACTACATCAGGCATGGGGCTTGTGCTTGGAGGGACTCAGCCAGTGGCGTTGACTGGTCACTGTGACTCTTCCTACGCTGACGACGTGGAGACTCAGCGCTCGACTCAGGGTTAGTGCTTCAGTCTGGGAGCTGGTGCTGTGTCGTGGAGGTCTACACGGTCGTCGTCTGTGGCTACTTCTAGTGCAGAGGCAGAGATCTACGCGGGTGCCATGGCGGCACAGGAGCTTCGCTGGTTGACCTTCTTGCTCGCCGACCTTGGTGAGCGGCCTCGCTCTGCACCGACCTTGTACGCTGACAACAAGGCCATGATCCTCCTCTGTCGAGAGCCTCGACTGGAGAGCAGAGTGAAGCATATTGACGTGAGGTACTTCCTCCTGCGAGAGCTGCAGCGACGCGGTCAGGCACGCCTGGACTTTGTGGCCTCAGAGGCCAACACTGCAGACGTCTTCACCAAGGCCTTGGCGCTTGGTGACCACCACAGGTTTTGTGTGCAGTTGGGGCTTGTTGAGGTAGGCCCTCGATTGCTGTAGTCCTGTTGCTTGCTCTGCTTGTTGTGCTTTGTATTTATATCCTAGTGAACTCTTGAACTGGCCTTGTGGCCGCTTGCTTGCGCTCGGAATTTGTGTGGTGTCCTTGAGATCCACCCTGAGCTTGCCTTGGTTCTTGCTTTGACTGGTCTTGTGATCGTTTGTTCACCTTGCTTGCTTTTATGCCCCTCACTTAGCCTATGGGGGTGTGTCAAATGTTGAACATTGATATGATAGGCTATAGTGAGTTGCACTCTAGGGGGTACAGCTTCTAGGGTTGCTCATTTGTACCCCATTCGTTTCTATTCCAAGACATTCCGTTGCTAACCACTCTTGAGAAATTCCTCCTAGCTTTCAAAATCTTCCTCTGGCGCAGGAAGAAACAATCAGTTAAGAAACAACAACGCTCGGCCTCTCGTCTTAAGCTGGCCACCCGACTACGCTTTTTTGTTTTTGATCAGGAGGGTAACCCTTCTATCCACCCAGATCTTCGCTCATCATGGCTTCTCGGAGACCCCTTTCGTCCCCCCTAGGCACTTCTCATTTTTTAGCATAGAGTGCTCCCCAGCCTTGCTGGAGGTTATCAGTTGATAAGGAAATAACGCGTTTCCTACGTACGCCTTTGGGCTGTTGGTTTGTGTAGACCATATTTCCAGCTTCTCTATGCTTTGTTGTACATGGTTACGACCTTAATGTAACCTTAACCTTAACCCCGACCAAACACACACACGCTCGAGTCGAGTCGAGTCGAATTGAAACTTGAACGGTCCCCTCGTTGTCATTCCCGAAAGTCTCCGTCAAAGCCACGACATACACCCTGTTTCTCGCTACACTGAACTGCGGAAACACACTGAACAGTGGAACTATTCCTTGGACGTATTTGAAAAGTTTACAATATCCGTCTCTAGGAGGCGGGTGATCCGAAATTTCGTTGACCTGGGTACCCTACCGAGCCATATTAAAAGTTTAATCGACCGTCTTCAAAGGTAGCTGACCTCGTCAAACCGAACTGGTGCAAAAGTTTACTATATCGCGTAATTTGGCGCGTTGAGCCACAGGGTTCAGTATACCGGCATACACAATAGCGGGAAACAGGGTGTAGCATTTCATCTCTCCTGATAGACTGATTGAGGCTGACAGACTGACTGCTTGCTCGAAATCGACGACACCTCCACCTCGTCCCTTCCAACGTCACTGCATTTCCACCCCCAGCCGCAGCACAAACAACAGCAACAACGCCGCTGCAATTCTTGTCGAAGCACAAATTCCCAGCCCCCGTCCCCAGCATACGACTGTGGCTTGCGTCCGTATGTGCTTTCAGAGTGTCGAGACTGGCAACTAGGATGTGACAGGCCAGAGAGGCGAGAGGCAGCAATTCGCAACCTCGTCAATTCCGAGGGACCCTGGGCCGGACTAGGGCTTCCCTCACTTTGTTTTATTCAGAGGAACGCGTCTCTTCCCCAGCAGATAACTCGCACTCCACGTGTACTCTGACTCGACTCGGAAATCACAGCGCGTCCTGTTAGAGTTCAGACTGGCACCTGTGTACATCCCACTTTTAGTGACTGTTATTGAGAGGTGGAGCGGCAGCAAAACGCAGTAGCTTAGAAGCACTCCACGTGTACTCTGACTCAACTCAGAAACCACAGCGCGCCCTGTGAGAGTTCAGACTGAGCTACAAGTTCAGACTGTGAGCTTGTCCGATGTAGCCACATGGCAGTAATAGTGACTGTTATTGACAGGTGGAGCAGCAGCAGTACGCGGCCTCGTCAATCCTGTCAGTTTTCTGGCAGCAAGCAATACGCGACCTCGTTCATTCCGTCAGTTAGCCAGCTATCCTCGGGAATGTCGCCATCCCAGCTGCAGCAGTCACTTTCTTGCGTTCGTACCAGTCGAGACTCGAAAACGACGATATATAGTGACGCTATCGCTAGTCTCACAGACGGGCGGCGCGCGCCCCATGTGCAGGGTATCATTTTGCGTAGATTCTCGAAAGAAAACAGTGCCTGTTCCTCAGCAGCATCCCGTGCGCGGCTCGTGCGATGGCTCTCTCGGCGAAAATACGCTGACTCGGCGAGGTTCCCTTGGACGACGAAGAAACACCCCTTGCGCGACTCCCTTGTGCGATGACCCCCTCGGCGATGCTGCGACTCGGCGACGTTCCCTCGGACGATGATGAACCATACCGTGCGCACTTCACTGTGTGTGATTTTCCCTGCATCGCGTTGACTCGCTCTCATCATCCTGCGTGCTCCTCTCCGAGAGCAGATTCGAGCCCAAGGCTGAGTCAGCCTGGGGAGAAAAACAGCCTGTTTCTGTCCTAGAAGGCTGTGGAGGATCAGAAGCGGATCTGACCCTGAGTGTGAAATCGAGAGTGACTTTCGAGTCCATTCGAGTCCACGCGATAGCGTGCTGTCGCAGTCGTAAAAGGGCTCACGGAATCACGTGTGGATATCCCAGAAAGCCGCGATAGGTAAAAGGCGAATTCCACCTGATGCGGCTACTCGAGAGCGACCGCTTCGAGTCCGTTCTAGAATGCTGCTGCTATCGTAAGAGTTTTGAGGCGGCTCAAAAGTCGAGAGCAGCTTCCTAGCCCATTCCACTGGCAGAGTGCTGTTGCTGTCGTATCGAGTGCTCACGGCCCGGACTCCCGAGTGCGTGAGTGCGTGAGTTCGCGAGTGCGTGCTTAATAAGGCGCCTCAAAAACAGTGTAACACGCTTCAGCACTTCGGCTCTCGGCGCACGGTCAAAAGCGTGCGTTTGTCGTCAGGCAACTCACCTCTTCAGCTCGCCGCTTGATCGCTTCTCTTCGGCTCGCCGCTTGATCGCTTCTCTTCGGCTCGCCGCTTGATCGCTTCTCGAATCCTGCGGCTATTGTACAGACGCATGGAATCCTCTGGCAAAGCTGACGGCGAGCGGCGGTCGCGTTTTAGTAGGCAGCCGCCAAATCCGCTGTCGCTGCTGTCGCGTCGAGTCATGGTTGCGTCTGCGATTCCTGAGGCGCCTCGAAAACCGAATCCGCTGTCGCTGCTCTCGCGCCGCGTGCTCATGGCCTCCGCGTCGCTGCTGCACGCCCCTCCTTCTCCTTCCAATCCTCCCGTTTCGCCGTTCCTCCTGCCCCCTTCGCAACTGCCGCTGTTACCACCGCCTTCGCCAGCGTCGCCCGCGTCACCAGCGCCGCTGGCGTCGCCGGCGTCGCCAGGGTTGCCTCTGGCGTCGCAGCCTTCGCCAATGACCCCTAGGCGAGAAAAATCCCTCCGGACTGAAGGCCCGGACGAATCGGCACTACCAAGTTCGCGCTCGACGTCCAAGACTGGTTTGGATAGCCGAGTCGACTCAAGTGAAGTCGAAACGCCTAAGGCTGTCGATTGGATACCGGAAACCCCACAGTCATGGCTTGAGACTTGGGCCGATCCGATCTCCTCCTCCTGGAAAGAAGAACGCGTGCAGAGGGAGGTGGGAAGGGATGTGGGAAGGGAGGTGGGAAGGGAGGTGGGATGGGGAAGGGAAGATTATGGCGAGGAAAAGGAAACGAAAAGTGCCCTAACTGCGCGTTTGGATACAGCGAGGCTGCTGCAAGCGAGGATGCAGACAGAAGCTGAGAAGGTGAAATTGGCCGTGCAGGAGCGAAGCGAGGCGCTGAAACGAGGGGTGGAATTCTTACAGCGGGATATGGAAACGCAGAAAGAGGCAGTGAAGCGAGGGGTGGTGTCGTTGCTATGGGATGTGGAAGCACAGAACGATGCTCTAAAACGAGGGCTGGTGTCTCTACAGCGGGACGTGGAAGCGAGGAATGAGAGACTGAAACGAGGGGTAATCTCGTTACAGCGGGATGTGGGAGTACAGAACGAGGCACTGAAGCGAGGGCTGGTGTCGCTGCAGCAAGATTTGGACGCACAAAACGAGGCAGTGAAACGAGGAATGGTGGCGTTACAGGGAGATGTGGAGGCACAGAGCAACAGGCTGAAACGAGGGATGGTGGCGTTACAACGGGATATAGAGGCGAACGTGCTGTCGTTTCAACGAGGAGCTGAGTTCTGGCGGCGTATAGTGCACCTGTACGGCAGTTACAAGGTGCGTTTCATCTTCCAAAGAATTTGAACAACAGGTTTAATTTCTTTTGGGTTGCATGCATCCGTTCATCCTCATTTCCTCGTCCTTTCTACTCCCCTTCCCCTCCCCTCCTTCATTTCTTTCCTATTCACTTCCCGGACCCCCTGTCCTCCCCTCCCCCTTCCCCTCTCCCCATATCCTTTCTTACTTTTCCCCCTATCCTCCTATCCTCCCCAGCTCTGTCAGCTCCAGGTGGCAGTGAGCGGCCAATCAGAGGAGGAGAAATCTGCCATGTGGCAGAGGCAGCATGAGAGGGGAGCGGAGATGCTCTATGCCCTCTGCACCGACATGAAGGGGTTCTTCCTCAAGGTGTGACGATAGAGAATGTGTGACTATAGCGAGTGTATGACTGCAGCCATTGGAGTGACCAATAAGGTGACTGTCTGAGTGAACTGAGGGGAGCGGAGATTCTCTATGCCCTCTGCACCAACATGAAAGGATTTTTCCTCAAGGTGCGACTTAGCGAAGGTGTGAGCAAAGGAATGACCAATGAAGTGATAATAATCCGTGGGCTCTGAGGGGTGGCGGAGATAAAGGCCTTATGCACCAATAATAATGCGTTCTTGAACCAAGTGTGACGTAGCAGAATGATTGCACATAGATTCTGCTTAGAAAGTGTAGCATCAGAATAAGGGCAAACGAATGTGACTATAGTGGAAGAGAATATACAAGCTCTTAGAAGCCCTTGAGCCTCCAAACAACAGCTCTCATAGCTCAGTTGGTTAGAGCACCCGTTTAGTAAGCGGGAGGTCTTGAGTTCAACTCTCAATGAGAGCAGTTTTGATGTCTTTCGGTCCCTTTTCGTCATTGTTCTTACACTTGTTTAGTAATCACAAGTTGGCGTATACCCCCCTTAAGTTTATCTATGGTCTCCTCCTGCTACTCCCGCGCTCTTCTTCACACCAAATCATTTTTACCATTTCCCTCCAACACAACACTGGCGGGTCAGTTCCTGGCCAAGCCAGACCTCTCCCCACCAGCGTGGGTGGCTCGCCTCTCAGCCCTCCACAACACTGCTCCTTCTCACTCATTCCGTCAATCCCCGCACCTCCCACTCCCCACCCCACCAAACACAGGCGGGTCAGTTCCTGGCCAAGCGAGACCTCTCCCCACCAGCGTGGGTGCGTCGCCTCTCAGCCCTCCACGACGCTGCTCCTGCCGACCCGCTCCCCCTCGTGCTGCGCACCATTCAAGAGGAGCTGGGAGGCGTGGGGTGGAGGGAGGTGTGGGAGTGGGTGGAGGAGAAACCGCTGGGGTCTGCTTCGATTGCCCAAGTGCACAGAGGGAGGCTGAAGGGAGGCAAGGAGGTGGCTATCAAGGTAAGCATGTGAGCCAAAATTTGTTTTTTTTCTTCAATTTTTTCTCGCAAAAAAAGTTGTACGAGATAAAAGCTGTGTTTTGAGACGTCTCAAAACACATTTCTTCTCGCAAAATTGTTGTACAGGGGGGTGGGGTGGAGGGAGGTGTGGGAGTGGGTGGAGGAGAAACCGCTGGGATCTGCTTCGATCGCTCAAGTGCACAGAGGGCGGCTGAGGGGAGGCAAAAAGGTTGCTATCAAGGTAAGAGGGTCACCATTATTCTCTCTCTCTTTTTCTTCTTTTTTTGAATGTTTTTTTGGGGGGGGAGGGGCTTTTTCTGCCTTGCGTCCTTCTTGGTGAGCACGGAGAACTGTTTCAGGGGAGTTCTTGCGACCCTGGATTGCGAACTCAACCTGGATTTCGCAATCTACATGCACCCCACCCCTCCCTTGCTACACGCTTTCAGGTGCAACATGCTCACAGACCCCACCCCACCCCTCATGCTCACAGACCTCGCCAACCTCAAGGCCCTCCCCGTGTCCCCCCCCCCGATTTCTCCCACCTCTCTGGGTTTTCTTACACGCTCTCAGGTGCAAAATGCAGGTGCTGAGCCCCTCACAGACCTCGCCAATCTCAAGGCGTGGGCTGCCATGCAACCAGCCATCCTGCAAAGCACTCCAACCAGCTCAACTTGGATATCTGCCTTCACCTTCTCTCCTCACCTCCCCACACCAGGTACAACACGCAGGCGCGGAGCCTCTCATGCTCACAGACCTCGCCAACCTCAAAGCCTTTGCAGCGTTCCTGCAGAGCACGGAGCTGAATATGGACGTGATGGGCGCTTCGAACGAGCTGGAGAAGCAGGTGGGGTGTGTAAGGTGGTAGTAGCACACTCGTGTGGCTGTTAGGTGCATGCGGGAGGGTGAGAGGGGTGCACCTCTGCAGAGCACGGAGCTGAATATGGACGTGATGGGAGCGCTTAACGAGCTGGAGAAGCAGGTGGGGTGTGGCTGAATAGGCGCATGTCTGCTAGGTCCGTGTGTGGGCATGAGTGTGTGTGGGCGTGAGTGTGTGTGGGCGTGAGTGTGTGTGGGCGTGAGTGTGTGTGGGCTGCTGCCTTCCTGCAGAGCACGCAGCTGAATATGGACGTCATGGGCGCTCTGAACGAGCTGGAGAAGCAGGTGGGTTTGCCTGGACGGTTGCTGGTAGGTTGGATACGCATGGAGCATGGTTGCGAGGTGCAGGGGAGTGGGTGGGTGCTTCCTGCAGAGCACGCAGCTGAATATGGACGTCATGGTCGCACTGAACGACCTGGAGAAGCAGGTGGGTGTGGCTGGTTTGATGGCTGTTGTATGGATAAACACGGGCTATGGTGTCGATGTGTGGGGGAGTGTGCGTGCGTGCGTGCGCGCGCGCGCGTGTGTGTGTGTGTAAAAGCGTTTGTGTGTCAAGTATGTGTGTGTGCGCACATGCCAAGGATCCAAGTCTACCTTACCATACTCATTTTCATTCTGTTGTGTTTTTAGCCTTCTGTTGTTCTCGTTCTCTCCCTACTCCCCCCCTTAACCATCCATACCTGCAGATCCGGTACGAGTTCGACTTCCGCAGGGAGGCCGCAGCCATGGATACCATCCCAGCCTCGCTGGCAGGTTCGGCAGCATCAGGCACGGGAGCAGCAGCAGCAACAAACCGGAGGCAAAAAAGCAGGAGACGGTGGAACCCTTTTTCAAGGAGCAACAAGCTGGAGGCCTTTTCAAGGGCTGTTGCCACTGCTACTGCTTTCGCTGCTCTTACTGCCCTCGCCGCCACTGCCCCTGCTGCTACTGCTGCTGCTGCTGCTGCAGGCGCCATTGGCTCTGCTGCTGCAACTGCTGCTGCTGCTGCTGCTGCTACTGGTTCTACGGCTACTGGTTCTACTGGTTCCTCCCCGGTGGTGGTGCCTGCATCGATCCCGGGGCTGGTCACCCAGCGCCTGCTAGTGATGGATCTGATCAAGGGCTCTCCGCTCGCCAGCATGGAGGAGCAAATGAGAATCAAAGGAATCAACCCCAACGGATTCCTTGCTATGAAGGCAAAGCGGTGCGTACCAGTGCCAACAGGTGAGCGCCATGGGTCACCCAGCGGCTGCTAGTGATGGATCTGATCAAGGGCTCTCCGCTTGTGAAGATGGAGGAAGAGATGAGAGCCAAGGGACTCAACCCCGATGGCTTCCTTGCTACCAGGGCCAAGCGGTGAGTGACATGTGCTTTATGAAGAATCTGTGATTCACTATAGAGCTACTGCGGTACGCTATAGGGCTGATAAGAGGCGAGTGCAATGCACTGAAGGCTGCTATCAATGGAGCAGGAGATGAGTCAAAATCTTCGTCAAGACTCTCAACTTGGTGGCTTTTTGGAGAGACGCAGTGATGAGAGGCACGATGCCACTGCAAGCTCACAAACTTCTTGATGTGAAACAACCGTAACGGACATCATTCCCCCCTCATATTGTTCTTACATTGCCTCCTTCTCGTGTCTTTGCTCTCTTGTACCCTCCTTTCTTGGAACAGGTCAATCTTTCGGTCACTGGGGACAGCTTATGGGCTGATGATCTTGCGGGATGGGCACTTTCAGGCTGACCCCCACCCAGGAAACCTCCTCATCTGCCCTGACAGAAAGGTCAGTCATGCAGAAAATCCTTCCACATGCAAATCACCTTTCATTCAGCCCAAAACAGTGCTTGCTACTTCATTCCACATCCCTGATCATTTCCATTTCTATCACTTTGGTCCCATTTGTCAATCGTATAAACAGGTTGCTTTGTTGGACTACGGCCAAACGAAGCGCCTCCCAGACTCTCTACGTCTGAACCTGGCACGATTGATGCTAGCAGTGGCTGACAAAGACTCGTTGTTTCTGTTTCAACCACTGTGGTTCCCCCATTTCCCATTCATGCATACAGGTTGCTTTGTTGGACTACGGTCAGACTAAGCGCCTCCCGGACTCTCTGCGTCTGAACCTGGCACGCTTGATGCTAGCAATGGCTGATAAGGACATGCCAAGAGTAGGCTCGCTGTTTCAAGCCTTGGGCATTCGGACTACCAAGACGGTTTTCGAAGATCCTAAGAGCTTCCACCGCATGTCTTCCCTCATGTTTGACACTGCTGTGTCTGAGGGGGTTACGACATCAAACCCGTTCGCGAGCGAGTCAACCCTGAAAAGGAACGGAATTGAGGTATGTCAGTTCGCTTTGTTATTGTCAATCAACTGTGCAATTCTTTCTCCTTGTGCACACGTCCACCACTGCATCACAAGTCCCATATTCCCTTCACAGCAGCATAAAAGAGTTATCAACAAAGGCTGTTACAAACATCATTGTGTGTTCACCCCCGCACCCCCCTCCCCTTCTCTGTTACTTCCCTTGCAGAAATTCCCAGAGGATCTGTTCTTTGTGGTGCGCACCATGCAGCTGCTTAGAGGGTTGGCCATGGGCATGGGGTTGAACGAGTCTCTTGCGGAACAATGGCGGCCAATTGCACAACAAGCGCTCAAGGAAGCCGGTAGAACTTAAAATTTAGGAGAAAATACGGTTCCACACAAAAAATCCCCTGTGTAGCCTATGTTTGAGAGTATTTGACCCCACCATCTGGTTCATACTTTTAGTTTCCACCATCTGCTTGTGCTGTCACGAATCACTCAAAATAGGAGACGGCAACCTCAAGGGAAACGTCAATTGCCATTTCCGACAGACATCACAGGAGCACAACAAATGGTTATCTCACAGCCTAGATACTGCTCTGTTGTGAATTCTGGCCGACCCGCGCCACTGACGATCGCCATTCCTGTCAACAACAGTACTACGTCACGTCAACAATGTGACTCGTGTGGTCATGTCTACTATGTACAATGTCTCACTGTCAAAGTGTGACCAGCCCAGTAAAACCTTCAGAGGATACTTGTCCAGGAATCCCTCAGCTACCCGCGATATAGACTCGCGACCAGTTTTCGTAACGTGTCACGTTCAGTCACTTAGCACAAGAACGAATGGACGTGAATAGCGGGATTCGAAGACGGGAATTGATGAGTGAGGCAAGGATGCAAGCTTTGACGGATTTCTCTCCTACACTGTCAGCGTGTGACCAACCCAGTAACGTCGCCTGAGGAAATTCGTCCTGGCATCCCTCAGTTACGCGCGATGTAGACTCGCAACCGAGAACGAATGGACGTGGACTGCAGGAAGCGTGAGACTGGATGGGAGAGGAGAGGATGCAAGCTTGGATGAATCCAACCCGCAGGTGGCACCTGATATGATTGCGGTCCACAGGGAGTAGCGCGAGGTACTAATGTGAAGATTTCAAAGAATTGCCAAATAGGTTGACTTAGCGCTCTGCCTGTGGAGTTTCCGAGTGCGAGAGCTCTTGTGCCACGCGCATCGCCCGTCCAGACCAACGAATGGCTTCTTCACAACGAATGGCTCTACCTCAATCCGTTCCAGGAACCAAGGCATCCAGGAAAATCGCAATTTTGTTGCACCCGTCTTTCTATTCAAGGCGGAATCTGAGTCAGGATCCAGAAGCATTCCAGCTGAAGCCTGGTAAGTGCTGCTTGCGTTCATTGTGCGCCACCATACATTGTAATGGATTCCCAGCGGTACTGGAGTCGTTGCTGAAGCATATCAAAGCAGCTACTAAACGCCACAAGGACTAGATGCAAGACTGGCACTTGCTGACAGTCATCATATGCAGAGGGTTTTGTAACACAAACTGATGCTTCAGTGATGCTTCTTGTGACAACCAATCACAGGACCTCCCCATTGACCTATGCAATTGAGGGAACATTCCTGCCTTGACACTTGTGTCTCAATCCCCGTTTTCCCGAGTCGTGTCGAAACATTTCGCCATTCTCGCGTCACAAAAGAAGAATGTATCGCGACACTAGGCGACCAGGCGAGATGCACAGTTGCGCGTATTTGATTGGGTGAAACAAATGACTGCACACCCATTTCTTCAATCGCTCGGCTGGCGTGTGGCTTAGACGCGCGGGTTTTTTTTCCGCGCGAAATTCGCTTTGAAGGCTGTCCAGATGCATTGACATTTCGAACCGCATGCGAGTTTCTAAAAATGTCGAGTCGGTTTACAATTCGTCAGCGACGTCAGCGCGTGTCACGCTGGCCAATAAAAAATACTGCAGTGGTCGCTGAAAGGCGACTCGCATTCGGGACACACTACAGTGTATGCAGTTTTTGGGTGTCACAAAGCAATTGAGACATTTGTGTCAAGGCAGGAATGTTCCCTGAGTACCTTACATGAGTACCCTTGCAGTCAGGAATGACACATGGCACAGCCTGAAAATATACCGTAACACATCAAGAGCGCACCAAGCTACAGGGACACAGCCTACGCATGTCTGGGTGGCTTCCTTCACAGGAGGGCATATTCGGGTCCAGGCTCACTAGACATGTGTGAGGCACGAACTGAGCCTGAGACCGCTGCTGTTTATGCTGTTGCTGCTGCTCATGCTGTTGCTCATGCTGATTTACCTGACCCTGTCTCGAAGAACCCCTGAGGTCTTGCAGCATTTTCCTCTGCTGCGAATTTTGCCTAGATGGATATTCCAGCAGGTGCATGTGCTGTGATGTATCATATGCTATATCCAGTGGTGCTTCTACCACCTCTGCTGGCTGCTCTGTTCCCAGAGAGGCGAAGCAGCCGGGCGTGCAGGGGAAGAAATGACGGAGCAGAGGACAGTTGTTGATACGCGGGAGAAGATCGGCCTGACACTGTTTGGAGATTTTCATGAACAGGGAACATAAAGAACACCGACGTACGTGAGAAGGGAGATAAGAGCAGATGACACGAAGATGTTACAAGGAAACACTGCAGGGGGGAAAAACTGACCGACAATGCGTAGGGGACTTTGAGGACGGCGGAGAGACAAGTGAACAATGCACATGCGAGTTAAGTAGGAACACGAATGAGGGGGGAGATTGATCCGACAATGCATCGGAGAGGGACATGAGAAAGGCTGCTTAGAAACAAACTGTCATGGTGGGGGCAAGGTTGGCAGGGAGGTGAGGGCGTATCGAAAGGGTGGCATCAAGAAACGGGTGGAGGCAAGGGTGACAGGGAAGACACAGATCCTGTCGCTATTAGGAAGTAACACGTTTTCATTACAAGGCAGTACTATCCAGCAACGATGACAAACTACATGCGAAAAAATGGGAAGCAACACACATTGAGACAACCAATTTACCTTCAAGCCTCGCTCTGCACACGTGTCATCACAGGACTGGCCAGGCTTCCCTATCTCCATTTTCAACTCCACGTCCTCCAGTCCTTGACGGAAACTCCCCTCACCAACAACACCATCACCACCACCAACAGCACCAGCAGCACCGGCGCCGCCAGCAGCAGCACCACCACCAGCAGCACCAGCAGCAGCTGCATCACCACTGCTTCTCCTTGGCTCTTCACTAGCTGCTACTACACTGTCTCCATCGGAAGCTGAAAGAACGTTATCCAAAGTAATATCATCCTTTGACCCCTCACCACCGGAACTACCAATGCCACCATCTCGGGATTTCCTCTTGGCTGCAGCTGCAGCAGCTGCTGCGCTTGCTGCTGCATCGGCCGCTGCTTGCACTTCAACTGGCAGGCCGTAGCAGTGGTGTCTGTCACTTATGTAAGCGTTTTCATGAACCACACTCTTCGAGTTGTGCCGGCAGCGGTGGCGGCAGAATTCAAAGACTGATGAAAATCGTCCAGCTGACGGTTGAGCCGCAGTGGTGATGATTGTGGCCAATCGAGGAGGAGTACGATCAGGATCTTGACAGCAGGTTACACACTGTTCGTAGACTTCGCAACACCGGTCAGTAACGTTACAAGACTGGCAAGAAAATCTCAACATCTGTTGAAACTTCGTCCCTGATCCGGCGCGTTCATCATGGGAGGGAAGCCCGGTTCCAGTTTCCAAACTTCCTCCGGCATCTGATACTCCCTCGCGAGCATACGGACAGCAGCCTGTGCTGAAATTTAGGTCAGTCCAATTGCAGAGGTAACCTTGGTCATCCGCGATTAGGGTGCGTCCTTCTACAGTGTGTAAGCATGCTCTTGAAGGAGAGTTAACGGAAAGTTGATGCAGAGAGCGCTGGTGCAAGGGCTTCCGGCCGAAACGGGGAGAGTTGAGTTCAAACTTGAAGGCGGAAACGGGAGTGAAAGGGAGGGTGGAGGAGAAGGCGATGGATATGGCTTCAATGAGTAACACTAGCCAGAAGTGACGGATGAAACCACCCCGCTTACAGTGACGGCGGAACATATGAGCTGTTTGAATTCGCGGAGAGTGGGATGATGACGATGGAAAACGATAACATTGCAGCATAAACTTCATAGGAGACGATGAGGCAAATAGAGGGATCGACTTAAAAAGGAAATTATTATTTCTCCGTACACGTCCTAAACGTGGAAAATGGACGAGTAGTCTACGGAGCAAACGGAGAGGTTCGTCGGTACTAGATGGGTCAGAAGGTCGCTGTCAGCAAATGATAGCGAAATGCTTTGATGAGGAGCTTGCAGAAAAAGAGAGGGAATTGTTGAAAGGGGGAACGAATCTTTAGGCTTTGTTCCTGTAAGTAGACGTGTATTAGTTTCGACAAGTCCATCCATGTAACTCCTCTCGTAAATGTAACCAAACAGGTCACCAGTCTCACGCGATTCATTTCTAGCAGTGGGCAGCTGTGACACGAATTGGAACATGCGGTTCATAAAATAAGCCCTGGCAATCCATCCCCTGAATTGTAGAACCCGCTTTGAAAACGCAAGCGAAAAGGCGGCTTTTGTTGTGATCCATTCAGCGAATACTTCAAATCATTCCCTGTCAGAGAGACAAACCGATGTATTCCATCCTCGTGAAGTTGCTATCCCCAATACAGCCTCTATTCTACCGCTTCGCGAAGATTCATTCCGAAAAGCAGGCGGAGTATTCCTCAGAGGTAGGAAGACATGGCAAGAAGCCTGTTACTGATTATTCTCCTACTCGCGACCATCCAGTTGTCCCTTCAAGACCAGAGGCTTAGGGATGGAAGTCAGGAGTTTAGCTACGTTTGGACCAAGCTTCAGAAGACTGACAGGCATTGGAACTTTCTGGGTTATTTACGACTTGCAGGTCCGCGCCACTCGCGGGCGACTGCACTTCTTCTGCCTGTTTATGTGCTAGCATAATCTCATTTCAAGTCCTGCTGTCATGTGCAGGAATAAGCTCCTTATCCAAGCTGCTTTCGACGACCGAGACTGGCATCACAATTCTCGCTCCTGTGGATCAGGCCTTCGCTCAACTCAGCGACTTTAATGCGGTGAGTTGCTTAGCAATCGCAAAACCTCAATCTTTAGTTTCTTTCCCGTATGTTGAGGTGACTCTTTCACTCAGACAAGGATCAGAAAGGATCCCGCCTTCTTGACGAAGACACTGCAGCTGCACGTCCTTACTCCTAAGGCCACCGCTGCTAAGCTTCAGCAAGATCCTTTGGGTACAGAGTACCAGACACTTGCTGGGTTTTTGCTAGAGAAGCGCAACTCAACAATTCCTGGAAAAGTTCAGCTTGTTCTGAAGGGGTCTACAAGTTCTACAACCATTTTGACATTCTCTTTATCAGCAAGGACTGCCGCAAACGTCCATTCCGTTAGCAGTCTGATGCTGCCGCACTAAAGCACACTCCCACATGCTAAAAAAGGCCAGTTATTTTCATAAACGTTGCCATGGTCGTGGAGGGATATTATATCTGGTGGGGTATTAGGGAATAAGACTGGCGCCAGCAGTAGCGCCTTCTCAGGGTGACCTGCCCAGCATTTGCTGGATTTTTCATAGCGCTTGTTGGAGACGAGTGAAATAATGAGTGTCATTTCAGTACTCCAGACTCCTGCTAAATGTTCTGCTGACTGCTTTGACCTATCTAGTATGTTACAGGCATCAAGAATTTTGCAATTCTTTATACCATGCACTGCACAGCTACTGGATAAAATTCTTTAGTTGAGCAAGCCAGGAGGGATGATAAATTTGTCAACCCCATGGCATGCAAACCGAAGGAAGGTGTCTTTTCCACCAATGTCACCAGAAATGATGTATGCTGTACCCGCAGTGGCAAACCCGACGGGACTCACCTTCACGACCTTGTTTGCATGATTTTCAAGTACATGAACGTACACTCCAAGCACTGTACGGAAGGATCGTGTCCTTTTTAAATACAATGGGTTAGAAAGATAGTCTATCCCCCACTTTTCCATTATCATATGGTACTGCATGAGCTGCACCAGCTTCTTGCCCGATAACACTGAGCGGATTTTGGCAGGAAGTGCGGAGAACGCTTCGTCGCGAGGCATCAGAAAGGTGAGTGGCTGCCGGTCGGCGTATCTCGCAATGAATGGATCCAAATCTGGGAAGAGGGGGAGGACGGGGTGTTCGAAGGATAAGCAGAGATTATGAAAATGGGGCGAGGGGACGGGAGAGGGGGTCAAATGGCGAGGTAGATTATTGATGGAGAACGACAGAGGAAAGGGAGAGGGGGGAGGGGGAGGAGGGGGGATGGATGGAGGGAAGTCGCGAAAAAAGCAAGGATGCTCACTTGTTTTTTTCATATGAATCAGGAAAACGTTAAATCTACGAGCTCTCTGAATGGCCTTGCTAGCGCCGGTCAGCTCTCTTCTTCCCGGCGCGATCTTGGCACGCGGCGTAGCCGTAACATCGCAAGCTAGACAAACAACGAGAAGGACGATGCCGACGACGCACTTTGGAACTGCTCGTGAGGTCGACCTCATTCCGTGTCTGAAACTCTAGGCGAATAGCATCTAGTGTCCTGTTTCCGTATGCAGTTTGCAACCTTTCGCGCTTGTGAGGAATGGAAAGCGGAGCAGTGCGGAGCATCGCAAACGTTGCACTCACCTAAACTTGGAATTCCAAGCAAGCGATTCGCGATTACATACACAATCATACTTTCTCACACCCTCCTATTCAGGCTAGTTCCATCCAGTGTAGGCTGGATTGGCCATCGTTCGGCGAGGTGAGGTGAGGTGAGGCTGTTCCGTGGGCTTGTATCTGGCATTCCCATGACTTCACGTCGCCTGTTTGCTTATCCCTTCCCAAGCCCACCACTCCATCACCCACTATTACCCATAACCACCCTTCATCACCCACCACAAACCCCCATCACCAACCACCACCCACCACCACCACCGCGTCCCCCTTCTCAGTTTCTTCCCTCCAACACAGCAGAGGATTTGTGCAAAGTCATCCCCTCTGGACCAATAATTTCTGTTGGACGCGCACTGCTGGCGTTTCCCCTCGATGAAAAATGGGGTGACTGACTCGTTGTTGGCTGGTCTCTGGTTGGTGGTGATACAGTTTATCCGTGGGAAGACGACCTGAGTTATTTTGGTTACTCAACGCAAGTCAACGCGAGATATTTTGCAAGCCATCTGCTGGGGTTGGAGAAGCTGGGTGCAGCCACTCGCATCTCTCTCGAGAAGCTGAACCTGAACATCATCCGCAAGGATTATGGGTGCTGAGGGAAGATCTTGAACGTCTGGGCCGGATCTCTGCAGTAGTAGCCGTTGGTTTTTCTGTTGTAGCCGTTGCATGTTTCACCAGCCTGTGGATGAAGGGGGCGTGAGAATCTAGCAGCAGGAATCAATGAACTATGAAAGAGTAACAAATATGAAACCCTAACAGGAGCTGTACCCCATATTGGCTACCCCACTACAGCCTACACATATATAACATGCATATACTTTAACACACCCCCATAGGCAAAGTGGGGGAGAGCAAGGGGTCACAAGACCAGTCAAGAGAAGCAAAACAAGCTCATGGTGGATCACAACGTCACCACACACACTGAGCACAAGCAAAGGGCCACAAGGCCAGTTCACATGCAGAGGTATATATGCAACAACAACAGCACAGTGATCTCTACCTAGCAGAGCAAGCATGCAGGTATATATATAGATCACAGTACAAGCAAAGTCTACAGCAAATGAGGAAACGTGGGCACAAGGCCTAACAGAGTGCAGAAACGCTGATGATCACCAGACAAAAGCGCCTTGGTGAATATATCAGCAGTGTTGGCCCGAGTGGCCACGTGAGCAAGACGAAGCTGACCACGCTGCTGCAACTCTCGAGCCAGGAGTTTCAGCTCCTTGGCTGTATTCGAACGCTGGAGGGCAAAGGTTGGAAGTGGGCACATCACTTTGGCGCGCTGTGGAATCTCTCACGAGGGGCTCTTCATCCCCCTTAGAAGCTTCCCATGAGGCAGGCGTGGTGCCTGGCCTCTCACGCTCAGTTACGACTGATATATGTTTCTATGCACTTGTATCTCCGGTGTATATTTGACAAAAAAAAAAAAAAAAAAAAAAAAAAAAAAAAAAAAAAAACCCGCGAGATATTTTGGTTCAAAGGCCAGCCGGAGGTTCGGGTTGTCCGCGAAAAAGCGTCAAGCGGAGGTTCGGGTCTGTGTGTGCGACATTAGGGAACTAATACAGCTACATGTATTTTGTGCGTTGCTCGCATTGTATGCAAGATCCCGTTTGCCAGCTACCGTACGTTGTTGTATCAAGTAGTGAAAAATGAGGAAATCCCTGTTGGGAATCACTGGCAAGGAGAGAAGAGTTCAACGGTGATAAGCCTAGTGATGATCAGCGTTTGCTGGAAAGCCAATATTAGACTTGTTGGAGATTGAGTGAAACCACGGAGACAAAAAAACTGCAACAATGCAGACCATTAGCAATGACTAGTATGTTACAGGATGAGCAACATAAAATTATATCAATACTATTTACCATGCAAAACTATCTAATGTAACCATCCCTCAACTAAAAAACCCCAGGAGGGATAATAACTTTGTCAATCCCATGGCAAGCAAATCGAAGAAAGGTATTCATTCCACCAATGTCACCGGAAATGACGGTTGCTGTATTCGCAGTGGCATACCTGACGGAACTCACCCTCACCAACCTGTTCACGTCATTTGGAAGTACGAAAATGTAAGACCCAAGTACGGTACGAAAGGCGCGTAAGAACCTTTGATTTCTCGGGAAAGAAAGGAAATTGATCCCCCACTTCTCCATGATCATATGGTACTGCATGACCTGCACCAGCTTCTTCCCCGATAACTGCTTGCGGATATTGACTGGAAGTGCGGAGAACGCTTCGTCGCGGGGCATCAGAAAGGTGAGTGGCTGCCGGTCCGCATATCTTGCAATGAACGGATCCAAATCTGAAGGGAGGGAAAGGAGGGCGAGAGAAGGGGGAGCATGGATGATGGGGAAGTGGGGGGATGATGAAAAGTGGAGGACGAAATAAAGGGAGAGGGTCAAGTTGGGAGGGAAAACGACGATGGAGTCATAGAAGAGGGGAGGGAGGAAAGAGGGGAGGGAACGGTGGATGAAGGGAAGTTGGGAAACAAGCAAAGAATGCTTACTCGTTTTCTTCATATGAATCAGGAAAACGTTGAATCTACGAGCTTTCTGAATGGCACTGCTAGCGCCGGTCAGCTCTCTTCTTCCCGGCGCGATCTTGGCACGCGGCGCAGCCGCGACATTGCAAGCTAGACAAATAACGAGGAGGGCGATACTGACGACGGACTTTGGACCTGCTCCTATGGTCGGCCTCATCCCGTGACTGGAACCTGTTATCTAGTAGGCGTCCTGTTCTTGTATGCAGTTCGCTATCTTCGCGTTTGTGAGGAACGAAAAGCTAAGCGGTGAACAATCGAGCATCCGAAGCGCTGTAATTTTCTATCGAATTGGGTAGCAGAATTATTGTCGCTATTTTTATCGTGCGCGAATACTACTTCATCAAACCCTAGTTTTGCTTTTCATTATTGCAATGGGCTGGGTTCGCCCATAAATCCACTACTCCGCAGTTCCAACAGAACAGCCTCACCTCACCTGCCTTTCCCTTCAAGCCCTGCTTTCCAAAGTCCTTCACCACAACACCACATCACCCATTACCAGACCCCATCACCCATCATCACTACTGCATCACCCCTTTCTTCCCCTTCCTTCCAGTGGATGAGGGGGAAGGGAAACACAACACTCTCCTGCGCACCGACAATTTTCTGTTGGACGCACACAGCTGGCGTTTCCCCTTGCCACAAAACGGCGTGGCTAGTCGTTGGTTGGTGGCGTTGTCGAGAAACTGTACAGTTCCATCCGTCGGGTGGTGGTGAAACGGGAGGCGGGCAAGCTGATAATTCACGTCCACAAATGTAATTGCACCTGAAAACGTCTGGTATACGTGTGGGTCTCCCCATCTGACGTGTATGGCAGTCTGGAGCTTGGAAATGTATGACAATCTCCCGTGGCACTACATTTTGGTGCAGGCGTGAGTTTGCTAAATGTTCCCAGTAGTGACGATGCTAAGCAAATTTCACCGTGAGCACCCACACAAGCTCAGAGCTAGTTACTAAAATTTGGTGCAGGGATAGTTTCTTAAACAAACCCAAAGCCACCTCCCCCTGCAACAAGATGTGAACTGAAACACCGACATCAGCTGAGCAAAAGCTCGGGTAGAAAGAGTGCTCTCGTAACGACATGTCCACCACACATGGTCACCCCAACCCAACCCCAACTGATATCCAACAAAGCACACGCGCGTATGACAAGCAATGTGCGGCCTCTCTCTGAAGTGCAGCATTCAGGGTGATGTACAGTAAGATCTTGTTCGTGGCTTTGACACCAGGCGTTTATGCGTGTCAACCCGAAGCGCGCGTGATTTAGCGTGTCAATCACTGTAGCATCAGTGTCAACCCGAGGCGCGCTGAAAAGCATCAACGACGCAATCTGATTCGTTGCGAACAAATCGTGTACTGAATGATTGGTGCATGTCCAAGCCAGCGAAATATTTTAATAGCTCCTAGGCTTTTCGTAGGAAACGGTGCATCTCGATTGATCAGTAGGGGAGAAGAGTTTTGCTGCTGCGACGAACCTGGTTGATTTTTAGGTATTGACTCTGTCAGAGTCAACGGTATCCGGCTAGTTTTACTGGCTAACAATCTGCAAAATTTTGACACTCTGCCAACAATGTTGTTAGTGTCAAAATGGCAAAATGACACTGGTGTCAAAACTACGAACAAGCCCTAAGTTTCTGTTTCGGGAGGACGGAGAGCAAGTTTCTCGTATGGCTTCTCCAGTCCGTCGGTAGGTATGGTCCGCGAACAAGTGCGCAATTTGGCCTGTGGGGGATTACACCCTGATGGTCAGTAGTATGGGCTCCCATATAATTGTTAGGACTGTATAATAGCAAATTATTTGAGTGATATTTATGTTTTCTACGTTAATGCTAGTTGCATTGCTTCCTGACATCTCAATTTAGGGGTTATTCGATTTAAGTTGATATTTAATAAATTTAAACTTCATAAATTCTGATTCGGAGCTGCTTTATTAGCTGCTTTAAACTTATAGCACTGTATGAGGGCTGGATTGGCAGTATTTGTTGAATTATATTGCATATCTTATAACTGCCTACAGCTAGCTAGTGTACTAGTTTAGGTATTAGCATCAACTGCTGGTGGTGTACCCTCCCTTTTGCCCATTCCTATATCTTGTATTCATTCCATAGTGAAACTCCTCTTTTGGCCAACTTCCCTCTCCATGGTTCTCCTTGCTGAACCTCTCCAAAACCCTAGTTCATAATCTCCTAAGTTTCCTAACTACTATGGTTCTCAACATGGTATTAAGAGCTGGGTCCTTCTAAGGACCTTATTATTTTTCATTCGCCATGGCTGCCATCGTTGCCATGGCGACCTTTGCTGCGCCCTTCGAGGCGCTCGCCCGTTGCCTGCCCCGCGCTGAACGCCCCGTGCTACCCGCCCCACGCGCTGGTCGCCCCGTCCCGCGCGCTGTCGCGTCGCCCCGTCGCTGGTCGCGGACGCCAGCACCAGCGCCTCTGACCGTCGCTGACGCCAGCGCGAGCGCCAGCGACGTGCGCCAGCGCCAGCGACTGTCGCCAGCGCCAGCGCCAGCGCCAGCGCCGGTCCCCAGCGCCAGCGCCAGCGTCAGCGCCAGCGCCAGCGGCATGCGCCAGCGCCGGTCGCGAGCGCCAGCGCCAGCAGCGGCCGCCAGCGCCCCTGCCATCGCCACCCCGCTCCCCGCCTCCGCACCTGCCGTCGCTCTCTTCTACGGTGGACGTTGCGGGGGGGAGGTGGCGAGGCTCGCGCCCGCGGCTACGGGGGTGCTTAAGCCCCCTTGAACCCTCCTGCCCCTCCCTAATCCTCCTCCTCATCGCTGCCCGTGCATCTGCAGTCCGTGCCGCGTTTGGGGGGGGGGGGAAGAGGGTGTGGGGGTGGCGGGTATGTGCAGGCAGCCGCCTCCCCCTTCTCCTCCTCCTTCCGCTGCACTTCCTCTCCTCCTCCTCCTCTCCTCTCCTCCAGCCGCATCTCCTCCTCCTCTCCTCTCCTCCAGCCGCATCTCCTCCTCCTCTCCTCTCCTCCAGCCGCATCTCCTCCTCCTATCTCCTCTCCTCCAGCCACATCTCCTCCTCCTCTCCTTTCCTCTAGCCGCATCTCCTCCTCCTCTCTTCTCCTCCAGCCGCATCTCCTCCTCCTATCTCCTCTCCTCCAGCCGCCTCTCCTTTGCTCTCCTCCTGTGCACCACCAGCAGCTTCCTCCTCCTCACCAACAGTTGTGTTTGCTCGTAGATGGCGAGCGACCAGCATCCTTCGCCCTCCGGCTATCCCAGCCCTCCTCCGCGCTCTCCGCGCCCTCCTCCGTCCTGGCGTTCACAGGTGCTGCCGGTCAGCCACCGCTGTTTCTGTGCCTATCCCAGCTACAGCAACCGCTCTCCAGGCGACCTGGTGCCAGGCACCACTAGCTATAGCCGTAGGCAGTTACGGGGGTGTGTTGAATTATATTGCATATCTTATAACTGCCTACAGCTAGCTAGTGTACTAGTTTAGGTATTAGCATCAACTGCTGGTGGTGTACCCTCCCTTTTGCCCATTCCTATATCTTGTATTCATTCCATAGTGAAACTCCTCTTTTGGCCAACTTCCCTCTCCATGGTTCTCCTTGCTGAACCTCTCCAAAACCCTAGTTCCTAATCTCCTAAGTTTCCTAACTACTATGGTTCTCAACATGGTTCTGAACCATTTTCTATGGCCCTACGCGGTTCGCTACGCCGCTCACCAGCTGAACCTCCAGCCGCGCGTCTCGCGGCCAGAGGCTTCACCGACCAGTCTTTGGACCGGGTCCCCTGGTGTTGGGTCAGCTTTTCGTGTCTGGGGCTGCCTTGAGCTTGTCCGCGACACCTCTGCGGACAAGCTCTCGGCTCGCGCCGTCCCCTGTGTCTTCCTTGGTTTCCCGGTAGCCTCGGCCGACTGGTCTTTTTACCACCCGCCCCTCCACCAGTTCCTAGACTCCCGTGACGTCCGGTTCGACGAGTCAGTGTCCTACTACACCCGGTACCCCTGTCGAGGTCTCCCGGTTCCCCTTCCCCCCCTTTTCCTCGCACCCTCTCTTCCCCCTGCTCCCGCTCCTCCGGTACCCCCACCCCCCCCTGGTCCTGCCCCGTCAGGTGTGTCTCACGCTACCCCTCTACCCTCGGTCGCGCGTCAGGTAGCGGCTCCCTCCCCGCAGTCCTCCTCACAGTCCCCTCAGCAGCCTTCGGTACTTCCGCGACAGGCTACTGTGGACTCAGTTGGTTTTGGAGCTGGAGGTGCAGCCACTGGCGGTACTCGGTCCGGGGGTGCTCGTTTGAGGGGTTCTGGAGTTGGAGGTGCTGGCGCAGGTGGCGCTAGCCCTGGGGGTGCTGGAGCTGGAGGTCCTGGCACTGGAGGTGCTAGTCCTGGGGGTGCTGGAGCTGGAGGTGCTGGCGCAGGTGGCGCTAGCTCTGGGGGTGCTGGAGCTGGAGGTGCTGGCACTGGAGGTGCTACTTCTGGGGGTGCTGGAGTTGGAGGTCCTGGCACTGGCGGTACTAGTTCTGGGGGTGATGGAGCTGGAGGTGCTGGCACAGGAGGTGCTGGTCCTGGGGGTGCTGGTTCTGGGGGTGCTGGTGCTGGAGGCGCTGGCACTGGAGGTGCTGGTTCTGAGGAGACTGGAGCTGGAGGCACTGGTTCTGCGGAGTCCACTCCGCCTCCCCACCGCCACGACACACGTCTCCAGGCGGCCCGTCGGCGTGAGCGTGAGGAGCAGGTGCTGTTGGAGAGGGAGCGGCAGGAGTTGCGGCAGTTGGACCTGCTGGAGCAGCAGCAGCAGCAGCAGCAGCAGCAACAGCAGCAGCAGCAGCAGCAGCAGCAGCAGCCGCAGCAGCAGCAGCAGCCGCAGCAGCAGCAGCAGCCGCAGCAGCAGCAGCAGCCGCAGCAGCAGCAGCAGCCGCAGCAGCAGCAGACACCGCCGCCGCAGCTGCGACCACAGCAGCTCCCTCTGGAGCGGCAGTTGTTCCCACCCGTGAGTGGCCTTCGGGCCCTTGGTCTTCCCTCCTCTCCTCCTGTTCACACTCCGTCCCCTCCAGCGTTTGGTCCCACGTTTCCTCCTCCTGACGACAGTCCGGCGGTCTGGTCTTCTCCTCCACCGCAGTCTCCTCCACCTGTTGTCCCACACTCTCGTGTCCGTCCCTGTCCTCCGCGTGCTCGTCACTCGTCTCCCGTTACCGACCTCCGCACTGCCCTCCTTTGTTCGTCTCCTCGTCGTCCTCCTCCTGAGTCCGTTCTCCCGTCTCCGCCTCCGTCCTCTCTCCCTTTCCCCCCTACTCCTGTCACTGACTACTACCGCGCTGTTCGTCCTGTTGTCTCTCGTGTCCTCGCCACTCTTGTCACCGACTCTCGTTTCCCTCCGTCGTCTGTCTCGGCTCTCACTGCCGCTGTCGCTGAGTTTGCTGCCGCCAGTCGCCTTGACTACACCACCCGTGTGGTGCCAGCTCCTCCCTCCCGTCCTCTGTCCGTCGGGGGTGGGTTTGCCCTTGGCTGTGACGTCCTAGAGGACAGAGAGTCTGAGCTGGAGTACTGGGCAGCTGCTTCCCCCTCTGCCTCTGCCATGCTGCTATCCCCTGAGGGAGACCACGACGCCCTTGACATACCGACTCCTCGCACTTACTGCGAGGCAGTGTCAGGGGCGTGGGCCTCACAGTGGAAAGCGGCTATGGCCTCGGAGTTAGCGTCTTGGAGATCTACAGGCACGTACGTCGACGCAGTTCCCCCTCCCAGGGCGAACGTAGTCGATGGCATGTGGCTCTTCAAGGTGAAGCGGCCGCCTGGATCACCGCCTGTGTTCAAGGCGCGCTACGTGGCTAGGGGTTTCAGTCAGCGTTAGGGAGTTGACTTCTTCCAGACCTTCGCCCCGACCCCGAAGATGACTACTCTTTGGGTGTTACTGCACGTAGCAGCACAGCGAGACTACGAGCTGCACTCCCTTGACTTCTCTACTGCGTTTCTCCAGGGCCGACTACACGAGGAGATCTGGCTGCGCCGCCCTCCTGGCTTCACTGACACCTTCCCACCTGGGACCCAGTGGAGCCTGAGACGGCCAGTCTACGGTCTCCGCCAGTCGCCCCGTGAGTGGCACGACACTCTTCGCTCCACGCTTCGTGACCTTGGGTTTTGTCCTTCCTCTGCCGACCCGTCGCTGTTTGTTCGCACTGGTTCCACTCCTTTCTTTATACTAGTGTACGTCGACGACTTGGTCTTTGCCACAGCAGACAGGGCAGCTCTAGCTCAGGTGAAGTCCGAACTGCAGAAGAGACACACGTGCACTGACCTAGGTGAACTGCAGCACTACCTTGGCCTGCAGATCACCAGGGACAGAGCCGCTCGCACCATCACACTGACTCAGTCACACATGGTGCAGCAGGTCCTTCGGCGGTTCGACTTCCAGTTCTCCACCACACAGCCCACACCTGTTGCTGTTGACCACAGACTCACTGGCCCCTTTCTCGACGAGCCTTTTGAGTCCAGTGGTCCCTACGCAGAGCTGGTGGGCTGCCTCATGTACCTGACGACTTGTACTCGGCCGGCCGGACCTAAACCCTCAGCGTCCTCTCTCGCTTTGTTGCGACTGGGAGACACCGTCCTGTCCACTGGACAGCTGCTGTGAGGGTGGCGAAGTACCTGGCGACTACATCAGGCATGGGGCTTGTGCTTGGAGGGACTCAGCCAGTGGCGTTGACTGGTCACTGCGACTTTTCCTACGCTGACGACGTGGAGACTCAGCGCTCGACTCAGGGTTACTGCTTCAGTTTGGGTGCTGGTGCTGTGTCGTGGAGGTCTACACGGTCGTCGTCTGTGGCTACTTCCAGTGCAGAGGCAGAGATATACGCTGGTGCCATGGCGGCACAGGAGCTTCGCTGGTTGACCTTCTTGCTCGCCGACCTTGGTGAGCGGCCTCGCTCTGCACCGACCTGGTACGCTGACAACAAGGCCATGATCCTCCTGTGTCGAGAGCCTCGACAGTAGAGCAGAGTGAAGCATATTGACGTGAGGTACTTCCTTCTGCGAGAGCTACAGCGACGCGGCCAGGCACGCCTGGACTTTGTGGCCTCAGAGGCCAACACTGCAGACGTCTTCACCAAGGCCCTGGCGCTTGGTGACCACCACAGGTTCTGTGTGCAGTTGGGGCTTGTTGAGGTAGGCCCTCGGTTGCTGTAGACTTGCTGTTTGCTCTGCTTGTTGTGCTTTGCTATATATATCCTAGTGAACTCTTGAACTGGCCTTGTGGCCGCTTGCTTGTGCTCGGAATTTGTGTGGTGTCCTTGAGATCCACCCTGAGCTTGCTTTGCTTCTTGCATTGACTGGTCTTGTGACCGTTTGTTCACCCTGCTTGCTTTGATGCCCCTCACTTAGCCTATGGGGGTGTGTCAAATGTTATTATAGGTTCTTAGGCTACAGTGAGTAGCACTCTAGGGAGTACAACACTTTTAGGGTTGCTATTTGTATCCCTTGTTTCCCTAGTTCACACATTCCGTTGTTCGCTAACTTTGAGAGTATTAATTAGCCTTCTAGCTCTGGAACCACGCTAGATGTTTCATAACCAAAAGCACCGAACTGTAACGCCTCATCACGTCCGCGAACATCAAGGCATCCAATGTCCAACCGAGTACGCGAGCGTCTCCGTACGAGCGACTGAGGGAATATGGGTCGAAAGTCCCGAGGACGCCAAACACTGGCGTCGTTCTGTAGGCATCACGGAGGGAAGGGGAGGGAAAATGGGAAGCTGCCTGCCTCTGCAATTTTAGGTTCGAAATGGCGGTCAGCCCGGAAAATGCCGACGTGGCAGTCATTTCCTTCCGAACCTAGACGAAGGGAAATGCCTGCAGAACAGTCGTTTCCCTCGATGGAAATGCCCCACCAGGAAGGTTCCTATTTCCCTTCACCACCTTCCTCCTCTGGCAAATTTGTTTGCCTTCGCCCCGCCATCGGCCACCCACCCTTCACGATGAAGTGCGATGGTGACGGGAGGGAGGAGCTGGGCGTGGGAACACCAGCCTCCCACCCAAAAAAAACGCCAATGACAACACGGTCTAGCCCAACCAGGGTGGCACCTCCCAAATCGTAAAAGAAAACACGCTCGAAGTTGGTCCAAGGGGTGATGTGTGTTTTGGGGCTCGATTTTCTGTATAAATTACCCTCGCAGTCCCAAGTACCCTGGGTGCACTAAACAGCGGTCTGGAATTATCCCTCTGATGGGCGCGCGAAATTCAGCACGCAGTTCGTCATTTCCCTTGGGAAACTACCGCCCCACGATGCGAAATTTCCCATCTTGCATGTTTGCCCAGGGGGGAAAAGTCGACCTCGGAACCCACCTCGGAACCCTCCTCATTTCCCTTCTCCCTCCCTCCACCCCCAATTGTCAGGTGTCTGACCAAACAGCTCCCCCACCCCCTGCATTCCCCTCTGCCCTTCTCATCCCTCCCCCTCCTCCTAGTCACACACGATACACAACCAGCCATGAACCTCTCCTCCCCTCCGTGCGTGGGAACTCTGGTCTCTCCACCTCTGTTTCGTCGCCGTGTCAGCCTGCATGCCAGGACCATTGTCCGCTGGCTTATCTTCCTTTATGGCTACTTCGCGACAGGTGAGTCCGTTTCCCTTACGTGTTTTTCCTACACTTCTCTGGTTTTGGTTTTGGTGTGTCTGGTGTGGTTTGTACTTTTTGGGCAGGTAGTTTTCAAACTCAGTGGCCTCTTCGTCAATTCTGGTTACCAAAACTGTCTTCAAGTTCTAACACGTGGGGTTTCCTTCACTCCTGCACAATCAACGTTATCTTGCTTATTCCTCCTTGTGAATATTTCGGTGTTGACTCATGAGTGGTCGTCCCGGTGCCCAGTCCAATCTCTGCGTGTTGCGACCTGGTTCGTCCATGCAAGCCGTTTTTACCAGGTTCCATGGCTTGGTTGCCACCGTGTTTGCTGCCATGAGTTTGATGGGTCCCTTCGCCTGTTTACAGCCGGTTTTCAGTCCTCATCCGCTCTACCTCACTGGTTCTGTGGTCCCATTCTCACTTCTGCGCACCTTGTATTCCTCCTCTACGTTCTCCTCCACGATGGCAAGCTCTCCACGCTCAAGCCTAACTCGTCAGCTTCACCTCTGCTGACCCAAGCACTGCTTGGGGGTCAGCATGCAGAAAACGCGACTCCCTGGTTCTTACCTGGATCCGTGCTGGTTTTTGTGAGCGGCGGCCATTGCCTATGCCACACTTTTTCAATTTCTCAATTCAACATCTTACAATGTGGTGCCTGTTCGCGACTCGAACTGCTACCGTGGCTCTCGCATTCTGGCAGTCATGCTTTCTGTTTCTATAAATCGGCCTATCAGGATGTTGATTCCTTACCACTCCGAGCTATGGATCCGCACCACAACCCTGATGAGCTGATGGGCGAGGAGGAGCTCAATAACTCCTTCTCTGTCGAATCGTTTTTCGCTGAGGAGACCGCTACTCCTGCTGTCTCTGCTCCTCCCCCAGCAAAGCGGGTTTGTGCCGCTGCGTCTTCCAGCTCGACGCCCGTGGCCCCCCCGGTGGCTCCTGCGCGACCTCCGGTTACTCCACTAATGGCCCCTGTGGCGGGTCCTTCCAACGCCGCGCCTGCTTCGTCTGCTCCAGCCCAGGAAGTCGGCCCTACTCCTGCCCTTTCTATTACTGGACGTTTCAGTCGTCTTCGTCGTAACAGAGATACCATTGGTGTCATTGTCGCTTCCATTGTCCGTGATACCGAATCGGTCGTTGTCATCCTGTTTCCGGAATCCTTGGAGGCTCACCGCAGCCGTATCGTTACACGTGTGCGTAGTGTGCTGCGAGGGCGCGATTTTGCCGGTGGCCGGGTTCCTGCCTTTGAAGCATCTGCTGGAGAAATTCTGCGTCTCCCCCGCAAGTCTTACTACCGTCATGTCTTTCAGTGGCAGTCGGTTGACGATGCCAACAGGTTTCGCAGGCTGTTCCCGATCTCATACCGCTTTTCGGAGGGCCCCTCTGCGGAGATCAAGCTCTTTCAAGATCCCAATCCCGACTTCTCCGCGGCGAAGGCGCGCGGTGAGACCATCCTGGTGCTGCGTAACATTCCGATCGGGATCTCCACCGAGGACATCCGCAACCTGCTGGTTACGAACCGCTCGGTCGAAGGGGTTAAGTGGCTGAGCGACCTGAGTTTTTTTCACAAGCTGTACGATCCATACGACGAATCGTTCCTGCCCCAGCTGTTGGGGGTACCCGTCGCCTCCCCCAACGATCCCCTTTTCGAGGCCATTCCGGCTGTCATCTGGCTACCTGACGTGCAGGAGCCGATACTGGTCAACGTATCTTCACACTCGTGCTCGGTCTGCCCGAGCAACCACCGTACCCGCGATCACAGCTGCTTCGCTGCCATGAGGAGGAACCGTATCAGTAACCCGTTTCTCATCACCCTGGCACAACTGCAGAACGTCAATGGTACGAATTCTTTCTATGTGAATCGGCCTGTCTTCCTGTGGTGGTCATTGTCCGTTCTACTGTTCTACTTGCTTCTCTGGATAACTGTTTCATGCTTCCATCTCTGCCTCCCTGAGCCTCTTGGTTACCGCTCCGTCTATAGCTGCTTACCGTTCCGCTCTATAATACGCTGCGCGACTAGCTCAAAATCATGTGTGCATCACTTTGGGATGATTTCCACTGGTTGGTGTCTCCTTGTGTTACGTTTTACGCCACCCCCTTACAGCCAGGATCATTGGGCAGCACTCTGCCGTGGTCTCCTTCAAGGCAGACCCGGGCATGATGTTCATTGGGACGGATGTAGAGGTCAAAGTGTGGACTTGCGGGCTGTGTGCCTTTCGATGCGGCTGGGCCCTGGACAGTGCTATGGAGCACATGGCCAGCCATGCCCACACCTCTGCGCTGCAGACCCTCTCGGGCAGGTCTTCTCCCATCGAGGAGTTCGGAGAGATGAAGGCACACGAATTCAACCAACATGCTACTATTGCGGGATTCCTTGCACAGGGTTAAATGTTCAGTTCTGGTATCCGAGAGCTCTCTGTACCATAGCTCATGATCAGATGTTGTGTCACTGTGAAGTTACTGCTGAGAGCAGTTTGACATTTCAATCACACTACCTTCCTGTCTCAAACTGCAGGTGTGCTAGCCCTGCAAAAAAACAATCTCTGACTTATGATGACAGTCTTCATTCTTCACTCCCCTGTGGATGTGTGCTTATTCAAGCACAAGGGGCCACGGCAATGGTTGAATAATGGATACACAAGTCCGTATTCAAACGTTAAACATCAATGGCATCAACTCCCCCAAAAAATGGAAATTCTTAGATCATGGCATTTTAGACACCCTTCTGACATCCTGATTCTGGTCGATACACGGTTATCAGATAAGTTCAAACATCTCATGAATAAGCTTCGCCTGTCTGCATACGCGCAAGTTCCGCCACGAGTATCTCCCTCCCTAACCAAACCAGGTGGTATCGCCATTCTCATTTTTAATCCAAGAATTTCAATCTCATGCCGTGAGTCATCTGGTGACGGCCGATGTTTGTATGTGCATTGTAATTTTCTCCATGATCAATTTCGTATTCTTGCCCTGTACGCCCCCAAAAGCTACCTTGACCGTCGAGAATGGTGGTCTTCTACGGTGGCCCATTATCTCGATCTTCCCTCGGCGAGCTCAGCCACTATTCTCACTGGAGATTTCAACGCTGTAACACTTCCTATCGACAGGAATCGCCCGTTAAAACCTGTGGAAGTCACGGAAGCTGGTCTGCTAGGAGGTATCATTCAAGATAACTCGTTGGTTGACAGCTATAGACACAATCTTCCGCGTGAACCCATGTTTTCCTTCGTTGCCCACCCACGTTCTGCCACTCCTAACGTCGCCCCTTCGTCTTCTCAATTGGATCGGACTTATGTTTCGTCTTCTTGGGTTGATCGCATTCGAGAAACCTCGTACTCATCTGTTCCTCCTCTCATGTCTGATCACACCAGAGGTCCTCTAGTTTCGCTTCGTTTCAGAAATCTGCTTATGGCCCCACGTCCGTGGCGGTTTCCCCAACATTTGCTGGTTAAACCGTTTGTTCGTGCGACCATGGAATCCGCGTCGCAGTCCCTGCCGATCGACTTCTCCATGGACGATTGGGATCGCTGGAAGGATCGTCTTTGCCGCCAACTGAGATGGTTTAGCAAGGAGGAAAAGGTTCGAGTCCAGAAAACTACCACCCACCTCAATGATGAAGTCTGTCAGCTACAACTTCACCTACTTAAAAACCCCTCTGACCAAGCTGGTTCAGCTCGTCTCGGCCTACTCTAAAAAAGCCTGGAAGCTTATGAGCTCTCCCGTTCCTCGGAAATTGCGCTGAAAGCTAAACTCAAGGTGGAAGGTTCCCGCGAAATGGGTGTATCTTCCCTACTGGTTGGCCTTCAACGTCGTATCAAAGATTCGGTCATTCCGCATCTCAAACATCCCTCTGGCTCCCTCATCTCTGACCTCCCAGGCATGTCAGCCCTCCGCACATATTATTTTTCAACATTGTATAGCGGAGCAACACCGGTAGAGGCGGGAGGTGCTTTTTGGCAGCATGTGGTGCCCTCAGTTCTCCCCGCTCCCAGTTCCTCCCGATTATGCAGACCTTTCTCCCTTCCTGAAATTCAGAATGCTCTTGGCCGCCTCTCTAGAGGAAAAACTCCTGGTCCTGACGGACTGCCTGGGGAATTGTTCCGTACCTACAAAGATCTCTTCTCTCCCTTACTTCTCAGGCTCTGCAATGGCATTCAAAACCAGGGCCAATCTTCCTCGTTCTATGAGAACTGGCAGGACGGTACTCATTCCCAAGAAAGGCAACACTGACGAGGTATCGAACCCAAGACCGATTACGCTGATGAATGTTGATTACAAAATCATCGCCATCCTACTTGCAGGCCGACTACAAGCAGTTCTTCCCAAGTTCATCAATCCCGCGCAAGCCGCTTTCATCAGAGGACGACGTATCGGAGACACGATCAACGATACGCTCGACCTCATGGATTGGGCCACAATCCAAGAGCACCCGCTGCTGGTCCTCACGGTAGATATCCGTAAGGCATACGATATGGTGGACAGAGGGTTTCTCTTGCAATGCCTTGAACACCTCGGCATCCCCGATCCGTTCATAAGGTGGGTTCATATGCTACACTCTGATACACACACTCGTATCTCCGTCAATAACTTTTCTGGCCCTTCGTTTCCTGTACGAACTGGGGTCAGACAAGGGTGTCCTCTGGCCCCCCTTCTTTTTGTATGTGTGGTAGAGGTCATGCAAAGGTATCTTCATTCACTACTTCCCGGCTTTGCTTTCAATCGCTCTCAAAGACGTCTAATGGCCTGTTACGCCGATGATGTTTCCATTTTCATGAATTCTGATCAAGAGCTCCACACCACCACGCAGGCCTTACAAGTATTTGCGTCCGTCTCTGGAGAGTATCCCAACTGGGAAAAATGCTCCATCCTCCCTATACACCCTCCATCCACCCCGCTACAGCACTCTGGTTTGATTCCCATCCGAACCCCTGCCGAAGCGGAAAGGATCCTCGGAGTGTATGTTCAACAAGAACAAACCGGAACCACTACGTGGGACAACATCCTCGTGGGACTTCGGTCCAACGCCCAACTGCTCGCATAACTTAAAGTCACAACCACTTGTCGATCAAATCTGTCCTCGGAACGCCTATCCTCTCTCTTCTCCTATGGCGGTCGGTTCCAACCCCCCCCTTCTCTCATCATTACTCAACTTGACAGGATCGTCGGGAATTTCTTCTCGGCATCTCAGTATAAACAACATGGCATGGCTGTCCGACTCATCCCTAAACGGATCATGTATAACAGGAAGCAACACGGTGGGGTCGGTGCAACGGAACCATCAACACTCATTCGGGCACTGAACATACAACGGGCAGCCAGGAGGTTTGCAGCCACTCCCTACGAGGACATTGCACAATCATGTGTCCCACTCCCTTATGGCCTTCACTGTTTTCTTTCACATCCCTCCATCATCAAGTTCCTTCCCCCCCACATCCCTGCAAGAGTGCGTGCAGAATTGGAAGCAGTACTGTCCCTTCCCTCTCAGGTTCGCTCCCCCCTGCTCAACCCATGGTGCCTCATGGCGGAGCCGATTGCCTTCAACAGGTTTATACCCAAACCTTCCGGCCTACATTTCGGACGTCGCAAGAAAGAGAAGTTCCTGCTAGAGAATCAAGTTCGGCTGGGTCACCTGCTCGTCCCCACCAAGGAAGGCTCACGACGTATGACCAAAAAAGAAATCAAGAGCAAGTACCCCCCGTCGGAGTACCCTGGCAGCACGTCAGTGATCCTACAAGTGTTCAAAGCCACGCCGAAGGAATGGTGGCCTGCTCTGGAGACCTTCGCCCCAAGTGACGAGTACCTCGTTGTTGATGACTGGGCTCTGGAATGCAGAAATGTTCTACACCCGATTCGGTGCCTTCGCGTCTCGCTCATCCTTCCTGGCCGCAGGGCCCGGTGTGACATCTTCAAGCTTCAACAGGGGAGACAGGTGGAGTCTACTAGCTGCGGCAGCTGCATCCTTCCATTCCAAGACGTCATTCCCGTGCACGTTACTGGAGGATGGCTTGCCGGACCTCTTGACTCAGGACCTGCCCTCGGTGTTCGTCACGAACTATTCGCGACAGCCCCCTCCTTGGCGGACATCAAAAACCTTCTCTACTCGCCATTACCTCAGAATCACCTCGACCAATGGAATCTGTCCCTCCGGTCGCCGATCACCGCAATCCCAGATTACAGACACCCCTTCCTCAAAGAACAGCCCTCCCGACACAGGGACGTACTCTTTCGTCTGTTCACACAAACACTCTCCTCCAGTGCCAGATTCAAGTTCAACGCATCTCGCGGAGCATGTCCCAGGTGCGGCCCCCCCACGATTGAGGACATTCCACACATGTTCTTTGATTGTGGGCACGCACCTGTGGTCATTTCTGCGTTACAACGTGTCGCGGAACGACATCTTCGTCTGACTATAGATGATACTGCAGTTTTCTTTCCTCTCAGTCATCCATCCAGCCACTACGCCCCATGGTGCCTACTAGTTGGAGCAGCGGCTACCACTCTCTGGAGAGACAGATGCGCCTTCTACCACGAGAAAACCTCCTACTCACGTTTCGAAACGATGCATCGGATATTGGCTCTATTCTTAACCGCGTGTAAAATCTACTTCGCACGTCGGTGCAGCTGGTCCAACAAGAAGAAGAAATCCACTCTCAACCGCGTGACTGCTGCTAAAGAGCTACGACTGCTCTACTTCGAGTTGGACGGATCCCCCATACTGCATCCCAAGTTAAAAGAATCGTGGCTCTTGAATGACGCCTATCATCCTCCATAAATACGGGCTCACAAATAGGGGTACAGTGCTATGCAGGCATATGCCTTCATACTATCAAATGGTAGACAAGTAATGCTGTGTTAGCGTAGGTCTCTTAGACCTTGGCTTTAAGCCATGCTTGTGTGCTGTACTGTATGCGGTTACGACCATAATAAAAACCTTAAAACCTTAAAACCGGGGTGCACATTCAGCTGAATGTGCATCAAAGGTTATCCCTTGACTGAGTGGGTTACGAGGTGTGCTTTCAACCCCTTCAAGTCGAAATTCGTTTCCCCCCTCCCCCGCAATTTCGTTTCCCCACGCCCCCGCAATTTCATTTCCCCCTCCCCGTCGAAATTCGTTTCCCCCCTCCCCCGCAATTTTGTTTCCCCCCTCCCCCGCAATTTCGTTTCCCCCCCCTCCCGCCAATCTGTTTCATCCCTCCCGCCATTCGGTTTCACCCACTCCCGCCATTTCACCCCCTCCCGCCACCTACGAAATGCCCGAAGCTCTAGCGGAATCATTTTTTTGTCGCCCCTCGTGAGCCAATCACTGTTTTTCTCCAAACCCCCTTCCCAACATCTCAAGCCGAACCGCGTTGAATGTGCACCCTGGTTTTAAAACCTTAAAGCCGTGGCCCAACTATCAACTTCAACTTCAAAGTATTATAGCTTGGAAGAGGTTGACCCAGGCAGTTCAGAGCCGAGAAGTTTGTCCTCTTCTGGTTTTCCAGTTTTTTCGTCCAATAGAATTCAAGTTACTCACATGCCATTTTTGTCCCCCAACTGTTCCTAAGAAGTTGCACCCCGCCTTTAAAACCAATTGTCAGGTGTCTACAGAACGACGCCACTGCCAAACCTTGGGAGGTCAAGATCAATGGGCACTGACAAACGCTATTCGTGAATGTGGCTTCCCAAACCAAACCGCAAATCCCAAGAAACGAGGGTCTCAACGACGAAAATCCCTAGGCAAAAAGCTCTGTGGAGGGAAAGCAGGAGGAAAGGACAGTAGCGTCGGTCGGTGTTGAATGCTGGGCACAACCTAGGCTCGAAGTACCCAGAAATGCCAAGGAAACCTAGAATGCTTTGGAGAAACCTTGAATGCCTGTAGAAACCTAGGACTTTCGGGAAAGCTGAAATGCTCGTGGAACTTAGAAATTTAATGCAGTAGGTCGTTTCGCCGAAGTAGTTAGCTGGCGTGACAATGGCGAAGGACGATGTGGCTATGGAAGTGGAACTCGGGCAGCTTCGAATAAAAAACTCTGACCTTCGTTGCAAGGTCGACCGCCTACAGACCGAGTTACGAGCCGCGAAAGACCTCGCAGCAGCAGTCACGGCGGAGCTCGATACGTGGAAGAAGCAAAGCATTTCCCGCGCGGAGGCGGAAAATCTGCGCGCGGAGGCGGAAAAATGGAAAGCGCGCGCGGAAGCTTCCGCGCGGGGTTCCCCGGGGCTCCGGGGAAGTGGTGGCGCGGGAAAAGAGCTGGAAGAAAAAATAACGGCTTTAGAAGTGGAGTTAGGGAAGTATAAGTTTAAAAACATGGACCTTCAGAATAAAGTCGAGAAACTCTCTAAGGAGATTACGAAACGACCGTCTGCTGGCGACGCGGGAAAGTTGTCACCAGGCTCGGCTGCGGCGGGAAACGCGCAGACGACGGCGGGAAACGCGCAGGACACGGCGGGTTTGACGGGGAAGGCGCTTTACCTGAGTCGCCTCAGGAGCGGAGCGCTGTCCTCGTCCCGAGGATCCGCCGCAACAGCCACTGCCAGCGGGAAAGGCGCTTCTAGCGGGAAAGGCGCCTCCTTTAGCGTGACAGGCGCTCATAGCGGGACAGCCGCGCATAGCTGGACAGCTGCTCATAGCGGGACAGGTGCTAATAACGGTACAGGCGCTAATAGCGGGACAGCCGCTCATAGCGTGTCCTTCGGCGGAAGGGGGATTGGCGGCGGGTCTGGCTGGCGCGCGCGGGGTAAGGCGGAGTCGGATGGCGCTTTGGCGGGGGAGGGGGAGGAGAGGCGGAAGGAGGAGGGGGAGGAGAGTCGGAAGGAGGAGGGGGAGGAGAAGCAGCGGGTAGAGGAGGAGGAGGAGAATGGACGGCTGAGATCTTCCCTTGAGGAGCCTGAGAAAGGCAAGGCTCCTAAAGAAACCTCTCGGGAGTCGCCAAAGGCAGAGGCCTGTATTGAAGAAACGAAGGAAGCCCCAAAAGAAGATCCGGTGAAAGAACTGAAGGAAGAATCAAAGGGAGATTGCAAGGAAGAATTGAATCCTGAGTCGATTACAGGCGTTTCTCAGGACAGCGCGAGAGGTAACGAGGAGCAGAAGGACAGCCGTGAGGAGTACAAAGGGACAGCTCTTAAGGGGGATGCGGAGTTGTTGATTGGCTTTGAGTCTGCTAATGCTGTACAATCTGTTACTGGTGAGTCTACTAACGGGGCTGAGTTCACTGACGGAGTTGAGTCTACTAACGGGGCTAAGTTTGCTAACGGGGTTGAGTCTACTAACGGGGCTGCTAACGAGGTTGAGACTACTAACGAGGTTGAGTCTTCTAACGGGGATGAGCCTACCAGGGTGAATTCAGAGATGGAGTGTACAGATGGAATAGCAGCAGTGAAGCACAATAGTCTTGGAAATGGGGAGCAATCGCACGGCGAGCGTACTGAAGAGCAGCAAGTGGAGCAGCAAGGGGACCGGCAGCATGGGGAGCGTACGGAAGAGCAGGAAAAGGCACGAAATGAGGGCACTTGCGAGGAGAGGTCGGAAGTGGGAGTGGCAACGGCGGGAGATGAGGTGGAGGGAGGTGACTTGGGAGAGAGTGGGGAAGGAGGTGGCGAGGCAGGGAAAGGGAGTTTGTTAAGTAGTGAGGAAGAGGGGGGGGAAGATAAGGGGGGAGACAAGGGGGGAGATACGGGGGAGCAACGGGAAGAGGAGGTCGGTACAAGAGCTTGTAGCGAGTCAGCAGTATCCATTGAGATATCAGCTTGTAAGGAGGACGGGGTGCAGATGCGTGTAGAAGAAGGTGCACGTAACGTAAAGCAGCAAGCGGAGCGGCTAGAACGAGTGGCGTCATCGCTAACTGGAGCAGTTCATAACGAGGATAAGTTGCTGCTGAGCCAGCTGTCAAGCTCCTCCTTTGGGTCATCCTTTGGATCTGAACCTCCCAGCCCATCCTCCTTCATTTCCAAGCCTCTCTTTAAGAAACTGCCTCCTGCTATAGCGAGTACAGAAGGGCGGGCCCAACGACTGAATGTGCATACTGTAGAGGAAAGCGAGCCTTCTCCTAAGGGGACTCCGAGGCAGCTTGTAAGGGGTACAGGTGCGGCAGAGGAAGGGGGGGTCAGGGGGGAGGAAGCTCGAGGCTTGATCCGGGGAGGGTGGTTGGAGCTAGGGAGAAGGCGAGAGGAGGCGGAGAGAGGATTGAGAGAAGCCTTGAGGGCTCGAGAAGAGGCAGAGAGAGGGAAGCAGGGAGCAGAGAGGAAACGGAAGGAAGCAGAAGAAAGGATGGTTAGGGCTTTAATGGAACGGGATGAAGCGGAGAGAAGGAGGGAGGAGGCTGAAGGGAAGTTTGGGGAAGTGGAGGGGTTGTGGAGGGAGAGTGAGAGAGGGAGAGAGAGTGAGGGGAGGCGGAGGGAGGAGGTTGAAAGGGAGTTGGAGGAGGAGAGGAGGATGAGGGAGGAGGCAGAGAAGGGGAGGGAAGAGGCAGAGAGGAGGAAGGGTGAGGGTGAGGAGGAGAGGGAAGAGGCTGTGAGGAGGGCGAGGGATGTGGAGAAAGAAGGGGAGAGAGTGAGGGAGGAGGTGGAGAGAGAAAGGGGAGAAATGGAAGGGAGGTTGGTAGCGGCAAGTGAAGCCCTGAGGGAAGCTGAGGCAAAGAGAGGCGAAGCTGTAAAGGCAATGGAGGAGGCTTATAACGGGGAAAAAGCAGCCCTTGGGCTGAGAGACCAGGCGGTAAATGAGAGGGAGGAGATGGCGAGGGAAAGGGATGAGGCTGAAAGGAGGAGGGTGGAAGAGGAAGCGAGGAGGAGGATTGCAGAGGAGGAGTGTGAGGAGGCAAGGAGGAGGAGAGAGGTTGCTGAGAGTGCGATGGAAGAGGCGGTACGAGCAGCAGAGGGAGCAGAGAGAGGGAGGAGGGAAGCGGAGAGGGTGAGAGAGACTGCAGTAAGAGAGAAGGTTGAAGCCGAGAGGGCAATGGAAGGGGCTTTAAGGGAGAGGGATATGGCATTACTGAAGGTTGAGGAAGCTGCCAAGAAGGTTCTGGATGCCGAGCGGATGAGGATTGAGGCTAAGCGAGTGTGGGAAGATTCGGATAAGATTCGGGCAGAAGCGGAAACTGCGCAGGCTGAGGCTGAGAAAGCTCGGGCAGCCGCAGAAAAGTTTAAGGCGGAGTCAGAGCTGGTTCGGGCAGCTGCGGAAATGGCTAAGGTGGAAGCTGAGGCGATGAAACATGAGGTGGAAGTTTTGCGGGCAGAAACTGCGGCGGCTTTGGCTGCCCGGGAAGAGGAACGGGCGAAAAAGATTGGTCTGGAGGGGAAAATCGAAACTTTAATGCTGACCGTGGAAGCGCACAAACGGGCAGGAGGGGGTAGGTTAAGTGAAGGGGAGGAAGGGGAGAGAGTGAGGGAGGTAAGGAAGAGAATGGAGGAAGCAGAGAACGTGGCACATGATTTGAGGGTGTGGGGTAGGCAACTGCAAGCTGAGTTGCTTAAAGGGGAGGAGGAGAGAAGGGGCCTTGAAGAAAGGTGTAGGAAGGTGGAAGGGAGAGTGAGGGATGTGCAGAGAGTGAGGGAGGAGGCGGACAGGGGGAGGGAGAGGGTGGAGAGAGAAAGGGACGAGGTGATTGGGAGGATGAAGGAGGTGCAAGGAGAAGTGTTGAGGCTCAGAAGCGAGGTGAAACGGCTGATGGGAGAGGAGGTGGGAGAGGAGAAAGAGGAGGCAGAGGAGGGAAAGGGAGGTGATGATGAATGGAGACTTGAAACTGCTTTGGTTGCAGATTCTCCTGTATCAAAAGGAACCTCAAAGGGGACAGTAGGTGAGGAGCACACTGCAGGGGAGAGAACAGAAGAGGGAGAGGGGTGCACTGGAATGAGTAGAGACGGTCGGAAGCAACCAATAGGGCTGAGCTCGTTTGAAGCGACTAGCAGCGAACGGGACGGGCCGAAGCAGGAGCAGGAGCGGCAGCAGGGGCAGCAGGAGGAGAAGGAGCAGGGGCGGGGGACACACAAGGAGATGAGTGAGGGGGAGGAGGACGAGCAAGTGAAGGAGGTTCTGACAGTGTATGAAGGGCACAGGGAACAGTGCGAAGCAGCAGAGAATCGAGAAGCTGACGCTCACGGAGAGTTGTTACAGCGGCGTGGGTTGATGGCGACAGGGGGACGGGAGGAGGAGGAGAGGCTAGGGGAGGAGGCGGAGAGGGTTATACAGGAACTGGAGCATGCTCTTAGCGAGTCGGAGAGGAGGAGAGTGAGTGCTGAGCATGAGAGGGATGTTGCAGCAAGGGAAAGGGATGTAGCAGAGAGGGAAAGGGATGTGGCTGAGAGGCGAATGGCTGAGAGGGAGAGGGAGAGGGAAGAAAGCGAGGGGGAGAGGGAGGAAAGAGAGAGGGAGAGGGAAGAACGAGAGAGTGAGAGGGAGGAGACGCGGTTACAGGCGGAGAACTGGAGAGAGGAGACTGAAAGGGAGACGGCAGAAGCAGAGAAGAGAAGGGAGGAAGCGGAGAGGGCATGGAGTGAGGCTGAGCAGAAGAGAGAGGAGACTGAGGCATTGAAATGCGAGGCGGAGAAAGAGAGGGAGGAAGCGGAGAAGGCAAGGAGTGAGGCTGAGAAGAAGAGAGAGGAGGCTGAGGCAGCGAAATGCGAGGCGGAGAAAGAGAGGGAGGAAGCGGAGAAGGCAAGGAGTGAGGCTGAGAAGAAGAGAGAGGAGGCTGAGGCAGCGAAATGCGAGGCGGAGAAAGAGAGGGAGGAAGCGGAGAAGGCAAGGAGTGAGGCTGAGCAGAAGAGAGAGGAGGCTGAGGCAGCGAAATGCGAGGCGGAGAAAGAGAGGGAGGAAGCGGAGAAGGCAAGGAGTGAGGCTGAGAAGAAGAGAGAGGAGGCTGAGGCAGCGAAATGCGAGGCGGAGAAAGAGAGGGAGGAAGCGGAGAAGGCAAGGAGTGAGGCTGAGCAGAAGAGAGAGGAGGCTGAGGCAGCGAAATGCGAGGCGGAGAAAGAGAGGGAGGAAGCGGAGAAGGCAAGGAGTGAGGCTGAGAAGAAGAGAGAGGAGGCTGAGGCAGCGAAATGCGAGGCGGAGAAAGAGAGGGAGGAAGCGGAGACGGCAAGGAGTGAGGCTGAGCAGAAGAGAGAGGAGGCTGAGGCAGCGAAATGCGAGGCGGAGAAAGAGAGGGAGGAAGCGGAGAAGGCAAGGAGTGAGGCTGAGCAGAAGAGAGAGGAGGCTGAGGCAGCGAAATGCGAGGCGGAGAAAGAGAGGGAGGAAGCGGAGAAGGCAAGGAGTGAGGCTGAGAAGAAGAGAGAGGAGGCTGAGGCAGCGAAATGCGAGGCGGAGAAAGAGAGGGAGGAAGCGGAGACGGCAAGGAGTGAGGCTGAGCAGAAGAGAGAGGAGGCTGAGGCAGCGAAATGCGAGGCGGAGAAAGAGAGGGAGGAAGCGGAGAAGGCAAGGAGTGAGGCTGAGCAGAAGAGAGAGGAGGCTGAGGCAGCGAAATGCGAGGCGGAGAAAGAGAGGGAGGAAGCGGAGAAGGCAAGGAGTGAGGCTGAGCAGAAGAGAGAGGAGGCTGAGGCAGCGAAATGCGAGGCGGAGAAAGAGAGGGAGGAAGCGGAGAAGGCAAGGAGTGAGGCTGAGCAGAAGAGAGAGGAGGCTGAGGCAGCGAAATGCGAGGCGGAGAAAGAGAGGGAGGAAGCGGAGAAGGCAAGGAGTGAGGCTGAGCAGAAGAGAGAGGAGGCTGAGGCAGCGAAATGCGAGGCGGAGAAAGAGAGGGAGGAAGCGGAGAAGGCAAGGAGTGAGGCTGAGCAGAAGAGAGAGGAGGCTGAGGCAGCGAAATGCGAGGCGGAGAAAGAGAGGGAGGAAGCGGAGAAGGCAAGGAGTGAGGCTGAGCAGAAGAGAGAGGAGGCTGAGGCAGCGAAATGCGAGGCGGAGAAAGAGAGGGAGGAAGCGGAGAAGGCAAGGAGTGAGGCTGAGAAGAAGAGAGAGGAGGCTGAGGCAGCGAAATGCGAGGCGGAGAAAGAGAGGGAGGAAGCGGAGACGGCAAGGAGTGAGGCTGAGCAGAAGAGAGAGGAGGCTGAGGCAGCGAAATGCGAGGCGGAGAAAGAGAGGGAGGAAGCGGAGAAGGCAAGGAGTGAGGCTGAGCAGAAGAGAGAGGAGGCTGAGGCAGCGAAATGCGAGGCGGAGAAAGAGAGGGAGGAAGCGGAGAAGGCAAGGAGTGAGGCTGAGCAGAAGAGAGAGGAGGCTGAGGCAGCGAAATGCGAGGCGGAGAAAGAGAGGGAGGAAGCGGAGAAGGCAAGGAGTGAGGCTGAGCAGAAGAGAGAGGAGGCTGAGGCAGCGAAATGCGAGGCGGAGAAAGAGAGGGAGGAAGCGGAGAAGGCAAGGAGTGAGGCTGAGCAGAAGACAGACGAGGCTGAGGCAGCGAAATGCGAGGCGGAGAAAGAGAGGGTGGAAGTGGAGGAGGCAAGGAGTGAGGCTGAGCAGAAGAGAGAGGAGGCTGAGGTAGCGAAATGCGAGGCGGAGAAAGAGAGGGAGGAAGCGGAGAAGGCAAGGAGTGAGGCTGAGCAGAAGAGAGAGGAGGCTGAGGCAGCGAAATGCGAGGCGGAGAAAGAGAGGGAGGAAGCGGAGAAGGCAAGGAGTGAGGCTGAGAAGAAGAGAGAGGAGGCTGAGGCAGCGAAATGCGAGGCGGAGAAAGAGAGGGAGGAAGCGGAGAAGGCAAGGAGTGAGGCTGAGCAGAAGAGAGAGGAGGCTGAGGCAGCGAAATGCGAGGCGGAGAAAGAGAGGGAGGAAGCGGAGGAGGCAAGGAGTGAGGCTGAGCAGAAGAGAGAGGAGGCTGAGGCAGCGAAATGCGAGGCGGAGAAAGAGAGGGAGGAAGCGGAGAAGGCAAGGAGTGAGGCTGAGCAGAAGAGAGAGGAGGCTGAGGCAGCGAAATGCGAGGCGGAGAAAGAGAGGGAGGAAGCGGAGAAGGCAAGGAGTGAGGCTGAGCAGAAGAGAGAGGAGGCTGAGGCAGCGAAATGCGAGGCGGAGAAAGAGAGGGAGGAAGCGGAGAAGGCAAGGAGTGAGGCTGAGCAGAAGACAGACGAGGCTGAGGCAGCGAAATGCGAGGCGGAGAAAGAGAGGGTGGAAGGGGAGAAGGCAAGGAGTGAGGCTGAGCAGAAGAGAGAGGAGGCTGAGGTAGCGAAATGCGAGGCGGAGAAAGAGAGGGAGGAAGCGGAGAAGGCAAGGAGTGAGGCTGAGCAGAAGAGAGAGGAGGCTGAGGCAGCGAAATGCGAGGCGGAGAAAGAGAGGGAGGAAGCGGAGAAGGCAAGGAGTGAGGCTGAGAAGAAGAGAGAGGAGGCTGAGGCAGCGAAATGCGAGGCGGAGAAAGAGAGGGAGGAAGCGGAGAAGGCAAGGAGTGAGGCTGAGCAGAAGAGAGAGGAGGCTGAGGCAGCGAAATGCGAGGCGGAGAAAGAGAGGGAGGAAGCGGAGAAGGCAAGGAGTGAGGCTGAGCAGAAGAGAGAGGAGGCTGAGGCAGCGAAATGCGAGGCGGAGAAAGAGAGGGAGGAAGCGGAGAAGGCAAGGAGTGAGGCTGAGCAGAAGAGAGAGGAGGCTGAGGCAGCGAAATGCGAGGCGGAGAAAGAGAGGGAGGAAGCGGAGAAGGCAAGGAGTGAGGCTGAGCAGAAGAGAGAGGAGGCTGAGGCAGCGAAATGCGAGGCGGAGAAAGAGAGGGAGGAAGCGGAGAAGGCAAGGAGTGAGGCTGAGCAGAAGAGAGAGGAGGCTGAGGCAGCGAAATGCGAGGCGGAGAAAGAGAGGGAGGAAGCGGAGAAGGCAAGGAGTGAGGCTGAGCAGAAGAGAGAGGAGGCTGAGGCAGCGAAATGCGAGGCGGAGAAAGAGAGGGAGGAAGCGGAGAAGGCAAGGAGTGAGGCTGAGAAGAAGAGAGAGGAGGCTGAGGCAGCGAAATGCGAGGCGGAGAAAGAGAGGGAGGAAGCGGAGACGGCAAGGAGTGAGGCTGAGCAGAAGAGAGAGGAGGCTGAGGCAGCGAAATGCGAGGCGGAGAAAGAGAGGGAGGAAGCGGAGAAGGCAAGGAGTGAGGCTGAGCAGAAGAGAGAGGAGGCTGAGGCAGCGAAATGCGAGGCGGAGAAAGAGAGGGAGGAAGCGGAGAAGGCAAGGAGTGAGGCTGAGCAGAAGAGAGAGGAGGCTGAGGCAGCGAAATGCGAGGCGGAGAAAGAGAGGGAGGAAGCGGAGAAGGCAAGGAGTGAGGCTGAGCAGAAGAGAGAGGAGGCTGAGGCAGCGAAATGCGAGGCGGAGAAAGAGAGGGAGGAAGCGGAGAAGGCAAGGAGTGAGGCTGAGCAGAAGACAGACGAGGCTGAGGCAGCGAAATGCGAGGCGGAGAAAGAGAGGGTGGAAGTGGAGGAGGCAAGGAGTGAGGCTGAGCAGAAGAGAGAGGAGGCTGAGGTAGCGAAATGCGAGGCGGAGAAAGAGAGGGAGGAAGCGGAGAAGGCAAGGAGTGAGGCTGAGCAGAAGAGAGAGGAGGCTGAGGCAGCGAAATGCGAGGCGGAGAAAGAGAGGGAGGAAGCGGAGAAGGCAAGGAGTGAGGCTGAGAAGAAGAGAGAGGAGGCTGAGGCAGCGAAATGCGAGGCGGAGAAAGAGAGGGAGGAAGCGGAGAAGGCAAGGAGTGAGGCTGAGCAGAAGAGAGAGGAGGCTGAGGCAGCGAAATGCGAGGCGGAGAAAGAGAGGGAGGAAGCGGAGGAGGCAAGGAGTGAGGCTGAGCAGAAGAGAGAGGAGGCTGAGGCAGCGAAATGCGAGGCGGAGAAAGAGAGGGAGGAAGCGGAGAAGGCAAGGAGTGAGGCTGAGCAGAAGAGAGAGGAGGCTGAGGCAGCGAAATGCGAGGCGGAGAAAGAGAGGGAGGAAGCGGAGAAGGCAAGGAGTGAGGCTGAGCAGAAGAGAGAGGAGGCTGAGGCAGCGAAATGCGAGGCGGAGAAAGAGAGGGAGGAAGCGGAGAAGGCAAGGAGTGAGGCTGAGCAGAAGACAGACGAGGCTGAGGCAGCGAAATGCGAGGCGGAGAAAGAGAGGGTGGAAGGGGAGAAGGCAAGGAGTGAGGCTGAGCAGAAGAGAGAGGAGGCTGAGGTAGCGAAATGCGAGGCGGAGAAAGAGAGGGAGGAAGCGGAGAAGGCAAGGAGTGAGGCTGAGCAGAAGAGAGAGGAGGCTGAGGCAGCGAAAAGCGAGGCGGAGAAAGAGAGGGAGGAAGCGGAGAAGGCAAGGAGTGAGGCTGAGAAGAAGAGAGAGGAGGCTGAGGCAGCGAAATGCGAGGCGGAGAAAGAGAGGGAGGAAGCGGAGAAGGCGAGTGAGGCTGAGCAGAAGAGAGAGGAGGCTGAGGCAGCGAAATGCGAGGCGGAGAAAGAGAGGGAGGAAGCGGAGAAGGCAAGGAGTGAGGCTGAGAAGAAGAGAGAGGAGGCTGAGGCAGCGAAATGCGAGGCGGAGAAAGAGAGGGAGGAAGCGGAGAAGGCAAGGAGTGAGGCTGTGCAGAAGAGAGAGGAGGCTGAGGCAGTGAAATGCGAGGCGGAGAAAGAGAGGGAGGAAGCGGAGAAGGCAAGGAGTGAGGCTGAGCAGAAGAGAGAGGAGGCTGAGGCAGTGAAATGCGAGGCGGAGAAAGAGAGGGAGGAAGCGGAGAAGGCAAGGAGTGAGGCTGAGCAGAAGAGAGAGGAGGCTGAGGCAGCGAAATGCGAGGCGGAGAAAGAGAGGGAGGAAGCGGAGAAGGCAAGGAGTGAGGCTGAGCAGAAGAGAGAGGAGGCTGAGGCAGCGAAATGCGAGGCGGAGAAAGAGAGGGAGGAAGCGGAGAAGGCAAGGAGTGAGGCTGAGCAGAAGAGAGAGGAGGCTGAGGCAGCGAAATGCGAGGCGGAGAAAGAGAGGGAGGAAGCGGAGAAGGCAAGGAGTGAGGCTGAGAAGAAGAGAGAGGAGGCTGAGGCAGCGAAATGCGAGGCGGAGAAAGAGAGGGAGGAAGCGGAGAAGGCAAGGAGTGAGGCTGAGCAGAAGAGAGAGGAGGCTGAGGCAGCGAAATGCGAGGCGGAGAAAGAGAGGGAGGAAGCGGAGAAGGCAAGGAGTGAGGCTGAGCAGAAGAGAGAGGAGGCTGAGGCAGCGAAATGCGAGGCGGAGAAAGAGAGGGAGGAAGCGGAGAAGGCAAGGAGTGAGGCTGAGCAGAAGAGAGAGGAGGCTGAGGCAGCGAAATGCGAGGCGGAGAAAGAGAGGGAGGAAGCGGAGAAGGCAAGGAGTGAGGCTGAGCAGAAGAGAGAGGAGGCTGAGGCAGCGAAATGCGAGGCGGAGAAAGAGAGGGAGGAAGCGGAGAAGGCAAGGAGTGAGGCTGAGCAGAAGAGAGAGGAGGCTGAGGCAGCGAAATGCGAGGCGGAGAAAGAGAGGGAGGAAGCGGAGAAGGCAAGGAGTGAGGCTGAGCAGAAGAGAGAGGAGGCTGAGGCAGCGAAATGCGAGGCGGAGAAAGAGAGGGAGGAAGCGGAGAAGGCAAGGAGTGAGGCTGAGCAGAAGAGAGAGGAGGCTGAGGCAGCGAAATGCGAGGCGGAGAAAGAGAGGGAGGAAGCGGAGAAGGCAAGGAGTGAGGCTGAGCAGAAGAGAGAGGAGGCTGAGGCAGCGAAATGCGAGGCGGAGAAAGAGAGGGAGGAAGCGGAGAAGGCAAGGAGTGAGGCTGAGCAGAAGAGAGAGGAGGCTGAGGCAGCGAAATGCGAGGCGGAGAAAGAGAGGGAGGAAGCGGAGAAGGCAAGGAGTGAGGCTGAGCAGAAGAGAGAGGAGGCTGAGGCAGCGAAATGCGAGGCGGAGAAAGAGAGGGAGGAAGCGGAGAAGGCAAGGAGTGAGGCTGAGCAGAAGAGAGAGGAGGCTGAGGCAGCGAAATGCGAGGCGGAGAAAGAGAGGGAGGAAGCGGAGAAGGCAAGGAGTGAGGCTGAGCAGAAGAGAGAGGAGGCTGAGGCAGCGAAATGCGAGGCGGAGAAAGAGAGGGAGGAAGCGGAGAAGGCAAGGAGTGAGGCTGAGCAGAAGAGAGAGGAGGCTGAGGCAGCGAAATGCGAGGCGGAGAAAGAGAGGGAGGAAGCGGAGAAGGCAAGGAGTGAGGCTGAGCAGAAGAGAGAGGAGGCTGAGGCAGCGAAATGCGAGGCGGAGAAAGAGAGGGAGGAAGCGGAGAAGGCAAGGAGTGAGGCTGAGCAGAAGAGAGAGGAGGCTGAGGCAGCGAAATGCGAGGCGGAGAAAGAGAGGGAGGAAGCGGAGAAGGCAAGGAGTGAGGCTGAGCAGAAGAGAGAGGAGGCTGAGGCAGCGAAATGCGAGGCGGAGAAAGAGAGGGAGGAAGCGGAGAAGGCAAGGAGTGAGGCTGAGCAGAAGAGAGAGGAGGCTGAGGCAGCGAAATGCGAGGCGGAGAAAGAGAGGGAGGAAGCGGAGAAGGCAAGGAGTGAGGCTGAGCAGAAGAGAGAGGAGGCTGAGGCAGCGAAATGCGAGGCGGAGAAATTGAGGGAGGAAGCGGAGAAGGCAAGGAGTGAGGCTGAGCAGAAGAGAGAGGAGGCTGAGGCAGCGAAATGCGAGGCGGAGAAAGAGAGGGAGGAAGCGGAGAAGGCAAGGAGTGAGGCTGAGCAGAAGAGAGAGGAGGCTGAGGCAGCGAAATGCGAGGCGGAGAAAGAGAGGGAGGAAGCGGAGAAGGCAAGGAGTGAGGCTGAGCAGAAGAGAGAGGAGGCTGAGGCAGCGAAATGCGAGGCGGAGAAAGAGAGGGAGGAAGCGGAGAAGGCAAGGAGTGAGGCTGAGCAGAAGAGAGAGGAGGCTGAGGCAGCGAAATGCGAGGCGGAGAAAGAGAGGGAGGAAGCGGAGAAGGCAAGGAGTGAGGCTGAGCAGAAGAGAGAGGAGGCTGAGGCAGCGAAATGCGAGGCGGAGAAAGAGAGGGAGGAAGCGGAGAAGGCAAGGAGTGAGGCTGAGCAGAAGAGAGAGGAGGCTGAGGCAGCGAAATGCGAGGCGGAGAAAGAGAGGGAGGAAGCGGAGAAGGCAAGGAGTGAGGCTGAGCAGAAGAGAGAGGAGGCTGAGGCAGCGAAATGCGAGGCGGAGAAAGAGAGGGAGGAAGCGGAGAAGGCAAGGAGTGAGGCTGAGAAGAAGAGAGAGGAGGCTGAGGCAGCGAAATGCGAGGCGGAGAAAGAGAGGGAGGAAGCGGAGAAGGCAAGGAGTGAGGCTGAGCAGAAGAGAGAGGAGGCTGAGGCAGCGAAATGCGAGGCGGAGAAAGAGAGGGAGGAAGCGGAGAAGGCAAGGAGTGAGGCTGAGCAGAAGAGAGAGGAGGCTGAGGCAGCGAAATGCGAGGCGGAGAAAGAGAGGGAGGAAGCGGAGAAGGCAAGGAGTGAAGCTGAGCAGAAGAGAGAGGAGGCTGAGGCAGCGAAATGCGAGGCGGAGAAAGAGAGGGAGGAAGCGGAGAAGGCAAGGAGTGAGGCTGAGCAGAAGAGAGAGGAGGCTGAGGCAGCGAAATGCGAGGCGGAGAAAGAGAGGGAGGAAGCGGAGAAGGCAAGGAGTGAGGCTGAGCAGAAGAGAGAGGAGGCTGAGGCAGCGAAATGCGAGGCGGAGAAAGAGAGGGAGGAAGCGGAGAAGGCAAGGAGTGAGGCTGAGCAGAAGAGAGAGGAGGCTGAGGCAGCGAAATGCGAGGCGGAGAAAGAGAGGGAGGAAGCGGAGAAGGCAAGGAGTGAGGCTGAGCAGAAGAGAGAGGAGGCTGAGGCAGCGAAATGCGAGGCGGAGAAAGAGAGGGAGGAAGCGGAGAAGGCAAGGAGTGAGGCTGAGCAGAAGAGAGAGGAGGCTGAGGCAGCGAAATGCGAGGCGGAGAAAGAGAGGGAGGAAGCGGAGAAGGCAAGGAGTGAGGCTGAGCAGAAGAGAGAGGAGGCTGAGGCAGCGAAATGCGAGGCGGAGAAAGAGAGGGAGGAAGCGGAGAAGGCAAGGAGTGAGGCTGAGCAGAAGAGAGAGGAGGCTGAGGCAGTGAAATGCGAGGCGGAGAAAGAGAGGGAGGAAGCGGAGAAGGCAAGGAGTGAGGCTGAGCAGAAGAGAGAGGAGGCTGAGGCAGCGAAATGCGAGGCGGAGAAAGAGAGGGAGGAAGCGGAGAAGGCAAGGAGTGAGGCTGAGCAGAAGAGAGAGGAGGCTGAGGCAGCGAAATGCGAGGCGGAGAAAGAGAGGGAGGAAGCGGAGAAGGCAAGGAGTGAGGCTGAGCAGAAGAGAGAGGAGGCTGAGGCAGCGAAATGCGAGGCGGAGAAAGAGAGGGAGGAAGCGGAGAAGGCAAGGAGTGAGGCTGAGCAGAAGAGAGAGGAGGCTGAGGCAGCGAAATGCGAGGCGGAGAAAGAGAGGGAGGAAGCGGAGAAGGCAAGGAGTGAGGCTGAGCAGAAGAGAGAGGAGGCTGAGGCAGCGAAATGCGAGGCGGAGAAAGAGAGGGAGGAAGCGGAGAAGGCAAGGAGTGAGGCTGAGCAGAAGAGAGAGGAGGCTGAGGCAGCGAAATGCGAGGCGGAGAAAGAGAGGGAGGAAGCGGAGAAGGCAAGGAGTGAGGCTGAGCAGAAGAGAGAGGAGGCTGAGGCAGCGAAATGCGAGGCGGAGAAAGAGAGGGAGGAAGCGGAGAAGGCAAGGAGTGAGGCTGAGCAGAAGAGAGAGGAGGCTGAGGCAGCGAAATGCGAGGCGGAGAAAGAGAGGGAGGAAGCGGAGAAGGCAAGGAGTGAGGCTGAGCAGAAGAGAGAGGAGGCTGAGGCAGCGAAATGCGAGGCGGAGAAAGAGAGGGAGGAAGCGGAGAAGGCAAGGAGTGAGGCTGAGCAGAAGAGAGAGGAGGCTGAGGCAGCGAAATGCGAGGCGGAGAAAGAGAGGGAGGAAGCGGAGAAGGCAAGGAGTGAGGCTGAGCAGAAGAGAGAGGAGGCTGAGGCAGCGAAATGCGAGGCGGAGAAAGAGAGGGAGGAAGCGGAGAAGGCAAGGAGTGAGGCTGAGCAGAAGAGAGAGGAGGCTGAGGCAGCGAAATGCGAGGCGGAGAAAGAGAGGGAGGAAGCGGAGAAGGCAAGGAGTGAGGCTGAGCAGAAGAGAGAGGAGGCTGAGGCAGCGAAATGCGAGGCGGAGAAAGAGAGGGAGGAAGCGGAGAAGGCAAGGAGTGAGGCTGAGCAGAAGAGAGAGGAGGCTGAGGCAGCGAAATGCGAGGCGGAGAAAGAGAGGGAGGAAGCGGAGAAGGCAAGGAGTGAGGCTGAGCAGAAGAGAGAGGAGGCTGAGGCAGCGAAATGCGAGGCGGAGAAAGAGAGGGAGGAAGCGGAGAAGGCAAGGAGTGAGGCTGAGCAGAAGAGAGAGGAGGCTGAGGCAGCGAAATGCGAGGCGGAGAAAGAGAGGGAGGAAGCGGAGAAGGCAAGGAGTGAGGCTGAGCAGAAGAGAGAGGAGGCTGAGGCAGCGAAATGCGAGGCGGAGAAAGAGAGGGAGGAAGCGGAGAAGGCAAGGAGTGAGGCTGAGCAGAAGAGAGAGGAGGCTGAGGCAGCGAAATGCGAGGCGGAGAAAGAGAGGGAGGAAGCGGAGAAGGCAAGGAGTGAGGCTGAGCAGAAGAGAGAGGAGGCTGAGGCAGCGAAATGCGAGGCGGAGAAAGAGAGGGAGGAAGCGGAGAAGGCAAGGAGTGAGGCTGAGCAGAAGAGAGAGGAGGCTGAGGCAGCGAAATGCGAGGCGGAGAAAGAGAGGGAGGAAGCGGAGAAGGCAAGGAGTGAGGCTGAGCAGAAGAGAGAGGAGGCTGAGGCAGCGAAATGCGAGGCGGAGAAAGAGAGGGAGGAAGCGGAGAAGGCAAGGAGTGAGGCTGAGCAGAAGAGAGAGGAGGCTGAGGCAGCGAAATGCGAGGCGGAGAAAGAGAGGGAGGAAGCGGAGAAGGCAAGGAGTGAGGCTGAGCAGAAGAGAGAGGAGGCTGAGGCAGCGAAATGCGAGGCGGAGAAAGAGAGGGAGGAAGCGGAGAAGGCAAGGAGTGAGGCTGAGCAGAAGAGAGAGGAGGCTGAGGCAGCGAAATGCGAGGCGGAGAAAGAGAGGGAGGAAGCGGAGAAGGCAAGGAGTGAGGCTGAGCAGAAGAGAGAGGAGGCTGAGGCAGCGAAATGCGAGGCGGAGAAAGAGAGGGAGGAAGCGGAGAAGGCAAGGAGTGAGGCTGAGCAGAAGAGAGAGGAGGCTGAGGCAGCGAAATGCGAGGCGGAGAAAGAGAGGGAGGAAGCGGAGAAGGCAAGGAGTGAGGCTGAGCAGAAGAGAGAGGAGGCTGAGGCAGCGAAATGCGAGGCGGAGAAAGAGAGGGAGGAAGCGGAGAAGGCAAGGAGTGAGGCTGAGCAGAAGAGAGAGGAGGCTGAGGCAGCGAAATGCGAGGCGGAGAAAGAGAGGGAGGAAGCGGAGAAGGCAAGGAGTGAGGCTGAGCAGAAGAGAGAGGAGGCTGAGGCAGCGAAATGCGAGGCGGAGAAAGAGAGGGAGGAAGCGGAGAAGGCAAGGAGTGAGGCTGAGCAGAAGAGAGAGGAGGCTGAGGCAGCGAAATGCGAGGCGGAGAAAGAGAGGGAGGAAGCGGAGAAGGCAAGGAGTGAGGCTGAGCAGAAGAGAGAGGAGGCTGAGGCAGCGAAATGCGAGGCGGAGAAAGAGAGGGAGGAAGCGGAGAAGGCAAGGAGTGAGGCTGAGCAGAAGAGAGAGGAGGCTGAGGCAGCGAAATGCGAGGCGGAGAAAGAGAGGGAGGAAGCGGAGAAGGCAAGGAGTGAGGCTGAGCAGAAGAGAGAGGAGGCTGAGGCAGCGAAATGCGAGGCGGAGAAAGAGAGGGAGGAAGCGGAGAAGGCAAGGAGTGAGGCTGAGCAGAAGAGAGAGGAGGCTGAGGCAGCGAAATGCGAGGCGGAGAAAGAGAGGGAGGAAGCGGAGAAGGCAAGGAGTGAGGCTGAGCAGAAGAGAGAGGAGGCTGAGGCAGCGAAATGCGAGGCGGAGAAAGAGAGGGAGGAAGCGGAGAAGGCAAGGAGTGAGGCTGAGCAGAAGAGAGAGGAGGCTGAGGCAGCGAAATGCGAGGCGGAGAAAGAGAGGGAGGAAGCGGAGAAGGCAAGGAGTGAGGCTGAGCAGAAGAGAGAGGAGGCTGAGGCAGCGAAATGCGAGGCGGAGAAAGAGAGGGAGGAAGCGGAGAAGGCAAGGAGTGAGGCTGAGCAGAAGAGAGAGGAGGCTGAGGCAGCGAAATGCGAGGCGGAGAAAGAGAGGGAGGAAGCGGAGAAGGCAAGGAGTGAGGCTGAGCAGAAGAGAGAGGAGGCTGAGGCAGCGAAATGCGAGGCGGAGAAAGAGAGGGAGGAAGCGGAGAAGGCAAGGAGTGAGGCTGAGCAGAAGAGAGAGGAGGCTGAGGCAGCGAAATGCGAGGCGGAGAAAGAGAGGGAGGAAGCGGAGAAGGCAAGGAGTGAGGCTGAGCAGAAGAGAGAGGAGGCTGAGGCAGCGAAATGCGAGGCGGAGAAAGAGAGGGAGGAAGCGGAGAAGGCAAGGAGTGAGGCTGAGCAGAAGAGAGAGGAGGCTGAGGCAGCGAAATGCGAGGCGGAGAAAGAGAGGGAGGAAGCGGAGAAGGCAAGGAGTGAGGCTGAGCAGAAGAGAGAGGAGGCTGAGGCAGCGAAATGCGAGGCGGAGAAAGAGAGGGAGGAAGCGGAGAAGGCAAGGAGTGAGGCTGAGCAGAAGAGAGAGGAGGCTGAGGCAGCGAAATGCGAGGCGGAGAAAGAGAGGGAGGAAGCGGAGAAGGCAAGGAGTGAGGCTGAGCAGAAGAGAGAGGAGGCTGAGGCAGCGAAATGCGAGGCGGAGAAAGAGAGGGAGGAAGCGGAGAAGGCAAGGAGTGAGGCTGAGCAGAAGAGAGAGGAGGCTGAGGCAGCGAAATGCGAGGCGGAGAAAGAGAGGGAGGAAGCGGAGAAGGCAAGGAGTGAGGCTGAGCAGAAGAGAGAGGAGGCTGAGGCAGCGAAATGCGAGGCGGAGAAAGAGAGGGAGGAAGCGGAGAAGGCAAGGAGTGAGGCTGAGCAGAAGAGAGAGGAGGCTGAGGCAGCGAAATGCGAGGCGGAGAAAGAGAGGGAGGAAGCGGAGAAGGCAAGGAGTGAGGCTGAGCAGAAGAGAGAGGAGGCTGAGGCAGCGAAATGCGAGGCGGAGAAAGAGAGGGAGGAAGCGGAGAAGGCAAGGAGTGAGGCTGAGCAGAAGAGAGAGGAGGCTGAGGCAGCGAAATGCGAGGCGGAGAAAGAGAGGGAGGAAGCGGAGAAGGCAAGGAGTGAGGCTGAGCAGAAGAGAGAGGAGGCTGAGGCAGCGAAATGCGAGGCGGAGAAAGAGAGGGAGGAAGCGGAGAAGGCAAGGAGTGAGGCTGAGCAGAAGAGAGAGGAGGCTGAGGCAGCGAAATGCGAGGCGGAGAAAGAGAGGGAGGAAGCGGAGAAGGCAAGGAGTGAGGCTGAGCAGAAGAGAGAGGAGGCTGAGGCAGCGAAATGCGAGGCGGAGAAAGAGAGGGAGGAAGCGGAGAAGGCAAGGAGTGAGGCTGAGCAGAAGAGAGAGGAGGCTGAGGCAGCGAAATGCGAGGCGGAGAAAGAGAGGGAGGAAGCGGAGAAGGCAAGGAGTGAGGCTGAGCAGAAGAGAGAGGAGGCTGAGGCAGCGAAATGCGAGGCGGAGAAAGAGAGGGAGGAAGCGGAGAAGGCAAGGAGTGAGGCTGAGCAGAAGAGAGAGGAGGCTGAGGCAGCGAAATGCGAGGCGGAGAAAGAGAGGGAGGAAGCGGAGAAGGCAAGGAGTGAGGCTGAGCAGAAGAGAGAGGAGGCTGAGGCAGCGAAATGCGAGGCGGAGAAAGAGAGGGAGGAAGCGGAGAAGGCAAGGAGTGAGGCTGAGCAGAAGAGAGAGGAGGCTGAGGCAGCGAAATGCGAGGCGGAGAAAGAGAGGGAGGAAGCGGAGAAGGCAAGGAGTGAGGCTGAGCAGAAGAGAGAGGAGGCTGAGGCAGCGAAATGCGAGGCGGAGAAAGAGAGGGAGGAAGCGGAGAAGGCAAGGAGTGAGGCTGAGCAGAAGAGAGAGGAGGCTGAGGCAGCGAAATGCGAGGCGGAGAAAGAGAGGGAGGAAGCGGAGAAGGCAAGGAGTGAGGCTGAGCAGAAGAGAGAGGAGGCTGAGGCAGCGAAATGCGAGGCGGAGAAAGAGAGGGAGGAAGCGGAGAAGGCAAGGAGTGAGGCTGAGCAGAAGAGAGAGGAGGCTGAGGCAGCGAAATGCGAGGCGGAGAAAGAGAGGGAGGAAGCGGAGAAGGCAAGGAGTGAGGCTGAGCAGAAGAGAGAGGAGGCTGAGGCAGCGAAATGCGAGGCGGAGAAAGAGAGGGAGGAAGCGGAGAAGGCAAGGAGTGAGGCTGAGCAGAAGAGAGAGGAGGCTGAGGCAGCGAAATGCGAGGCGGAGAAAGAGAGGGAGGAAGCGGAGAAGGCAAGGAGTGAGGCTGAGCAGAAGAGAGAGGAGGCTGAGGCAGCGAAATGCGAGGCGGAGAAAGAGAGGGAGGAAGCGGAGAAGGCAAGGAGTGAGGCTGAGCAGAAGAGAGAGGAGGCTGAGGCAGCGAAATGCGAGGCGGAGAAAGAGAGGGAGGAAGCGGAGAAGGCAAGGAGTGAGGCTGAGCAGAAGAGAGAGGAGGCTGAGGCAGCGAAATGCGAGGCGGAGAAAGAGAGGGAGGAAGCGGAGAAGGCAAGGAGTGAGGCTGAGCAGAAGAGAGAGGAGGCTGAGGCAGCGAAATGCGAGGCGGAGAAAGAGAGGGAGGAAGCGGAGAAGGCAAGGAGTGAGGCTGAGCAGAAGAGAGAGGAGGCTGAGGCAGCGAAATGCGAGGCGGAGAAAGAGAGGGAGGAAGCGGAGAAGGCAAGGAGTGAGGCTGAGCAGAAGAGAGAGGAGGCTGAGGCAGCGAAATGCGAGGCGGAGAAAGAGAGGGAGGAAGCGGAGAAGGCAAGGAGTGAGGCTGAGCAGAAGAGAGAGGAGGCTGAGGCAGCGAAATGCGAGGCGGAGAAAGAGAGGGAGGAAGCGGAGAAGGCAAGGAGTGAGGCTGAGCAGAAGAGAGAGGAGGCTGAGGCAGCGAAATGCGAGGCGGAGAAAGAGAGGGAGGAAGCGGAGAAGGCAAGGAGTGAGGCTGAGCAGAAGAGAGAGGAGGCTGAGGCAGCGAAATGCGAGGCGGAGAAAGAGAGGGAGGAAGCGGAGAAGGCAAGGAGTGAGGCTGAGCAGAAGAGAGAGGAGGCTGAGGCAGCGAAATGCGAGGCGGAGAAAGAGAGGGAGGAAGCGGAGAAGGCAAGGAGTGAGGCTGAGCAGAAGAGAGAGGAGGCTGAGGCAGCGAAATGCGAGGCGGAGAAAGAGAGGGAGGAAGCGGAGAAGGCAAGGAGTGAGGCTGAGCAGAAGAGAGAGGAGGCTGAGGCAGCGAAATGCGAGGCGGAGAAAGAGAGGGAGGAAGCGGAGAAGGCAAGGAGTGAGGCTGAGCAGAAGAGAGAGGAGGCTGAGGCAGCGAAATGCGAGGCGGATAAAGAGAGGGAGGAAGCGGAGAAGGCAAGGAGTGAGGCTGAGCAGAAGAGAGAGGAGGCTGAGGCAGCGAAATGCGAGGCGGAGAAAGAGAGGGAGGAAGCGGAGAAGGCAAGGAGTGAGGCTGAGCAGAAGACAGACCAGGCTGAGTCAGCGAAATTCGAGGCGGAGAAAGAGAGGGTGGAAGTGGAGAAGGCAAGGAGTGAGGCTGAGCAGAAGAGAGAGGAGGCTGAGGTAGCGAAATGCGAGGCGGAGAAAGAGAGGGAGGAAGCGGAGAAGGCAAGGAGTGAGGCTGAGCAGAAAAGAGAGGAGGCTGAGGCAGCGAAATGCGAGGCGGAGAAAGAGAGGGAGGAAGCGGAGAAGGCAAGGAGAGAGGCTGAGCAGAAGAGAGAGGAGGCTGAGGCAGCGAAATGCGAGGCGGAGAAAGAGAGGGAGGAAGCGGAGAAGGCAAGGAGTGAGGCTGAGCAGAAGAGAGAGGAGGCTGAGACAGCGAAATGCGAGGCTCAGAAAGAGAGGGAGGAAGCAGAGAAGGCAAGGAGTGAGGCTGAGCAGAAGAGAGAGGAGGCTGAGGCAGCGAAATGCGAGGCGGAGAAAGAGAGGGAGGAAGCGGAGAAGGCAAGGAGTGAGGCTGAGCAGAAGAGAGAGGAGGCTGAGGCAGCGAAATGCGAGGCGGAGAAAGAGAGGGAGGAAGCGGAGAAGGCAAGGAGTGAGGCTGAGCAGAAGAGAGAGGAGGCTGAGGCAGCGAAATGCGAGGCGGAGAAAGAGAGGGAGGAAGCGGAGAAGGCAAGGAGTGAGGCTGAGCAGAAGAGAGAGGAGGCTGAGGCAGTGAAATGCGAGGCGGAGAAAGAGAGGGAGGAAGCGGAGAAGGCAAGGAGTGAGGCTGAGCAGAAGAGAGAGGAGGCTGAGGCAGCGAAATGCGAGGCGGATAAAGAGAGGGAGGAAGCGGAGAAGGCAAGGAGTGAGGCTGAGCAGAAGAGAGAGGAGGCTGAGGCAGCGAAATGCGAGGCGGAGAAAGAGAGGGAGGAAGCGGAGAAGGCAAGGAGTGAGGCTGAGCAGAAGAGAGAGGAGGCTGAGGCAGCGAAATGCGAGGCGGAGAAAGAGAGGGAGGAAGCGGAGAAGGCAAGGAGTGAGGCTGAGCAGAAGAGAGAGGAGGCTGAGGCAGCGAAATGCGAGGCGGAGAAAGAGAGGGAGGAAGCGGAGAAGGCAAGGAGTGAGGCTGAGCAGAAGAGAGAGGAGGCTGAGGCAGTGAAATGCGAGGCGGAGAAAGAGAGGGAGGAAGCGGAGAAGGCAAGGAGTGAGGCTGAGCAGAAGAGAGAGGAGGCTGAGGCAGCGAAATGCGAGGCGGATAAAGAGAGGGAGGAAGCGGAGAAGGCAAGGAGTGAGGCTGAGCAGAAGAGAGAGGAGGCTGAGGCAGCGAAATGCGAGGCGGAGAAAGAGAGGGAGGAAGCGGAGAAGGCAAGGAGTGAGGCTGAGCAGAAGAGAGAGGAGGCTGAGGCAGCGAAATGCGAGGCGGAGAAAGAGAGGGAGGAAGCGGAGAAGGCAAGGAGTGAGGCTGAGCAGAAGAGAGAGGAGGCTGAGGCAGCGAAATGCGAGGCGGATAAAGAGAGGGAGGAAGCGGAGAAGGCAAGGAGTGAGGCTGAGCAGAAGAGAGAGGAGGCTGAGGCAGCGAAATGCGAGGCGGAGAAAGAGAGGGAGGAAGCGGAGAAGGCAAGGAGTGAGGCTGAGCAGAAGAGAGAGGAGGCTGAGGCAGCGAAATGCGAGGCGGAGAAAGAGAGGGAGGAAGCGGAGAAGGCAAGGAGTGAGGCTGAGCAGAAGAGAGAGGAGGCTGAGGCAGCGAAATGCGAGGCGGAGAAAGAGAGGGAGGAAGCGGAGAAGGCAAGGAGTGAGGCTGAGCAGAAGAGAGAGGAGGCTGAGGCAGCGAAATGCGAGGCGGAGAAAGAGAGGGAGGAAGCGGAGAAGGCAAGGAGTGAGGCTGAGCAGAAGAGAGAGGAGGCTGAGGCAGCGAAATGCGAGGCGGAGAAAGAGAGGGAGGAAGCGGAGAAGGCAAGGAGTGAGGCTGAGCAGAAGAGAGAGGAGGCTGAGGCAGCGAAATGCGAGGCGGAGAAAGAGAGGGAGGAAGCGGAGAAGGCAAGGAGTGAGGCTGAGCAGAAGAGAGAGGAGGCTGAGGCAGCGAAATGCGAGGCGGAGAAAGAGAGGGAGGAAGCGGAGAAGGCAAGGAGTGAGGCTGAGCAGAAGAGAGAGGAGGCTGAGGCAGCGAAATGCAAGGCGGAGAAAGAGGGGGAGGAAGCAGAGAAGGCAAGGAGTGAGGCTGAGCAGAAGAGAGATGAGGCTGAGGCAGCGAAATGCGAGGCGGAGAAAGAGAGGGAGGAAGCGGAGAAGGCAAGTAGTGAGGCTGAGCAGACGAGAGAGGAGGCTGAGGCAGCGAAATGCGAGGCGGAGAAAGAGAGGGAGGAAGCGGAGAAGGCAAGGAGTGAGGCTGAGCAGAAGAGAGAGGAGGCTGTGGCAGCGAAATGCGAGGCGTCGAAAGAGAGGGAGGAAGTGGAGAAGGCAAGGAGTGAGGCTGAGCAGAAGAGAGAGGAGGCTGAGGCAGCGAAATGCGAGGCGGAGAAAGAGAGGGAGGAAGCGGAGAAGGCAAGGAGTGAGGCTGAGCAGAAGAGAGATGAGGCTGAGGCAGCAAAATGCGAGGCGGAGAAAGAGAGGGAGGAAGCGGAGAAGGCAAGGAGTGAGGCTGAGCAGAAGAGAGAGGAGGCTGAGGCAGCGAAATGCGAGGCGGATAAAGAGAGGGAGGAAGCGGAGAAGGCAAGGAGTGAGGCTGAGCAGAAGAGAGAGGAGGCTGAGGCAGCGAAATGCGAGGCGGAGAAAGAGAGGGAGGAAGCGGAGAAGGCAAGGAGTGAGGCTGAGCAGAAGAGAGAGGAGGCTGAGGCAGCGAAATGCGAGGCGGAGAAAGAGAGGGAGGAAGCGGAGAAGGCAAGGAGTGAGGCTGAGCAGAAGAGAGAGGAGGCTGAGGCAGCGAAATGCGAGGCGGAGAAAGAGAGGGAGGAAGCGGAGAAGGCAAGGAGTGAGGCTGAGCAGAAGAGAGAGGAGGCTGAGGCAGTGAAATGCGAGGCGGAGAAAGAGAGGGAGGAAGCGGAGAAGGCAAGGAGTGAGGCTGAGCAGAAGAGAGAGGAGGCTGAGGCAGCGAAATGCGAGGCGGATAAAGAGAGGGAGGAAGCGGAGAAGGCAAGGAGTGAGGCTGAGCAGAAGAGAGAGGAGGCTGAGGCAGCGAAATGCGAGGCGGAGAAAGAGAGGGAGGAAGCGGAGAAGGCAAGGAGTGAGGCTGAGCAGAAGAGAGAGGAGGCTGAGGCAGCGAAATGCGAGGCGGAGAAAGAGAGGGAGGAAGCGGAGAAGGCAAGGAGTGAGGCTGAGCAGAAGAGAGAGGAGGCTGAGGCAGCGAAATGCGAGGCGGATAAAGAGAGGGAGGAAGCGGAGAAGGCAAGGAGTGAGGCTGAGCAGAAGAGAGAGGAGGCTGAGGCAGCGAAATGCGAGGCGGAGAAAGAGAGGGAGGAAGCGGAGAAGGCAAGGAGTGAGGCTGAGCAGAAGAGAGAGGAGGCTGAGGCAGCGAAATGCGAGGCGGAGAAAGAGAGGGAGGAAGCGGAGAAGGCAAGGAGTGAGGCTGAGCAGAAGAGAGAGGAGGCTGAGGCAGCGAAATGCGAGGCGGAGAAAGAGAGGGAGGAAGCGGAGAAGGCAAGGAGTGAGGCTGAGCAGAAGAGAGAGGAGGCTGAGGCAGCGAAATGCGAGGCGGAGAAAGAGAGGGAGGAAGCGGAGAAGGCAAGGAGTGAGGCTGAGCAGAAGAGAGAGGAGGCTGAGGCAGCGAAATGCGAGGCGGAGAAAGAGAGGGAGGAAGCGGAGAAGGCAAGGAGTGAGGCTGAGCAGAAGAGAGAGGAGGCTGAGGCAGCGAAATGCGAGGCGGAGAAAGAGAGGGAGGAAGCGGAGAAGGCAAGGAGTGAGGCTGAGCAGAAGAGAGAGGAGGCTGAGGCAGCGAAATGCGAGGCGGAGAAAGAGAGGGAGGAAGCGGAGAAGGCAAGGAGTGAGGCTGAGCAGAAGAGAGAGGAGGCTGAGGCAGCGAAATGCAAGGCGGAGAAAGAGGGGGAGGAAGCAGAGAAGGCAAGGAGTGAGGCTGAGCAGAAGAGAGATGAGGCTGAGGCAGCGAAATGCGAGGCGGAGAAAGAGAGGGAGGAAGCGGAGAAGGCAAGTAGTGAGGCTGAGCAGACGAGAGAGGAGGCTGAGGCAGCGAAATGCGAGGCGGAGAAAGAGAGGGAGGAAGCGGAGAAGGCAAGGAGTGAGGCTGAGCAGAAGAGAGAGGAGGCTGTGGCAGCGAAATGCGAGGCGTCGAAAGAGAGGGAGGAAGTGGAGAAGGCAAGGAGTGAGGCTGAGCAGAAGAGAGAGGAGGCTGAGGCAGCGAAATGCGAGGCGGAGAAAGAGAGGGAGGAAGCGGAGAAGGCAAGGAGTGAGGCTGAGCAGAAGAGAGATGAGGCTGAGGCAGCAAAATGCGAGGCGGAGAAAGAGAGGGAGGAAGCGGAGAAGGCAAGTAGTGAGGCTGAGCAGACGAGAGAGGAGGCTGAGGCAGCGAAATGCGAGGCGGAGAAAGAGAGGGAGGAAGCGGAGAAGGCAAGGAGTGAGGCTGAGCAGAAGAGAGAGGAGGCTGTGGCAGCGAAATGCGAGGCGTCGAAAGAGAGGGAGGAAGTGGAGAAGGCAAGGAGTGAGGCTGAGCAGAAGAGAGAGGAGGCTGAGGCAGCGAAATGCGAGGCGGAGAAAGAGAGGGAGGAAGCGGAGAAGGCAAGGAGTGAGGCTGAGCAGAAGAGAGAGGAGGCTGAGGCAGCGAAATGCGAGGTGGAGAAAGAGAGGGAGGAAGCGGAGAAGGCAAGGAGAGAGGCTGAGCAGAAGAGAGAGGAGGCTGAGGCAGCGAAATGCGAGGCGGAGAAAGAGAGGGAGGAAGCGGAGAAGGCAAGGAGTGAGGCTGAGCAGAAGAGAGATGAGGCTGAGGCAGCGAAATGCGAGGCGGAGAAAGAGAGGGAGGAAGCGGAGAAGGCAAGGAGTGAGGCTGAGCAGAAGAGAGATGAGGCTGAGGCAGCGAAATGCAAGGCGGAGATTGAGAGGGAGGAAGCGGAGAATGCAAGGAGTGAGGCTGAGCAGAAGAGAGAGGAGGCTGAGGCAGCGAAATGCGAGGCGGAGAAAGAGAGGGAGGAAGTGGAGAAGGCAAGGAGTGAGGCTGAGCAGAAGAGAGAGGAGGCTGAGGCAGCAGCATTGGAGGCCGAGAATGAGAGGGAAGGGATTGAGAGGAGGAGGATACAGACTGAATCAAATTTGAGTGATGCACTGAGGAGGTTGAGTGATGTTTCAGATGCTGTTGACAAAGCTAAGAGGGATGCTGACGAGGCTAGACTGGATGCTGATGTGGCAAGACGTGATGCTGATGTGGCAAGACGTGATGCTGATGTTGCAAGACGAGAGGCTGATGCGGCCAGACGTGTTGCTGACAAATGCAAGCTCGCTGCTGAGCTGGCAAAACAAGCTGCTGACTTGGCAAGGCAAGATGCTGAAGTGGCGAGGCGTGCAGCCGAGGAGGCAGAGGAGGAAAAAAGGATGGTTGAGAGAAGAATGGAGGATGCCGGGAAGAATGGGGATGGAGAGGGATGGATGAAGGAATTGGAACGGCTGAGGCTTGGATTGGAGATGGCTAGGAGGGAGGGGGAGATTTCAAGGAGCGAGCTTGAAAGAGTGGGAAGGGATGGGGAGAGTGTGAGGGAGGAGCTTCAGAAGGTGGGAAGGGATGGAGAGGGTTTGAAGGAGGAGCTAGAGAGAGTGAGAGGGGAGTTGGGGAGAGTGAGAAGGGAGCTGGAACGGGTGACGGAGGCTAAGAGGGAGAGTGTGAGGAACCTGAGTGAGTCATTGGTGGCTTCAGAGGAGCAGAGGAAGAAGCTGGTGGAGCTGCTTCGAATGGCCGAGAGCTTCGAAGGTCAGTGTTTATTGTTCTTTTATGTGAATTCCTTCAGTTTTTGTATGTCTGGTTTTTATTTCAGACTCTTTTTAGGATATATGGTTCTACCTACGCTCATTCTAATCTCTTTTCCGGTGCTTATGGGGATCTTGTTTGTATGTGATTGCGCATGCAGGGTTTTCCACATCACTCTGGTAATGGTGCCAGTGACCTTCAAGACTAATTTCTTAATCGAAATTCCTCACCGCTAACATATTGAGTACTCCTGATTGTTCCTCTTGTACATATATAACTTTTGTCGTTTTATTTATCTGTCCTCTTCTAGTGCTGTTAACCTCATATACTAAGGAGGTTTTGTCTTTTTTTCCTGTGAGGAAAGTAATTGGCCTCTCTAAATTCAGCGCTCTTTGCCAAGTGTTTGGAGTGGGAGGAACACCCACTCCGTGGACCCTAAAATAGGTCCTTGTGAACCTGTTTGGTTGGAAAAATTCCTAATCGAGGCCAGGTCTCGCTACCCCTCTCAACCGAACCCCAGACACAATTACGTATGCCTTTTTTTTCCGGCGTTGTTACCCAGACCCCTTTGGAGAGCGGCCCAAACTTTTCTACTGTGCCAGCCTAAAGGCAGGTTGAAGGGGGCTGGCAGCTTCGCCTTGTGGGCCCGAAGCTTCAGCGGTCGATCAGCTCTGAGAAGGTGCGATGAACCCTCCTCTTAACACTAGCCTAACACCCGCCTTTTGCAGAGTGTTAGCCTGTCGAACAGGGCCCTTGTGAAGTACTCGCGGTTGTGTTTCAGCCGCTCTCTGCTTCCGCGAAGGCGCATGGTTTCGTGACGAGTGGAAGCTCGGGTGACCACGGTCGTGCGTTTCTTGTCATCTCATTCCATGCTTTCGTGTTGGCTCAATTGTTCCGCTGTCGACGTTGCAACGGGGTGGATGCCCGTTTTTCGTCAGGAACAGTAGAGCCGAAAGATGAAACGCACCCCTGCTGTATCTTGGAGATGCTCCTCCGTCCCCTGCGTCTCCGCACAGCGCTGCATGGTGCGTTCGTACAGTTCAACGGCTAGTTGCGTTCAGTTTCGGTTTTCCAGAGCAGGGACCGTACGCTTCCAGAGTCTAACAGCAGCAGCAGCACCCAGCTACACCACCAGCATCAAGGCTACCTCGTTCCCTTCATATTCTTCCAGGGATAAGCAAGCGGTTGAGTACAGTACAGTACGATGTTGGGCACCCGGTTGCATTGATCTTGGTTCACCACTATGAACCGCTCTGCTCACCTGCCTGAACCTGTTGTTGTGACCTTCCTCTTCCAGCATCGAAACACTTGTCCTCAAGCACTAAGCATTCTTCAGTTGGGATTAGAGCTAATTCATGGGAGAGGTGATCTAGCCGAGAGCTAATCTAGTAAATGTCTTCTTCCCTGCAAGTTTCGCTGTTGTTGAGAAGATTCTAATATCAAGTCCTTAAAAACGTGACAGCGTCTCATTGATCATTTCGGGTCACTGGATCAGCGTCCTCGTTAATATTGAATCAGCAAGTCAGCAAAAAAGGATAAGTCAGCATCTCAGTGATTGTGAAATCAGCATCTCATCATGTCTAGTCGGAGTCATCATTCTGACACCAACGCATCGCATCTTGTGGATAAGGCGTGCAGCGAGTACCTGGCGGAACCTGATTGGACCACCAATCTCCAGCTCTGCGACCTCCTCAATGTATCGCCAGGGTAAGCTGACCTGTGAATCGTCGCAGCGACTCTCGTTTTAGCGTCACTTCTTGAGAAGAACTCAATAATTCTAAGCCAGGTGAAGCGTTTGAATCGAGCTATAAAGTGGCTCTTCTGGGGGGGAGTTCAGGTACCGGCGACACGCCAGATTGCGTACCGAACAGCTAACGACTAGTTTTTGTAGGACAGTCTTTGCTTTTGCATGCTGATCTCTGGTTATACAATATATATTGAAAGTCTCACTATTGCAAAGCATTATAGCATCATAGCGTCATAACTTCCTTTCCAATACCTAGTTAGACAGCAGACGCCACCCGAGCCATGCACAAGAAGCCCACGCCTCGTTCTTGGCTTGCAATTAAATTATTCATTTCTTTTTTTATTTTCCTCCCTCACCCTCCAGCAAGGTGGGAGATGCCATGCGGGCCGTTCACAAGAAGGTCACGTCACGCCATCCACAAGTGCAGCTCTCTGCTCTCACTGTACGTTACAACTTGTGCCTACGCCGTCCTCTGTACGTTACAACTCATGCATTAGACCCACAATGTTGTACGTTGGAACTTGTGTGATGTCCAAGCACAAGTCCCAGCTCCCTTCTCTAAACATACGCTATGATATAATGTCTACACCACAATATTTCTGTTATAATACAGTCTGTACAGTGTGCAACGTTCATCACCATGACACGTGGCACAATGCACTGTGCACTGTGGTTTAGAACCGCAGAGTTTGTCTGCCTTTTCTGAACCACCTGAACCCGTTTTTGTTCACTCCCCCCTTCACAGCTCCTAGAAACCGTAATGAAGAACTGTGGGGGGGCGGTGCACGCTCAGGTGGTGGCGAGAGGAGTGCTTGCTGACGTGGCCAAGATTGCCAGGAAAGGAGGGGTGCGTTTGTTCTTTCTTTCCTTCTTTCTTTCTTTCCTTCTTTTTCTGTCGTCCTTTGAGGGGAATTTCCTACTCATTTGCTGCTATCTCATCCTGTACTGCATGCATGCACGCACGCTAGCATTTGTCTGAACATCCCACCGCCACCGTGCCAATCAGTGATCCCTACCATTCTCCCTCCCTGTACAACACTATCCTCCACAGGCGAGCCCAGCAGCAACAGCAAGAGCGCGAGGGCTTATTCAGGAGTGGGCGGACGTGTTCCCCCCTGGCCCCACCTGCCTGCACACCGAGTACTTCCTCACGTTCGACGAGCTCAAGGTGTGTGTGATGCCGTTCGTTCTCTCTGAAAGTGGGAATGGGTGGACGTGCTCCCGCCCCACCTGCCTGCACACCGAGTACTTCCTCACATTCGACGAGCTCAAGGTGTGTGTGATGCCGTTCATTCTCTCTGAAAGTGGGAATGGGTGGACGTGCTCCCGCCCCACCTGCCTGCACACCGAGTACTTCCTCACATTCGACGAGCTCAAGGTGTGTGTGATGCCGTTCATTCTCTCTGAAAGTGGGAATGGGTGGACGTGCTCCCGCCCCACCTGCCTGCACACCGAGTACTTCCTCACATTCGACGAGCTCAAGGTGTGTGTGATGCTGTTCATTCTCTCTGAAAGTGGGAATGGGTGGACGTGCTCCCGCCCCACCTGCCTGCACACCGAGTACTTCCTCACATTCGACGAGCTCAAGGTGTGTGTGATGCCGTTCATTCTCTCTGAAAGTGGGAATGGGTGGACCTGTTCCCGCCCCACCTGCCTGCACACCGAGTACTTCCTCACATTCGACGAGCTCAAGGTGTGTGTGATGCCGTTCATTCTCTCTGAAAGTGGGAATGGGTGGACGTGCTCCCGCCCCACCTGCCTGCACACCGAGTACTTCCTCACATTCGACGAGCTCAAGGTGTGTGTGATGCCGTTCATTCTCTCTGAAAGTGGGAATGGGTGGACGTGCTCCCGCCCCACCTGCCTGCACACCGAGTACTTCCTCACATTCGACGAGCTCAAGGTGTGTGTGATGCCGTTCATTCTCTCTGAAAGTGGGAATGGGTGGACGTGCTCCCGCCCCACCTGCCTGCACACCGAGTACTTCCTCACATTCAACGAGCTCAAGGTGTGTGTGATGCCGTTCATTCTCTCTGAAAGTGGGAATGGGTGGACGTGCTCCCGCCCCACCTGCCTGCACACCGAGTACTTCCTCACATTCGACGAGCTCAAGGTGTGTGTGATGCCGTTCATTCTCTCTGAAAGTGGGAGTGGGTGGACGTGCTCCCGCCCCACCTGCCTGCACACCGAGTACTTCCTCACATTCGACGAGCTCAAGGTGTGTGTGATGCCGTTCATTCTCTCTGAAAGTGGGAATGGGTGGACGTGCTCCCGCCCCACCTGCCTGCACACCGAGTACTTCCTCACATTCGACGAGCTCAAGGTGTGTGTGATGCCGTTCATTCTCTCTGAAAGTGGGAATGGGTGGACGTGCTCCCGCCCCACCTGCCTGCACACCGAGTACTTCCTCACATTCGACGAGCTCAAGGTGTGTGTGATGCCGTTCATTCTCTCTGAAAGTGGGAATGGGTGGACGTGCTCCCGCCCCACCTGCCTGCACACCGAGTACTTCCTCACATTCGACGAGCTCAAGGTGTGTGTGATGCCGTTCATTCTCTCTGAAAGTGGGAATGGGTGGACGTGCTCCCGCCCCACCTGCCTGCACACCGAGTACTTCCTCACATTCGACGAGCTCAAGGTGTGTGTGATGCCGTTCATTCTCTCTGAAAGTGGGAATGGGTGGACGTGCTCCCGCCCCACCTGCCTGCACACCGAGTACTTCCTCACATTCGACGAGCTCAAGGTGTGTGTGATGCCGTTCATTCTCTCTGAAAGTGGGAATGGGTGGACGTGCTCCCGCCCCACCTGCCTGCACACCGAGTACTTCCTCACATTCGACGAGCTCAAGGTGTGTGTGATGCCGTTCATTCTCTCTGAAAGTGGGAATGGGTGGACCTGTTCCCGCCCCACCTGCCTGCACACCGAGTACTTCCTCACATTCGATGAGCTCAAGGTGTGATCCCGTTTCGTATGAAACGTCACACATGGAGTGGATATCTGCTCAGTCTATCTCTGCCTCTTCCCGAGTTTGCTCTGAGAGTGGGAGTGGGCGGACGTGTTCCCCTCTGGCCCTACCTGCCGCAACACGGAGTACTTTCTCACGTTCGAGGACCTCTCAACTCTCAAGGTGTGATTCTGTTGTTTTTTCCTTTCTCCCGTATTAAAAAAGTACCCTTTGTTGTCTGCCCTCGTCTCCCTGTTCCCACCTGTCTTCCCTGCAGAGGAGTGGCGTTCCCTTCCCCCCCAATCGTCACAGCGCCGGCCCCGCCCACCACTCCCCCTCCATCCCCATGCCAGCTCCCGAGCGTGCAGCAGCCAGTCACGGCGTGCCACCTGGCGGCCTCCCCCAGCACCTGCATCCCCATGCCGCCCACTCCACCCCTCCTCAGCTTTACAACTCGCCCACCTACGGCAGCCCCGTTGGGGGGTACAGTCCTGGTAACCCTCGTGCTGCTTATAACGGAGCTGCTTATAACGGGGCAGCTTATAGCGGAGCTGGTTATGATGGTGCGCGGTCTCCTCTTGCGGGACCCAGGTCGTTGCCGCCCCAGCCACAGCCCCCTCCCTTGCAGTACCAGCAGCAGCAGCACCCACAGCAGCCACAGGCACAGCAGCAGCAGAGCGGGAGTGGGTCACAGGACGGGGCGAGTGACAAGCCTATGAGGTGAGAGAAATGGGGAGTGGGAATAGAGTGGGAAGAGGGGAGAGTGGGTGGGGAGGGAGGAAGGGAGGGAGGGAAGGAGGGAGGGAAGGGGTTGGGAGTTCGGTGGAGGTGCTAAATGACCTGCTCTCAGCCGCACCTAAATGACCTGCTCTCAGCCGCACCTAAATGACCTGCTCTCAGCCGCACCTAAATGACCTGCTCTCACACCCACACACACCCAACCACAGCCGTGCCTCCGTGCCCTCTCTTACCCACGCCCTCACCCTCATATCTTACCCTTATCAACAGTCTAGCAGATATAACCATGGGGTTGAACTCGGTGGAGGTGCTATCTGACCTGCTCTCAGCCGCACCTAAGGACAACCCTGCCTCTGTGCCCCTTGCTTACCCGTACCCCCTCATCCCTGCCGGCCTGTGTGCCGCGCCCTCCAGTCTAGCGGACATCACCACGGGGCTCAATTCGGTGGAGGTGCTATCTGACCTGCTCTTAGACCCACCCTGCCTCTGCCCCCTCTCTTATCCATGCGCTCATCCTTGTTCCCGCCTCCCATCACCAGTCTAGCAGACATCACAACCGGGTTGAATTCGGTGGAGGTGTTATCTCTGACCTGCTCTCAGCCGCACTCACCCAAGGACAGCCCTTTCTTTGCCCCCTCGCTCAACCACGCCCTCGTCCTCATTCCCTCACCAGTCTAGCAGACATCACCACGGGGTTGAATTCGGTGGAGGTGCTATCTGACCTGCTCTCATCCACACCCCAAGGACAACCCTTTCTTTGCCCCCTCGCTTACCCACGCCGTCATCCTCATTCCCCCGCCTGTCCCCTCCAGTCTGGCAGACATCACCACGGGGTTGAATTCGGTGGAGGTGTTATCTGACCTGCTGTCAGCCGCGCCCAAAGACAACCCTGCCTCTGCACCCTCGTTTACCCACATACTCATCCTTATTTCCTTCCCCGGTTCCAGCCTGGCAGACATCACCACGGGGTTGAACTCGGAGGAGGTGCTATCTGAGCTCCTCTTAGCCGCCCCCAAGGACAACCCTGCGTCTGTGTTGGGAGACGAGTTGGTGCAGCAGCTGGTGGGGGAGTGCCGTGGATTAGAAGGACGCCTTGCAGCCACCATCAACTCTACGAGGTGCGTGAGCCTCTTTCGCCAGTGACGTGTGAAGGCGAACGAAGTGGTTTCTATATGAAGGGCACGCCTGCCTCTGTGTTGGGGGACGAGTTGGTGCAGCAGCTGGTGGGGGAGTGCCGGGGACTAGAGGGGCGCCTTGCAGCCACGATCAACTCCACGAGGTGAGTCACTCACTTTCACCAGTGATGTGTAAAGGCGAATGAAGTAATTTCTGGATGAAGGCCCTACCTGCCACTGTGTTGGGAGTCGAGTTGGTGCAGCAGCTGGTGGGGGAGTGCCGGGGGTTGGAGGGGCGTCTAGCAGCAACTGTCAACTCCACCAGGTGAGAGAGAGCTCTTTAGTCAATGACTCTCCGTTATGATCAGCACCGGCACCTGTTCGGAGCCCATTGCCATGCACCTTTTCCCGCCCATGCTTACACTACATCCAACCTGCTCTTCTCTGTGTGCCTATCCGTCCCTCCCTATCCCCCAGTGATGAGCACCTGCTGCGCTCCGCCTTTGCACTCAACGACGAGGTGTACGCAGTCATGAAGCGGTGCCCATGCCCATGCACTCGCAAATCCCACCGCCTTCCCCTGTCCTGTCCTGTGCATGCCTGCCCGTTTCCCCCTCTCCCCAGTGACGAGCACCTGCTGCGCTCCGCCCTGGCTCTCAACGACGAGGTGTAGGCCGTCATGAAGCAATGTCCCAGGCTCGTGCCCATTTCCTCACAGTATCGGCTGTCGCCCTTCTGTCCTGTGCATGCCTATCTCCCCTCTCCCCAGTGACGAGCATCTGTTGCACTCAGCCCTTGCTCTCAACGACGAGGTGCAGGCCGTCATGAAGCGCCACACCCAGCTACAGAAAGCCGCTCCTGCCGCTGCTAGTGCTGCTGGTGGTGCGTCTGCTCCCGGCTCGGCCGCAGCAGCAGGGGCAGCAGCAGCAGGGGGAGTGCAGTGGGCGCAGTACGATGGGGAGGGCGACACTGACAGCGAGCCAAGCATTCAGCTCGACAGACACGGGTGAGTCTCCTTTTGCTTTTCTCTCCCCTATGCATGCTGTCTCGGCTGCATCAGGGGCACCAGCAGGAGCGGTGCAGTGGGCGCAGTACGATGGGGAGAGGGACACTGACAGCGAGCCCACCGTTCAGCTCGACAGGCGCAAGTGGGTCCTCTTTTTCCCTCTCCTCTTCCTCCTTTTGTTTGTTTCTTCGCTTTTCTCAAGCTTAATATTTTCTAGTCGACTCAAAGACCCAGCATTCAGCTCCATAGACAGGCGAGCGAGGGTGTTTCTTTGTTTGTATTTGTTTTTGTTTTTTTTTTTTTTTTTTTCGCCTCTTTCTCCTGGACCTCCTTTCCCAACCCCCCCTCACTCTACTCGTTTCTTGTTTGCCTCTATTCCCAACCGAATTTTGCGCCCCCCTTCCCGGCCCCTCCTTCCCCCGTCTACAATGCACCATCTCCTCCCCATTCTTCCTTCTCCATCCGCCCCCGTTTCCCCCACCCCCTCATACTCGTTGCTCCTTCCCTCCCCTCATTCACAACTCCTGCCCCCCATTCCTCCCCGCCTTTCCTCCCCCCCCAACCTTGCCCCTTTCCGCCACCACAGTCCGCCATCTTCCTTCCCCATCCTCATCCACAACACCTCCCTTTCCTCCCCCCCTGCTTTTCCACCCTCTTCCCGTCCCCCTTTCCCCCTCCCCCCCCCCATACAGTGCGCCATCTACCTTCTCCATCCGCCCCTCAGCTTCCCCCATCTTCTCCCCCAGCGCTCCCCCCGCCTCCCCCCTCCTCCCCCTTCCCCCTGACTGGAAACGCTCCTCCGCGCCTCATGCCCCCGCTGCCCCTGCTTCTTCTTCTGCTGCGTCTGGTGCTGCTGGCGGTGCTTCTAGTGCTGACACAGCGGCAGCAGGAGAATCATCGGGAGCAGAAGCAGCAGCAGCAGCAGCAGCAGCAGCAGCAGCAGCAGCAGCAGCAGCAGCAGCAGCAGCAGCAGCAGCAGCAGCAGCAGCAGCAGCAGCAGCAGGAGGAGGAGGAGGAGCAGGAGCGACAGGGGCAGGTGCAGCAGTGGCAGCAGCACCGGCAGGAGCAGCACCCCCTTATTCGCACCCACCATACGGCTCAGCCCCTGATCTACCAGCCATGACCGCCCACATGTCCCACTTGGCCCTCGCCAGGCCTCACCCAACGCACACCCCCACCCACATTCCGAACCTGCGTCCCGGGACGTGTCCCCCTTCCCTGCCCAAGCCTGGGGTGCAGGTTCGGCTGCTGCTGCCGCTCCTGCTGCTCCTGCTGCTCCTGTTTATCGCTCAGCCACTGATATGCTTCTTGCTGAGCTGTCACCGTCCAATCCGTTTGCGCCAGGCGTGCAAGCAGCCACAGCGGGAGGAGAAGGACAAGGGGGAGGAGGATCCGTTTTTGCAGGAGCAGAGTCAGCACCACCACCAACATCGGCTCGTGCATTAGACTTTGGCTCTAGTCCTGCTGCTGGTGCTGCCGCTGCTGCTAGTGCTGCGAGCGATGCTTCGGATTCTGCTGCTCCCACTGTTTCTTCCGGCACCGCACCAAACCCCTTTGGAGTGGTCCCTCCCTCTTTCACCACCGAGCCTTCCCCATTCGAATCCGAGCCTTCCTTCCAAGCCCTGCCACACCCAGACCACTCCTCTACCGCCCCCTCCCCCGCCCCTTCCCCCTACGGCCCCCAACCCACACACCTCCCTTCTCCCCAGACTTATCCGTCTCCTTACGCTCACACCACGTTACAGTCACAGCCCCCTTCGACTTCCTCCACTCCTGCTGCTGCGCTAGGCTCTGGGTTTGGCTCTGCTCCTGGGTCTGCCCCTCCCCGCCTCCCCAATTCCCTTCCTTCTCACTCACCCACTGACCCCTTTGGTGGTTCAGGCTCCGGTGCTGCTGGTTTAGGTGCTGGTGGGGGAGGTTTGACTGGTGTAGGTGCGTCTGGGTTTCCTGCTTCTGCTTCTCACCCTCCCTCTGCTGCTCCTAGATACCAGTCGGCCCAGCCTGGTCAGATGTACCCACCCCAGTATGACCCGAACCAGCAATCCTGGCAGCAGCAACTTACACAGCAGCAGCAGCAACAGCACCAACACCAGCAGCAGCAGCCGCACCAGCAGCAATACCCGCCTCCAGTCTATCCCCAAATGCCAGGCCAGCAACAGCAACAGGGTTACCAGCATTACCAGCAACCACACTGGCAGCAGCAGCAGAATCAGATGTACCCACAGAATCAGCAGTACCAGCAACAGCAGCAGCAGCAGTATATGATGGGGCCGGGAATGGGCGGAGTTAGTGGAGACACTCCCCCTCCTCCTTTCCCAAACGCTACACCCTCCTACCCTCCCCTTGGCCCTAACCAGAACTTCTCCCCTCTTGCTCTGCCGTCTCCTGCTGTTTCCAACCGGCCCATGCCTTCTGTCGGGTCAATGGGGGCGGGTACGGGAATGGGCATGGGCGCAGGGATGGGCATGGGAGCAGGGGTGGGCATGGGAGCAGGGATGGGGATGGGTATGGGAAATTCGTATCCATCCCTCTCCCCTACCAAGCCTCCTGCAGCTGGTTCGGTGACTAGCCTTGGCGGTAGCAGTGGGGGGATGCAGCATGGCTTTCAGCAGCAGCAGCATCCACAGCAGCAACAGCAGCAGCAGCAGGCGTTGGGACCGGCAGGATTGACAAGGCAGCAGTTGGCTCGGAACGAGGACCCCATGCTCACAACATCCATGTTTGCAGATCTGAAAGACATCAACGCGTCTCTGGCTCGCGATATCAACTCAGCAAAAACGGGAGCAGCGGTGAGGCGTTAGGGCCAGCAGGATTGTCAAGGCAGCAGTTGGCTCGGAACGAAGACCTCATGCTCACAACATCCACGTTTGTGTATCTACCGTAGCTCGCGATGTCAGCTCTGGGAAAGCATGACTGGTGGTGAGGGGTGCGGTGCTTCTAGGTGACTATTGAGTCCACTTCAAAATTGAGGGGTGCAGAGGTTTCTGGTACATGAGGTGCGAGACCAGCAGGCGGGGGCTCTGTGAATCAAATCGGACTCGCCCGTTGATCCATGGGTGGATGTTATTGATCCACGATTAAGTAGGAGCTGCTGCAGGTTTGTCCTGTCTTGTGTTCTGCTCTGTGTCTTAAGATAGGCTAGGAGATAAGTGTCGAGAGAATTGTTGAGTAAGGAGGAACAAGGAGATACAAATGTCGACCTAAAATGTTGTACCCTTTATAGGGCAACTCATTGTAGCCTATCTAACAATATATAGAAGATGTAAACATTTGACACACCCCCATAGGCTAAGTGAGGGGCATCAAAACAACCAAGGGAAACAAAGAGTCACAAGACCAGTCAAGAACAAGCATAAAAAACAAAGCTCAGGGTGGCGCTCAGAGTCACCACACACTCCGAGCACAAGCAAGTGGCCACAATGCCAGTTCAAGAGTTTACTAGTATATATAGAAGCACAACAAGTAGAGCAAACAGCAAGTCTACAACAACCGAGGGCCTACCTCAACAAGCCCCAACTGCACACAGAACCTGTGGTGGTCACCAGGCGCCAAGGCCTTGGTGAAGACGTCGGCAGTGTTGGCCTGTGAGGCCACAAAGTCCAAGCGTCCCTGGCCGCGTCGCTGCAACTCTCGCAGGAGGAAGTACCTCACGTCAATAAGCTTCACTCTGCTCTCCAGTCGAGGCTCTCGACACAGGAGGATCATGGCCTTGTTGCCAGCGTACAAGGTCGGTGCAGAGCGAGGCCGCTCACCAAGGTCGGCGAGCAAGAAGGTCAACCAGCGAAGCTCCTGCGCCGCCATGGCACCAGCGTATATCTTTGCCTCTGCACTGGACGAAGCCACAGACGACGACCGTGTAGACCTCCACGACACAGCACCAGCACCCAGACTGAAGCAGTAACCCTGAGTCGAGCGCTGAGTCTCCACGTCATCAGCGTAGGAAGAGTCGCAGTGACCGGTCAACACAACTGGCTGTGTCCCTCCAAGCACAAGCCCCATGCCTGATGTAGTCGCCAGGTACTTCGCCACCCTCACAGCAGCTGTCCAGTGAACAGGACGGTGTCTCCCAGTCGCAACAAAGTGAGAGAGGACGCTAAGGGGAAAGGCAAGGTCCGGCCGAGTACAAGTCATCAGGTACATGAGGCAGCCCACAAGCTCTGCGTAGGGGCCACTAGACTCAAAGGGCTCGTCAGGAAAAGGGCCAGTGAGTCGGTGGTCAACGGCAAGAGGAGTGGGCTGTGTGGTGGAGAACTGAAACCCGAACCGCCGAAGGACCTGCTGCACCATGTGTGACTGAGTCAGTGTGATGGTGCGAGCGGCTCTGTCCCTGGTGATCTGCAGGCCAAGGTAGCGCTGCACTTCACCGAGGTCAGTGCACTTGTGTCTCTTCTGCAGTTCGGATTTCACCTCAGTCAGAGCTGCCCTGTCTGCTGTAGCAAAGACCAAGTCGTCGACGTACACTAGTATAAAGAAAGGAGTGGAACCAGTGCGAACAAACAGCGACGGGTCGGCAGAGGAAGGACGAAACCCAAGGTCACGAAGCGTGGAGCAAAGAGTGTCGTTCCACTCAGGCTCCACTGGGTCTCAGGTGGGAAGGTGTCAGTGAAGCCAGGAGGACGGCGCAGCCAGATCTCCTCGTGTAGACGGCCCTGGAGAAACGCAGTGGAGAAGTCAAGGGAGTGCATCTCGTAGTCTCGCTGTGCTGCTACGTGCAGTAACACCCGAAGAGTAGTCATCTTCGGGGTCGGGACGAAGGTCCGGAAGAAGTCAATTCCCTCACGCTGACTGAAACCCCTAGCCACGTAGCGCGCTTTGAATACAGGCGGTGAACCATGCGGCCGCTTCACCTTGAAGAGCCACATGCCATCGACAACGTTCGCCCTGGGAGGGGGAACTGCGTCGGCGTACGTGCCTGTGGATCTCCAAGACGCTAGCTCTGCATCCATTGCCGCTTTCCACTAAGAGGCCCACTCCCCTGACACTGCCTCACGATACGTGCGAGGTGTCGGTATGTCAAGGGCGTCGGGGTCTCCCTCAAGGGAAAGCAGCATGGCGCAGAGAGAGGGGGAAGCGGCTGCTAAGAACTCCAGCTCAAATTGCCTGTCCTCTAGGACGTCACATCCAAGGGCAGACTCACCCCCGACGGACAGAGGACGGGGAGGTGGAGCAGCCACCACACGCGTGGCGTAGTCAAGACGGCGGGTGGAAGCAAAGTCAGCGACAGCGGCAGTAAGAGCCGAGACAGACGACGGAGAGGCACGAGGGTCGGTGGCAAGAGAGGCGAGAACACGAGAGACAACAGGGCGAGCAACACAGTAGTAGTCAGTGATAGGGTGAGAGGAAACGGTGAGAGACGACTCAGGAGGTGAGGGGAGAACAGACACAGGCGGAGAACGACGAGGAAGAGAACGAAACAAGACGGTGCGGAGGTCGGCAAGAGGAGACGAGGGCCGAGCACGCGGAGGACAACGACTAGTCCAGTCATGCGGGACAACAGGAGGAGACGACCGTGACTGAGGAGGAGAGAAAACAGCCGGAGTCGAGTCCGGAGGAGGAAACGTAGGACCGTACGCAGTAGGTGACTGGGAGTGAACAGGAGGAGAGGAAGGAAGACCAAGGGCCCGAAGGCCACTCACTGGAGGGAATAGCTGCTGCAAAGGTGGCGGCTGCGGCGTCTGCTGCTGCTGCTGCTGCTGCTGCTGCTGCTGCTGCTGCTGCTGCTGCTGCTGCTGCTGTTGCTGCTGCTGCTGCTGCTGCTGCTGCTGCTGCTGCTGCTGCTGCTGCTGCTGCTGCTGCTGCTGCTGCTGCTGCTGCTGCTGCTGGTCCAACCGCTGCAGCTCCTGCCTCTCCTGCTCCACCCGCTCCTTCTCCTCGCGCTCAAGCTGGCGAAGGGCCTGGAAACGGGTGTCGTGGCGGTGGGGACGCGCACTGGGCGACGCAGTAGGCGAGCCTCCAGCTCCCGTCTCCTCAGTACCAGCACCTCCAGCTCCAGCACCCCTAGAACTAGCACCTCCAGTGCCAGTACCTCCAGCACCAACACCCCCAGAAACAGCACCTCCAGTGCCAGCACCTCCAGCTCCAGTACCCCCAGAACTAGCACCTCCAGTGCCAGAACCTCCAGCTCCAGCACCCCCAGAGCTAGCGCCACCTGCGCCAGCACCTCCAGCTCCAGCACCCCTCGAACGAGCACCCCCAGACCGAGTACCGCCAGTGGCTGCACCTCCAGCTCCAACACCAACCGAGTCCACAGTAACCTGTCGTGGAAGTGCCGAAGGCTGCTGAAGGGACTGTGAGGAGGACTGCGGGGAGGGAGACGCTACCTGACGCGCGACCGAGGGTAGAGGGGTAGCGTGAGACACTCCTGACGGGGCAGGACCAGGGGGGGCGGGGGTACCGGAGGAGCGGGAGCAGGGGGAGGAGAGGGTGCGAGGAAGAGGGGGGGAGGGGGAACAGGGAGACCTCGACATGGGTACCGGGTGTAGTAGGACACTGACTCGTCAAACCGGACGTCACGAGAGTCTATAAACTGGTGGAGGGGCGGGTGGTAAAAGGAGTAGTCGGGAGAGCCCACCGGAAGACCAAGGAAGATACAGGGGATGGCGCGAGCCGAGAGCTTGTCCGCAGAGGTGTCGCGGACAAGCGCAAGGCAGCCCCAGACGTGAAAGGCCGACCCAACACCAGGGGACCCAGTCCAAAGACTGGTCGGTGAAACCTCTGGCCGCGAGACACGCGGCTGGAGGTTCAGCTGGTGCGCGGCGTAGCGCAGCGCGTAGGGCCACAGAAAATGGGGCGCACGGGCATGGATCATGGACGTGCGGGCGATGTCCATGACCAAGCCAATGCGGCGCTCAGCAACCCCATTCTGCTGTGGGGACTCCGGCAGCGTCCAGGACTGTCTGATGCCCTGCTCGCCGCAGAACCCGGCAAGGACGCCGGAGCGAAACTCACCCCCACGGTCGGAGTGGAGACAACGGACACGACAACCACGAGTGCCCTCAGTGGCCAGAAGCCACCGTATCAGCGTAGAAGTCACCTCAGACTTCTTCGCGAGAGGAAACACCGTGGTGTACCTGGAGTAGTCGTCAACGACCACTAGAAAGTAGCGCTCCCTCTCAGGTCCCAGCGTAGGGGCAGGGCCCCAGACGTCCAGGTGGAGAGTCTGGAAGGGAGCAGTGGCCGGACGAAGGGAGGAGGAGTGTGGAGTGGCGCGCAGGCGGCCGGCGACGCAAGGAGTTCAGGGTGGGGCAAGCGAGGGAGGGAGCGACGGAAAGACGCGTGGGAGACCTGAGACAAGACTGTGACTGGCCATGCTGCGCAGGCGGGGGAGCGACAGGTGGCCAAGGCGGTGGTGCCACAAGACGGTCGGGTGGGCGAGGGACCGACAGGAGCACGACGCAGCAACCTGACCAGACACCACTACCTGACCAGACACAGCAACCGGACTAGACACTGGGACCTGAGGGGACGTAGCGACCTGAGCGGAGGAAGTAACCGGGGAGCGCTCGGTGTGGAGAACGTAGAGACCAGAGCGGGACTCCCTGGTGAACGTGGCGAGAACAGCACATGTAGCAGCGTTGGTACAGACCGAAGTCCTCCCAACCCCCACAAAGGTAACGGTGATCCCCCTGTCCTGGAGGTATCCAACACCCACCAAGTTCCGAGTGAACGAGGGGATGTGGAGGCCGCGCAGGACACCAGAGGGGACCACAGGGCACGGGAGGGTGGTGGAGCTGCGCGCAACGGCTGGTCCTGAAGAAGGATCAGCCAGAGCTACCGGAATTGGCGCAAGGAGTGGTGTGAGGGTCGTGTGGTCGCGGAAGAAACACTGCGACGCGCCAGAGTCCAGCGTGAACGACAGAGACGCCTCAGCCGGAGGCGTGTCAGGTCCGGAGGCTACACAAGCACCTAGAGCAGACACACAAGCACCTAAACTAGAGAGGCACAGGTCTACACTAACAGGAGGCAAGCATCCTAGACTACGAACACGCGAGCACACAAATCCATCAGCACTATAGTCAACAACAGCATACAAAGCATACTAACGAGCATCGTCCATAGACAGTTCAAATACAGGGATCTTACGGGCTAGCAGGCGAGCCCAGCGCGGGGTGGTCGCCTCAGGACCCCAGCGTGCACGGTAGAGGTCGTCGAGGCGGCGGAAGCACCGCGCTGCAGAGTGGTCGTCGCGGCCGCAGACACAGGGACTGCCCGGTCCGGTGACGCACCAGTGGTCGCAGGGGCCAATGTCGCGCCGCGGGGGGCAAGGGGCCCAGCTGGTAGTGCTGTTGCTGCGGCCAGTGCTCCCGGGTCCTCCAGGTCCCCACTGTGGCGAAGGGCCCCAGTGCTGCTGCGGACCCCACTGCAGTGGGGGTCCCCACGACTGAAACTGTTGTGGTGCCTGCCACTGCTGCTGTCCCTGCTGCAGCTGCTGTCTCTGCTGTGGCTGCTGCTGCTGGGGCCCCGCACCACCGCTGGTCGAACCTCCTCCAGCAGGCGGGTCAGCACCTCCTCCAGAGCTCCCTCCGCCTGGGGCACCACCGCCACCGCCACCACTGCCGCCCCCAGGGCCGCCTCCACCACCGCCACCTCCTCCACCGCCGCCACCCCCCTTCCCCCCTTTCTTGCCTCCCTTGCCCCGTTTCTGCCTGTCAATGGCAGAAACAGCTGCAGTGTCCTCAGAGACCGACACAGCAGCAGAGGCACGAGTAGTAGTGAAGGTAGGAAGCTGGGGGACAGCACACCCCTCAAACAGATGAGGGGCAACTGTGTCAGTGGCTGAGGCAACAGAGAGGAGGTTACTCTCGATCTTCCCGAGAGTGGTCTCGAGAAGATCAATCGTAAGCTCAGTGGGGTGCTGCTGGAGAAGTGCGTCATGGGCAGTGGAGAGGCGGTCAGGGAGACGAGTGACTACCCAGTGGACGGTGAGCCAGATAGGAGGAGGGGCAACAAGAAGCTGAGCCTCAGTGCAAGCTGCTCGGTAGCTAGCGACAAGGGAGCGCAAGTGTGTGGCTAGGTCAGCGACAGTCGCAAACGAGCCGAGGTCGGGAAACACGAACGGCATGAGGATGCGGCTGAGGGAGGCAGAGGAAGGGGTGGAATAGCGTGCAGAAATGGCATCATACACCTCCTTCGCAGTCTCTACCAGGTCGAAGTGAGAGGCCTCACTCGGTGGAAGGAGCTCGATCAGCGCGAGTGCAGCCGCAGCGTCACGGGAGTCCCAAACGTCCCGCGCCAAGACGAGACGAGCGTAGTCCGCCTGCGCCTCCGGAGTCGGGGGGGGCACGGCAGGGAGGGGCTCGGGACGCGGTGGTGCCTGGAGGGCGCCGGACGCGTGGGCGTACAGGGTGGCGCTGACTGGTGAGATAGCGCTGAGTTTGGCGGAGCCAGGTGCCGAACTCTATCAGGCGCCCCTCTGCATCGAAACGAAGGCGGCGGGAGGAGTCCATATTGGACGCTAGGCTAGGAGCAGCTGGAGCACGGAGCAAACGAAGCTAGGAGCGAGGAGCGCCAGGTGGGACTAGGCGAGGTACTGCCGGAGCACGGAGGAAAACTGAGCAAGGAACGCCAGTCTAGTAACGAACGGAGCTGGGAGGTAGCTGAGCTAGGAGCACACGGCTGGAGGAGGCACGGCTGACGAGCCGATCGAGGAGCCAGAGAGTCGTTCGAGGGGCTGGCGGAGCGAGGAGAGACCTAGCTAACAACGAACGTCAGGACTAGCCTAAACAGCTAAGTGGAGCGGCCTCCAGCCGCGACGGTGCGAAACAGCGTGAGTATGAGTGACGCGTGTCAAACCAACGGAGGTCGGGTGGTCCTGGGTGGTGTGCGAGCGTGATGAGGGGCTGTGAGCGGTTGGAAGGGGCTGTGAGCGGTTGGAAGTGGCTGTGAGCGGTTGGAACGGGCTGTGAGCGGTTGGAAGGGGCTAGCTGGCGGCTAGCTGCTGGCGGCTAGCTGCTGCTGGCGGCTAGCTTCTGCTGGCGGCGAGCTGCTGGCGGCTAGTTGCTGCTGGCGGCTAGCTGCTGCTGGCGGCTAGCTTCTGCTGGCGGATAGCTGCTGGCGGCTAGCTGCTGCCTAGCCGTGCTGCTGCAGTAGCACGCGCTGCTGCCTAGCCGTGCTGCTGCAACAATGCACGCGCTGCTGCCGCAATGCACGCGCTGCTGCTGCAATGCGAGCGCTGCTGCTGCAATGCGCGTGCTGCAGTGGCGTGCACGGCTGTCGCTGGCTAACGCGTGCGCTGCTGCTGCTGGTCCGTGTGTCCCTGCTGCTTGCACGCGCGGCTGTTGCGGGCTAAGCACGACTACGCGGGCCCGCGGGGGGGGGGGGGGTCCCTTCTGGAGCGCGACGAAACGAGGGGCCAGCGGGGCCCTTTAAACGCGACGAAAAACTAGGCCCTCGGGGGCCTTTAAACGCGACGAAAACGAGGCCCGCGGGGGCCGTCCTACCCGTGACGAAACGGGGCCTAAGGGACGGGCGCCTCGGGACCAGCTAAGGGAGGGAGCGGAAGCGTGGGAGGGTGAAAAACTACCTGCTCTAATACCATCTTAAGATAGGCTAGGAGACAAGTGTCGAGAGAATTGTTGAGTAAGGAGGAACAAGGAGATACAAATGTCGACCTAAAATGTTGTACCCTTTAGAGGGCAACTCACTGTAGCCTATCTAACAATATATAGAAGATATCAACATTTGACACTGTGTGCCTCTTGTAATCGCCTGGGTTGTTTCTCGGATGGATTGGAGGGCAATGCATAGGGCTTTGTGCCCGTTTGCATTACAAGTTGTGGTTCGTAGGTAACGAATCAAAATGTACATGTTCTTGTAGAGTACAGATGAGGCGCTGGCATCCTATCCTAAATATCACTACTGTGCAGATTGTGCTGCTTCTTGATGCTAACAAATATGCTGCTCCAACACATCCCTTGATCGTTAGCATCATGCTGAGTGTATATTGTTACGATATGAAAAATGAGTAAGGCATTCCTGTATGCTGCAGGAGCCGACTCTACCGAGTACGAAGACGAGGAGTCAGAAGAGTCGAAGCGACACCAGCAACCGTCTGGTCAAGACCGATGCAGGCAGAAACATTTGAAGTGAAAAGAGCGGGAACAGGTTTGAAACGGGTTCCCGCGCCGCACGGTTTGACTTCGCTGTAATAAAGGAATGTACTGTTGAGGCTAAGCCCTGCACGCGCCTGGTTTCGCGTGTAGCAGCCCTATGCGGAGTAGTGAGACTTCGCATACCGCATACCGGTTTTACCTGTATTGCGGTATTCGCCAAGTACACTCCAATCTGTGCGCTTCGGTATGCACATTTCGACATTGGACCAGGGAAGTGACGACATTGCACAAACGCGTATGTGCAACTGTCAGTGTTGCAAGAACCTGCGCAACTACTCCTGGGCAGGTAGAAATACATCTGATGGTGTTTTCACCTGATGGTATTTTCACCTGGCGGTCCCAACCTGGAACCACATACTATAGTAGGTGGTTGCACGTTCTCCTTGAACAACGTTCTTCATGGACAACGTTCTCGTAGAACATTCTCGCACACGTCACTATGTTTCTCTATAAGGTTCATGTTGTTTCTGTTATAATCTATCAACATAATCAATTAATCAATTTCGTTCTTCTTGTTACTGCATACAAAGTTTGGCATCAGTATTCGGTTTCCAACAAGTCCGTATTCGGTTTACAAGCATCCGCTTTGCAACTCTGCGCCTAGGCTCTCCCACAATCGCCTTTTCTCCGCATGTACCTGTGAAGATAAGCAGTAGAAGAAGGCGCCATAGCTAGGAAAGCCCTAGCTAGGCAAGAAACAGTTTAGGCAAAGAGGGGGTTCACTAGCAGGAATGAGGATACAAATAGCAAACCCTAGAAGGGTTGTACTCGCTATAGAGCACCCCACTACAGGCTAGAGCATAACATTCTGACACACCCCCATAGCCAAAGTGGGGTGTAATCAGCAGAGCAAGCAAAGCAGAACAAGCTCAGGGTGGATCACAATGTCACCACACATTCTGAGCACAATTACAAGAAGCAATAGTTTAAAGTTCACAATTATGAGCAAAGCTAGAGGCTATCGCAGAGGGCAAGTGAGGAGGAGGAGGTGAGACTGTAAGAGGAGAGGAGATAGGAGGCGACGACTGAAGCTGCAGACACACGGGCAACAGGAGGCACACTGGCACAGCGGCTACCGGAACAGCGCTCCGGACTACTGGAGTAACTGGCCCCGCGGCTAAAAGTAGCGGCAGACGAGCAACGGACCCACGGGCGACTGGCACAGGCGGCTGCGACTGGGCTACCGGAGCAACTCCCCGGACTACAGGTGCTGCTGGCGACACGACGGCAACCTTCGTTCAACCTCCCCAAACAGTCCCACCCCCCCTGACACACACCCCCTGCTTCACCCCTAGCTCCACTCCCCCTTCACCCCCCTTAGTACCACTCCGACGGCTCCAACAGGTCCACCCCCCTCAGCGGCAGCTGCAGCACTGGGAGACGGAGGAGGAGGAGGAGCAGGGGACGGCACACAGAAGCTGCACCCCCATGCCCCCCACCCCCAAACCCTAATTCAGGAGAACGGGCAGTAGCAGGGGTGGGGCGCCATCAGAAGCACGGGGGACAGCGGGCAGCGCAGGGGCAGCGAAGAACGGGCCGCCCACGGGCCTGGCACAGCCGCCCGAACCGCGCGCAGGCGGCCCGAGCCGCGCGCGGACCTGGCGCAGCCCGTACGGGCCGCGCGCGGGCCTGGCGCAGCCCGTACTGGCCGCGCGCGGGCCTGGCGCAGCTCGTACGGGCCGCGCGCAGGCTGTACGGGCCGCGCACAGGCCACGACGGGTGACGGGGGGGCGACGCGCGGGTCCCCGTCGCCCGTCGCAGTGCCTCCCGGGAGCGACGCGCTGCGTGACGGGGCAGAAACCCGCCGCGCGCCTCGGGGCGCACGGCGGGCAGAGAACCGCCGCGCGCCTCGGGGCGCACGGCGGGCAGAAAACCGCCGCGCGCCTCGGGGCGCACGGCGGGCAGAAAACCGCCGCACGCTCCGAGCGCGTGGCGGGATGAAAAATCCGTTGCACGCCACGGGGCGTGCAACACAGAGAGTAGCAGTAGCAGCGGAAGCAGTGAGGTGGGGCCCACAGGCCAGGAGCATATCGCTCTAATACCATGTGAAGATAAGCAGTAGAAGAAGGCGCCATAGCTAGGAAAGCCCTAGCTAGGCAAGAAACAGTTTAGGCAAAGAGGGGGTTCACTAGCAGGAATGAGGATACAAATAGCAAACCCTAGAAGGGTTGTACTCGCTATAGAGCACCCCACTACAGGCTAGAGCATAACATTCTGACAGTAACCCTTAGAGTACATGGCTAGTCTATGTCGTTTCGTATTCCCCGCATTCTATATATAAACTCGATGTATGCATGTTTTTTATCATCTCAGTCATTTACACTTACTCTGACCTGAGGTCAACTCTTCCGCTGCGACACTACCCTGCGATCAACCCTGAGAAGGATCCTTCGCTAAGTCCCACTTGTGATTGTAACATATATGATGGGGACAAAACTGCTGTGTAGGGTCACAGTGCCGGTCAATTACCGCATGAAGATGTTGGGGATATGAGGTATGGCTGGGTAAGTGCAAGGTTGGGTTGTGCTAATACATGCATTAATCAGAATAGAGGTGGGGGGGCGGGGGGGAGGGAAAAAGGGGGGGGGGGGGGGTAGGGGGGGGGGGGGGGGGGGGGGGACGTGGAACGTGTGGTTATTTGAGTATGCTGATGCTCAGCTATATGAACCTTCCGGCGGATTAATGTGGCTTTATATTATAAGAAACAAGCTGCTAAGTACATGAAGCTGTTTAACGGATTGGCGGTTGAAATTATTTTAGAGGACAGACCCCTAACTTCACGACTTTACGCGGCACCGCCATCTTGTTTTCCACTAATCAGCTGTTGGCATATTTTTCACAGCCAAACAGAGGACTGGCTGACCCTTCAAGTGCTGAAACTCGCCACAAAGAGCAGATTCTTTCGACAGATGCTGCTGCACCAGCTGCATGATTCGATGTGTGGAGCAGCAAACATTGCTGTCAACTGGTTTTCAGCCAATACGGATGAAGCGCATTTGTCTTGGTTATCATCAATTGTCGTTTTCAGTCTCGAACCCTGCAACTGCAGCAAAGAGCCAAGTAAATTACCAGCGCATACAATTCGTGCATACACTACACACGATGCTCAACCCCTGCGCGCGAATGTTTCCTATCCGAGATGGAAAGCCTGCACCCGTGCTTTTTTTCCCAGCCAGTTACATCCACATTACAAGCCCCTCGAGCAAGTTGCAGTGGTTATGAACCAATACGAAGCACAGAAACCGAAGTCAAACAGAAGAGACTGAAGTCAAACTGTCAACGGGGAGTTACAATGTTTTTATAAGCCCCTTTTTGCTAGGTGCGACGTCGACGAAATTTGCGAAATAACGAGAATCACTTAAAAGCCCCCATCACAAGGCCACCTTGGGTTAGTCAAACGAGCATCGTGTGCACCATGTCCCGACACGTACAGTCTCTGCCCCTCCCAATTTTCACTGTTCAATATTGTAGCTCTACTTGTCCGTATTCAAATCTGCATTGCTAATTCAGTGAGCCGAGAACATAAGTAAAACTGGTGTACACACCAGGACGGGCAGATCCTGAAACTTATTTTCTCGACCGCAAAAACATCGCCGGAAATGTACAGTTGTGGCAGCAATGCACCTGAGCTGGCATCGGAGAACAGCCACAACGACCATTTCGTTCCACTCACCATTTGACGGTGAGGAAGCTGTAGGTCCAGCCAATGTGGTGTAGATCCACCACCATAGTCACCACGAAGCCGTGTGATTCCGGAATTTCTGGTTGGTTGATTTGCAGTCTCTGCCTCGTGGCGCCTCTGGGATGGCCGGCTCGTTTCATGAACTTGCCGCGGGCTGCAAAGGAAGTACCCAACCATGCAGTGCGGGCAAAGCTTCGTGCCGACGTGGGTGGTGGAAGTTGGAAGATGAAAACGTGTCTGAATTTGAACCAATTCTCCAAACAACATCTTGTGAGATTCTCTACCACAACTTCCCAACTCTGATTTCCAGATTTTTCCTCCCTCCGCTCCGCAATCACAGGACTCTTCCCTGGGCTTGAATCCCGTCCTCCTCTTAGGGTTTCTGCTGTGGCTCGTAAGCTCTAGCAACGTATGGTCGGTCAATCCGTGCTCTTAGATCGAAGTCTGTTTCCTTCGAGCGTATCTCTCCCTCTCGAAGTTGTATAGAAATGGAAGCTGATCTAATAGCTGCTCGTTTTGAACTCGACGAGCTTCACTCTAAGATTACTTCCGCACTCCCGCCTTCGGACGCCGAAAACTCAAAAGCCAGTCGTCGCATGGCTATGCGATTGCTGGTCGGAGACATGGACTCGAACAACGGTACCTCCGCCCCTTTCTCAATGACAGGAATGGGGGAGATGAAGCGGGGAAAGCCTCCCGTTAACAACGGCCGCGTTTCACCTAGAACCCCAGGGCAGGCGCCTCCTCAGAAGAAGCCGGTCGGTGCGCCAAAGAAAAAGGTGGTCAAGAAAGCGCTGCCTAAAGCCCCTGCTGGAGACCCGATGGAGGAGTTTTTTGCTATCATGGAGCAGTTTGTCGACGAGCCGGAGGAGATGGAATGCGTGAGAATGGCTGAAGTGTCTCGCTCGAACAGGCCCGGCCGCATGCAGAAGCCTCAGGTGGGAGCCAGTTTGGACGGTTTTCCGGCCGATCTCGGCTGGCCTAAGATGGAGAAGCAGACACACAGCGGCCCGATGGCTCTTGCTCCGGCTAGCCCGAAAGTGGTGCAGAAGACGCAATTACCGAGGGCAGCGAGCCGCGATTCCGAGAAGAGCCGTGTTCATCCGGCGCACGCGAGGACGCACTCGGTTGGTGGCGTGGGCGGCTTGAAGGATCTGAACTCGCTTTGTAATCCGGCTGCATCGCCAGTTGTCAAGGGTCAACAAATTCAGCGTGCCAGCTCTGTCAAGGAGGCCCACGAGATGCAGTCATTGGTTGACGCGCTGAAGGCGGAAATCAAGGCTAAGGACAAGCTTCTTGAAGCTTCGGAGAAGGAGCAACAGATGCTGCAGGAAGAGTTGAAGCACGCGTGGCACAACAACGACGAGCTTCAGCGACAACTGAACGATGCGGAGGCGCTCGTCTTGAAGTTACAGCACGAGAACGAAGTCCTGCGATCAGCGAAGCGTGTGTTGACGACGTCGCCCACTGACCTGTCGCGGAGGCTAGCTGCGACGGAGTCGCGCAACGTGGAATTAGCGGAGACATTGGCAGCACGCGAGAAGGAACTCGAGATGACCAAGATCGCACTTCAGCAAGCGGCGCAAGAACGGGATTCGCTCGCGGAGGAAATGGAGGCGGCACTTTCAAGCTGGGCGGTTGACAACCCCGCAACACCTGCAAGCGGCATTTCTTCTGGAACATTCTCGCATTCGACGTCCACGTCATCAAACTCCAGCTCCCAAGACGAGGTACAGCAACTCGCGATGGCTCTCGACGGCGTGCAGAGGGAGCTTCGCGTGGTGCGGGGCGAGAGAGACGCGCTGATGGCTGCGGTGCGTCCCAGCGGGCAGGTGAATGTGAACAACCCAGCTGGCCGCTCCCTGCGAAAATCCTCGTCAGCTTTGTCCGTTCCCCTGAGCCAGCAACAACAGCAGCTTTCTGGGGCGGCACAGTTCAACATCAACTCGTTTCGCCAGTCTGTCGATTCCAACCCCCGCGTGCACTTCGCCGAGCCAATCGCTTCACGTCTCCCCCTCGCCTCCTCCGCGCCCTGCTAAGTGTCTTCTCCGCTGGATCTCAAATCTAGAGCTCTTCGGTGATGCACACATTTCGGCGTTCGTGACTCGGTACTGTACATCTTTTCCCAGGAGCCGTACTCTTGGAGTTTGTCGTCGGTGCGCTATGTTTGCGGCGCTGCTCGCGTCGGTCGGCTTGATGAGCGAGGCTGACATTGTCAGACATACTTCGTGATGAGCGAGGCTGCTATCGCCTGCTGTCTCCGGTCGTTTTAGGTTCTTAGTAGCCTCATGGCAGTGGCTACTGCTTCTGCGTGACACTGTGAATTCCATTTATATGTTGCAGTGTAACGTAATAACATTTGAATAATTTTCCGACTGTACATCTTCGGGGAGTTGGCTGCGAACTGTGCTTCAAAAGCCTTTGCAAGATCTGCAACGAACTTCACAGCTTTCTGCATTTCTTCATGCATAATTACGATTTGATCATGGCCCCTTACAACGTTTCGCCTAACCCTTCAAATAGCTCGTTGGTAGATAGGTACCTTAGAAAATAAGAAAGTAGCATATGTATAATATTAAGAGTTAGGAATGAAAACCTTACATACGGAAGGTGAAAACAGACACCATAATGCTCTTAGTACGGTACCCTAATTGGCAGAGACTTTCACGTCCGCAGTGCGAGGTGAGAAGTGCACATGGCGACCCTTCTGTTGCCCCGACTGCGGCGGCGATGCCTCCATGCCGAAGTTTCGCTGGAGCTCCATGGGCCCGCTACGACTAGACGCGGAGAAAGAAGTCGCAAGGGAGTGAGTCGGGGGAGGGGTGAGCGAGCGATTGCGACTTCCGGCACTGTACTGGTTGCTCGTAGAGGGTCGCGGCTCCTGTCGCCTGGGCTGCCCAACAGCGAAGAGAAGCGAATTCCGCTCCGCCTGAACGACTTGAAGCTCTCGCTGAGCTGCCTGGAGAGCGTTCGCGAGTTTCGCAGCTTCCTGCTTTTGGATTTCGCCAGCTGCAGCAGAGGGATCTGCACTGGAAGGGGAGATTCGGGGGCTGTCTGCCGCCCAGCTGGCAAGTGCAGCCTCCATTTCGTCGGCGAGCGAATCCCTTTCCAGCTCAGCCTGCTGCAGTGCGGATTTCGTCCGCCCAAGCTCGTCTTCCCGCACAGCTACTTTGCCGGACAGTTCTGAGTTTTGCGCCTCCGACCGCTGAAGCGCACTCTCCGTCGCCGCGAGCTTGCGCGTAAGCTCCCCCAAAGCCCGCTCCATCTCCAAAATATGATTCCCCACCGCCATGTCCCCTTCGCTTCCGCCACGGCGCGGGGAGCGTTTGTTCGCCTGCGCGCGGAGGGATTCGATCTCCCGCTCCATCGCTGCGCCTGCCACCTGCATGCCCTCCAGCTGGCGCTCCAAATCCGCCACGTGATCCCACGCGCTGCGAAGCTCCTCCTCCAACAATTTCCGCTCGCCCTCCGACGCTCCCAGAAGCTGGTCCTTGGCGCAAATCTCTGCCTTGAGCGCGTCGATGAGCGACTCGAGCTCGCGCTGCTGCGACGCCTCGAAAACTTCCGTCTCCCTTTGTTGCTCGCGCTGCTCCTGCTGTTCCCGTGGGTCCCGCGAAGTAGAGGAAACGACGCGGGCGGGTATGGCGAATGAATCTGACCGCGCAAAAGAAACCGCTGCGGAGCGGCCAACGCTGGCACTACCCGACGTCGCAATGCCCGCAGCAGCACCATTCGATCCCGCCAGTCGCGCTTCGTCGGCCGGCTCCACTTGGGTGACCCGGTCGCAGAACGAACGGGAGCGCTCTCTAGACACTGAAGGGTGCGACAACCGGCGGTTACCACTGGGTGTTGCCGCTACCGAGGTTTCGCGCATAGAGACGGAGGGAGAGGATTCGAGCATGTCTCCTACGCGGCTCGGCCGGCGCGCGTGGTGATGATTCTGCGATATTGACGCCGAGCGTTGGTGTGACTGTAACGCAGGGTTCAACTCGAACGAGCCGGAGTGACTTGAACCAGTACCGCGGCCGGTAGCGCTTGAATTCTGATCGTTGAAAGTATTCGGGAAAACACCAGCGAAGCTTTTCTGGCGCTGATGTTGATGACGCTGCGTAACAGGGGCTTGCGCGGGTGGTGCGGAGACAGGCGATTCTTGAAAGGAAGGCTGGCGGGCGAACTCTTTATTTTGTGACTTTTGGCGAGTGATCTGCGGCTTCCCACCCTTCACGCCGCTTGCGCCGGTTGCGTCGCTCGGGCCCTTCCGGTTCCGCCTGGCGGCCTCCGCGGCGCGGAGGTACTCCATTTCAACCGGCTCCTCCACGAATTGCTCCATTATCGCGAAAAATTCGTCCATCGGGTCGTCCTGCGACGGCTTTTCGCACGCGGTGCTGCTGTTGCTGTCGATGCTGCTGCTGGATTCCAGGGACATGGCAATGGCTGCTTGTCGTTCGCACAAGACGCTGGAGGCGCGGAAAATGCTGCTCGCGGAAGGCCTGGCGGCGCGCGGCTTCCGCGCGACAACAGCGTGTTGCGCGGACCTGTTGCTCCGCGAGCCTTGTGCAGCTTCCGCCGCGGATGCAGGCTTGCTGGGACCTGCGGAGGACTCCCCGGGTGCATGATCCGCGGGTGCTGGCGCGCACGTGACCGAAGATAGGCGGGAACTACCGACGGGTGGTCTAGTAACGCGCTTGACATGGGCGGGTATGTCGATATCGGGAACCAGCGCCTTGCCTTTTGCGGCGGCATTGAAGGCGGCATTCGCGGCGGCTGCAGCGGCGAGGGTTTTGGGATTCGATTCGACGTCGCCGCCGACGAGAAGACGGACGGCGAGCCGTCTCCCGAGATTGGGCTTGCCATTTTCGGGGACACGGGGATCGCGGGTACCGTTGCTTGAGGAGCTTGGAGCCATGGACGACGTTATCTTGGAATAAAGCTCGTCCATTTCAAACTTAGCCGCTACGAGGTCAGCTTCCATGCCGAAATCAGGAGCGGCTATGCTGGAACGATGACCGAGCCAATTCCCCTTGACAAAAGAAGAAGTGAAAGCTCGCTCCCTTGTTCGTCTTGAGATATCCACGGGCCGACGTGAAAAGGAGAGACAGGATGTGTGGATGGAAATGATAGGACCAGTGGTCGAGTGGGCAGTGGGACCAGGGTAAGTGGGCAGCGGACAGATGGGATTCAGAGCAGATATTAGAACTAGCAGTGGGACCTATGCATGATCAGTATCCCAAGTGAAACGGAACGGAACAGAACAAAACGGAACAATTACGGCAGGCTGATATTTAATTGGGTTGTGAAACAGTTGAGGAGAGGAGGGGAAGAGGAGAGGAGGGGAAGAGGAGAGGAGAGGCGAGGGCGAGTTGAGGCGATGAGTCGCAACGCAACTAGTAAACTCGCTGGCACGCAGTCACGCGCAAAGAAAACACGCTGGAAAAGAAGCTGCAAGCTGTAAACTAGGCGATTAGATTTTCTTGTCGTTATGTTCGTTTGTTTTCGAGCTGGCATTCCGTTCCGCCACATCCCGCATGTGTTTGTTTGCACGAAACAGTATCTGTGGGCCCAATGTTGCCTGAAATTTAGGAATTGGGGGAAAGCGGGAAGTGACGGGCAGGAGGCAGAAGGTGGAAAGAAGGTGGGGGAATGCGATTATGCGATGGGTTCTTTTCACCTTGCCACATGCCATGCCATGGCATGCCATCCATGTCCAGGTGGACTCGCTGGAGATGGCTAGATCTGCAAGATACGTTGTTGACCTTTTCTGGCAAAAACCGCGTGATTTCGAGTAAACCTTTTCTGTAAACCAGGACCTTGAACTCGTTTGGTTGGGACCTTGTCTTGCTTGACAAAGCAGTGGCTTGTGGAGATTCTTGTCTTGTCCTAAACCCCAACAGTTTACTCTTTAGGGTCAGATAATAATACATTAACACACTTCACGAGTCCCAACGAGGCGGGTGTGGGAACAGAGCGAAAAGCAGGAGTACCCATGTTAGCTTTCCAGGGCCGCCTTTTTACACAAACTTCCATCTATCAGCAATTCTCCAAAGTATAACAAAGGATTTGTGTGTGATATGTACCATATAATTCTTCATTTTACTGTTAAGGACACCCCGCTTCAATTCGCGCAAGCAAAACGGGCAGCATCGGGCAGTGCATCATTTGAAGATTCCCATACAAGAAAAACAGTAACTGTTGATTTCTTGAGGAGGAATGGCACTGAAATTACAATCCAAGGACGGTGCTCGTTCTGGCTTGGGATGCCTTTGTCCATTTCTATAACAGCGCTGCGTGGAAGGTCCTTGTTTATTGATGTGATGACTCGTGTCGTGCTGAAGAAATTTGAGTGGTGGTGAGGAGCGAGGACGTGAGCGTCCAAAAGGCCCCTACAGTATTTCCATGACTGTAGATGTACTGTAGATCCAGTTTCATTCCCAGAAGATGCCTTTACCCAAACCCCAACCCATCATTCCCCGCCGAGCCCGAAACTCGAACAATGGTCCTCCCCGCGCCAGGCTGATCCATCCAGCAGCAGCAACCCCAAATCAAGCGTCCCCCTCACCCCTCCCCCTCTCCCCAGATCGGACATTAGGTTATGCTGAGCTGGCAAAGAGAATTCCTGTGCTTTTAGGGGGGACTACCGGTACAATTCCAACGTGTTACTTGTCATACTGATGTCAGTGTATAACGAATAAAATAAGAAACTTAATGACACCAGAATCATTTATTTGCCTCAGTGAAAGTGTGAGAATACAACCTAACCAGTCACATCCACAGCCCAACTGATATAATCAACCCACCGGATACTACCGCAAGGTATCAAAACTACATCTACACCCAATCACCTCATTACACCTCGTAAATCACCCCCAGATAATCTCTCCACCAGAGGAAGCACATTCACACCCCATTCATCCGCCCACTTACCAGCAGCCCCTGTAGCAAGGGCGCCAGACCTTAGCTTCTGAAGCAGAGTAACGGAGGAAGGAGCAGATGAGGGAGACGTGGGTGATGTGGGAGGTGTGGATAAGGGGGCCGAGGAGGAAGAGGAAGCGAATGCCGAGGAATAGGTAGTGGAGGGAGAGTGGGGCTTGAGAGCGACGGAACCTTCTGGGAAGCCGCAGAAGATGTCGACGAGTTGCGAGGCGAGCTCTGAGGAGTCTGAGAAGAGCAGGCCGTTGGTGCCGTCCTTTACTAGCTCGTGGATGCTGATTGGACGGAAGAGGATGGGGAGCACGGAGAGGGGAGTGAAGCAAACAGAGACGCAACGAGTCAGAAAAGAGGAGGCCGTTGGTGCCGTCCTTTACTAACTCGTGGATGCTGATTGGAAGGACAGAGAAACGAGGAATGGAATGGAGCGGGAGGTGGGGAAGAAGAAGGTGGGCGGAGAGTCTGAAAAGAGGAGGCCATTGGTGCCATCCTTTACTAGCTCGTGGATGCTACGGGCGGGGGGGGGAGGAACAAAAACCAAATAGAAAGGTGGGCGGTCCAGAGGGGGAGGGCAAATCCAAACCTGATCAGATCCAGGCCTGTGGGATTGTGAGTTGTAACACTCTCCATCAAGTCACGGACTCACCAGGAATAGGAGATGGCGCACACGGGAAGGCCGCACCCAAACATGTCCACCACTTTCATCGGCAGATCCAAGCCTGAGGACGAGGTATGGAGAGACACGCCCAGGTCTGCCAAGCCTAGCAGCCTCGGGTAGTCCTCCGGAGCAAGCCACGCGGTTCGGAAGGACACGTGGCGCAATCTCAGCCGTCGCATCTTGGCCTCGTAGTGCGATCGGAGGGCTCCCTTGCCTAGAGGAGGGAAGAGAGAGATGGATGAGGGAAGAGAGAGACGGGAGATGGGAAGAGTGCGAGGAGAGAGGGAAGAGAGAGAACAGAGGGGAGAAGAAGTGAAAGGGAAGAGAGAGAAGAGAGAGGGAACAGTGGCACCAGAGAGTAGAAGAGAGGGAAGAGAGACCAGGTTTGGGTGCTGCACTGCACTTGCTTGGCTGTTCAAACAAATTCTTCAGAGGCGCCTCAAAAGTCGTTTTGAGGCGCCTCAAAATGGGTGCTGCACTTGCTTGCCTGTTCATACAAATTCTCACTACACACATAAACACACACACGCAGATGGGGTGTCTTTCTGAGGCAATTTCCTTCCCCCCACCTCTCAGGAAAGGAAAAGAAGCAAAAAAAGGAAAAAATCGGACTCGTTGATGCCGCATAGTGTTTGACGTAATTAAAGAAGAAAAAGGCTGTAAAAGCCTTGAATCCTGACCACCAACGTGTAACAATGTTATCCTCACCGGTAACAATAAACGCCAGGTTGGGAAATCTTGCTCCCGTCTTCAACCTCCCTCCACTTGCTCCTACCCCTGCTCCTCCTTCTGCCGTCACCCCCACTCCCTGCTCACCCTCTCCTGCTGCACCGCTTCTTGAACCACCACTAGAGGAATCCTTGGCTGCCTCTGCTGCCCCTGCTGCTGCTGCTTCTGTTCCTCCTGCTGCTGCTGCAGCTGCTGCTTGTGATCTCCCATCGGTTCCTCTAGAATCAAGCAGAGGGGTTTCAGCTCTCCCTCCCCCCTCACCTCCTCCCTCTCCTCCAAACTCCCCTTCTCCTGCCATAGCAGCCACGCGCCTGTCATACATGAGCGCTGCCTCTAGCAGCACATCAAAGTCCTCGTCCGCAGTCCTGTGAGTGTGTGCAGTGTGGTGGGGAACGGTTGGAAGGAGTGGAAAGGTTGTGAGAAGGCCCTACCCTTCCCCTCTCCCTGCCATTGCAGCAACGCGCCTGTCATACATGAGCGCTGCTTCCAGCAACACATCAAAGTCCTCATCCGCAGTCCTGGTGGTGTGGTGGAGAAGGGTTAAAAGGAGTGAGAAGGTTCTATCCCTGCCATAGCTGCCGCGCGCTTGTCATACATGAGATCAGCTTCCAGCAGCACATCAAAGTCCTCATCCGCAGTCCTGCAGTGGGTGTGTGGTGTGGTGAGAAATGGTTGGAAGGAGTAATAAGGTTCTCTTCGTGCCATCGATGCCACGCGCCTGTCATACATGAGCGCAGCTTCTAGCAGCACATCAAAGTCTCATCCGCAGTCCTGCAGTGTGTGAGAGGGGGGGATTTAGGGTGTAAGTGTGTGGGTGGGGGCATGGCGGCACTGGCACAGACATTGGCACAAGGAAAGACACAGGTAGAAGTAAAAAAGGAGAGGCAAACAGGCAGAAGCAAGCAAAGCCACAGGCAGAGGCAAGCAAAGCCACAGGCAGAAGCACAAGCACAGACAAAGGCAAAGCCACAAGCAAACAGGCAAACAGGCAAACAGGCAAACAGGCAACCAGGCAACCAGGCAACCAGGCAACCAGGCAACCAGGCAACCAGGCAACCAGGCAACCAGGCAACCAGGCAACGCACCAGCTGGAGCTGCTGACAACAAGGGCAGGGCGGTCCGGTCTGAGAGTCCACTGTGTGGTTCCTGATGCGGCGAGAAGTGGTGAGAAGCGGTGAGAAGTGGTGAGACGTGGTGCGATGTGGTGCGATGCGATGGTAGTCACAATATGCGCGAATAGTAGGCACGGGGGGAAGGGGGGGGGGGGGGGGGGTGTAATGCGGGGTGTTTGAGACGCATCAGAAAGCAGTACGGCAAGGGGCTGAAAGCAAGGGGCTGAAAGCAAGGGGCTGAAAGCAAGGGGCTGAAAGCAAGGGGCTGAAAGCAAGGGGCTGAAAGCAAGGGACTGAAAGCAAGGGACTGAAAGCAAGGGACTGAAAGCAAGGGACTGAAAGCAAGGGACTGAAAGCAAGGGACTGAAAGCAAGGGACTGAAAGCAAGGGACTGAAAGCAAGGGACTGAAAGCAAGGGACTGAAAGCAAGGGACTGAAAGCAAGGGACTGAAAGCAAGGGACTGAAAGCAAGGGACTGAAAGCAAGGGACTGAAAGCAAGGGACTGAAAGCAAGGGACTGAAAGCAAGGGACTGAAAGCAAGGGACTGAAAGCAAGGGACTGAAAGCAAGGGACTGAAAGCAAGGGACTGAAAGCAAGGGACTGAAAGCAAGGGACTGAAAGCAAGGGACTGAAAGCAAGGGACTGAAAGCAAGGGACTGAAAGCAAGGGACTGAAAGCAAGGGACTGAAAGCAAGGGACTGAAAGCAAGGGACTGAAAGCAAGGGGCTGAAAGCAAGGGGCTGAAAGCAAGGGGCTGAAAGCAAGGGACTGAAAGCAAGGGACTGAAAGCAAGGGGCTGAAAGCAAGGGGCTGAAAGCAAGGGACTGAAAGCAAGGGACTGAAAGCAAGGGACTGAAAGCAAGGGACTGAAAGCAAGGGACTGAAAGCAAGGGACTGAAAGCAAGGGACTGAAAGCAAGGGACTGAAAGCAAGGGACTGAAATGAAAGTGACTGAAATGAAAGTGAGTGAAATGAAAGTACCTGGTGCAGGTGGGGAGAAACAGCTGTCGAGCAGTGATTGGTCGATGCGGCCCAGAACCTGTAAGGGGTCAAAGGTAGTAGAGGAAGCAGAATGGGTCGAGGAACGTGAGACAAGGGGAGAGAACAACGTGGGACAAGGGGGCTGGGGAGAGGGGGGTGGGACCAAGAGAGTGGGGCAGGGGAATCGGGGTGAGGGGGGTGGGGCGAGGGGAGTGGGGACAGAGGAATGGGGCAAGGGGAGTGGAAACGGGGAATAGGCCAAGGCGATAGGGGAAAGGGGAGTGCGGGGTATACTGTATACAAAGGAAAAGGATAGATGGAGGTCAGACAATATTAAACCTCCCAACGCATGCACACCTCGCCGAACCAATGCGTGCTCCCCCAACCCATGCGCACCACTCTCAACCCATGCGCACCACTCTCAACCCATGCGCACCACTCTCATCTCCTCAAGGGAGCTGGGTCGGAAGAAGGCAGGAGGGCGGTCGTACAGCACAGTGGCTCTGAGGGGGCATGCGGAGCAGGGAAGCACGGAGAGAATACAAGTATGACGAACAGCAGCAGTAGAGCACATTTCGAGGTAGGTGAAGATAAGAAAAGAAGGCTCAGAGGGCGGTCGTACAGCACAGTGGCTCTGAAAAGAAGCGAAGATAAGAAAAGAAAAGAATGGAGAGCAGAGAAGAAAATTCATGAAGATAAGAAAAGCACGCAGAGGAGAGCAGGAAAGCGCCTTCTCACCCTTCTACACGCCTCTACATGCCTCTACACCCCTCCCCACCTCACCGTATATCCCAGTTGTTCGCCAGCTCCTGCTGCATGGCTCGAGTCACACATATGTGCGCCGCTGCCTGGCGTGCGATGGTGGTCTCATACCTGGTGGGGAGGAATGGGGGGCAGGTGCAAATAAGTACATGGGGCGTGGTTGTTTGAGTCACACATATGTGCGCCGCTGTCTGGCGGGCTATGGTGGTCTCGTACCTGGGGGAAGCACAGGGGGCAGATGCAAGGGGGCAGACAGACGCAAGGGGGCAGAGTGGCAGAGGCAAGGGGGCACACGGAGATATGTAGATGCTGCATGGCTCGAGTCACGCATATGTGCGCCGCTGCCTGGCGTGCTATGGTGGTTTCGTACCTGGTGGGTGGGGGGAGGGAGGGGAAGGATGGGAGGGGGGGCACGGGGCGGGAGAGAGGAAGGCAGGTACAGGGAGGAGACGGGTGGATGAAGATGAAGATATGTACACATGCTGCATGCCTGCTCGAGTCACGCATATGTGCGCTGCTGCCTGGCGGGCGATGGTGATCTCATACCTGGTGGGGGAGGAATAAAAACGGAGGGATAGAGCATGGGGCGCAAAGGGCAAGACGAAGGGGGGCCCGGGGCCGAGGCCGAGGGTAGAGGGCATGGGGGCAGGGGCAGAGAAGCAGGGGCATGGGGTAAGGGACAGGGGGTAGGGAGTCAAAGAGGCATGGGGTAAGTCTAAGTCAAATGACGAATGAGGCTAAAGAGTGCGCGGGAGCCCAACCGCAGTGCACCTCTATCAAACCCCTTCAGAACGCCCCACTTGTGGATCTTCACGAGGGTGTGTGCGGGGCCAAAGAGGGTGAAGCAGAAGTTGAAATCCTTTTGGTACCCACCCTCCCAAACCACAAAACCCGACCTCCCTCGCCCCCCCTTTGTCAAACATTATATGGGTTGCATTATTGTAGGCTACAGTGGGTTAGCCTTTAGGGGGTTCACAATTCTAGGGTTTCATATTTGTACCCTCACTTGTTTCTAGTCAATCACACTTCTCATTTTGACATGGTATTAAGAGCTTAGGTTCTAGACCTAGGACTCACCTAAGGGCCCACCGTTAGAAGCGCCCTCGAGCGCCATATTCACCTAGCGCCCTCGAGCGCCTTCCTCCTGGAGCGCCCTCGTGCGCCTACTCTTCTCCTGCTGCTCGTGCGCGGCTCGCTAGTGCCGCGCGCGGCCTTTTTTTTTTTTCCGCGCGCGTCGACCCCTAGCAGCCCGCGCGCAGCCGTTTCTGCGCGCGCGCCGCCCGTTAGCCGCCCACGCTGCCACGAGCCGCCCGCTAGCAGCCCGTCGACGGGCCCTCCTGGCCGCGCGTAGCCCGCTAGCGACAGGCAGCCCCGCCCGTAGGCCGCGCCGTCGCCCTCTAGGCCGCCCGCGCGCTAGTTAGGCCCACGCACGGCCACGGCCCGCCAGCTACAGCCGCCCGTGTGCACGCCCCCCGTCGCGCACCGCCGCGTAGCCCAGCCCGAGCCGAACCGCGCCGCCCGAACCGAGCCGCGCCGCCCGAACCGAGCCGCGCCGCCCGAACCGAGCCGCGCCGCCCAGGCCGAGCCGCGCCGCCCTACTGTACCTGCCGTACTACTGCTTCAGCTGCCACTGTTACTGCTACTGCTACTACTGCTATTGTTCCTACTGCTGCTACTGCCACTATGGCTACTCCCTCTGTTCTCACCTTTGACGCTGAGGGCCGCCCGATTAAGTTCGAGGTTTGGTTAGATGACCTGCACCTGTTCCTCCAGATCACGGCCAAGGACGATGTCTCCCTGTATGACCACACGTCAGGCGCCGCTCCCGCACCTGCCGCTACTGTTGACAGTACTGCTCGCTCCCAGTGGCAGACCCGTGATGCTCACGCTCGCCTAGCCGTTCGCAGCCACCTGCCGTTAGATGAGCGCGAGCACTTCGGCCAGCATAAGACCGCTAAGGAACTGTACGACGCCGTAATCGCGCGCTACTCCTCCCCTGCCACTGCTACTATAGGCCGTCTCTCACTGCGCTACCTCTTTCCCGACCTGTCCGCCTTTGCCACTGTAGCTGACCTCATCACCCACCTCCGTACCAGTGACCTCCGCTACCGTGCCGCGCTCCCCCCCGACTTCCTCGCGAAGAACCCCCCCCCCGATGTACCTCACACTGTACCACCTTGTCACCCGCCTCTCTGACTCCCTTCGCACTGTCAGGGACCACTTTCTCGCCCTCTCCCCCACTGACCTCACTGTCGACCTCCTCGAGAAAGAACTCCTAGCAGCTGAGAAGAGCATTGTAGCTGTAGGTGCCTCTCGTGGCGACCCCCGCTCCCCCTTCTTTGAGGGGTGCTCCCCCGTCCCCCTCCTCCCCTCCATTGCATCTGCTGCTGCTGTCGACTACCTCGGTGCTGAGGAGGTCGGGGCTGCGTCTGCTCCTAGTTGGAGGCGCAAGAGCGGCAAGGGCAAGGGGGGCAAGGGTGGCGGAGGTGGAGGCGGGGGTGGCGGCAGTGGAGGGGGTGGAGGAGGCGGGGGTGGTGGCGGTGGTGGTAGTGGGGGTGGCGGGGGTGGCGGCGGTGGTGGGAGTGGTACTGGTGGGGGGGGGGTCAGTGGCGGAGGAGGGGGTGGTGGCGGCGGCGGTGGTGGGGGTGGCGGTGGTAGTGGTGGCGGCGGTGGAGCTGGTGGCGGGCGTGGTGGGGCGGTGCAGCGTGGAGGCCAGAGGCAGCAGCAGCAGCGTCCAGGCGAGACCCCGACCTCCCAGCAGCTCCGTGAGTGGTACTCTCAGCGTGGGGGGTCTGGGGGTGGAGGTACCTGCCCGTACCTTATCCGCACAGGTGACCGCACTGGCCAGACCTGTGGGAGGTTCCACACGGCACACCGCTGCTTCTTTCGTCTCGACGACGCCTGGCGTGCACAGTTTCCTGACGCCACTGAGCTGCCCCGCTGGGCTGATCTGATGAAAAAGAATATTGATGTCTTTGCTCTTGACTTTGATGCTATCCTTGGTGCCATGTATGCATTGACTATTATTGGAGAGAGTGACCAGTACTTGCGTGTCCCGCCTGACCCAGGTATTAGGACCAGTGAGGCTGCCGCTCTAGGTGCCAGTGCGTCTGCTGTCACAGGTGCTGGTGAGACTGCTGCCCCAGGTACTAGTGAGGCTGCTGCTCTAGGTGCTCGTGAGTTTGCGCCCCTCGGTACTGAGGCACTGCACACCTTCACACTGGACTCAGGTGCTTCTCGCTGTTTCTTTCGTGACCGCACTGCCTTAGAGCAGCTTGCTCGGCCGGTTGCTGTCTCCCTTGCTGACCCCTCTGGGGGTCCGGTCATTGCGACCTCCTCCACTGTCCTCCCTTGTCCTGCGGTCCCGTCGGGCACACTGTCGGGTCTCAACCTCCCCTCGTTCTCTACGAACTTGGTGGCAGGTAGTGCTCTTCGGGACGGGGGTGTCCACCAGTTCACCCCTGCCTACGAGCGTGTGACACACTGCACGTGTGCTCGGACGGGTCGCCACCTGGCTACCTTCACTCGGCAGCCGGGGTCGGACCTGTACACACTGACCACTGAGTCCTCTCAGGTAGCTGCGACTGCGTCTGCGTCAGGTCAGCTGTCAGCCCCCTGCTCGTGTCGCTCTCTGGCACACGAGACCGTCCTCTGGCACCACCGCCTTGGTCACCCGTCAGTGCAGCGCCTTCGTGGCATGCACAAACGGTACCTTGTCTCTGGTCTTCCCAGGGTTCTTCCTCCCCTCCCACCCTTGCCTGCTCCTCCCTGTCTTCCCTGTGTCGAGGGGCGGCAGCGCGCCGCTCCTCACTCCTCCTCGTTTCCCCCGACGACTGCTCCCTTGCAGACGCTCCACATGGACGTGTGGGGCCCAGCCCGCGTCCGTGAACAGGGTCAGGAGAGGTACTTCCTGATTGTTGTTGACGACTACTCGCGCTACACCACGGTCTTCTCCTTGCGCACCAAGGGTGAGGTCCCTGATGTTTTGATCCCTTGGATCAGCGCTTCTCGTCTCCAGCTCAGCGAGCGTTTCCACTCGGACTTTCCTGTTCTGCGTTTGCACTCTGACAGAGGTGGTGATTTCTCCTCCGACCTCCTGGCAGCCTACTGTGCGGAGCACGGCATCCGCCAGTCGTTCACGCTTCCAGCCTCTCCACAGCAGAATGGGGTTGCTGAGCGCCGCATTGGCCTGGTCATGGAGGTCGCTCGTACCTCCTTGATCCATGCGGCTGCTCCCCACTTTCTGTGGCCGTTTGCGGTCCGATACGCTGCGCATCAGCTCAACCTCTGGCCCCGTGTCTTTGTTCCGGAGACTTCGCCGACACTGCGTTGGACGGGAGAGGTTGGCGATGCGTCGCGTTTTCGGGTCTGGGGATCTCGAGCTTTTGTTCGCGATACGTCCGCGGACAAGCTCTCCTCCCGCGCTGTTCCTTGCGTCTTCCTTGGCTTTGTCCCCGACGCGTCTGGTTGGCAGTTTTACCACGCCACCTCGCGCCGTGTCCTGTGCTCTCAGGACGTCACGTTTGACGAGTCGGTGCCCTACTACCGCCTTTTCCCCTACCGCACTGCCCCGCTCCCCCCCCCGCCTCTCTTCCTCGCGCCAGGTGCTGCTGTGGTAGACCCCTCCCCCCTCAGGGTGCCGCTCCCTCAGGTGTGTCCCAGGTAGACCCGGTTGAGCCTGTCGAGGTAGCTGTCGACTCTCGTCCTGCTAGGGGTGCTGAGCCTGAGTGTGCGGAGCCTGGGGTTGCGGAGTCTGGGGGTGCTGAGCCTGGGGGTGCGGAGCCTGGGGTTGCGGAGTCTGGGGGTGCTGAGCCTGAGGGTGCGGAGCCTGGGGTTGCGGAGTCTGGGGGTGCTGAGCCTAGGGGTGCGGAGCCTGCGGGTGCTGAGTCTGGGGGTGCTGAGCCTGGCCGTGCTACGACTGAGGGTACTGAGCCAGAGGGTGCTTCACCTGGAGGCGCTCCCTCCCCACAGCAGCTGCGTGAGTGGTACTTACAGTACTGCAGCCTCAGGAGGGGTACTTCTGGAGCTGGTGCTCGTGCCCCCCCTCCTAGGCGGGAGCCGCCAATTCCTCAGCGGCTCCGAGAGTGGTACGCTCGGCTCTGCAGTCTCCGGAGTGGCGCTACTCGTGTCGTGGACTCTGGTGCTGGTGCTGCTGGAGGTGCTGCTGGTGCTGGTGCTGCTGGAGCTGCTGGAGGTGCTGCTGGAGCTGCTGGAGGTGCTGCTGCTGCTGGAGGTGCTGCTGGAGCCACTGGAGGTGCTGCTGGTGCTGGCGCTGCTGGTGCTGGTGCTTCTGGAGCTGCTGGAGGTTCTGCTGGTACTGGTGCAGCTGGAGCTGCTGGAGGTGCTGCTGCTGCTGGCGGTGCTGCTGGCGCTGCTGGAGGTGCTGCTGGTGGTGCGGCTGGGACTGGAGCTGCTGAGGGGGTTGGAGCTGGAGGTGCTGAGCGGCTGCGGCCGTACTACGTTCTGCTCCTTCAGCAGGTTCTTGGTCTCCCGCCCTCTCCTGGTCCTACTCCTCCTCCCCTACTGAGTCCACCGCCTGTCCAGTCGCGGTCACAGTTACAGCCTGCCTCTCCACTGCCTGGTCCTTCTCCTTACACTGCGCCGACAGGTAGCTTTACGGAGCGTCGTGAGCCTGAGTCTCGTCCTCCGTCGCCTGAGTCTAGTCCAGAGTCGCCTGAGTCGCGTCCAGAGTCACCTGTCCGCACTGCCCGCGCTGGTCGTCGTGCTCCGCGTCGGCGCCCTCCTCCTGTCCTTGGCACTCACTATATGACCCTGCGTCCTTCCACTGCTCCACAGCGCGTCTTTCTGCCGTCTCCTCCTGCGTCCTCTCTTCCTGACGTTGCTGACCCGCCGTCAGACCTTACTCGTGCTGTCAGTCCTACTGTCGCGCGTCTCCTTGCCACTGTTGTCACTGACCCTACCTTTGAGTCCTCTGCTGCGTCTGCTCTAGTCGCTGAGCTTGTTGACTTTGCTGCCGCCTGTCGTCTAGACTACGCCGCTAGCCTTGTTGCTGAGTCTGAGTCTGTCTGTCCTCCGTCCGTCGGGGGTGAGTGTGCTCTTGGCACGGACGTCCTTGAGGACAGACAGGAGGAGTTTGAGTGCTTTGCTGCTGCTTTACCTCATCTCGTGTCCATGCTGATTGCCCCTGAGGGAGACCCGGATGCACCAGACATCCCGACCCCACGCTCCTACGCAGAGGCGATGGAGGGTCTCTACTCCTCTCAGTGGCAGACAGCCATGGACGCAGAGATGGCTTCCTGGAAGTCCACAGGCACTTACGTCGACGAGGTTCCCCCACCTGGGGCGAACATCGTCAGTGGCATGTGGATTTTCAGGGTGAAGCGGCCGCCGGGTTCTCCGCCTGTCTTCAAGGCGCGTTACGTTGCACGAGGCTTCAGTCAGCGAGAGGGAGTTGACTTCTTCCAGACCTTCTTCCCGACCCCGAAGATGACCACTCTTCGGGTTCTACTGCACGTCGTTGCTCAGCGTGACTACGAGCTCCACTGCCTTGACTTCAGCACTGCGTTCCTACAGGGCACCCTGCACGAGGAGATCTGGCTGCGCCGCCCACCTGGCTTCACTGGGTCGTTCCCTCCTGGTACCCAGTGGAGCCTCCGGCGGCCAGTCTACGGTCTCTGCCAGGCACCTCGTGAGTGGCACGACACACTGAGGACTACTCTTGCTGCTCTTGGGTTTGCTCCTTCTACTGCTGACCCGTCGCTGTTTCTACGCACCGACACCACTCTGCCGCCGTTCTACGTTCTCGTGTACGTAGACGACTTGGTCTTTGCTACTGCTGACACTGAGGCACTCGCCCACGTGAAGTCGGAACTGCAGAAGAGACACACGTGCACAAACCTGGGTGAACTGACAAGCTATCTTGGCTTGCGGATCACCCGGGACAGAGCACAGCGCACCATCACCTTGACTCAGTCACACATGGTGCAGCAGGTCCTTCAGCGCTTCCGCTTCACGTACTCCTCGCCTCAGCCCACTCCTCTGCCTACTGGTCACTCGCTCTCAGCTCTGCCTTCGGATGAGTCCGTAGAGCCGAGTGGCCCGTATCCAGAGCTTGTGGGTTGCCTCATGTACCTGATGACCTGCACTCGACCTGACCTAGCCTACCCTCTTAGCATCCTAGCACGCTATGTCGCTCCTGGCCGTCACCGGAAGGAGCACATGGATGCCGCTAACAGGGTGTTGCGCTACTTGTGCAGTACGTCGGGCATGGGGCTTGTGCTTGGAGGACGGCGCGACGTTGTCCTCACTGGACACTCAGACGCTTCTTGGGCTGACGACCAGGCTACTCAGCGGTCGTCTCAGGGTTACACCTTCAGCCTTGGCTCTGGCTCCGTTTCTTGGCGTTCTACACGCTCTTCCTCTGTTCTCAGCTCCAGTTGCGAGGCTGAGATCTACGCCACAGCCATGGCTGCCCAGGAGCTTCGCTGGCTCACCTACCTACTGACCGACCTGGGAGAGCGGCCTCGTTCTCCTCCAGTGCTGTACGTCGACAACAAGGCAGCCATTGCCTTGTGTCAGGAGCACAGACTGGAGCACAGAACGAAGCACATCGCTCTGCGCTACTTCCTTGCTAGAGAGCTGCAGCAGCGTGGTCAGCTTCGTTTTTCGTACGTGGCCACTCGGGCCAACACTGCTGATGTGTTCACCAAGGCGCTTCCGCCTTGTGATCATCAGCGTTTCTGTACTGTTCTAGGCCTTGTGCCTACTCTCCCTCACTTGCTTACTTCTTGACTCTGCTTGTACTGTGATCTCTATATATATATCTGCATGCGTACACTTGCTAGGTTGTGATCACTGTACCTCTTGTTATATTATCAAACTGCATGTGAACTGGTCTTGTGACCATTTGCTTGTGCTCGGAATTTGTGTGGTTTCCTTGAGATCCACCCTAAGCTTGTTTTGTTTTGCTTTGCTTTGACTGGTCTTGTGACCCCTTGTTCTCCCCCACTTTGCCTATGGGGGTGTGTCAAACATTATATGGGTTGCATTATTGTAGGCTACAGTGGGTTAGCCTTTAGGGGGTTCACAATTCTAGGGTTTCATATTTGTACCCTCACTTGTTTCTAGTCAATCACACTTCTCATTTTGACACCCTTCCCCCACACCCCAAACACACGCACACGCACACGCACACGCACACGCACGCACCACTTGTGGATCTTCACGAGGGGGTGTGCGGGGCCGAATCGGAGACCAAAGAGAGTGAATCCGAAATTGTGCCAGTCTATCACGAAGGAGGCTCGCCGCACCAGCCCAGCGAAGCGCACCACTGTGAAGGTCGGGATGGTGGGTGGGTTCTGAGGGGGATGGGGGATGGGGGATGGGGAGGGGTGCGGAAGGGGAGGCGGGGAGAGGGAGTGGGTTTGGTTTGGTTGGTGGAGACCGAAGAGAGTGAATCCGAAGTTGTGCCAGTCTATCACGAACGATGCTCGCCGCACTAGCCCAGCGAAACGGACCACTGTGAAGGTGGGGATGGTGGGTGGGTTCTGATCTGATGGGGAGAGCGGGGGAGGGGGGTGACGGGGGGAAGGGGAAGGGGGTGGGGAAGGGGTTCTGCGCACAAGGCCAGCGAAACGGACCACTGTGAAGGTGGGGCTGGTGGGGTGGATTTCTGGGGAAAAGTGGGAGGGGAGCGAAGGAGTGGAAGAAAAATCCAGGAGGAGGGAATTCCGGGGAGAGGGGGGAGAACGGGTGAGGGGAGGGGGGAAGAAAGGGGGCTTGAGACGTCTAAAGCCTCACCTGTAGAAGGTAGAAGTCGGGAGGCGGCGTGGCGATGCAGAGCACCCAGAGGAAGCAGAGCACTTGGGCGATGAGCTTGATGGGCAGCAGCAGCAGGTAGAGCGGGCGCGAGAGGCCGCTGGGGAAGGACATGCCCTGGGGAGACGGGGGAGTGGAAAGGGGTGAGAAGGGGGGAGAGGCGGGGAGAGAAAGGGGGGAGAGGACGAGGGGGGGAAAAGGGAGAGAGAGGAAGCAGAGCACTTGGGCGATGAGCTTTATGGGCAGCAGCAGCAGGTAGAGCAGGCGCGAGAGGCCACTGGGAAAGGGCATGCCCTGGGAAATTGAGAGAATAAGGGGGAGAAAATGGGGGGAGAGACGGGGCGAGAGGCGGGGAGAAACGGGGGGCGAGAGGAGGGGGGAGAGGGAGGAAGCAGAGCACTTTGGCAATGCGAGAGGCCACTGGGGAAGGGCACCCTGGGGACATGGGGAGCGGAGGAGGGGGGAAGATGGGAAGCAAGGAATGAAAGCGGAAAGCAGCAGCAGCAGCAGCAGCAGCAGCAGCAGCAGCAGCAGCAGCCAACACTGAAAGGTGCACCTGGGACCCCCATTCCCCTCTTCTTCTCTTTCCCCCTACCCCCCATCTCCCCCATCATTCCCCACCCATCTCAGAGGCTCAGCCAGCCCTCTCCATTTCTATACCCGCCCTTCCCTCCCCCTTCTCCCTTTCCTCCCCATTCCCCCCACCTCCCCACTCATTTCCTGCCATTGCCAGCCCCACCCTCCCCATCCCCCCACGTCCCCCCCGTTCCGCCGCCTTCCTCACCAGCAGGCGCAGGTGAATACGCGGATGCTCCGCCACCGAGGGGTGCACCTGACGCCCCCAATCCCCTCCTTTCTCTTTCCCCCCTGCCCACCCCCCATTTCCCCCCCATCCCGCCCCCTTCCTCACCAGCAGGCGCAGGTGAATGTGCGGATGCTCCGCCACCGAGGGGTGCACCTGCCAGCCCTATCCCCTTTCCTTCTCCCCATCCCCTCCCTCCCCCACCCCATTTCTCCCCCCATCTCCCCCGTCCCGCCCCCCCTCCTCACCAGCAGGCGCAGGTGAATGCGCGGATGCTCCGCCACCGAGGGGTGCACCTGCCGCCCCCAATCCCCTCCTGTCTCTTTCCCCCCTGCCCACCCCCCATTTGCCCCCCATCCCGCGCCCTCTCTCACCAGCAGGCGCAGGTGAATGCGCGGATGCTCCGCCACTGAGGGGTGCACCTGCGACCCTGCGGAACGGGGTTTAGGGTTTTGAAGATGGAAAGGCGGGGGGGAACAGAGGGGAGAGAGGGGGAGAGGGGGGGACGGGGGAGGGAGGGGGGAGGGAAGGGGGAAACGGGGGGGGGACAAATGGGGGGGAGAGGGGGAGGTTTGGAGTGTGGGGAGAAGAAGGGGATGAAATCTATCTTGACCAAACGCAGAGGAAACGGAAAAGGGGATAAGGCAGCGGGGAGGAGAAACGGGAAGGTGGGGGAGATGGGGAGATGGGGAGAAGGGGAAGAAGAGGAGGGGGGGAGGGGGGGGGGAACAGGAAGGGAGGCAGGAGAGAGCATGGGATGGGATGAAAAGCAAACAGCAACATGTGGAAGAGAGGGGCGGAGCAGTAGAGGGAAGGGAAGAACGGAGCAGTAAGCAGGAAAATGGTGAGTATATTATTATGAGCGGAGAACGAGACTTTTTAATTTAGAATGACACATGGATACAGCAATGTCAGGTTTTGTCGAATGATATGCACGCTCCATTCAGTCCAATTGAATATTCCCTTCTAATCAGGAAAAAACATAGTAATTCCATTCCGTACTCTCGATATAGACTAACCTGCGTAGCCAATAAGGTCGACTTCTAGTCCCGCCTGCACGTTCCAAAGCATCACGCACAAGAGGGAGCTTACCATAAGTAACGCGAATCCATTATACTCAATATAAGATACTCCGTGACATGTATGTGAGCAACGCATTTCGTAAACTTGGTAGGAATGGCGCCGCGATAGGAGTCCATGTAAAGAATCTATTGGCTGCAGCACGGTACCGCAGGATAAGGCATTTTCAACTCACTATTCTTAGATTCTCAGCACACTTAACGGCCTTCAGAGTGCGTCACTATTCACATGAAGGTTAGTGTCAACTTATACGAAATCCGGCAAATGAATCCCGCGCGGTCTGAGAGCAGTTCGCCATGTAACAACTGAATGCGTTGACGAAACGAGCGAACGTCGCGTATAGCGCACAGAAACGTAAAGCCACCTCGTAACCTATTGGCTAGCAATACGTATAGATCACGGCTGGCGATAACTGTCGCGAGAAGTTGGATTCACCTGATTGGCTAGCGACAGCGCGTGGTACTGCATGCGAGGGCTGCGACCCACATCGCCGACCACCACCACCGCCGCGCGACCGCGCCGCCGCCTCGTCATTCGGCAACGCCTACGCTTCGGCAATCCCTAAGCTTAAAAAACTTGTAGGATCGGATCTAGGCGTGAAACCATGAAATGGAAACCATTAGGTCAAGAAGATTCGGTGGATGCAACAAAACGATTCAGCCGAATCGCGAACGATGCAACAATTTCGACCAAAGAGGCATGCGGGATTATAAGTAGCACGAGACTTGTGGGCTAAACCAGCCCGTAGCTATTCAGATGTAAGCCCGTCACAGACATCCGTTTCTTTATTATTTATGAGTTGTATAAAGAAGAGTGCGCAGGATTCAATAACGCGGGTGATTACAACTAGTGCGTGAATAATGAAGCCTAGCACACATATAGTGAAGGCTAGCCAGGCCGAGGTCGTGGGACCGCGAATGGTTGGGTGCAGGTTCGGGGTTGGGAAACCTGAAGGCGACGCGAGGGACGTTCGGAGGGCGAGGTCATTGGACCGAGCCTGGAACTCCGAAAGTTGGAGTTGTACGCGTATGGAGTACCGCAGTAAGGATTTAGGGAAAATCCCCCCTCTTTAAGAAAGGTGGTCAATATTAGGCACGTGGCCTCGGGAAAGGTAAACCCGGAGTACCGAGTGGCCTTGTAGCGAGTCGGGCGTGACCCACGTATCATCTTCACTCGTGTGATCGACCCATCGCAGCACGAAATCGATGTGGCGTCATGTCGGCGTCACACGCACTCGATGATTCAAAATCTTCCAGGGCTGAAGTCTCGGGTCTGCCACATGGCGAACACTTGGCGCGATGTTGGGGCGGGGGACGTCGGACGACTGTGGTGCGACGTAATGACGCAGCAGACTGACGAGGAATGCGTCGTGAATTTTCCAGTCATCCGAAAGCAGCAGCTTCGCCGTGACAGGTGTCAGCATCTTAATGGTGCGGAAAGGCCCCACGTAGCGGGGGCGAAGTTTCGCCGGCAGGGGCAGTCGAAGATTCTTCGTGTCCAGGAGGACCATATGCCCGTCGCGAAAGTGTAAATCCCTTTGGCGTATATTAGCGTTGCGGTTAGCGACAGTATTTGCCTTCCGGATAAATTCCGCTGCTTTGTCGCGAGCTGCCTGGAGTTCCGTGACAAACTGTTAGGATCGTGGTACCGACTTGTCGAGGGTCGTTGACGAGGGTACCACGGAGTCTATCCTGTACTTCAGGTAGAACTGCGATTGGTTAGTCGTTGCAGAGGGTGCGTTGTTACACGCAAACTCTAGCATCGGGAGTGAGTCCTCCCATTTGGACAGGTCGGGGCAGTTGGTGTGAATCAGCTGCTCCATGGTTTGATTTGTCCTTTCTGTCTGACCGCCAGTCTGCGGGTGGTATGACGATGAAAATTGCAGCGGGTGGCGTACTGTGCTCACGTCTCCTACCATAATTTCGATGCAAATTTCGGATCTCAATCGCTGATGATCGCCGAAGGTAACCCGTGTAGGCGTACGACGGTTGAGATGAACAGCTTCGCTATTTCTTCGGCTGTAATTGTCATGCGGCATGGTGAGAAATGCGCCATTTTTGTTAAACGGTCAACGACGACCAAAACCGAGTCGTTGCGACTTGCGCCAGCTGACAACCCGGTGACGAAATCCATCGTCACTTGTTGCCACGGTCGTTCGGGTGGCTCGAGGGGCTGCAGCAATCCAGCTGGCCATTGTCGCGACGACTTCACGGCTGGGCAGGTCGGGCAGGTTGTCACGTAGCGCTGCACGTCCTACAGCATAACGGGCCAATAATAATTCCGCTGCAGCAGCGTGAGTGTTTTATCGATGCCGAAATGCCCAGAGAGGTTAGACTCGTGAACCTCCTGCGCCAGCAACTCTTATAAGGGCCGGTATGACGGGACCCAAATTCGGTTCGTACTGGCTTGTAGGTAATAATTCCCGTGCTACGTCGTGGATTGGTGGTGTTGGTTTCGCTTGAAGAAGCGATCGGTTTTGTACCCGTGGGCGAATAGTCCTGATAAGAGCGGGTTGGAGTGGGTGATGAGTACAGCTGCGGTCTGCATCGATGGTCGGGTCAGGGCGTCGGCGATGTTGTTGGCGCCCTTCTTGTACGTGATGGTGTAGTGAAAGTTGGATTCCAGGTACCGTATCAACCCGGATAGAAGCGCAGGCCTATGTTAAGCGCATGCGCTTATATCTGGAGCAATGCGCTTGTGCCCGATCCTCAATTAGAAGCACACCCCTTCAGAAATCGTTACTTATTATAAGCCCACCCTTTTTAGGAAAAGAGTTTTATTATTATTTATTGTTGGTTCTTCTCTAAAAGCCATCCCTTAGCTACTCTCGCGACAAGACTAGTTTTCCATTATGATGAAAATTTTCATACAAGTCTAACGACTACCAACCAAACATACTAAAGCCTTCACATGGCTTCTACACCTAGTCTAGCCTAAGGGAGGTCGTCCTCCCCATCGGACTCTGGCTCCTGGCAATTGTTGCCCCAGAAGCCATCAGCTTGGATATCGTCGTCTACATCGACTTCGTTCGAAAGCTAGCTCCGCCTGTGCACCATCGCCATCCCGTCCTCGCTCCCGTCAAGTGCGTTGCTAATGCTGCACGTCAGGAATGACTTCTTGATGAGTTCGGCGGGCACTGCCTTCCAGGCCCTGGAAATCCACCCGAGAACGACCGCGGGAGGCGGTTTCTTGATGTTGCCTGCAGCACATGCAAGGGAGAGGGGAAACCAAGGCACTCTCGGTTAGAACATGCCGTTCACCTGCTGGTGCCAGTGTGCACATGGCGTCCTGCTCGAACCAGGTCTGGTACTACTGGCGCACGCTGGCCTTGAAACTTTTGTGTAGCGACACATCGAGAGGCTGAACTTCTGCCGTGCAGCCCGCCGGGATGACCGCTGGCACGATGTTGTAGTGGGCGATTTTTTTCTTCACCTCGTCCGTCAGGTGAACACGGTAGGAGTCGAGGACGAGCATCGCGCTCCGCCCCTGCACACCAAACTTCGGCTTGATGAACGGCACCACTGCCTTGTCGAGCCATTCGATGACGTTCTCCGCCGCCATCCATCCGTTCTCTTGGCAGCCGACTACCACATCTGCGCAAGAAGACGTGGTCGTTATCTTTAGTGTAATAAAAACACATCACAAACAAAACATCTATGCGCTTGAAAAACACCCACGGCTTCAACTTCTCCCCCGTTGCCGTGCACGCAAGCATCACGGTGACTCTCTCTTTCTGGTACCCACCGCTCCGGATGGGCACCGACTTCACGCCCGTCTGCTCCACGGTGGTTGTTGCCGGCATCTCCAGCCACAGAGGCGTCTGGTCGGCATTGATGATATAACGATTGTCGATGTCGTAATCATGCCGTGCTTCACGTACAAACGTCCAAAAATCCTTGCACTTGGTCGCCACGTCTGCGCATGGGGAGGAAAGAACGTAGTGGAAGGCGGATAATTAACAGGTTTTAAATACAGGGTCTGGAGTAACCATAACAATAAGAATAACATGCGAATTCGCAGGAATTCAACAGAAACCAGGTTACTCACGTTGCTGGGTTTTCTGCGCCACCTTGGTTTTCATGCGCACGCTGAGGTTCCATCGCTTGCGGAACCGCTCCGACCATCGCTGACTGCCTTTCAAGTTAACATCCGGGAAAAGAACCTTCATCACCTCGCGAGACCACCCCTGCAGACGGCCCACCGACACTGCAACACCCCGGCGACGCCAGTCAAGGTGTTGCGAGTAGAATTTGATCTCCATCGACTGGTACCAGGACGGTCTACCGTGCCCATGTAGCCGCTTCTGTGCGCTGTGGGTGTCCTTGAGTTGTTGCGCCTGGTTCTTCCATTCTGTCAAGCACCTGCGGTGGATGCCGGACTCCCGCACCACCTCGGATACCAGTGCCGCAAGCTCCAGGCGCAGTAGCCACTTAAACTTCTCCTGGGCGGTGTAGGAGTTACGCTTGTGTTGCGACAGCTTCTGCATGGGAGAGAGGGGGCGTGCATCTCGGTTCTCAGAAGAGGGGTAGGGACGTTTTTATTAATCGGCGGGTAAGTAGGAATCAGGATCTTTTCGCGTGGCCGCCACCAGGACTCCACACCGTCGTCGTCCGCGGCGCCCGCACCGCCCTCTGGGAACACGTCCGCCTTTGTGCCAGCCTCGGCGCCCGTTTCATCGTCGCCAACCGTTTCGCCGTCGCCGCGGGGCTGCTCGTCGGCGGCAACACCGTCGTCGGCGCCCACTGTTGGAATCACTGAACAGGAATGGATGAACTAGTAATGAAAAGAGTACAAGTACCTAACCCTAGAATTGTGTACCCCCTATAGGCTAACCCACTGTAGCCTAAACTAACACAACATATATAATGTTTGACACACCCCCATAGGCAAAGTGGGGGAGAACTAGGGGTCACAAGACCAGTCAAGGCAAAGCAAGGCAAAACAAGCTCAGGGTGGATCTCAAGGATACCACACAAATTCCGAGCACAAGCAAGTGGTCACAAGACCAGTTCACATGCAGGTTTATATATAGAGATCACAGTACAACAGACTCAAGAAGTAAGCAAGTGAGGTCCAGTAGGCACAAGGCCTAGAAGAGTGCAAAAGCGCTGATGGTCACAAGGCTGAAGCGCCTTGGTGAACACATCAGCAGTGTTGGCCTCAGAGGCCACGTAACGCAGGCGAAGCTGACCACGCTGCTGCAGCTCTCGAGCGAGGAAGTAACGCAGAGCAATGTGCTTCGTTCTGTGCTCCAGTCTGTGCTCCTCACACAAGGCAATGGCTGCCTTGTTGTCGACGTACAGCACTGGAGGAGAACGAGGCTGCTCTCCAAGGTCGGTCAGCAAGTAGGTGAGCCAGCGTAGCTCCTGGGCCGCCATGGCTGTGGCGTAGATCTCAGCCTCACAACTGGAGCTGAGAACAGAAGAAGAGCGAGTAGAACGCCAAGAAACAGAACCAGAGCCAAGACTGAAGGAGTAACCCTGAGACGACCGCTGAGTAGCCTGGTCGTCTGCCCAAGAAGCGTCTGAGTGCCCAGTGAGAACAACTGGGACTCGCCCTCCAAGCACTAGCCCCATGCCCGACGTACTGCACAAGTAGCGCAACACCCTCTTAGCTGCATCCATGTGCTCCTTCCGGTGACGGCCGGGAGCGACATAGCGTGCAAGAATGCTGAGAGGGTATGCAAGGTCTGGTCGAGTGCAGGTCATCAGGTACATGAGGCAACCCACAAGCTCTGGATACGGGCCACTCGGCTCTACGGACTCATCCGAAGGCAGAGCTGAGAGCGAGTGACCGGTAGGCAGAGGAGTGGGCTGAGGCGAGGAGTACGTGAAGCGGAAGCGCTGAAGGACCTGCTGCACCATGTGTGACTGAGTCAAGGTGATGGTGCGGCGTGCTCTGTCCCGGGTGATCCGCAAGCCAAGATAGCTTGTCAGTTCACCCAGGTCTGTGCACGTGTGTCTCTTCTGCAGCTCCGACTTCACGTGGGCGAGTGCCACAGTGTCAGCAGTAGCAAAGACCAAGTCGTCGACGTACACAAGGACGTAGAACGGCGGCAGTGAGGTGTCTGTGCGTAGAAACAGCGACGGGTCAGCAGTAGAAGGCGCGAACCCAAGAGCCGCAAGCGTAGTCCTCAGTGTGTCGTGCCACTCACGAGGCGCCTGGCGGAGACCGTAGACTGGCCGTCGGAGGCTCCACTGGGTACCAGGAGGGAACGACCCAGTGAAGCCAGGTGGACGGCGCAGCCAGATCTCCTCGTGCAGGCTGCCCTGCAGGAAAGCAGTGCTGAAGTCAAGCGAGTGGAGCTCGTAGTCACGCTGAGCGGCGACGTGCAGCAGAACCCGAAGAGTGGTCATCTTCGGGGTCGGGGAGAAGGTCTGGAAGAAGTCAACTCCCTCGCGCTGACTGAAGCCTCGTGCAACGTAACGCGCCTTGAAGACAGGCGGAGAACCCGGCGGCCGCTTCACCCTGAAAATCCACATGCCACTGACGATGTTCGCCCCAGGCGGGGGAACCTCGTCGACGTAGGTGCCTGTGGACTTCCAGGAAGCCATCTCTGTGTCCATGGCTGACTGCCACTGAGAGGAGTAGGGACCGGCCATCGCCTCTGCGTAAGAGCGTGGGGTCGGGATGTCTGGTGCATCCGGGTCTCCCTCAGGGGCAACAAGCATGGACACGAGATGGGGCAAAGCGGCAGCAAAGCACTGGAACTCCTCCTGCCTGTCCTCAAGGACGTCAGTGCCAAGAGCACACTCACCCCCGACGGACGGAGGACAGACAGACTCAGACTCAGCAACCAGGCTAGCAGCGTAGTCTAGACGACAGCGAGCAGCAAAGTCGACAAGCTCAGCAACTAAGGCAGACGCAGCAGCAGACTCAAAGGAAGGGTCAGTGACAACAGTGGCCAGGAGACGCGTGACAGCAGGACTGGTAGCACGAAGAGAGTCTGACCCAGGGTCAGGAAGAGCAGGAAGAGAGGAAGCAGGAGGAGACGGCAGTGGGACACGCTGTGGAGCAGTGGACAGACGAAGCGCCATCCGGTGAGTGCCTGGGACAGCAGGAAGACGCTGACGCTGGACTCGACGACTAGAGAGAGCAGTGCGGACAGGCGACCCAGGACGAGACTCAGGCGACGCAGGACGAGACGCAGGCTCACGCCGCTCAGTAAGACCTCCAGTCGGACCAGTGTAAGGAGCAGGACCAAGGAGAGAGGAGGCAGACGGTAACGCCGACTGCAGCTGGACAGGCTGAGGACACGCTAAGGAGGGAGGAGGAAAAGGAGGAGGAAGCTGACCAAGAACCTGCTGAAGGAGCGGAACAAAGTACGGCTGAGACCGAGCAGCGACACCAGAGCCAGCAGGGACACCCGCACCAGGGTCCGCAGCACCAGCAGCAGCTCCAGCGCCCACGTCCTCAGCACCAGCGGTAGCTCCAACGCCCGGGTCCTCAGCACCAGCAGTAGCTCCAACGCCTGGGTCCTCAGCACCAGCAGCAGCTCCAACGCCTGGGTCCTCAGCACCAGCAGCGGCTCCAACGCCCGGGTCCTCAGCACCAGCAGCAGCTCCAACGCCCGGGTCCTCAGCACCAGCAGCGACTCCAACGCCCGGGTCCTCAGCACCAGCAGCAGCTCCAACGCCCGGGTCCTCAGTACCAGCAGCAGCTCCAACGCCCGGGTCCTCAGCACCAGCAGCAGCTCCAACAGCAGCGGGGTTCGTAACACGAGGCACGCCACTCCGAAGAGTGCAGCGCCGCTCGTACCACTCACGGATCCGCTCGCGGGAGGGGAGCTCCCGAACGGGAGAAGAAGTACTAGCACCAGTCCCAGTAGTACGTCCGGCTCGAGCGGGACCTCTCCGGAGGCTGCAGTACTCTAAGTACCACGCACGTAGCTGCTCCGAGGAGAGGGCTCCTCCAGGTGCAGGACTCCCAGACCTCGTACCTCCAGACGCAGAACCCCCAGACTCCGGACTCCGCAGCTCAGTACCACGAGGCTCCACACCCCCAAGCTCAGCACCCTCAAGCTCCACACCCCCAGGCTCCACACCCCCAGGCTCCACACCCCCAGGCTCCATACCCCCAGGCTCCACACCCCCAGGCTCCACACCCCCAGGCTCAGCACCCCCAGGCTCAGCACCCCCAGCAGGACGAGAGTCGACAGCTACCTCAACACGCTCAACCGGGTCTACCTGAGACACACCTGAGGGAGCGGCACCCTGAGGGGGGAGGGGGTCTGCAACAGCAGCACCTGGCGAGAGGAAGAGAGGCGGGGGGGGGAGCGGGGCAGTGCGGTAGGGGAAGAGGCGGTAGTAGGGGACGGACTCGTCAAAAGTGACGTCCTGGGAGGGCAAGACTCGGCGCGAGGTGGCGTGGTAAAACTGCCAACCAGACGCGTCCGGGACAAAGCCGAGGAAGACGCAGGGAACAGCACGGGAGGAGAGCTTGTCCGCAGACGAATCGCGGACAAAAGCTCGAGACCCCCAGACCCGGAAACGCGACGCATCGCCAACCTCCCCCGTCCACAGTAGCGTGGGCGAGGTCTCCGGCAAGGAGACACGGGGCCAGAGGTTGAGTTGATGCGCAGCGTACCGGACCGCAAACGGCCACAGAAAGTGGGGGGCAGCCGCATGGATCAAGGAGGTACGGGCAACCTCCATGACCAGGCCAATGCGGCGCTCCGCAACCCCATTCTGCTGTGGAGAAGCCGGAAGCGTGAACGACTGCTCAATGCCGTGCTCAGCACAGTAGGCTGCCAAGAGGTCGGAGGAGAACTCACCACCTCTGTCAGAGTGCAAGCGCAGGACAGGAAAGTCCGAGTGAAAACGCTCGCTGAGCTGGAGACGAGCTCGGCGGATCCAAGGGATCAAGACATCAGGGACCTCACCCTTGGTGCGCAAGGGGAAGACCGAGGTGTAGCGCGAGTAGTCGTCAACAACTATCAGGAAGTACCTCTCCTGACCCTGACCACGGACGCGGGCTGGGCCCCACACGTCCATGTGGAGTGTCTGCAAGGGAGCAGTCGTCGGGGGGAACGAGGAGGAGTGAGGAGCGGCGCGCTGCCGTCCCTCGACACAGGGGAGACAGGTAGGAGCAGGCGAGGGTGGGAGGGGAGGAAGGACCCTTGGCAGGCCAGAGACAAGGTACCTGGAGTGCATGGTACGAAGCCGCTGCACAGACGGGTGGCCAAGGCGGTGGTGCCAGAGGACAGTCTCGTGTGCCAACGAGCGACACGAGCAGGGGGCGGACAGCTGACCTGACGCGGACGCAGTCGCAGCAACCTGAGGGGACTCAGTAGTCAGTGTGTACAGGTCCGACCCCGGCTGCCGAGTGAAGGTAGCCAAGTGACGGCCCGTACGAGCACACGTGCAGTGTGTCACGCGCTCGTAGGCAGGGGTGAACTGGTGAACACCCCCGTCCTGGAGTGCACAGCCTGCCACCAAGTTCGTAGAGAACGAGGGGAGGTGGAGACCTGACAGTGTGCCCGACGGGACCGCAGGGCAGGGAAGGACAGTGGAAGAGGTCGCAATGACCGGACCCCCAGAGGGGTCAGCAAGGGAGACAGCAACTGGTCGAGCAAGCGGCTCAAGGGCAGTGCGGTCACGAAAGAAGGAGCGAGAAGCACCTGAGTCCAGTGTGAAGGTGTGCAGTGCGGCAGTCGACGCAGTACCAAGGGGGGGAGACACACGAGCACCTAGAGCAGCAGCCTCACCAGCACCTGGGGTAGCCAACACGCGAGTACCTGGAGCGGCAGACGCACTGGCCCTAATGCCCGGGTCGGGCGGCACACACAAGCACTCAGCACCCTCTCCACTAGTAGACATCACATACATGGCAGATAAAATAGCATCAAAGTCTAGAGCATAGATATCAATCCCCTTCTTCAGGAGATCAAGCCAGCGGGGCAGCTCAGTGGCCTGAGGGAACTGAACACGCCAAGCGTCGTTGAGACGAGAGAAGCAGCGCTGTGTGGCGTGCGGTCGTCCACACTGCTGACCAGTGCGGTCACCAGTGCGAATGACGTACGTGCAGCTAAGACCACCCCCACCCCCGTGCTGAGAGTACCACTCACGGACCTCCTGGGGCGAGAGAGTGTGATGCTGGCCCTGGCCACCGCCAGCGCCTCCACGGCCACCACCACCGCTGCCACCTCCTCGACCACCCCAACCCCTGCCGCCGCCTCGTCCACCGCCACCCCAACCGCCGCCTCCACTCCTGCCACCTCCCCCGCCGCTGCCGCCACCACCCCCACCGCTACCACTCGCCCCTCCAGCCGAGCCACCACCCCCACTGCCTCCACCGCCCCCACCGCCGCCTCCCCCGCCGTCACCGCCACTACCCTTGCCCCCTTTGCCCTTGCCGCTGCGGCGTCCGCTCGAGGCAGACGCAGCGCCGACCTTCTCAGTACCAAGAAGGTCGACAGCAGCAGCAGAGGCGACAGAGGGAAGAAGGGGGGAAGGAGAACACCCCTCAAAGAACGGGGTACGGGGGTCGCCACGAGAGGCACCTACAGCGACTATGCTAGCCTCAACTGCAAGGAGCTCCTTCTCGAGGAGGGCAATGGTGAGCTCAGTGGGGCAACGAGCTAGGAAGTGGTCCCTGACAGCACGCAGTGTGTCAGGGAGGCGGGTGACTAGGTGATAGAGAGTGAGCCAGAGTGGAGGGGGGTGCGTGGCAAGGAACTCAGCAGGCATGGCGGCACGGAAGCGGGCCTCACTAGTACGGAGGTGCGTGATGAGGTCAGCGACTGTGTGAAAGGAGGCCAGGTCGGGAAACAGGTAGGGGAGGGAGAGACGGCCTAGTGCGGCAGAGGCAGGTGAGGAGTAGCGAGCAACTACAGCTGTGTACAGTGCCGGTGCAGTCTTGTGCTGACCAAAGTGCTCGCGTTCGTCTATCGGCAGGGAGTTGCGAATGGCGAAGCGAGCGTGGGCATCACGAGTCTGCCACTGTGAGCGAGCAGTGCTGTCAGCAGTAGCAGCAGGGGCAGTGACAAGGCCTAGGGCGTGATCGTACAGTGAGATGTCATCCTTGGCTGTGAGCTGTAGGTAGAGGTGCAGGTCATCGAGCCAGGTGTCAAACTTCACAGGGCGGCCCTCAGCATCGAACACGAGAACCTGTGGGCTAGCCATAGGAACAGTAGAAATAGCAGCAGTAGCGGTAGGAGAAGTAGGTAGGACGAACCAGGTAGGGCAGGGCGGCGCGGCTCGGTTCAGGTCGGGTCGCGGCTCGGCTGGGTGGCGCGGCTCGGCTCGGGGTGCGCGGCTCGGCTCAGGTCACGGCGGGGACGGGCCGCCCGCTCTCCCTCTTGTGCTGCGGCGGGAACGGGCCGCCCGGGGCCTCTGGGTGGTGGGCACGGGTCGGCGAGGTAGGCACGGGGCCGGTTGGGGCCCTAGAGGGGCGAGCGCGGGGCCGATCGGGGCCTGAGTGGGGCTAGCACGGGGCCAAACGGGGCCTTGACGGGGCTAGCAAGGGGCCGACGGGGCCTGAACGGGGCTAGCGCGGGGCCGACGGGGCCTGAAACGGGGCCGAAGGGGCCTGAAACGGGGCTAGCGCGGGCCCGATCGGGGCCTGAATGGGGCTAGCGCGGGGCCGACGGGGCCTGAGAGGGGCTAGCGCGGGGCCTACGGGGCCTGAGACGGGGCTAGCGCGGGCCGACGGGGCCTGAGAGGGGCTAGCGCGGGGCCGACGGGGCCTGAAAAGGGGCCGACGGGGCCTGAAACGGGGCTAGCGCGGGTCGACGGGGCCTGAGAGGGGCTAGCGTGGGGCCGACGGGGCCTGAAACGGGGCCGACGGGGCCTAAACGGGGCTAGCGCGGGGCCTGAACGGGGCCTTAAAGGGGCCGACGGGGCCTGAACGGGGCTAGCGCGGGGCCGTCAAGAGGGGCCTCTAGGGGCGTGACACGCCGAGGCGCCCTAGGGCACGGGTAGGTAGGTAGGTAGGTAGTTACGTAGTGGTGGGCCCTTAGAAAATTTCGGTCCTAGGAAGGACCTGCTCTATACCATGTTGGAATCACTGAACAGGAATGGATGAACTAGTAATGAAAAGAGTACAAGTACCTAACCCTAGAATTGTGTACCCCCTATAGGCTAACCCACTGTAGCCTAAACTAACACAACATATATAATGTTTGACACCCACAGGTGACTCGTCCCACGTGCAGTCTTCGGGCTGTCCCCAACGTGGAAGTTTAGGCGGTGGAGCTTCGACGTACACATCGGCGGGCTTGTCGGACTCCGGTTCAGACAGCCACTCAACGTCGCTGGCAGCAGGAGCTGGAGCACGGGCCGTTTGCCCGTGTAAGCGGTACTCGTAACGGTAGCAGGTGGATTCGGAGGAGCAGGAGGAGCGGGAGGAGCAGGAGGAGCAGGTGGAGCAAGTGGAGCAGGGCGTTCAGGCGACGCTGGAGGCGCTGGTGGCTCTGGAGGCTCTGGAGGCTCACGGGTATACCACCCGTCGTCGGTTAATCGCCATGCGCGCTTGGGTTTTTTCTTAAAGAGGAAGTGGGTCCCGGTGAATTTTGCCATGGCTTCGCCAGCCAGGCGGGCTTGAGCAAGAAACTGAATGAAAAACTGAAAGTGGGGGTGCAGAAATGGGAAACAGAGAGGACCCCTGCAGGGTTGGCAGCTCGGGGTCCTCGTCAATGACAGGCGGGAAACCCCCGCCTGAACCCGCAGAGGACCCTGCGTGGCAGCATAATCGCACCGCTGGCAGGGAATCGTCCGCACCCTTCGAGAGGGTTCATATGAAATGCACATGCCACGCAGCGCATGACGCTGTGATTGGGCCGCACGACAAGTTTTGTATCACCGCTGGCAAGTGCGATGCTTCTAGACGAAATTGTGGGGTGGGAAACCAAAGCGCGTTGATGTTTTCGCCTGGAATTCATGCACGATCCCACGTGAGGCATGGTCGACTGTATTCGCCATACTGAGAGCTTCAATCTCGTATGATTAGAAAGTGAATTTCATTTTAACATATTTGACGCGCATGCGCTTACAAATTTTACTAAATTACAAGCGCACCCCCCTAAAAAACATTGTTTTTATTATAAGCGCACCTGCGCTTCTATCCGGGGTGATACGGTCGTCCAACCACCCGATTTGTCGCAGGTTGAGTTTCGGTTGGGCTCGCAGGTACTGTAGTGAATTATGATCTGTTCGTATCGTAACGTCGGCTCCTGTCAGGTAGCAGCGCCAGGTACGAAATGCACGGACGATGGCCAACATTTCTTTGTCGTGGACCGGGTAGTTGCGCTCGGGTGCCTGCATCTTGTGTGACTCGTACGCGATGGGTTGCAGACCTTTGCCAGAATTCTGTAGAAGGACGACGCCAACGGCGAAATCGCTGGCGTCCGTTACGACTTCGAATGGTCGAGATGGGTCCGCGAGCCGAAGTACCGGGGGTGAACTCAAAATCTTTTTGCTCTCGTCGAAAGCTGACTGTTCTCTCCCCCCCACGAGAAAAGCGCCCCTTTGTGCAGAAGGTCGGTTAATGGCTTGGTTGTTAACGGGAATGGAATGTTGGCCCCGCACTCGCTTGGGCAACGCTGACGACTTGGTCGGATGTACGGGAGAAGCAGCCGACCGTTCACAGTGGGAGAGCTGCTCGGCGGGCTTCGTCGAGCTGCAGGGGACCGCTGTGGTGTTGCTATCGACCAGGGAGCTCGACAGCTGCAGCTGACTGGGCTGGGCGACGGGTGGGCCGTCGACCAGGAGGAGCAGTTCGACCGGGACGTTGACGGAGCAATCCGTCGACCTGACAAGTGAGCAACAGTCAATGAGGGGAGCTCGGCAACAACAGCTGACAGTTCTGGTCGACGGAAGGGGTCCGTCGACCAGGGGGTAGCTCGACAGGAGCTGTGGTCGACCAGGGGCACTTGGTGGTCGACCAGAGGCACCTGGTGGTCGACCAGAGGCACTGGTGGTCGAGCAGAGCACCTGGTGGTCGACCAGGTCGACCAGGTAACCTGCTCGGCGAGTTCTGCGGAGGCACGCGAACGTCGTCGAGGTCGGGATGGCGAAGGCGACTTCGGGTTGGTATCCCGAAGTCGATGTGGCTCGTTAGGCGCAGACAACAGCCGACGGATGCACAACGGTGCAAGTCGGGCCAATCGACTGCGCGCACCTGCGAGTGTGCGCAATGCTGTCTTCTACGGGGCAACGATGGACAGCCGCTTTGCTGCAGCGTTGGCACACCGTCGACCTGCAGTTTTGGCAGGTCGCCCTTCTGCAGTGCTGGCGCGGCTCTTCTACGCAATGCTGGCAGGCGGTCGACCAAGCCGTGCTGGCGGTCGACCAGGCTAGTTGCAGAGTTGCTAGGTGCCTGATGTAGTCATTGTTGCTATTGCTTGTTTGATCATTCTGTGATTTTCGACTTTGCTAGTGGAAACTCTTGCCGATTTCTCTTGTGAATGTGCAAGCACTAAGGAACTAAGCAAAGCTACGATCACTCCTAGTAGTTCGTGCCAACCCCCCCCGTAGTCTAGCTCATTACCTTGTAGAGTGAATCTCCGCATTGGTTACCCCCACCATGTTGGGGACAAACCGGCGGACGTGATTTACAATCCCGAGAAACTCTGCAGCTCCGCGACGTTCGTCGACGGCTTCCACTGTGAAATTGCCGTCACTTTGCGAGGGTCAAATTTAATACCCTCGCATGAAACCACGTGCCCCACGAACTCCAGCTCCGGCTTCAGAAACCCGCACTTGGAGACCTTAGTAATTAGACGGTTTTGTTATAAGCGCCAAAACACCTCCTCCAACTCCTTGAAATTATCCCCCCGAGTCTTGCTGTACACCAGAATGTCGTCCAGGTAAACGATGACTTTTTTGTCGAGCAGGTCCCAAAACACCCCATTCATGGTTAGCTGGAATGTCGAAGGCGCGTTCGTCAGGCCGAACGGCATTTCTGTATACTCGTAACTGCCGTATCGTGTGTGAAAATCAGTCTTCGGGCAGTCGTCAGCGAACACTCGAATCTGGTGGTAGCCAACTCGCATATCGATTTTCGAGAAGTAGCGAGCCCCGCGAAGCTGATCCAGCAGGTCGTCCGCTCACGGAATTGGGTAACGCGACTTGATAGTGACCCGATTCAGCGCTCGATAGTCGATGCACATGCGCAGGCCTCTGTCCTTCTTCGGTGTGAACAGTATCATGGCGGCGAATGGTGACGTGCTAAGGTAACCAGCTGTTTCCGCAACTCGTCAAGCTCCGGTTGGCTGAGCCGCCACTGCGTCCGAACGGTTGGTTGCGCGCCGGGCTCCAGCTCGATCCTGTGGTCTTCTGGTCGCTGAGGTGGCAAGCCGTCAGGGAGGTCATCCGCGAATATTTTGAGATACCTCCGAATTATGCTCGCCAGGTCCTCTGGTACAGCAGCGCAGAGCGGGTCAATGTCGGCGATTTTCTCGGATTAGGGTTAGATGTTTTTGTGAAACGTAGCAGCACGAGAACGTGAGTACGGATCTTTGTTGCCTGACTTACATATGACTAGGTCAAGGTCCCGAGACTAGGTCAAGGTCAGATAGAGGTCGTAAACATATATAACAAAATGTAAATGCATATTGGAAAAATGGTCAAAACAAACAAACCCGCAAAAAGTGTACATAGGAAACAAGTTCCTTATTTAGCGGATAACCTACAGCAGGGTTGGGGAACACTCTATGCTGGGGGGGAGCGCATGCCAGGGTGGATGGACAATTCTCGTACGTATCAAAGAGGAGGAGACGCAACAAGGTAGCCAGCTTAATGCGGGAGATAGTGCACCGCTGTTTTTTTTGCAGATTGTTTTTTCCTCTGCCATACATTTTTAAGGCGATGACGAACAAGGAATTGAATCTGGGAATGTTGGTATGGCACTGACCTGCTGCAACATACCCCGTTGCTCTAGTAGTCTATGTCGGCCTCGCCGTTCCCGAGAGTGCACACTTGCCTCCACACCCTGAGACGGTTGGCACCCCCATCATCCATGATTTCTACAAGCCAATAGCAGGTAGGCGATGGCGCCTCATGTATTCATTCCTAATATGCTTCCCGAAGTACTTTTGCCTCTGGTCTACTTTATTTGATATCCCTCGCTGCAAGGATGGCCACTGGAATGGGGTCATGCCTCCTCTCATCCACAATTCGTTGCTCATGCTTCCATTTTGCCTCCCGTTGTTTGTTTGTTTGTTTGTTTGTTTGTTTGTTTGTTTGTTTGTTTGTTTGTTTTGCTTGTTTGCTTGTTGTTGTTGTTGTTGTTGTTGTTGTTGTTGTTGTTGTTGTTGTTGTTGTTGTTGTTGTTGTTGTTGTTGTTGTTGTTGTGTTTTTTTTTTTTTTTTTTTCGCAGGTGGTGTGCATCATCCTTCACGACTATGGTGTGACGGTGCCAGCACAAACCCTCTCAGGTCGGCACTTGTGCCTTCTCCCAAACCAGCGCCAACAGCATTCAAGGGCACCAATGCACCTCTCTCCTGCATCTGTATGGCGGATTGAACGTCATTGAATAGCCTTTCCGATCGTTTGAACAATCTCTTGCTCGGGGCATGTAGCGGTGTCAAATAGCAGGATCGTAGAGGATGGGCTGCATCACCCAACAACTGGTAATCACCAAGATTTTTATTTCTCTAGCCGCTCATATAACTTGCCATTGACAAATACTCGGTGATCATGTACTGCTCCAGGGTAGCCCACCATGTAATCCCAAATAAATCCTTTCTCATCACACGTCACTTGCAACTACACTGAATAATGGGATTTGCGGTTGAAGTAATTTGTGCACGATGTTCCACCGTTTGCACCGCCTAAACGAAATACAAACGACCAAGTGTTCCAACTGGGTTCCGCACGATGACGACGTCGCAGAACTAATGGCGAAGCTCGTGAAGCCCGGCAAAAACTGTCACCACACCTAGTTCCGATCTGTGCCTTGGTTAGTACCGGCCAGTTTCCAAATGTTCCACGGCCTTAGATTGTATTTCATGTCAGAAGTAGTAGGAGTACGGCCTAGGCTTAGTAGCCTAGGCCACAGTAGGACTAGTAACGAGGAGCCAAGTACGAGCTAGGAATGTGTGTAGGAACAGAATTGAGAAGGAATGATTGAACTAGCAAGCAGCAGGATACAAATAGCAAACCCTAAGGGGCTGTACTCACTATTGAGTACCCCACTGCAGGCTACACAAACAACATATTCTGACATTCCAATGCACGAACACCATCCCAACTTCTCCCACCCTAGAAGTTTGGAGTTCTGGATGGTGTCCATGTGGGGTTGGGCCCCACTTCGGACATCTGGCGTCGCACTGTTGTCGTCTGCGTCGCCTGACGCAGAATGTTGTTGTTAGGTTTCACGCCCAATGAGATCTACCGAACAGTGTCGCAAAGTCATATGGCCCTAACGACCATCACTGACTGCACGGGCATCGTAAAAAAACACTCGCGAAAACATCCTGGCATTAAATGTTAACATTGCACTCTTCAAACACAAATTCAGGAGGGGTTGTGTTGCACGAACGAACGTTTCCGAAGTGGGGCAGCAAAAGCGTCGAATCGTTACAGTTGGGGGACATGTTACACTGTCGGTCAAGGCCGCGACCCTATCAATGTGCGCCATGGCACGGAAATTGATGTCGCAACTGGACGTGCAAAACCGTCGCAAATTCAGTTGCCGTCATGTACAAGGCGTTATGAAGCCAAACCGCGTGGGGTAACATTGCAATCCAATTTTCGACATTTCGAACCGCGTGGCTTTACTTGGGATGGTACCAGTGCGTTGGAATACATTCTTAGTCATCTCCTTACCCCATGTCGTTCAACATGCCTCAGAGGGTGTCTTATGAAACTGGTCCGCCCCGACCCGGTTCGTTGCTAGAATGTGCATTCCTGGTCCGCAATTCTGGTTCGACGGAAATACTTTGCGGACCAGCCGTGGACCAGACACGAGCTGATCTACATGATACATCTCGTCACGGACTGTACAATATTTGCGAATAGAAACAGTCACGACGAGAATCAGACATGTTGAAATCGAGTTACCTCATTACTTTTTTCGGGGTAAAAACTTCCCATCCCGTCAGGAGCGGCAATCACGGATGGCGAGAAATTTCGCAAACAAAGGTGTAAGCTGCTACAGTTACGGACCAGGCGCGGGCTGGTCTGGCGACCAAATCAATGGCACCGTTGTAGTGTCATTCGAACGTTATATTGCTGTTAAAAGTTACGCATCTCGGTCCAGTCCGTCGCTGGTTCACGCGATGGTTCTCAAGCTGGTCCTCATGATATATCTCAACGGACAAGCGAGTCCGCCCAGGGAGCTCGCTGCCCGGGGCAAAAAAATAAATAAACCCTCTATGAAGGGCATGCCATCCGATAGGGTTTTAGTTTTTTTCTGCCCCGGGCAGGTCGACGGTGGTCGACGGTTCGTCGACCGTCGACCTCGTTTCGTTGAGACATTCCGCCAGGTCCGCATCGGACCCGCGTGGACCTGCCCATTTGATACACGTCATCAACTGCGCGTACTGAATGAGGTTGATCGATGGGCAAAGATCAAATTTGGGCCAAACAACAGCAGAGAAGTGGCCAAAGTAGGGCAGGGTGTGTCGCGCGATGTCGAGCCTGAGCCGCACATAGCCCTAACCGAATTCTGGGCTCACCCAGGCGCGTCGTCAGATTGACCACAAAATGTGACAGAATTCTGTTAAGGGCAGCAACTTTCCGTCAACTCTTCTTTTAACCATGGGCAGTGAACAAACAACTAGAACTTTTAGATCTAGATCAGTCCGAAGAAAGCAATGTAGCCTAAATACTAAAACCCGCTCGGAAGATATGTCCTTCTAGAGTCGTAAACCCTGAACACCTTGTCGCATGGTGTTTAGGGTTGATGCCTCCTAGATGAAATTCTGTAGTAAAGGGTACTATTTTTTTCGTCATCGCGACACTTGTTTTCAGGCTATAATCTCACTACAAGGGAGAGTACTACGAAGTGATTGGCAAAATCCGTCAAGATTGATTTTCCTGGGTGTGACGTGACACGTAGGCCTGTGTATCTGGTTAGGTGCGTGTGCAGCTTCGGACCTGCATGGTGGAGGTGCGACACACCCGGCCTACTTTGGCCACTTCTCTGCCATTGTTTGGCCCGTATTTGATCTTTGCCCTTGATGGATAGCTGTTGGGGTTGGGGTCATGGCCGACGCAGAGGCTGGAACCTAGCCCGCTTGATGGACGCTTGCATGGACTGTGAAGCGGCTTCTGGAGATGAGTAAAGGAGAACGATTTCCAGCTATGGAAAGCGATGCAATGAAATGAACTGCAAGTTTTGGCACGTACACTGTACCGCTGTTTACCTGGCCACCAATAATATCAATTCCCCGTATTCTCACACTATGTATAAATGGGTAATTACCCTCGCATAATCTATTCCCGAAGGTTGTGTTCCGGACTCCGTGGACGAGTTGGGTGGCGCGAAGAGATTCGTAGCGAACAAATAGGCCCATACCAGCGGTTATGATATCAGACTCGCATGTGTAAGTTTTTCTAGATCGAGCATGAGGCTGTATTCATAGTTCCTATCTTCTGGGTGTCCAGCTGATCGAGCCAGAAACGAATATGGGGCGTCTCTGAAACGAATGGGGCGTCTCTGAAACGAATATGGGGACGTGAATTCATCAGACTCGCATGGGGCGTCCCTATCTTCTGGCGTGGGGCGTCTCTGAAACGAATATGGGGACGTGAATTCATCAGTGTCCAGCTGTTAGTCCTAAAACACAATCCCTGCACACATGCTCCAAACGTATTTTTTGGTTCGGTTCCGTGAGATGTGCTGTAATCTAGAGCGGTCAAGAGATGGTTCACACTGTGCAGTCTGGTGCAATTGCGTACGCTTGGCTTTATCCAACTGGAGTCCCTCCTTTCCTTGTCAACACACGCTCTCTTGCTCTCTCTCTCTCTCTGGCATGACGTCTGGCTGGCTTGACGTCCACTCTCGACAGAATCATCTTGTTTCTCGTGAGTCGTGGCCCTTTCATCACTCACGAGAAACAAGATAATTCTTGCAAATTTGTTTACTAGATCCTCAACCACTAGAGCCAGCTGTGAGAGCTCATCACTTTCGTCACAAGGCTGCGCCAGCTGCGGCACCCTTGCTCCAGCAGCTGAATCAGGAGAGCTTGCAGCCGCGCCCCACATTCGCACATCACCTGAGCTTATTAGTTGGTGCTTCATTTTCTTGCGATCGTGTTTACGTGATCAGCCTCTCGCTTGCACTCTCTTGCTCTGTTTTAGCAGCGTTTGCTTTGATTTCTGAGTATAACTGAAGCACCCAGTTGTGCTTGAATTTCCCCTGACCCGCATTCGTTAAACGCCCAGAGCCGCTCATGGCAGCGAGCTGTTTTCGTCGAGAATTACGCAACGGTTGACTTCGGTCCACCTGAATTTGACATGGCTGACACGTTTTGAAATAGATTTGAAACCTGATTCCGAGACAACCAAAAACGGCTAACGCCAGGTCGCTTGGGCATAGGGGTACACTCTTGATGCCGTTCAGGAATAGATGATCAGACCTTTAGTTGAAGCAGAAGCAAAAACAGACGACCAAGAAGAGCGGCTGCTGTTTGAGGGGCCACAAAAGACGACCAAGAAGCTGCAGCTAAGCGGTCGCATTGACGCGTTGGTTCGACTTGCAGTCCACCGCATGGAGTACGCTGCGGTTGAGATCGGTCCAGCCGGGTCGCTCTTATACAGAAAATTCCTCCTGGACGCGGCGCGACTCGCCGTCGCGCCGCCAGACCCTAGTGACAGCGCTTCGGTTGCACCGCCATTCGCCGCGCCGCAGACTCCCAAGGCGAAGACGAAGCGCGGAAGGTTCGCGTCTCCGCTTTCGCCGCGGCCTTCGCCGCCGCCGGCGCCGGCAGCTGCAGCAGCGCAAGACCTCGTCGTCGTCCCCCTTTCCCCATGGCACCAGGTCCCTCTGCGCCTTTCCGCCGCCGCCGCCGCCGCCTCCCATGCCGCCGCGCCAGCGACGACGGGAACAGGGCATGATGGAAGTCAATACGGAAAAGCGTCCGGTGGTAGATTAGAGGGCTTCGACAAGAGCATTCTGAATTCGGCCAAAGTTACACTCTTCCCCGCGATTCGCGCGGCAGCGGCTGCAGGCGCCGAACCGGCGGTTACTAATGGTAGCTCCTCCGCCGCCTCCTCCGCTGCTTCCTCCGCGGGCCCCGCGGAACCACCCCCGGGTGACGGCGCTGGCGGCGGCGGCGGCGAATTCTTCCGCATGGTTTGCGCCGTTCCGCGCGGCACGTGGGCGCAGGTAGAGCTGGCGGTGGGGGAGTCTCCGCACCATCCGCTGCGGGTGCGCGGAGTGAACGATCTCCCCTCTCATTACAATCACAACCTTCAGTGGAACGTCGGCTTCCTCCCGCAGACTTGCTGCTGCTTCGATATAGACCAACTCGACGGTACTACAAGTAACGCTAGTACTATCAGTGGTGATAGCGATGGTGACGGCGGCTTCTTTACGCCGCGATCGCTAAGTGCGGCGGGAACGGCGGAAAAGCGGCGCTCGTTTGGCGGAAGCGTTACGGGCGGAGGCGCACACGGTCCCCTGGAGGTGGTGGATATCGGGGGAGCGCGGGCGGAAGTGGGGCAGGTGTATCTGGTTAAGGCTCTTTTGGCGTTTCTGGTTATTAGTCCGAACCTTCATTCGCAGTGGACTGTGGTTGTAACGAGCGACGTTGACTCGGAAGGTGGTTGTGGAACAAGTGACGGTAGTAGAAACGAGCAGGACGCAAACCCCAAGGGGGGGAGAAAATGCGACGATAGCGATGGTGGCGATGATGGCGAGGATCGCATGGCGACGTGTCTGGAGGAGATTCGCGAGTGGCTCAAGTTTCGAGGATGCTTGTCGCCGCGTGAGTTGACCAGTGATTAATAACTACAGTGGTCAATCGAATAAGAATGCTATAAGTCTAGTGTACATTTCCTTCATCATTTCTCCAGAAGCACCAGTCGACCTCCTTTGCTCTTTTTCCTTCATCATTGTGCCTTTTCATCCTGTCAACACCAATGCTCGCTCAGAAACCCAATCAAATCAAATCCCAATTCCAACCCCCTCCTTTGCCTTCCCCCATCACCCGGCCGTTCCGACTCTCCCCCTCCTTCCCCAATTCTCATTTTCATTCCCTTCCCCCTTCCCCTCCTGTTGTAACCAGTGGACCTTCCTTGCTCCATTTCCTTACGGGAGAAGCCCGTGCCTCTCAGCCGTACGATTTCCGTTATCAACGGTGCACATGCCGCCTGGAAAGACGCCCATGGGTCTGCCTTCATGCCACCTCAGCAGCAGCAGCAGCAGCAGTTAGCGGACCCCAACCAGCAAGATGCAATGCTTCTAAGCCAGCTGCGGGAATCGGTGGACTGCACACGTGGCGGCACTGTGGAGTGCCACGTGGCAGGCAGCAGTGTGGTCTGCGTCCCACTTTCCGAGCCACACGGGGCACAGGAGATAGTTAGAAAGGCATCTGGGACTTTACTCCCTGGCGCTGCTGCTGCTGCATTGGCTGCTGCTGGTGTGAGTGAGGAGGGGGAAGGAGGAGGAGGAGGAGGAGGAGGAGGAGGAGGAGGAGGAGGAGGAGGAGGAGGAGGAGGAGGAGGAGGAGGAGGAGGAGGAGGAGGGAAAAGGGGAGGAGGGAAGAAGGGAGGAGAAGGGAAGAAGGGAGGAGAAGGGAAGAAGGGAAAAGCTAAGGGAAGCAAACCATCTCGTGTTGATCACACTCGATCCTCATCCTCCCCTGTATGGCTAGAGATGGCTTTCGATGGGTCAGTGTCACCACAAAACGGTACTGAATCTGCTTATAACGGATCAGATCCTTCCGGAAGGTACGGATCGCCACAACCGAGTAAGTCCAAGATTAAAAAGAGCGGTTTAGGACGGGGGTTGGGGCTGGTAAGTAAAACCCTTAGAGGAAAGGAAGAGGAGGGAGAGGAGGATGTGGGAGGAGGAGAGATGAGGAAGGGGAAGGTTCTTGTTTCGATTGGTTCTGGGGTGAAAAAGGGCAAGTTTCCTTTCAAAATTCGTAGCAGCGGCAGCGCGGAGAAGGAGGAGGAGAAGGGGGAAAGGAAGAAGGAGAGGAAGGGGGAAAGGAAGGAGGGGAAGGGGGAAAGGAAGAAGGAGGGGAAGGGGGAAAGGGAGAAGGAGGGGAAGGGGGAAAGGGAGAAGGAGGGGAAGGCAGGAAGCACGAGGAGGGAGAGGAGGAAGGATGAAGTTGGGGAGGAGATGGGGGAGGAGGGGCAAGGTGGGAGGAGTGGAAGGAGAGAGGGAGACAAAAAGGTGAAGAGAATTGTCAAGAGTAAATCCAATGTTGAGGGGATGGTAAAGAAAGGGATGTTAAAGAAGCTGCTAAAAAAGGGGACAAAGCGGACTGGCAAAACCTTTGGTGATGGTGATGGTGATGGTGATGGTGATGGTGATGGTGATGGTGGTGATGCTGATGGTGATGGTGGTGGTGATAAGGTTGACAGTGGTGAGTATGAGGACGATTGCTCATATAGAGAGGAGGAATTCACGGAGGAGGGAGTGAGAGAGGAGGGAGTGAGAGAGGAGGGAGTGAGAGAGGAGGGAGTGGCCGAGGAGAGAGTGAGAGAGGAGACCGATGAGGGGAATAGGAACCAGATAGGGAAGTGCAGCAGCAGCAGCAGCAGCAGCGGCAGCAGCAGCAAGGGCAAGGAATTGCGGCGATCGCCTCTCATTCGCAAACCCTCATTTCCTAAGAAAGCTACCACTTTCCCTACCTCTTCCTCACTTACCGTCTCCTGCTTCCCTCCCATCTCCCCCTTCTCCTCCCCTTTCTCCTCCCTTTTCTCCTCCCCTTTCTCCTCCCCTCTCGCCTCCCCTCGCGCCTCCCCTCACCCCTACACTCTCCGCCGTTCTCCTCGCTTTCGACAACAGCATCCCTTCCCTCCATCCCCTCCCACGGCCGAGGCCAATAGCAGCAGCAGATCCGTTATTAACACACTCGATAGTGACACTGAAAGCATCGGCATGGCTGATGAGATTATGACTGTTGATGGGACGTCCTATCTGGAACAGGAGCGTACTGAAACGCGTACAGGAGGAAGGGGAGAGAGTGGGGAGGGAGGAAGGGGAGAGAGTGGGGAGGGAGGAAGGGGAGAGAGTGGGAAGGAAGGAGGGGGGGAGAGCGACCAGGATTGCTCGCAGAGCGACTGGCAACAGGCATCTGACCGTCCATCTGAAGCTGCAAACCCAGCGTTGCATCCCAGCCGCTCGTTGCCTGCTCGTGCTCCTTCCATTTTTTCCATTGGCTCTTCCGCCCCTCCTGCCCCTCTTCCTCCTCTTCCTCCTCCTCCTGCTGCTGCTGCTACTGCTACTGCTACTGCTACTGCTGCTACTGCTACTGCTGCTACTGCTACTGCTGCTGCTGCAATTGCTGCTGCTGCTGATGATGATGCTGCTATAATACCAGAACCAAACAGACGACACACCACCGGCAGTCAGCCAAAAAACCCTCCCTTCATCACCACCCCCGTACGCAGCAGCACTGGCGGCACCCGCAGCAGCACTGGCGGCACCAGCAGCTGCGCCAGCGCCATCAGCAATTCTAGCAGCACCGGAAATCCCAGCAGCAGCAATATCGTCACCAGCAATTTTAGCAGCAGCAGCGGAAGCAGCAGCAGTTGTATAAGCAGCAAGAAGGGCAGCAGCAACAATCGCGAAACTCTGTTTCAAAAGGCAAGGACGGGCAGACGAAAGCTGAGTATGGATGGGAGCGGGGTGGGTTCTGAGGTGGGGTTGGATGGGAGTGCGATGGGTGTTAAGATGTCTCGTACGACAAGCATGGGTGGGCAAGCAGTAGGGGTGAGTGGGAATACTTGTGAGGCGCCTCAAAAGGGGTTGGATGGGAGTGCGATGACTCTTAAGATGTCTCGTACGACAAGCATGGGTGGGCAAGCAGTAGGGGTGAGTGGGACTACTTGTGAGGCGCCTCAAAAGGGGTTGGATGGGAGTGCGATGACTCTTAAGATGTCTCGTACGACAAGCATGGGTGGGCAAGCAGTAGGGGTGAGTGGGACTACTTGTGAGGCGCCTCAAAAGGGGTTGGATGGGAGTGCGATGACTCTTAAGATGTCTCGTACGACAAGCATGTCTGGGCAAGCGGTAGGGGTGAGGGGGACTGGGAGGGGCGTAGGAGTTGGGATGAGCTTGGGACTGGAGATACCCACAAGTTATTATGATGTTGGTGTTGTGAAGGGAGTGACGGGAGGTAGTTGTGGTGACAATGAGGAGTCTTCTAGCGAGGATGAAAGGGGTGAGGAGGAAGGGAGTGAAATGGAGTTGGTGAGTCCAGATTCGAACTGGTTCAGTGCGTGGAGAGAGAAAGGAAGAGAGAAAGGAAGAGAGAAAGGAAGAGAGAAAGGAAGAGAGGAGGGACGAGAGGGGGAAGTTCAGAAGCTGCGGGGTAGAAAAGGAGTGGAAGAAAAGGGCAAAGGGGAGGGCAAAGAGGAGGAGGATGATGAGGATGAGGAGGATGATGGGGATGGGGATGGGGATGAGGATGAGGAGGAGGATGAGGATGAGGAGGATGATGAGGATGAGGAGGATGATGGGGATGGGGATGGGGATGAGGATGAGGAGGAGGATGAGGATGAGGAGGAGGAGGAGGAAGATGATGATGGTGGGTATGAGTTGACTCCAATTGCCACGCCTGTAGCAACCACTGTGGCCCTTTCCCGCTCTCCTGTGCTTACTCCGAGGAAGAACAAAGAGGAGGAGGAAGAGGAGGAGGAAGAGGAGGAGGAGGATGAGGAAGAGGAGGATGAGGATGAGGAAGAGGAGGAGGAGGATGAGGAAGAGGAGGAGGAGGATGAGGAAGAGGAGGAGGAGGAATCTACTGTTATCACTAGTCCTGTGGCGCTGTTCCCCTCCGGCTACCCTATCTCCCTCTTCTCAGAGGGGCCGGAGAAGGGTGTACCGTTTGCCATCCGAAAGGGAAAAACTGGGGTGTCAGGGGATTCTGCTGCTGTTTCAGGTGGTTTTTCACATGGTGGGGTTTCAGCAGGTGAATCTTCAGGTGGGGGGGCCAGTGGTAGGCCCAGGCACAGGCAGTGCAAATCGTTTTCCGGCTTTGACTTTGGTTTGATTGCACCTGGACAGACGGTTCTTGAGGATCGGCCGAAAGAGTCCAGGTTCAATGTATCTGGGCAGGAAGCGGGAGGGAAGACTGGTGGTGGGGAGAATTCGGGACGAAACAGGAAAGTACAGCAAAAGGGGGCAGTACAGCAGAAAGGGGTGGGACGAGAAGAGGGAGCGTGGGCGAGGCAAGCACGGCTTTCCATTCCAAAGGCAAACACTGGGGGTTCTGTGGCTGCTGCTGCTGCTCCTGCCGCCGCCGCCGCCGCCGCCGCCGCTGCTGCTGCTGCTGCTGCTGCTGCTGCCGCTGCTGCTGCTGCTCGGGCTTCAGGTGGTGGGAGTTCAGCAGGCGGGGGGGGCGCTGGTAGCCTCAGGCACAGGAAGTGCCAGTCGTTTTCCAACTTTGACTTTGGCTTGATTGCACCTGGACAGACGCTTCTTGAGGCACAGCCACAAGAGTCCAGGTTCGGTGTATCTGGACAGAGGATGCCTGAGGCGCAACCGAAAGAGCCCAGGTTCAATGCACCTGGACAGGAAGAGAGGAGGAGGACGGGTGGGGGGGCAAAGGATGGACAGGAGGGGGCAGTACGGCAAGAGAGCGCGGGACGAGACGTGGGAGCGTGGGTCCAAGAGGCGTCTATTTTTGAGTCGACTCAAAACTCGACTCATCACACAAAGGGTGGGCAGGAGGGGGCAGTACAGCAAAAGGGCGCGGGACGAGATGTGGGAGCGTGGGTCCAACAAGCACGGCTTGCCATCCCAAGGGGAAACACTGGGGTTTTAGTAGCCAATCATACTGCTCATACTGCTCATACTGCTGCTGCTGCTGCTGCTGCTGCTGCTGCTGCTGCTGCTGCTGCTGCTGCTGCTGCTGCTGCTGCTGCTGCTGCTGCTGCTGCTGCTGCTGCTGCTGCTGCTGTTGGTGGTGGTGGTAGGGTTTCAGGTGATGAAAATTCAGCAGGTGAAAATTCAGGTGGGAGGGGCACAGGTAGGTTTGGACCTGGACACAGGCAATGCCTGTCGTTTTCTGGCTTTGAGTTTGACTTGGGTCAGTGGGATATGGGGACGGGAACAAATCGCAAGTCTAAGGACTTGGGTCAGTGGGATATGGGGGACGGGAGGGAGGGAGGGAGAGGAGGGGATATAGCGAGCAGGGGGCGTGGAGGGGAAGGCTTGAGTGTGTGGGATATAGAGGACGGGAGGGAGGGAGGGAGAGGAGGGAGAGGAGAAAGAGGAATGGGGATAGTAAGTAGAGTGGAGAGCTTGTGTGAGTGGGATGTAGGGGACGGGAGGGAGGTAGGGAGAGGAGGGGGGATAGAGAGCACGGGGCGTAGAGAGGAGGGGTTGAGTGTGTGGGAGAGGAGGAATGGGGGGGAGAGAGGGCAGGAAAGTGGAGGAGGAGAGGAGGGAGGGGGTTTGTCACCTAGAGGGGCTTTGTCACCTAGAGGGGCTTTGTCACCTAGAGGGGCTTTGTCACCTAGAGTAGTGTCGCTCGCGGTTAGGGTGAAAGGAAGAGGAGGAGAGAGAGAGGCGGATGGAGGAGGGAGGAGGGGAGGGAGAGGAGGGGAGACGGATGGGAAAGGGAGAGGGCAAGAAGGGAGGGGAAGGAAAGGAGGAGAGGGTAATGGAGAGAAGGCACCGACAGAAGAGGTGAGTCCAGTGGCAGCAACGGACGGAGGCAGCAGCAGCAGAGGCACGGGCGTGGGTGGGAGGAGAAGAGGTGTGAGCATGGATATGGGCGCTGTTTGGAATGTGGATATGGTTTGGGGTAAGGATATGAGCGAGAGTGTGAGTAAGAGTGTGAGCGAGAGTGTGAGTAAGAGTGTGAGTAAGAGTGTGAGTAAGAGTGTGAGTAAGAGTGTGAGCAAGAGTGCAGGCAAGAGTGCGGGCAAGAGTGCGGGCAAGGGTATGGGTAGGAGTACCAGCTTTGCGTCGGGAAGCATTGCCATTTCTACCAGCCTCAGTGGCCGATCTTGTTCCCTCAGTGTCCAATCACCCACCGGTACCCAATTCCCCACCGGTATCCAATCCCCCACCGGTACCCAATCCCCCACCGGTACCCAATCCCCCTCCGGTATCCAATCCCCCACCGGTACCCATTCCCCCTCCGGTACCCAATCCCCCACCGGTATCCAATCCCCCACCGGTACCCATTCCCCCACTGGTATCCAATCCCCCACCGGTATCCATTCCCCCACCGGTATCCAATCCCCCACCGGTACCCATTCCCCCACCGGTATCCAATCCCCCACCGGTATCCAATCCCCCACCGGCAAGGAAACCCGCACAGGAAAAAAATCCCCCACCGGTAAGAAAACCCCCACTGGTAAGAAATCAACGACCAGTATCAAATTCCCAGGTAAAAAATCACCCACCGGTACAAAATCCCCCACCACTAAGAAATCCCCCACCGGTATCAAATCCCCCACAAGTATCAAATCCCCCACCGGTAAGAAATCAACCACTGGTGTCGAATCCCCCACCGGTATCCAATCCCCCACCGGTATCAAATCTCCTACTGGTAAGAAATCAACCACAAGTATCAAATCCCCCACCGGTACAAAATCCTCCAGCACTAAAAAGTCAACCACCAGTAAGAAATCTCCCACCGGTATCAAATCTCCTACTGGTGTCAAAGGGGAAAGAGCAGGAGGGGAAATGGCAGGAGGGGGAACAGCAGGAGGGGAAATGGCAGGAGGTGGGGCAGCAGGAGGAGACACAGGGGTACCCAAGTCCCCAAGAGGCGTGGGCAGGAGAGACATCAAGCCTTGGACCGACCCCAGTCAAGACGTTCTGATCACAATCTTCAAATCTCCAAGCATCTCAGCCCCTAGCCCTAGAGGAGGAGGGGGGGGGGCAGGGGAGGCAGCAAGAGGAGGAGGGGCAGCAGGGGAAGCGGCAAGAGGAGGGGGGGCAGCAGGAGGAGACACAGAGGTTCCCAAGTCACCAAGAGGCGTGGGCAGGAGGGACAACGTGGCTTGGACCGACCCCAGTCTAGGCATTCTCAACACAAGCTTCACCTCCTCGAATCCAAGCATCTCAGCCCCCAGCCCTAGAGGAGGAGGGGGGCCAGCAGGAGGAGACACAGGGGTGCCCAAGTCACCTCGAGGGGTGGGCAGGAGGGACAACGAGGCTTGGACCGCCCTCGCTCACGGCCTTCGCAGCAAAAGCTTCAACTACGGAAAAACAGGCATTGCAATTTCAGCAGGAGGGGAAGGAGGAGGGGGGGGAAGGGGAGGAGGAGGGGAAGGAGGAGGGGGGGGAAGGGGAGGAGGAGGGGAAGGAGAAGGGGGGGAAACAGGGCCCCCCAAGTCCCCACGAAGGGGGGAGAGGAGGGACATCGTACCCTTAACCTCCCCCACTCACGGCCTTCGCATCAAAAGCTTCAACTACGGAAAAACAAAAATTGTAATTTCAGCAGGAGGGGAAGGAGGAGGGGAAGGAGGAGGGGGGGGAAGGGGAGGAGGAGGGGAAGGAGGAGGGGGGGGAAGGGGAGGAGGAGGGGAAGGAGGAGGGGGGGGAAGGGGAGGAGGAGGGGAAGGAGGAGGGGGGGAAACAGGGCCCCCCAAGTCCCCACGAAGGGGGGAGAGGAGGGACGTCGTACCCTTAACCTCCCCCACTCACGGCCTTCGCAGCAAAAGCTTCAACTACGGAAAAACAAAAATTGCAATTTCAGCAGGAGGGGAAGGAGGAGGGGAAGGAGGAGGGGGGGGAGGAGGGGGAGGAGGGGGGGAAACAGGGGCCCCCAAGTCGCCTAGAGGGGGGGGGAGGAGGGACATTGTAACTTGGACTCCCCCCACTCAAGGCCCCCCCACTCAAGGCCCCCCCACTCAAGGCCTCCTCAGTAAAAGCTACAGCGCCACAAGTCCCAGCATCAAAGCCAGTAATGAGACGTATCAAAGCTTCAACTCCGCGAGTCCAAGCATCACAGCCATGACGGTAGTGGGAGGAGGGGGAACCTTTAGCATAGCAGCAGCAGAGGGAGCAGCAGGGGCAGCGGTAAAGGGAGCAGCAGGGGGAGCAGCAGGGGGAGCAGCAGGGGGAGTAGCAAGGGGAGGGGGCGCAGCAGGAGGGGACACATCGGTCCCCAAGTCTCCTCGAGGGGTGTCAATTCTCCTCAGTAAAAGCTACAGCACCGCAAGTCCAAGCATCAAAGCCATGAAGGTAGTGGGAGGAGGGGGAACCTTTAGCAGAGTAGCAGCAGAGGGAGCAGCAGGGGGAGCAGTAAAGGGAGCAGCAGGGGGGGCAGCAGGGGAAGGAGCAAGGGAAGGGGGGGCAGCAGGAGGGGACACAGGAGTCCCCAAGTCTCCTCGAGGGGTGTCAATTCTCCTCAGTAAAAGCTACAGCACCGCAAGTCCAAGCATCAAAGCCATGAAGGTAGCGGGAGGAGGGGGGACCTTTAGCAGAGTAGCAGCAGAGGGAGCAGCAGGGGGAGCAGTAAAGGGAGCAGCAGGGGGGGCAGCAGGGGAAGGATCAAGGGAAGGGGGGGCAGCAGGAGGGGACACAGGGGTCCCCAAGTCTCCTCGAGGGGTGCCTATGAGGATAGGCGGACAGAGAGAGGCTGCAGCATGGGCAGTGGCTCAAGCTCAAGATCCTGCTTGTGCCTCTGCAGCAGGAGAGGACACAGGAGTTCCCAAGTCCCCCCGAGAGGCAGCAGCAAAGGCAATGGCGAGGCACAACGCGGCCATGCGCTGGAAACGCGCGGCTCAAGCTCATGCTGCGGCTGCTGCTGCGTCTGCTTCTGCTGCTAATGCTGATGCTGATGCTGATGCTACTGGTAATGCTGCTGCTGATGCGGCTGGTAATGCTGCTGGTAGTTCTGCTGCCTCTGCTGCTGATGCCAGTGCAACCGGTGCTGCTGCTGCTGCTGCAACGGCCACAGCAACAGCAACAGCAGAAGCAGCAGCAGCAGTTACTGCTTCATCAGCAGAGGCAGCCCCAGCCTACCTTCCTGGAACCTTCTCAGCAGTGTCTCACCTGCTGAATTCCTCTGGGCTCGGCACGTGGCTCTCTCCCGGAGCTACCCCAGCTGGTTCGGCCGCTCACACGCCTGCTGGTTCGGCTGCTCACACCCCTGTTGCGTCTGATGATGATAGCAGCCCTCGCAAGCATAGACCTGTGAGGCTTGGCGGCATGGGAGATCAGCAGCAGCAGCAGCAGCAACAGCTGGGGGAGCAGGTACAGCGGAGAATAGGCGGAGTGAGAAGGGGGGCGAGAATGGCCCGGCCGAACCTGGAGAGCGTGCAGGCGTCGTGGGTGCATGAGGACCCTGAGGATGATCCTGAGTATGCCGGCTGGGGTGCCACTCCCAAAGGAGGGAAGGCAGCAACAGGAGGCTTCTGAGGTAGCAGCAGCAGGTTTTAGAATGACTTGACTGCTCAGAGTCGTCCTGGAGCACTTGGAGGGCGTTACACTAGGATACGACCTTTGAGTCGATTCGAAAGTCATCTCGTTACAATGTCTCTAGCTTACTTTAGATTGTATTGTATGTATAGGTATATTTATATATGTACTTCGTCGGCTAGGTTGAGTTGCTCTATATAGGATATGAGTTGTTACTTTTATCCCATTTTGTGCTGTGTTGTGTTATGGGCAGCACGTGAACTCACTTGCGTTCCCCGTCTTGTAGAAAAGGGTAAGAGTAAGTGTACACAGAGCCTATCAAAACTTTCGATTTCTTGCTTTTCCAGTCTGATGCTTCCTTGCTTGCCAAGCTTGTCTGTTGCTGGCACAGAGGTCCTTTGAAACAACTTGCAGCTGCGATGTGCCTGCCCGACTAGAAATCGCACCAGATTTCGATTTCACGAGTTGCCGTTGGTGAAAATCGGGAGCAAGCGAAGAGCAACGGATTCTTCCCTGACATCACGAAATAAAAGAACAAAACCACCCGATTCTTAAAAACCACCGGGCCCAATGACAGCAGCCGAACCAAATTTCTGCACGCCCAAGAAAAAATGTTGATTTGCCATGCGCAGCGCTCGTCACCTGTGTCAATAGTACAGCTGATCTAGCATTTAAATTTGTTCAAGAAGAGTTGGGGCAAAGCAGAAATTCGCGTTGAATTTGGGCAAACATGCAATGATTGCTTCTGGTGACGTCAGAAAATGCAAAATCGAGAGCCAACCATTCCGATTTCGCTTTGCGTAATCCGAAATCGCATCTATTCTCGACTGTTTGTGCTACTTTGAAACGAATCTTGGCAAGCGCGTAATTTTAAGATGACACGTTTCTAAGCTGCGCAAAGTGTACACACCTGCCGAATAACATGGCATGCACTTGAATACAGTTCCTAGACTAAGTTGCATGCACCTGAAAATGGCCGTTTAAGAATCGGGGTTAAAATCGAGCTTGAGACAATATTACCCACGAAGGTGCTTGATTTTGTTGCATACTGATTGCGTCGGAATCCAAATCAGGAGTACAAACTGTATTCATGATAACTGGATCGGTTCCGTCAGATGTAATTGCTTCTAGAGCGGTCAAGATGCCTCATCGCGACGTTTGGCTTTATCCAACTGTGGTCCCTCATCACCCACACGCACACGCCCTTTATCCGTCGACTCCGTTTCACTGTACTGTACACGTCTTTCGTCCCTCCATCCCGGATCCTCTTTCACTACTCACGCACGAGCATTACGGGCGGCTCATTTTCATTCAGTTTTGCTCAATACCCATCCCGACCACTCTGAACATTTATTAGACAGTTGTACAACGTGAAACATCTCATTGAGCCGCATTCAAACAACCGAAAATCAGTCGCTCTTATTAGCTGGTGCATTCATTCTTGCAATATTGCTTATATGCACAGCCTTCCGCTCCACTCAGGCTTTGTGTTAGCTGGTGATACAGTACAAGCACCTAGGTATGCTAACAATGCTAATTTGAGCTAACCTGAGCCGCATCTGTCAAACGCCCAGAGCAGGTCAATTGCAGCGAGCCGTTTTCGTCGGTTGACTACGGCTGACACGTTTTTCGGCTAGCTGTGCAATCGAATTCCGAGATAACCGAAATCAGCCTGCTCGGGTGACCGGGTCGCATGGGGCCATGGAGTACATTCTTGACGCGCTCTGTACATTGGGCCATGAAATGGACGATTAGAACTTGTGATTGAGCAACGAAGTCCATCCCATTCTGACAGAGTCGTCACGAAGTACGCAGTATATTGGCCTCACTAAGAAATAGACGACCAGAAACTTCTAATCGTTTTTTAGACGCGTCTCAAAACAGGATCACTGACTGGGTCGACTGGCAGTCACTAAGCGGGCCCACTGAGCCATGGAGTATGCTGCAGTCGAGATTGGCCCTCCCGGGTCGCTCTTATACAGAAAATTCCTCCTGAACGCGGCGCGACTCGCCGTCCCGCCGCCGAGTACTACTATTAGTGGTACTAGTAACAGCGCTTCGGCAGCACCGCCATTCGCCGCGCCGCAGACTCCCAAGGGTAGCTCAAAGTCGAAGTTCGGGAGGTTCGCTTCTCCGCTTTCGCCGCGACCATCGCCGCCACTGGCGGCAGCGGCAGCGGCGCAAGACCTCGTCGTCGTCCCCCTTTCCCCATGGCACCAGGTCCCGCTGCGCCTCTCCTCCACCGCCGCCGCCGCCGCCGCCGCCGCCGATGCTGCCAATGCCGCCACGTTGACGACGGCGCAACCAGGGTTCGCCAGAAGTCAAGATGGTAGAACGCCGAGCTTAGACAAAAGTATCTTGAATTCAGCAAGAGTTACTCTCTTCCCCGCGCTTCGCGCAGCAGCGGCTGCAGGCGGCCCCGCGGTTTCTAATAGCTCCTCCGCCTCTTCCGCTGCTTTCGCACCACCCGCGGATGACGGCGCTAACGGCGGCGGCGGCGGCGGCGAATTCTTCCGCATGGTTTGCGCCGTTCCGCGCGGCTCGTGGGCGCAGGTGGAGCTGGCGGTGGCGGAGCCTCCGCACCATCCGCTGCGGGTGCGCGGAGTGAACGACCTTCCCTCTCATTACAATCACAACCTTCCATGGAACGTCGGCTTCCTCCCGCAAACCTGCCGCTGCTTCGAAATTGACGAGCTCGACGGTGCTTCTAGTACCGCTAGTAGCATCAGAAGCATCAGTGTTGATAGCGACAGCGACGGATGCGGCGGCGGAGGCGGCGGCGGTAACGGCTACTTTACGCCGCGCTCGCTAAGTGCGGGAACGGGGGAAAAGCGCGCTTTTGGCGGAAGCGTTACGGGCGGCGGCTCACACGGCCCCCTGGAGGTGGTGGATATTGGGGGAGCGCGGGCGGAAGTGGGGCAGGTGTATTTGGTGAAGGCTCTTCTGGCGTTTCTGGTGGTTAGTCCGAACCTTCACACGCGCTGGACTGTGATTGTAACGAGCGACTTAAATTCGGAAGGTGGTCTTCGAACGAGTGAAGGTGACAGAAACGAGCGGGTCCCTAGCTCCAAGGTGGGGGGGAGGGAGTGCGACGATAGCTACAATGGCGACGATCGTATGGCGACGCGTCTGGAGGAGATTCGCGAGTGGCTCAAGTTTCGAGGATGCTTGTCGCTGCGTGAGTTGACGAAACTGGCAAACCCTTTCTAGAAACATGTTACCACTGTACAATGTACAGTGGTACATGATAGGGTAAAGCTGTTTCCCCTTTTATTTTTCAATTTATATTTCTCCACATCATCAGGCAACTTCCTTTGCTCTTTTGTCCTTCATTTTACACCCTTTCTGTCCTGCCAACCCGGATGCTCTCTTCAAAGATTAATAGAATCTCATTCCCAGCCCCCCTGCTTTCCCTTCCCCCATCCTTTGGCCATTCGGACTCCCTACTCCCCTTTCCCCCCCTCCCCATTTTGTTCCCCTCCAGACCCTTCCCCTTCCGTTCTTTTACCCCCCTTCCCCACCCCTCCCCCCCAATTTCCCCCTTCGCCCCCACCGGTTCCCCACTTTCCCCCACTTCCCCCCAGTGGACCTTCCTTGCTCCATTTCCTTTCGGGAGAAGCCCGTACCTCTCAGCCGTACGATCTCCATGATCAACGGTGCACATGCAGCCTGGAAAGACGCCCATAGTGCTGCCTTCATGCCACCTCAGCAGCCACCTCATCAAAATCAGCAAGATGGGATGCTATTAAGCCAACTGCGTGGGTCAGTGGAGCGCACACGTGGCGGCTCTGCGGATTGCCACGTGGCAGGCAGCAGTGTGGTTTGCGTCCCACTTTCTGAACCGCACGGGGCGCAGGAGATGGTTAGAAAGGCGGCTGGGACTTTGCTCCCTGGCGCTGCTGCTGCTGCCTTGGCTGCTGCTGGTTTGGGGGAGGAGGAAGGAGGAGGCGGAGGAGGAGGGGGAGGAGAAGGAGGAGAAGGAGGAGGAGCTTTAGGAGGAGGAGGAGGAGGAGGAGGAGGAGGAGGAGGAGGAGGAGGAGGAGGAGGAGGAGGGAGGAGAAGGGGAGGAGAGGGGGAGAGGGGTAAGACTAAGGGAAGCTTACCTTCTCGTGTCTATCACACTCGCTCTTCATCTTCCCCTGTATGGCTTCTAGAGATGGATTTTGACATGCCAGGATCACCACAAAGCGGTAGTGAATCTGCTTATAGCGGATCAGATGCTAGTGAAAGGTACGGGTCGCCACAACCGAGCAAGTCGAGGTTCAAAAAGAGCGGTTTGGGGCGGGGGTTGGGGCTGGTAAGTAAAACACTTAGACGAAAGGAAGAGGAGAGGGAGGAGGATGTGGGAGGAGAAGAGATGAGGAATGGGAAGCCACTTGTTACGGATAGCTCTGGCGTAAAAAAGGGTGGATTTCCTTTTAGATTGCGGGGCAGTGGGAAGGAGGGAAAGGAGGGAAAGGAGGAAACGGAAGAGAAGGAGGAGGAGAGAAAGGGGAACAGGGAGGGGGAGGAGGAGAGGATGGAGGAGGAGCAAGGAGGGAGGAGTGGAAGGAGAGAGGGAGACGAAAAGGTGATGCGGATTGTAAAAAGTAACTCCAGTGGTGAGGAGAAAGCGAAGAAAGGGATGCTACAGAAGCTGTTTAAAAAGGGGACAAAACGATTCGATAAATCCTTTGGTGATAGTGATAAGGTTGACAGTGGTGAGTATGAGGAGGAGTGCTCATATAGCGAGGAGGAAGTGAGGGAGGAGGGAGTGAGAGCGGAGGGAGTGAGAGGGGAGAAGGATGAGAGGAATATGAACCAGCTGAGTGAGAGCGGGAGTAGCAATGATAGAAGCAGCAGCACTAACAATGCAAACACTAGCAACACTAGCAGCAGCACCACCACTAGCAGCAGCAGCAGCAGAAGCAGCAGCAGCAGCAGCAGTAGCAGCAGTAGCAGCACCACCACCTCTAGCAGCAGTGGCAGAAGCAAGGGCAAGGATTGGCGTCGAACGCTTCACATTCCCAAGCCTTCATTCTCCAAGAAGACATTCAGCACTTACCCTTCCTCTTCCTCTCTTAACAGTTCCCCCTTATCTCGCCTCTCCTCCTCCCCTCTCTCCTCCCCTCTCGCCTCCCCTCTCGATTCCCCCCTCTCCTCCCCTCTCGACTCCTCACTCCTTTCCACTCTTCCCCATTCCACTTGCTTTCGACCGGGTGCTCTCTCCCCTCCATCCCCTCCCACTGCGAAGGGTGACAGCAGCAGTCCCGTTATTAGCACACTCAATAGCGGCAGTGTAAGCGCCCGGATCATGACTGTTAGTGGAACATCCCATCTGGAACAGGAACATACTGAAACGCGTATGGGAGGAGGGGGAGAAAGTAAGGAGGGAGGAGGGGGAGAGAGCGGGAGGGGTGGAGGGGAAGAGAGTGGGAGGGTAGGAAGGGGAGAGAGCAGCAAGGGAGAGAGAGGAGAGAGCGCAGGTGTAGCGTGTGGAGTGGGGGGGGTGGAAGAAGCAAAGAGGGGGGGCAGTGACAATGGCAGTGGCAGTGGCAAAGGCAGTAGCAGTGGCAGTGGCAGTAGCAGCGGCGACGGCAGTGGCAGCGGCAGTAAGAAGGGAGAGAGAGAAGAGGGCGCAGGTGTAGCGTGTGGAGTGGGAGGAGTGGGAGAAGCAAGGAGGCGGGCCAGTGACAGTGACACTGGCAGCGGAAGGGGCAGTGGCAGTGGCAGTGGTATTGACAGTGGCAGGGGAAGAGGAAGGGGAAGAGGAAGGGGAAGGGGAACGCATAGGCGTGCTCTCTCTGTCACTGATGCATGTCTAAATGTCACCCTCTCCCCATCCTCCTTTCCCACTCCCTCCTCCTCCTTCTCCTCCTCCTCCTCCTCCTCCTCCTCCTCCTCCTCCTCCTCCTCCTCCTCCTCCTCCTCCTCCTCCTCCTCCTCCTCCTCCTCCACATCTGCTAGCTTTGGTACTGCTGGTAACCACACTAGCATCAGCAGCAGTGGTAACCGCACTCTCAAGAGCGGCCGTTACACCCCGAGCAACGCACAGCCCGTTGCTAACATCAACGGCCAGGATTTCTCGGAGAACGATCGTCAACGGGCATCTGACCGTCCATCTGCAACGGCAGACTCTGCGTCGAATCCCAGCCACTCGTTGCCTGCTCGTGCTCTCTCCATTTTCCCCACTGGCAGCCCCACCCCACCTCTTTCTGCTGCTGCTGCTGATGCTGCCGCTGATGCTTCTGCTGATGCTTCTGCTGCTTCTGCTGCTGCTGCTGCTGCTGCTGCTGCTGCCTCTGCCGCTTCTGCTGCCACTTTTGCAAAAGTAAACAGACGACACACCACCGGCAGTCAGCCAAAGAACCTTCCCCTCATCACCACCTCCTTTAGCAGCAGCACTGTCGGCACCAACCGCAACACTGGCGGCACCAGCAATGCTAGCAGCAGCACCACCAGCAGCAATTCTAGCAGCAGCAGCAGCAGCAGCAGCAGCAGCATGGGCAGCAGCATGGGCAGCAGCAGCACCGGCGACACCAGCAGCAGCACCAGCAATTCTAACAGCAGCGGCAGTAGTATGGGCAGCAAGAGCAGCAGCAGCAGCACTAGCGTCACCAGCAATTCTAGCAGCAGCGATTATATCAGCAGCAAGAAGGGCAGCAGCAATCGTGAGACGCTGTTCCAAAAGGCATGGAAGGGCAGACGAAAGTTGAGCCTGGATGGGGTTGGAGTGGGCTTTGAGACCTCTCACGTTGCAAGGACGGGTGCGCAAGCGGTAGGGGTGAGTGAGAGTGGGACGGGTTCTGAGATGCCTCATAAGGCAAGGATGGGTGGACAAGAGTTGAGGGTGGATGGGAGTGGGGGGTGTGCAGGTGTTGGGATGGGTCTTGATACACAAAAGGGGTGTATCGAGATGCCTAAGAGTGTTTCTGATGTTGGTGTTTTGGAGAGAGGTGGTTGTGGTGATAGTGGGGAGTTTTCTAGTGAGGATGAAAGGGAGGTAGGGAGTGGAAAAGAATTGGCGAGTCCGGATTCGAGCTGGTTCAGTGCGGTGAGAGAGAAGAGAAGAGAGAAGGGAAGAGAGGAGGGAAGAGAGGAGGGAAGAGAGGAGGGAGGAGAGGAGGAAGGAGGAAGGTGGGGCAAGGAAGGAAACGGAAGGGGAAGGGGGGAACGAAGAGGCATCAGGTGCAGCTTCGCTTTTGATTCTCTTTCTGGAGCTGTTACAGGTGCTGCTACAGACATCAGCACCATTACAGGAGCTGCTACAAGAGACGTTTTTGCTGCTGATTCTGCTTCTGCTGCTGCTGCTGCTGCTGCGACTACTTCTGCGGTTTCTGGTGGGAACACTGCTGCTAATTCTGCTGCTGCTTCTGTTGCTCCTGCAACTACCGCTGCTGCTAACAACGAGGCACCTCGCGCCACAAGCCACTTGACTCATAACAACAGCTTCGAGTTCGGCACGTTACTCCCAGGTTCGGCAGACCGAGGCTCAGCAGACGGAGGCCCGGCAGGCGGAGGCTCGGGAGATGAAGGCGATGGAGGTGTGGAGATCCAAGGTTTGGACCGAGCCTCAGGGCTTTGGCAAGGCGCGGTTAGGGTCAGCAGTGAAGGTTTGGAAAGGCCGAGGGTGGTTCCCTGGGGCAGTAGAGTGGGCCGGCGTTTCTCGTCCTTTTCTGGATTCGAGTAGACAGAGGAGTGGCCTGAGGCGAGGAGTACGTGAAGTCGAAGCGCTGAAGGACATGCTGCACCATGTGTGACTGAGTCAGGGTAATGGTGCGCTGTGCTCTGTCCCGGGTGATCTGCAAGCCAAGGTAGCTGCGCAGTTCACCCAGGTCTGTGCACGTGTGTCTCTTCTGCAGCTCGGACTTCACGTGGGCGAGTCCAGCCGTGTCAGCTGTAGCAAAGACCAAGTCGTCGACGTACACGAGGATGTAGAACGGTGGCAGCGAAGTGTCGGTGCGTAGAAACAGCGACGGGTCAGCAGTAGAACTAGCAAACCCAAGAGCCGCTAGCGTAGTCCTCAGTGTGTCGTGCCACTCGCGGGGAGCCTGGCGGAGACCGTAGACTGGCCGCCGGAGGCTCCACTGGGTACCAGGAGGAAACAACCCTGTGAAGCCAGGAGGGCGGCGCAGCCAGATCTCCTCGTGCAGGCTGCCCTGTAGGAAAGGAATGCTGAAGTCAAGAGAGTGAAGCTCGTAGTCGCGCTGAGCGGCTATGTGCAGCAGCACCCGAAGAGTGGTCATCTTCGGGGTGGGGGAGAAGGTCTGAAAGTAGTCAACTCCCTGCCGCTGATTGAAGCCTCGATCCACGTAACGTGCCTTGAAGACAGGCGGAGAACCCGGCGGCCGCTTCACCCTGAAAATCCACATGCCACTGACGATGTTCGCCCCAGGTGGGGGAACCTCGTCAACGTAGGTGCCTGTGGACTTCCAGGAAGCCATCTCTGCGTCCATGGCTGACTGCCACTCAGAGGAGTAGGGACCCTCTATCGCCTCTGCGTAAGAGCGCGGAGTCGGGATGTCTGGTGCATCCGGGTCTCCCTCAGGGGCAATCAGCATGGACACGAGATGAGGTAAAGCAGCAGCAAAACACTGGAACTCCTCCCGCCTGTCCTCAAAGACGTCCGTGCTAAGAGCACACTCACCCCCGACGGACGGAGGACAGACAGACTCAGACTCAGCAACAAGACAAGCAGCGTAGTCTAGACGACAGTGAGCAGCGAAGTCGACAAGCTCAGCAACTAAGGCAGACGCAGCAGTGGACTCAAAGGAAGGGTCAGTGACAATAGTGGCCAGGAGACGCGTGACAGTAGGACTAGCAGTACGAAGGGAGTCAGACTCCGGGTCAGCAAGAGCAGGAAGAGAGGACTCTGGAGGAGACGGCAAAGGGACACGCAGTGGAGCAGTGGAAGGACGCAGTGCCATTTGGTGCGTGCCCTGGACCGCAGGAGGACGCTGACGCGGAACACGACGACCAGTGCGAGCAGCACGAACAGGCGACGCAGGACGAGACGCAGGCTCACGACGCTCAGCAAGACCTCCAGTAAAACCAGTGTAGGGAGAAGGAGCTGTCACAATGTAAAAGTTAACTAAAAAACAGAAAGTACAAACAAGATATATGAAAACCTAACCCTAGTGCAAGTACAAAAATAACACAAGGGAGAACACCTAGACTAGAACTACACAAGCTATAGAAATATTGTTTGACACACCCCCATAGTCTAGGTGACGGTAGTCCTGTAGAAACAACAAGAGCAAGCAACGGTCACAGGACCAGTCCGCAAGAACAAGACAAATCTCACGGTGGTGCTCAAAGTCACCACACACTACGAGAACAAGCAAGGGGCCACAAGGCCAGTCCACATGCCGGTATATAGCAAATATATATAGATGCAAGAGTACAAGACATGCAGGACAATGCATCTCTACGTAAGCAAGTGAGGACGGGCAGGCACAAGGCCAAGCTGGGTGCAGAAACGCTGGTGGTCACAAGGCGGCAACGCCTTGGTGAAGATATCTGCAGTGTTGGCCTCAGAGACCACACGGACCACGCGGGCCTGGCCACGCTGCTGCAACTCACGCAGAAGGAAGTAACGAAGCTGGATGTGTTTCGCCTTCCCAACCAGTCGAGGCTCCTCACACAACAGGACAGCAGACCTGTTGTCGGCGAACAAGACTGGGGGAGAGCGAGGCCGCTCACCAAGGTCGGTGAGAAGGAAAGACAGCCAGCGAAGCTCCTGAGCGGCCATGGCCGCGGCGTACACCTCGGCCTTACAGCTGGAACCGGCGACAGACGACGCCCGAGTCGACCGCGACGAAAAAGCACCTGCCCCGAGGCTAAAGGAGTACCCCTGTGTAGACCGACGCGTCTCCGCGTCGTCGGCCCACGACGAGTCCGAGTAACCTGTAATTGTAACTGGCTGCTTCCCTCCAAGGACAAGTCCCATGCCTGATGTACTCGCCACATACTTTGCCACCCTTTTAGCTGCGTACCAGTGGGAAGGTCGGTGTCTCCCAGTCGCAACAAAGCGCGAAAGGACGCTAAGAGGGTAAGCTAGGTCTGGGCGAGTGCAGGTCATCAGGTACATGAGACAACCCACCAGCTCAGGATATGGACCGCTGGACTCAAATGGCTCGTCCGAAGGTGGAGCCGTGAGCCCATGATCCACACCAAGAGGGGTGAGCTGTACCTTGGAGAACGGGAAGCGAAACCGCTTGAGGATCTACTCGACCATATGCGACTGAGTCAGCGTAATGGTGCGAGCTGCCCTGTCCCTGGTGATCTGCAGGCCAAGGTAGTGCTGCAGCTCACCAAGGTCAGTGCAAGTGTGTCTCCTCAGCAGTTCCTCCTTCACGGAGGCCAGCGCGCGTCGGTCGGGAGTGGCGAACACCAGGTCGTCGACGTAGACCAGGACAAAGAACGGGGTCGAGCCACGGCGAACGAACAGTGACGGGTCAGCAGACGACGAAAGAAGTCAAGAGCTGCAAGGGTCGAGCGAAGTGTGTCGTGCCACTCACGTGGAGCCTGACGCAGGCCGTAGACTGGTCGACGTAGCTGCCATTGGGTCCCAGGTGGGAAAGAGCCAGTGAAGCCAGGCGGGCGACGCAGCCAGATCTACTCGTGCAGGCTACCCTGAAGGAACGCGGTGGAAAAGTCCAAGGAGTGCAACTCGTAGTCGCGCTGGGCTGCAATATGCAGCAACACCCGAAGAGTACTCATCTTCGGCGTGGGAGCGAAGGTCTGTAACTGGGACTCGGACTGGACAGGCAGTGGACACTCTAAGGAAGGAGCAGGACCAGTAGAGGGCGGAAGACTAAGAACCTGCTCAAGGAGCGGAACGAAGTACGGCCGTGGCCGCGCAGCACCTCCAGAACCAGCAGGGACAACACCAGCACCCCAAGGGTCGGCTCCAGCTCCACCAGCTCCAGGAGCAGCAACTCCAGCACCCACAGGAGCACTAGCTCTAGCAGCACCTCCAGCTCCAGCACCTCCAGCAGCTCCAGCTCCAGCAGGACCACCGGAAGACTCAGCAGCTCCAGCTCCAGCACCTCCAGCAGCACCTACTCCAGCAGCACCGCCAGCCCCAGCACCGCCAGCAGCTCCAGCACCGCCAGCAGCTCCAGCACCAGGAGCACCACCAGGCCCAGCAGCTCCAGTACCTCCAGTACGAGCACCTCCGGGACCCGTGGCGCCGGCACCCCCAGCAGCAGTAGAACCTCCAGCTCCGGCAGCACCACCAGCTCCAGCAGCACGGCTCCAGCGCCGAGCAAACCACTCGCGCAGCTCCTGTGGAGAGGGTAGCTCCCGCCGGGATGAAGCACCTGAAGGACCTCCAGGCCCAGTACCGCCAGACTCCACACGAGCAGGACCAGCACCCTCAGGCTCCGCACCCCCAGACTCAGCAACCCCAGGCTCAGCACCCCCAGGCTCAGCACCCCCAGACTCAGCACCCCCAGACCCAGCACCCCCAGGCTCCGCACGCTCGGGCTCAGCACCCCCAGACCCCGCACCCGCAGGCTCAGCACCCCTAGCAGTACCAGAGTCAACAGCTACCTCGACAGGCTCGACTGCGTCTACCTGGGACACACCTGAGAGGGCAGGACCCTGAGGGGGAAGGGGGTCTACCGGGGGGGGACCTGGCGCAAGGAAGAGCGGCGGGGGGGGGGAGGGGTGCAGTGCGGTAGGGGAAGAGACGGTAGTAAGGAACCGACTCGTCAAACGTGACGTCCTGGGAGGACAGAACACGGCGCGAGGTGGGGTGGTAAAACTGCCAACCAGGCGCGTCAGGGGGGAAGCTAAGGAAGACGCAGGGAACAGCACGGGGGGACAGCTTGTCCGCAGACAAGTCGCGGACAAAAGCTCGAGATCCCCAGACACGGAACGCAGACGCATCGCCAACCTTCCTCGTCCACCGCAGAGTAGGGGAGGTCTCCGGCAAGGAGACCCGGGGCTGAAGGTTGATCTGATGCGCCGCGTACTGAACCGCGAACGGCCACAGAAAATGGGGAGCAGCCGCATGGATCATGGACGTACGAGCGACGTCCATGATCATGCCAATGCGGCGCTCAGCAATCCCATTTTGCTGTGGAGAGGCCGGAAGCGTGAACGTCTGGCGGATGCCTCGTGCACGACAGAAGGCTCGCAGAAGGTCGGAGGGAAACTCTCCACCTCTGACGGAGTGCAGACGCAGAACAGGAAAGTCCGAGCCGAAACTGTCTCTGAGCTGGAGACGGGCAGCGCGGATCCAGTCGATCAACACCTCAGTGACCTCACCCTTGCTGCGCAAGGGGAAGACTGTGGTGTAACGCGAGTAGTCGTCAACCACCAGTAGGAAGTAACGCTCGTGACCCTGTCCACGGACACGGGCTGGGCCCCACACGTCCATGTGAAGCGTCTGCAGCGGAGCCTCTGTCGGAGGAAACTCGGAGGAGTGAGGAGCGGCGCGCTGCCGCCCCTCGACGCAGGGAACGCAGGTAGGGGCAGGCCCCGGGGGAAGGGGAGGGAGGGACCGGGGGAGACCAGAGGCAAGGACACGGGAGGCCATGCCTCGGAGACGAGGCAGGGAAGGGTGACCAAGGCGGTGGTGCCAAAGGAGAGTCTGGTGGGACAGGAGACGACACGAGCAGGGGGCAGACTCAGGACCGGACCTGGACGCTGCAGCAAACACCTGACCCAACGCAGCTACCTGACCAGACGTAGGAACCAGAGGAGACTCGGTAGACAGTGTGTACAGGCTCGACCCCGGCTGACGGGTAAACGTGGCCAAGTGTCGGCCCGTCCGAGCACACGTACAGTGGGTCACTCGCTGACTCGCAGGAGTGAACTGGTCAACCCCCCCATCCTGTAGGTCAGCACCACTCACCAAGTTCGTAGAGAACGAGGGGAGGTAAAGACCTGACAGGGTGCCAGAAGGGACCGCCGGACACGGTAGGACAGTGGAGAAGTGGGCAAGGACAGGACCCCCAGAGGGGTCTGCCAGGGAGACTGCAACCGGCCGACTAAGCGGCGTGAGTGTGGTGCGGTCTCGAAAGAAGGAGCGGGAAGCACCCGAGTCAAGGGTGAAGGTGTGCAAAACCTGAGCCGACGTGGTACCTGAGAGAGCAGACTCACCAGCACCTGGAGCAGCAGACTCACCAGCACCTGGAGCAGCAGACTCACTAGCACCTAGAGCAGCAGCCTCAATGCCCGGGTCAGGCGGAACACACAGGTAACAGTCACCCTCATCACTAGTAGACACAACATACATGGCAGCAAGAATAGCATCATAATCAATATCAAAGATAGCAACCCCCAACCTAAGCAGCTTGCCCCAGCGAGGGATCTCAGTGGCGTCAGGGAACTGGAGACGCCAGGCGTCCGTCAGGCGGCCGAAGCAGCGCTGGGTGGCGTGCGGGCCGCCGCACGGCTCACCAGTGCGGTCGCCGGCACGCAGGACGTAGGCACAGGGACCAGCACCCCCACCCCGCTGACGCGCAGCGTACCACTCACGAAGCTGCTGGGGGGGCGAGGTCTCACGAGCGCGCTGCTGCTGCATGCGCTGACCACCACCGAAGCCTCCCCGCTGCACAGAGCCACCCCGACCAGCTCCACCGCCGCTGCCGCCACCGCCGCCACCGCCGCCTGAAAGAAGCCGTCCTGCTCTAAGTGACGCCACAGAATTAACTTGGCGAGTTAGAGGCAGAGCCTAGGATCAATCCGACGGGCTCGGATCAAGGAATCCGTAGCAACTTAGATCACTGAAATCGCCCAAGTAACGAGAGAGCAATTGTATATTATGCAAGAGTGGGTACACAAGTCGTCAATGGAATGAACTCTCTGTTTTGCTCTCTGGATTTATAACTAAAACACACATGCAGAAATGTAACATCGAACCGCGCGCGACTCGCCAGAAATTCGGACTGAGGATCGCGTCCAATTTCCGCGACGTCCGCGTTCACATTTTCGGACTTCGCCGGGTTCGTTTCTTCACGCCGACAATCGTGTGTTACAAGGAACAATAGCGAGTGTAGCGAAATGTTCGTAACATTCGCTTGCACTCTCACTATTTTCGTGCATGCTTGTGGGGCTGCCAAGTGTCGCCCTCACAAAAGTTCGGACCCAACCGAGGGAAGTTCGGTTGCGTGGCGACGCGGACAATCCGCCGTCACCCCAACCTTCCAAGAACGAACCCTCCCTTGGTCCGAGTCAAGGGAGGTCTTCGCTTGGGGGGCAATCCCGTCCCCCACACTTCCAACACTCCCCCTTGCACCCCACGCACACCTAAGCATGCAAGCCTACCCTAGCACAACATGCATGAAGAGCATCTCTAGGCAATGGCTTGGTGAGGAAGTCCGCGGGTTGCGAGTTGGTCTTGATGTAACGAAGTTCGACTTCGTTGTCTTCAACGAGCTTACGAATGAAGTGTTGACGGATTTGAATATGCTTGGTCCTTCCGTGAAGGACCGAGTTCTTGGCTAGGCCAATGGCGGCTTGGTTGTCCACGTAGATGGGAGTGGGACCTTCTTGTTTGTGTCCAAGCTCGGCAAGAAGGCGACGTAACCAAACCGCTTCCGTACCACCACGCGTGAGCGCCACGTATTCCGCTTCGGTGGAGCTAAGTGCAATCAAGTTTTGGCGCTTGCTTTGCCAACTTATTGCACCGCCCACGAGGGTGAAGATATAGCCCGAAGTGCTTTGGCGGGTTGAAGGATCTCCCGCCCAATCCGCATCCGTGTAGCCTTGTAGCACCATGGGTCCCTTCTCGTAGTGCAACCCCATACGAGTGGTCCCCTTGATGTAGCGAAGGAGACGTCGTGACGCTCGCACATGCTCGATCATGGGGTTGGAGACGACACGTCCAAGCACTCCAACGGGAAAGGAGAGGTCGGGTCGAGTGCTCACCGCGGCATACATGCATGACCCAACAACCGAGTGGAAGGCCTTGGCGCTCTCGGGATCCATCGGGTTCTCGTCGCTTACGGCCGAGGGATGAAACGCCGCTTCCATGGGTGTCGGTGTAGGCTTGCTCTCGATCATGCCGAAGCGATCCACCACACTCTCCAAGTACTTGTGTTGGTGGAGAGCGAGAGTCTTGTTCCCGCGATCACGATCGATGTGCATCCCTAGGTAGTGGGAGACGGCGCCGAGGTCACGCATGGAGAATTCGGCGGCAAGCTTCGTCTTCACGTCCGCTACAAGGGTCTTGGAATCCGACACGAGGAGAAGGTCGTCGACGTAGAGGAGAAGAACGAGCTTCTTCTCATCCTTGTTGAGCACGTAGAGCGCGTGGTCACACTCGCTCCGCACGAACCCCAATGAGAGCAAGTGTTCGTCGATCCTCGTGTACCACGCACGAGGGCTTTGCTTGAGGCCGTAGATCGTGCGCTTGAGCTTGCACACGCGGTCGGAGTCGTCGTCGAACCCGGGAGGTTGCTTCATGTACACCTCCTCCTTGAGACGACCGTAGAGAAACGCCGTCTTCACGTCGAGTTGTTCCACCTCCAAGTCGAGTGCTCCCGCCAACGCCAAGAGAGTGCGCAAGGTGGCGGACTTGGCGACGGGAGCGAACGTCTCGTTGTAGTGAAGATCAGTCAAAAGCGCCCAGGTTCAGTGCACCTGGACAGGACGAGCGGAGGAGGACGGGTGGCAGGGAGAGCTCGGGCCAAGCAGGGGAAGCACGGAAAGAGGTGGGACGAGAAGAGGGTGTGAGGGCCAGCAATACACGGGTTCCCATCTCAAGGGGAAGAAACGGGATTTCGAAAGCTGCCGCTGCTGCTCCTGCTGCTCCTGCCGCTGCTGCTGCTGCTGGTGGAATTTCAGGCGGTGAAAATTCAGGTAATGGGGTATCAGCAGGTAAAATTTCAGGAGGTGGGGGCAGTGGTAAGTCCAGGCACAGGCAATGCCAGTCGTTTTCTGACTTTGACTTTGGGTTGATTGAACCTGGACAGAGAGATTTTGAGGCGCAGCCACAAGATTCCAGGTTCGGTGTACCTGGAAAGGACGAGAGGAGGAAGGCGGGTGGCAGGGAAAAGTCGGGCCTAGAGGGGGAAGCACGGAAAGACAGGGTGGGACGGGAAGAGGGTGTGAGGACCAGCAAAGCACGGTTTGCCATTCCAAAGGCAAACACTGGGGGTTATCTGGCTGCTGCTGCTTCTGCCGCTGCTAGTGGTGGTGCTGGTGGGGATTCACGCGGTGGGTTGTCAGCAGGTGGAATTTCAGGTGGTGGCGGCAGTGGCAAGCCCAGGCACAGGCAATGCCAGTCGTTTTCCGACTTTGACTTTGGGTTGATAGCAAATGGGCAGACGGGTTTTGAGGATCAGCCAAAAGAGGTCAGGTTCAATGTATTTGGACAGGAAGAGAGAGTGAAAAAGAGCGGTGGGGTAAAGGAAGGGCAAGAGAGGGGAGCACGGAAAGAGGGGGTGGGACGAGAAGAGGGTGTGCGGACCAGCAAAGCACGGTTTGCCATCCCAAGGGGGAGCACTGGGGTTTCTGTGGCTGCTGCTGCTTCTGGTGATTCTGCTGGTGGTGGTGGGGTTTCAGGCGGTGCGGATTCAGGTGATGGGGTATCAGCAGGTGAAATTTCAGGAGGTGGGGGCAGTGGTAAGTCCAGGCACAGGCAGTGCCAATCGTTTTCCGGCCTTGACTTTGGCTTGAACGCGTGGGATATGGGGGACGGCAGGGAGGGAGGGAAAGGAGAAGGGATAGCGAGCAGAGGGGGTAGAGAGGAGGGCTTGAGTGTGTGGGAGAGAAGGAACCAGGGAGAGAGAGAGGAGGAAGGGGGTTTGTCACTTAGAGTAGCGAAGTTTGCAGTTGGGGTGAAGGGAAGGGGAGGAGAGAGAAGGGGGGATGGAGGAAGGAGGGGAGGGAGAGGAGGAGGGGAGCTTGCAAGCTTGCTGTCACCACGAGCAGTGCCGATTGCTTCTGGGGTGAAGGGAGGGGGAGCAGAAATAGAGACGGATGGAGGAGGGAGAAGAGGAGTGGAAGAAGGTCGAAGGGAGAAGGATGGGAAAGGGAATGGGCAAGAAGGGGTGGGAAGGGAAGGAGGACAGGGCAACGGAGGGAAGGGAAAGGTAGATGAGGTGCGGCGAGTGGCAGTCGGTGGCGGCAGCAGCAGCAGCAGCAGCAGAGGCACAGGCGTTGGCAGGAGCATCGGTACGGTCACTGGTGGGAGTTTGGATAGGATTAGGGACGGAGATAGCTTGAGCAAGGACATGAGCAAGAATATCGGTAGGAGTACCAGCTATGGGTCTGGCAGCCTTGCCACATCCTACCGCACCGGTGTCAAATCCCCCACCGGTATCAATTCCCCCACCGGAATCAAATCTTCCACAGGTGCCAAATCTCCCACCGGGATCAAATCTCCCACTGGGATCAAATCTCCCACCAGAGGAGCGGAGGGTATAGGGGTACCCAAGTCCCCAAGGGGGGCGGGCAGGAGGGACATCGTAGCTTGGACTCCTCCCATTCAAGGCCTTCTCAGCAAAAGCCTCAACTCCCCAACTCTAAGCAACGCAGACGCGGCAGGAAGGGAAGGAGCAGGAGGAGGGACTGGAGCTCCCAAGTCCCCAAGAGGGGCGAGCAGGAGGGACATCGTAGCTTGGACTCCTCCCATTCAAGGCCTTCTCAGCAAAAGCCTCAACTCCCCACGGGCAGCCGGAGGGGACACAGCGGCACCCAAGTCCCCTCGAGGAGGAGGAGGAGGAGGAGGAGGAGGAGGAGGAGGAGGAGGAGGAGGAGGAGGAGGAGGAGGAGGAGGAGGAGGAGGAGGAGGAGGAGGAGGAGGAGGAGGAGGAGGAGGAGGAGGAGGGCTGTCAGCACGAGGAAAAGCAGCAGCCGCAGCAGCGGAAGCAGCAGGGGCAGCAGCAGGGGCAGCAGCAGGAGGGGACACAGGCGTACCCAAGTTGCCTGGAGAGGTGGCTGTGAAGGGAGGGAGTGGGAAGGAAGCAGCAGCAGAGGCGATGGCGAGACACAACGAGGCCCTGCGCTTGAAACGAGCGGCGCAGGCTCAGGCCGCTGCTTCCGCTTCTGCTAATGCTGCTGATGATTCTGCTACTAATTCTGCTGCTAATTCTGCTGCTAATTCTGCTGCTAGTTTTGCTGCTTCTGCTGCTGATGCCAGTGCAAACGGTGTTGCTGCTGCAAAGGCCACGGCAACAGCAGCAGCAGAGTCAGCAGCCAGAGCAGTAACGGCAGCAGCAGCAGCGGCAGCAGCAGCAATTCCTGCTTCACCAGCGGAGGCAGCCCCAGCCTACCTCCCCAACCCCCTCTCGCAGCTTCCTGGAACCTTCTCTGCAGTTTCTCACCTGCTGCATTCATCTGGCCTTAGCGCGTGGCTCTCTCCCGGAGCTAGCCCTGCAGGTTCGGCCGCTCACACTCCTGCAGGTTCGGCAACTCACACTCCTGCTGCATCTGATGATGAGAGTAGCCCCCGCAAGCATCGGCCTGCTAGGCTTGGCCGGATGGGAGATCACCAGCAGCAGCAGCAGCAGCAGCAGGGGCAGCAGGGGCAGCAGCAGGGGCAGCAGCAGCAGAGGCAGCAGAGGCAGCAGGGACAGCAGCAGCTGGGGGAGCAGGTACAGGGGAAAATAGGTGTAGCGAATCAAAGGGTGCTGGCCTCTGGAGGGCTGGGATTCGGAGGAGTGAGAGGTCGGGCACGGGTGGCCCGGCCGAACCTGGAGAGCGTGCAAGCATCGTGGGTGCATGATGATCCCGAGGACGATCCTGAGTATTCTGGTTGGGGGGCGACTCCCAAGGGAGGGAAGGCAGCAGCAACAGGCTTCTGAGGCAGGAGCAGCGGGGTTTTGAGGCCTGCCCCTCGTGCCTCAGATGGCGCCGTGGGTACATGATGATCCCGAGGACGACCCTGACTATGCTGGTTGGGGGGCGACGCCTAAAGGAGGGAAGGCAGCAGCACCAGGCTTCTGAGGGAGCAGCAGGGCAGCAGCAGTATTCTGGCTGGGGTGCCACTCCCAAGGGAGGAAAATCAATAGCAGCAGGGGGCTTCTGAAGCAGAAGTAGCAGCAGCAGCGGAAGCAGAAGGTACAGCAGCCGTAGGTTCTAATATGTTTCACAGCTCGGGGTGGCCCGGCTGAACCTGGAGAGCGTGCAGGCGTCGTGGGTGCATGATGACCCCGAGGACGACCCTGAGTATGCTGGTTGGGGTGCCACTCCTAAAGGAGGGAAGGCAGCTGCTGCGGGGTTTTGAGGCAGCAACAGGGGCAGCAGGGGCAGCAGCAAGAGCAGCAGGGGCAGCAGGGGCAACAGCAGCAACAGCAGCAGCAGCAGGGGCAGCAGCAGGGGCAGCAGCAAGAGCAGCAGCAGGTTTTGAGAAGGTTGACAGCTTGGAGTGGCCCAGCCGAACCTGGAGAGCGTGCAGGCGCCATGCGTGCATGCATGATCCTGGGGCGGGGACGACCCTGAGTATTCCAGTTGGGGTGCCATCCCCAAGGGAGGGAGGGAAAGCAGCAGCAGCAGCAGGCTTCTGAGGGAGCAGCAGGTTTTCTGATGCTGGGAGACAGCTGGGAGTGGCCCAGGGTGCACCTGGAGGGCATGCAGGCGTGGTAGGGTGGGTGCATGAAGCCCCTGAGGATGGCACTGAGGATGGCACTGAGGATGACACTGAGGATGGCACTGAGGATGACACTGAGGATGGCACTGAGGATGACACTGAGGATGGCACTGAGGATGGCACTGAGGATGACACTGAGGATGGCACTGAGGATGACACTGAGGATAGCACTGAGGATGACACTGAGGATGGCACTGAGGATGACACTGAGGATGACACTGAGGATGACACTGAGGATGACACTGAGGATGACACTGAGGATGGCACGGAGGATGACACTGAGGATGACACTGAGGATGACACTGAGGATGACACTGAGGATGGCACTGAGGATGACACTGAGGATGGCACTGAGGATGACACTGAGGATGACACTGAGGATGACACTGAGGATGGCACTGAGGATGACACTGAGGATGGCACTGAGGATGGCACTGAGGATGACACTGAGGATGGCACTGAGGATGACACTGAGGATGACACTGAGGATGACACTGAGGATGGCACTGAGGATGACACTGAGGATGGCACTGAGGATGACACTGAGGATGGCACTGAGGATGACACTGAGGATGACACTGAGGATGGCACTGAGGATGACTGAGGATGGCACTGAGGATGACACTGAGGATGGCACTGAGGATGGCACTGAGGATGGCACTGAGGATGGCACTGAGGATGGCACTGAGGATGACACTGAGGATGACACTGAGGATGGCACTGAGGATGACACTGAGGATGGCACTGAGGATGACACTGAGGATGACACTGAGGATGACCCCGGGACCTTTTCTGGACTACGAGCCTTGTGTTCCACCTGTTTACTTGGGGGCCCGTCTCTTTAGAATAAATCATGTAAGACCCTGCCCCTTCCATGAAAAAGGTGTTTTAATAACTTTTTTGAATTATTTTGTTACAACTAGAATATGACATTCTAAACGGTACTCTATGTTAGATGTCATTCCTCCACTACCTACACTACCTCCTGCACTACCTACTCATTGTTAGAGACCATGGCGCCTATCTCTTCGTCCTCCTAGTCGCCAGTAGCGTTGAGTCGGTTGACCCACTCCTCAGTCTCTTAAGGGGCGTGCATATCGTCATGCACCTCCACCTGCGTCGCGACGTCGTCTCTGTGGTGGCAGGCGGCAGGCTAAGTATCCCGACATGGAGTGGTTGGTGTACAAACAGTTCCTAGAAGATCGCGCGCGTGGTCTTGCTGTCCCGATGAAATTCCTGCAGTTGTGGAGCCGAGCTTCGATTAAGCACCACCACCCCGAGGTAGATTGGCGCGCCTCTGCATACTGGATGCAGCGCTTCCGACACAGGGGGGTCTCAATGTTCGCGCGAAGACCAAGATTGGGGAATGTCTTGCGAAGGGTAAGCGACAATTTCATTGTTTCAATCTTGTCTCGTAATCTTATTCTAACTGACGTGTTTCCTCTTGCCTTCGCGTACTATAAGAAAATTTGCGGGAGATCTGGAAGTTTGTGCGCAAGCAAGTCGTTGAACACGGCATCAACGACCAGAACATGGTCAACGCCGACCAAACTCCAGTTTTCCTTGAAATGCCCTACGAGCGTACTCTATACCACCGTAGGGAACGCACCGTTCAAATCCGCAGCGCTGGCTATGAGAAGGAGCGGATGACGGTGATGCTGGGTGTGACTGGCGATGGTCGCAAGCTGCCACCGATAGTAATCTTCAAGCGGAATACCATCCCGAAAGTCCGAGTGCCACCAGGTAAAGGATGGCTTCTTACTGCTTGATGTGATGTCCCGGTTTATTCGTTTTAGTACCGTACTAACACTTTGCCTTGTCTGTGTAGGCATGTGGTGCGCGCCCAGGAACGCTGCTGGATGCCAGCCTTGTCATGGACTGGGTGCGCGCAAGTTCTTCTTCCCCACACCAACCACCCCCTTCCTCCCCCCCCCCCCCCCCCCCCGGCAAAAACCGGTCTAAGACCTTATTGTTCTTAGACAGTTATCGTGGGCATCTGACGGAGGGGTTCCTAACAACTCTGAGGTGGTAGCGCATCGTCCCCACCATCACCCCAAGAAGTTTGCACTCCTCTTCTGCAGCCGCTGGGCATCGCCATCAATCGGATGTTCAAGGCGCGCATCCGCGAACTCTACAACGCCTGGTTCGCCTCTGTCGGTATAGGCGGGATTATCCGACTATGGCAATCTAACGCATGTTCAAGTGTGTGCGCAGGGAACCTGAAGAAGCTGTCGTTCGACCTCATTCTTCAGTGTATCGCTGAAGTGTGGGAGGGATTCCCGGCGAAGACGATCGAGCGCTCGTTCAAGACCTGCGGGATCAGCAACCGTCCCGACGGCCAGGAAGACCACGCCATCATGCCTGACGCATTATTAATTTGATCCACCGTAGATGATGCACATGTACGGGGTTGTTAAGTTATGAACAATGGAATTATGAGTATAGTAAGGGGTAGGGGTACAAGTACTACGGTAGTGTCGAGCAATATGTTGTACCCTATGCAGGAACCTCACTACAGCCTAGCACTACTTACTAATAAAATTAACAGTTGACACTCCCCCATAGGCTTAGTGAAGGGCATCAAAATAAGCAAGGCAAACAAATGGTCACAAGACCAGTAAAGAGAAGCAACAACGCAAAACTCATGATGGATCAAGAAATCACTACACAATCTAAGTACAAGCAAGAGGCCACAAGACCAGTTCAAGAGGTTACAAATATATTTGAATACGAAGACAAGCAGAGTAAGAAATAAGAGGCAAGACTGCAGTAACCGAGGGCCTATCTCAACAAGGCATAGCTGCAGACAGAACCTATGGTGGTCACCAAGCTGAAGGGCCTTTGTGAAGATGTCTGTAGTGTTGGCCGTGGAGGCAACAAAGTCCAAGCGTGCCTGGCCGTATCGTTGCAGCTCTCGCAGTAGAAAGTACCTCACGTCGATCTGCTTCACTCTGCCCTCCAGCCGAGGCTCTTGACAAAAGAGGAGCATGACCTTGTTGTCAACGAATAAGGTCGGTGCAGAGCAAGGCCGCTCACCAAGGTCGGTGAACAAAAAGGTCAACCAGCGAAGCCCCGACGCAACCATGGCACTGGCGTAGATCTCGGCATCAACTCTAGACTACGCCACAGACGACGACCGAGTAGAACTCCACGGCACAACTCCAGACCACAAGCTGAAGCAATAACTTTGAGTAGACTACGATCATTCCACGCCGTCGGCGTAGGAAGAGTTGCAGTGACCAGTCAGTACAACTGGTTGTGTCCCTCTAAGCACAAGCCCCACGCTTGATGTAGTCGCCAGGTACTTTGTCACCCTCGTAGCGGCCGTCCAGTGCACAGGTCGGTGTCTCCCAGTCGCAACAAAGCGAACCAGGACACTGAGAGGATAAGCGAGGTCCGGATAAGTACATGTAATCAGGTATATGAGGCAACCCACAAGCTTTACGTAGGGACCTCTAGACTCAAATAGCTCGTCAGGAAGAGCGGTGAGTCCGTGGTCAACGGCAAGTGGAGTGGGTTGTGTGGTGGAGAACTGAAGCCCGAACCGCTGAAGGATCTGCTGCACCATGTGTGACTGAGTCGGTGTGATGGTGCGAGCGGCTCTGTCCCTGGTGATCTGCAAGCCAAGGTAGCGGCGCAGTTCACCAAAGTCAGTGCAAGTTTGTCTCTTCTGCAGTTCGGACTTCACGAAAGCCAGAGCAACATTATCTGTTGTAGCGAAGACCAATTCATCGACGTAGACGAGGACGAAGAAATGTGTGGGCCCTTAACGAACGAACAGCGACGGGTCGCCGGTAGAAGGTCTGAATCCAAGGTCAGCAAGTGTGGAGCAAAAAGTCTCATGACACTCACGAGGAGGTCTGGCTGCACCGTCTTAAGGGGAATGATGAGTATAGTAAAGGGTAGGGGTACAAGTACTATGGTAGTGTTGAGCAATATGTTGTACCCTATGCAGTGAACCTCACTATAGCTTAGCACTACTAACTTAGAAATATATCATTTGACAGGGGTTCACATATGTTGCGGCGTTGGGAAGCTGCCTTGCTGCTACGTTGGCAAGCCGCATCGGTGCAGCGTTGGCAAGCCGCCTAGCTGCTAGGTGACAACAATGCTGCTGGGTGTGTTGCACACCTTCCGTAGTATATCGCCTTTGCCTTGCATTGTATCGTTGTTCATTCTTCTTCCAAACAAAACACTTGTCAAATCTTTCGACAGAATCAACGAATACGTACGAGCAAACACAGCGCTACGATACGATTAACCCTTTCGCCTCCCACGTAGTCTACTCCCATTGCAGGACAAACTCTCTGCAAGTGCCCCCGCAGCTAGCACACTCAGGATATTATCCTCAGAATCGTCATGCACCCACAACGCCTGCACGCTCTCCAGGTTCGGCCGGATCACCCATGCCCTTCAATCCTGATCCCAGCCCTCGGGAACCCAGCCCCCTTTGGTTCGCTCCGCCTATTCTCCCCTGTACCTGCTCCCCCAGCTGCTGCTGCTGTTGCCCTTGCTGACCCTGCTGCTGCTGCCTCTGCTGCTGCTGTGACTGCTGCTGCTCCTCCCCCTGCTGCTGCTGCTGCTGCTGCTGCCCCTGCTGCTGCTGCCCCTGCTTCTGCTGATCTCCAATTCGGCCAAGCCTCGCATGCCGCTGCTTGCGAGGACTGCTATCATCATCAGACGTAGCAGGAGTGTGAGTAACCGAACCAGCAACCGAACCAGCAGGAGTGTGAGTAGCCGAACCAGCAACCGAACCCGCAGGAGTGTGAGCAGCCGAACCAGCCGGGCTAGCTGCGGGAGAGAGCCACGAGCCGAACCCAGATGAATGCAGCAGGTGAGAAACTGCTGAAGGTTCCGGGAAGCTGCGAGAGAGGGTTGGGGAGGTAGGCCGGGGCTGTCAGCTGGTGAGGCAGGGGTTGCTGCTGCTGCCACTGCTGCTCTGGTTGCAGCAGCAACACACTTTTCACTGGAATCAGCAGCAGAAGCAGCAGAAGCAGCTGCCTTAGCAGCAGAAGCAATTGCGTTAGCAGCGGCAGCATTAGCAGCAAAAGCAGCAGCATTAGCAGCAGAAGCAGACGCAGCGGGCTCAGCTTGAGCTGCTCATTTCACGCGCTCGCTTTAAGCTTGCGCGCAGGGCCTCGTTGTGTCTCCTTTTGAGTCGACTCAATTGCAGGCTCAGCGTGAGCCGCTCGTTTCGCGTTTTGAGTCGACTCAAAACACGGCTCAGCGTGAGCCGCTCGTTTCGCGCGCTCGCTTCAAGCGCAGGGCCTCATTGTGTCTCGCCATTGCCTCGGCTGCTGCCTCTTTCTGCCCACTTCCCCTCACCATCCCCCCTCGAGTAGACTTGGGTACCCCCGTGTCCCCTCCTGCTGCGCCCCCTGCTCCTGCTGCTCCTGTTGCTTCCCCTGCTGCAGCTGCTGATACTCGTATCACCAACCTTCCTCCTCCTCCCCCTCCTCCTCCTCCTCCTCCTCCTCCTCCTCCTCCTCCTCCTCCTCCTCCTCCTCCTCCTCCTCCTCCTCCTCCTCCTCCTCCTCCTCCTCCTCCTCCTCTTAGGCTTAGAACTGCAATGCTTGGTTTCGCAGGGTTGAAGCTTCTGCTGAGGAGGCCTTGAGTGGGGGGCTTCCAAGTTACCATGTCTGTCCTGCCTGCCTCTCCAGGAGACTTGAGCACCCCTCTAGGGGACTTGGGAACCCCTGTTCCCCCTCCTCCTCCCCCTCCTTCCATTTTCCGTCCTGCTGTTCCCCCTTCAATACCAGTGGGAGATTTTATACCGGTGGGAGATTTGGCACCGGTGGGAGATTTGACACCGGAGGGAGATTTGATACCGGTGGGAGATTTGATACCGGTGGGAGATTTGACACCGGTGGAAGATTTTATACCAGTGGGAGATTCGGTACCGGTGGGAGATTTGGTACCGGTGGGAGATTTGTTACCGGTGGGAGATTTGATACCAGTGGGATATTTGATACTGACGGGATAAGATCGGCCACTGCTGCTGGTAGATATGGAGATGCTTCCAGACCCATAGCTGCTACTCCTAACCACACTCTTGCTCATATCCTTGCTCAAGCTATCTCCTCCCGAAATCAAATCCAGACTCCCACCAGTGCCCATATCTATACTCATACCTCTTCTCCTTCCAACTCCTGTGCCTCTGCTGCTTCTGCTGCTGCTGCCGCCTCCGATTACTGCCACTCGCCTCACCTCATCGACCACTCCCTTCCCTCCATTGCCCTCTCCTCCTTTCCTTCCCCTCCCTTCTTGCATTCTACCTTTCCCATACTCCTCCCCCCTCTGACCATCCACTCCTCTCCCTCCCTTCCCTCCTCCATCCACCTCTCTTTCTCCCTCTCCTCCTTCCACTCTAGAAGCAAACGACACAGTTGACTTTTGAGTCGAGTCAAAAGTCAACCCCTCCTCCTCTCCTCCTTTCACTCTAGAAGCAAATGACAAAGTTTTTGGCGACAGCAACCCCCTCTCCTCTCCCCCTCCCCCTCCCCTCCTTGACCCACCCCCCTCTCTCTCACCTTCCCCTTCCCCTCCCTTAACCCCAGAAGCAAACGACACTAGTCCCCCAATCTCCCCTCCCCTTCCTCCCCTCCCTCCTCCATCCCTCCCTCTCCCTCCTTCCCCCGTCATCCCAGCCGCAAACGATGCTACTGTAAGCGACACTCCCCCTCCCTCCTCTCCTCCACCTCCCCTCCCTCTCTCCCCCCCATTCCTCCTCTCCCACAGACTCAAGCCCTCCTCTCTACGCCCTCTGCCCGCTATATCCACTCCTCTCCCTCCCGCCCTCCCGTCCCCCATATCCCACGCACTCAAGCCAGATTCAAAGCCGGAAAACGACTGGCACTGCCTGTGCTGCCTGTGCCTGGACTTACCACTGCCCCCACTACCTGAAATTTCACCTGATGATACCCTACCACATGAAACCCCATCACCGCAAGCAGCAGCAGCAGCAGCAGCAGCAGCAGCAGCAGCAGCAGGAGCAGCAGAAGCCACTGAACCCCCAGTGTTTCCCCTGGGGATGGGAACCCGTGCATTGCTGGTCCTCGCACCCTCTTCCTGTCCCATCTCCTCTTCCCGTCCATTGAACCTGTTCCATTTCTGTTGCACTACTCCCCCTGTTTGCCCTGAATATTCCCTGCCACCCGCCTTCCCCCTCTCGTCTTCTCCAGGTACATTGAACCTGACCACTTTAGGCTGCGCCTCAAACATCGTCTGTCCAGGTACATTGAACCTGGACTGTTTTGGCTGTGCCTCAAGAAACATCTGTCCAGGTGCAGTTGAGCCAAAGTCAAAGCCGGAAAACGACTGGCACTGCCTGTGCCTGGGAACCCCAGCGTTCCCCCTTGGGATGGCAAGTCGTGCAGCGTTCCCCGTTGGGAGAAGAGGGGAAGAAAGGGTGGTGGAGCCACTTGCAAGTCGTGCAGCTTTCTCTGGCCCCTCCTTTGCCCCGCCACCCTTTCTTCCCCTCTTCTCCTCTCCAGGTTCATTGAACCTGGACCCTTTTGGCTGTGCCGCAAAGACCGACTGCTCAGGTACATTGAACCTGGACTTTTTTGGCTGGTCGGGTGGTGGGGACAGGGAGACAAGAGAGCTGGACGGGGAAAGGGCGCCCACAGGAGTAGCAATTGGAGTGAACTCATCCTCCTCATCGTCTTCCTCCTCTTCCTCCTCTTCCTCCTCGTCCTCCTCCTCTTCTCCTTCCTCCTCTGCGTTCCTTCTCCGAAGAAGCACAGGCGAGCTGGACGGGGAAAGGGCGGCGGTCGCAGGAGTTGCAACAGGCGTGGCGATAGGAGTAAGCTCATCCCCATCATCCTCCTCCTCCCCCTCCTGAATTTTGGGTCCACTCAAAAGTCTGGGCGTGGCAATCGGAGTAAACTCATCACCCTCTTCCTCACCCTCTTCCTCCTGAGTGTTGAGTCCACTCACGAATCTGGGCGTGGCAATTGGAGTAAACTCATCATTATCATCATCATCCTCCTCATCCTCCTCCTCCTCATCCTGCTCCCCCTCGTCCTCCACTTTGTCATCCTCCTCGTCTTGTCTTCCCGGCAGCTCTTGATTTTTTTCAAAAGTGCCATCCACATTTTGGTCGGGATTTACGGCAAAAATTCCATGCCTTTGCCGCACACCCATCCCACTGGTTACCTCCCTGCTCTTCCCTGCTTCTCCTCCTCCTCCTCCTCCTCCTCCTCCTCCTCCTCCTCCTCCTCCTCCTCCTCCTCCTCCTCCTCCACCTCCCCCTCCTTCACCACTAGCCCTCAGCTCCAAGTACCCAGAAAAGGACGAGAAACGCCGCCCCGCTTTACTGCCCCGAGGAACCTCTCTTGGCGTTCCCGAACCTCCGGTACCGAGCCCAACCGCACTTTGCCGATGCCCTGAGGTTCGGGCCGAACGCCCGAGTTTCACACCTCCATCACCTCCATCTGCCAAGCCTATGTCTGCCGAACCTGGGAGTAACGTACCAAACTCAAAGCTGCTGTGGCTTGTGCGTCGAGGTGACTTGTTTGTAGCAGCACTGGTAGGATCAGGAGCAACAGAAGAAACAGCAGCAGAAGCAACAGCAGCAGCGGCAGCAGCAGCAGCAGCAGCAGCAGCAGAAACTGCAGAATTGGCATAAGCAGTAGCAGCAGAACCATCGGCAGCAGATGCAGAATCAGCAGCAAAAACAACTCTTGAACCAGCAGCTGTAACGGCCCCTTTCTTGTCCCCTTTTCCTCCGCCCTCCTCTCTTCTCTCCTTCCTACCTTCACTGAACCAGCTCGAATCTGGACTTAACAGTTCCAATTCACTCCCTTCCTCTTCACTCCCTTCTCTGGGCTCACTACCACCATAACCACCTCCTTCCACAACACCAACATCGGAATCACTCTTACGCCTCTCCATAGACCCTTTTCGTTCACTAGCCCTTGTGTGACTAAAACCCATCCCAACACCTGCACACCTTTCACTATCACCACAACCACCTCCTTCCAAAACACCAACATCAGAATCGCTCCTAGGCTTCTCAATACACCCCTTTCGTTCACTAGCCGATGTACAGCCTAAACCCATCTCAACACCTGCACACCCCCCGCTCCCATTTACCCCACCCTCTTGCCCACCTATCCATGACTTACGAGACATATCAGAAGCCATCCCACGCCCACTCACCCCTATCTGTTGCCCACCCATTCTTGCAATATGAGTAGTCTCTACACCCGCCCCACCCCCATCCATCCCCATCTCAAAGCCCACTGCATCCCCATCCATCCCCATCCTTGCAACGTGAGAGGTATCAAAACCCACCCCAACCCCATCCAGGCTCAGCTTTCGTCTGCCCTTCCAACCCTTTTGAAACAGCGCCCCACGATTTCTGCTGCCCTTCTTGCTGCTAGTACAACTGCTGCCATGGCTGCTGCTGCTGCTTAAGTTGCTGGTGACGCTAGTGCTGCTGCTGCTGCTGCTGAAGGAGGAGGAGGAGGAGGAGGAGGAGGAGGAGGAGGAGGAGGAGGAGGAGGAGGAGGAGGAGGAGGAGGAGGAGGAGGAGGAGGAGGAGGAGGAGGTGGTGGTGGGAACGGAGGAGCTCCAGCTATTGAACGTGCCAAGAACGGGGCTGCTTCTATTGGCCGTGGGAGGGGAGGTAGGGGAGAGAGGAGCAGGCAGGGGGCGAGGGGAACGAAGGAGAGGGGAGGAGAGTGTGGAGGAGAGAGGGGAGGAGAGAGGGGAGGAAAGAGGAGAGGAGAGAGGAGAGGACAGGCGGGGGAAGGGGGAACTGTCAATAGAGGATGAGATAGGGAGAGGTCCAGGTAGCTTGGGAAACGAAGGCTTGGGAATGAGAAGCGATCGCTTTTGACAATTCTCAGAAGCGTCAAGAGAGGAAGAGGCAGGGAGAGGACCAGGTCGCTTGGGAAATGAAGGCTTGGGAATGAGAAGCGATCGCCGCCAATCCATGCCTTTGCTTCTCCCGCTGCTGCTGCTGCTGCTGCTAGTGGAGGTGATGTTAGTGCTGCTAGTGCTGTTGCTTTTGCCATTTCTACTGCAGCTCTGACCTAGCTGGTTCATGTTCTTCTCATCATTCTCCTCTCTCACTCCCTCCTCTCTCATTCCCTCCTCTTTCACTCCCTCCCCCCTGACTTCCTTCTCTATATATGAGCACTCCTCATGCTCACCATTGTCAACCTTATCACCATCACCATCACCATCCCCATCCCTATCACCCCCATCACCATCCCCATCCTCATCACCATCCCCATCACCATCACCACCACCATCACCATCACCATCACCATCAGCATCACCGTCGGACTTTTCAGCCCGCTTTTTCCCCTTTTTGAACAGCTTCTTGAACATTCCTTTCTTTGCCTTCTCGTCATTCGAGATACTTCTGACAGCTCTTGAAGACTTCTCGTCTCCCACTCTCCTTCCACTCCTCCCAGCTTGCCCCTCCTCCGCCCTCCCCTCCCCAACTTCATTCCTCCTCCTCTCCCTCCCCGCCCTTTCCTCCTCCGTTTCCCCCTTCCCCTCCTTCTCCTCCCTACCACTGCTACGAATTTTGAAAGGAGACCTGTCTTTTAACACCGCAGAACTATCCAGAACAAGCAACTTTCTCGTCCTCATCTCTCCTCCTCCCACATCCTCCTCTCTTTCCTCTTCCTTTCCTCTAAGTGTTTTACTTACCAGCCCCAACCCCCTCCTTAAACCACTCTTTCTAAACCTGGACTTGCTCAGTTCTGGCGACCCATACCTTTCACAAGGATCCGATCCGTTATAAGCAGATTCACTACCGCTTTGTGGTGATCCTGACCCGTCAAATGTCGTATCTAGCAATACAGGGGAGGAAGAGGAGCGAGTGTGACAAACACGAGCCGGCGAGCTTCCCTTCGCCTTTCCCCTCTCCTTCTCTCCTCTCTTTTTCCCTCCTCCTCCTCCTCCTCCTCCTCCTCCTCCTCCTCCTCCTCCTCCTCCTCCCTCCTCACTCACACCAGCAGCAGCCAATGCAGCAGCAGCAGCGCCAGGAAGCAGAGTCCCAGCCGCCTTTCTAACCATCTCCTGCGCTCCGTGTGGTTCGGAAAGTGGGACACAAACCACACTGCCTGTCACGTGACACTCCGCGGAGCCGCCACATGTGCGCTCCACCAATCCACGTAGTTGGCTTAGAAGCATTTCCTCCTGTTGATTTTGCTGCACAGGCTGCTGCTGCTGAGGTGGCAGGACGGTAGAACCATGGGCGACTTTCCAGGCTGCATGCGCGCCGTTGATTACGGAGATCGTACGGCTGAGCAGCACAGGCTTGTCCCGAAAGGAAATGGAGCAGGGAAGGTCCACTGGATGGGAGGAAGAGAGGAAAGTGTTGTGAGGTACGAAATGTTAAGCTTAGCCTAGTATTCAAGTATTGCATTGCACAGATAGAAGGGAGCATGCAGTGGTTCAGGTTTCTCAAGTAAGCAGCATTTGTGAAATGGAGATGGAATGGGAAAGACAAAGAGAGAAGGAATTGCATTTGTGTATGATGAATCACTGTACTCATTGAAATGTACTTCCTGCTTCGCGAATCTCGTCAAACTCACGCGGCGACAAGCATCCTCGAAACCTGAGCCACTCGCGAATCTCCTCCAGACTCGTCGCCATGTGATCGTTGCCATCGTCAGATTCCCTTGCATCCCCCTCGTTTCTGTCACCTTCACCGGTTCGACAACCCCCCTCCAAATCAATGTCGCTCGTTACAATCACAGTCCAGTGCGTGTGAAGGTTCGGACTAATCACTAGGAACGCCAGAAGAGCCTTCACCAAATACACCTGCCCCACCTCCGCCCGCGCTCCCCCGATATCCACCACCTCTAGCGGTCCGTGTGCGCTTCCCCCCGTAACGCTTCCGCCAAACGAGCGACTTTCCGCCGATTCCGCCGCGCTTAGCGAGCGTGGAGTCAAGAAGCCGTTTCCGCCGCCGCCGCGGCCACAGCCGTCGCTGTCGCTATCAACACTGATTGTACCATTGTTAGAAGTATCTTCGATATCGAAGCAGCGGCAGGTTTGCGGGAGGAAGCCGACGTTCCATGGAAGGTTGTGATTATAATGACAGGGAAGATCTTTCACTCCGCGCACCCGCAGCGGATGGTGGGGAGGCTCCCCCACCGCCAGCTCCACCTGCGCCCACGTCCCGCACGGAACGGCGCAAACCATGCGGAAGATTCCGCCGTCCGCGGGTGGTCCCGCCGAGTCGGCGGAGGAAACAGTGGAGGAGCAACCACTAGTAGTAAGCGCGGGGCCTGCAGGCGGAGCCGCGCGAAGCGCGGGGAAGAGTGTAACTCCTGCCGAATTCAAGATACTATTGTCTAAGGTGGACGCTATAGTACCGTATTGACGTCTGTCATCGAACCCTGTTTCCGTTGTCGTCGGCGCGGCATTGGAGGCACCGGCGGCGGCGGCGGCGGGGAGGGGGGCGGCGGAGGCGGAGAGGTGCAGCGGTACCTGGTGCCATGGGGAAAGGGGGACGACAACGAGGTCTTGCGCCACTGCTGCTGGCACCGCCGACAGCCCCGGCCGCGAGGAAAGCGGAGAAGCGAACCTTCCGCGCTTCGTCTTCGAAGTATCCTTGGAAGTCTGCGGCGCGGCGAATAGCGGTGCGGACGAAGCGCTGATAATAATACCGCTACCAGCAGCAGGTGGCGACGGGTTTTGCGGCGGGGCGAGACGGGGCGCGCTCAGGAGGAACTTTCTGTATAAGAGCGATCCGGGAGGGCCGGTCTCGACTGCAGCATACTCCATGGCTCAGTGGGACCGCGCCGCGGTTTAGTAACCGCACCGCGTTTTAAGTAAGCGGCATTTTAGCTGTTTCTGGAAATAAATAGTTCTGTGGCGCCTCAAGAATGTGTACATGATGGCCTATTAAATTGTTTCTCTGTCATCTCGATCTGTCATCTCGAAACACGGTACCAGAACTATCCGCAAAACGTGTGAGCTGTGTCAAGCTCAGGTGAACCGAAGACAACCGGTGCGTACTCCCCGACGAAGGCGGATCGCTGCGAGTGAGCAGCTCAGGTCGTTTTACGAATGCGGCTCAGATTACATTAACCACCACTACTACTCGTGAGAACTGAAAAACAACTAAATCAGCCAGACAGCGCGAGCTAGACTTGCACATTGCAAGGTGCAATAGCACCAACTATGGACAGATGACATGCGAACGCGGGACGCAGCTGCAGCAGCTCTCCTGTTGACTCAGCCACTGCAGCAAGAGCTGGCAAGCGAAACCAGACAATCCCGTCGAGTGGAGTGGAGTTTAGAGGCGTTAGTATTATTAGCCAGACTTTAGTTGAGTCGAGTCGAGTGAGAATGAGTGAGGTTTTGCAGCAGTTGGATCAGCCAAACATTTGTTTGGGCGATTGCGAGCAGCCCAAAACAGCACAAAGCGAATATCCTCTTGACCGCTCTCGAAATGAGAGTAACAGACGGAACCGAACCCAATACACGTTAGACCATGCCAAGAATTCGAACCGCCTGACAGCTCCTCAAAGGAGCAGCAGCGTGGTGCAACAGGTTCAGGGTACACCTGCCACAGTTCACATATTATTGTCTATCTTACCGTATTCTCAAAGGCACGAACCGTACATTCTTTCCTTTCTGGACAAAACCGCATAGCCATAAACTGCATTTGTACAATTCTTCTACAAGCTTGGAATGTCCTTCTGACTATATTTCTATTACATGTGTTAATGTCATAAGTTCAAAATTCATTCGAATATAAACTTTGGTTATTATTAGATTCTAATATCACATAATTAAGGCATATATAGTTTATATGATACCCCTATATGAAATAAGGTTAAAAATGTTTTATCATCTATATATTCTTAAACGGATATAATTGTTTTTATTGTATTTATAATATATATATTGTTTCTATCAAAATCATGAATGGAAAAATCAAATACAAGAGACCTACCATGTTGCTGGATTTTGGCTCAAATAAATCTAAGGCTTATGGCAACATTAAAAAAACAAAGGATATACCATCTTGAACTGAAAGAAAACTAAAATCAATTTTATTGGTTTTGCGGTCCTATTATTTGCAATATGATAAAATAGTGTTTTTTTATTTTTCCCGTGTTTTTACATTGCATAGAAGTAATGTTAGAGCAGCATGAGGCCCGTATATTGAGAAACACAATAATAACAATAAAGGGTGTCAATGGTTGGCGTTTATGATACATATGACATGTACTTCTATATACAGCAGACCGAATGTTAAAACGTAATTGGTGTATCATTTGGACTGATTTGGATCTCGATGCGATCAGAACCCCAAATCTCGAATCTCGTTCACCCTGTCAAGCATGTTGGTTCAATTACCTAACGGGTGCACCTTGCACTGTTCCCGCGTTTCAAAGTTACCCTGCACATTTTTACTATTTCAGTTAGACACTTAGATGACTGGGGCTATGAATGACGCCTAATGCTCAATGTTGACAGACCCATCATGCGATTCTGAATCGATAGCCACTCGTGTGAAGTTTTTTTTCCTGTTGCGAATTCAATTGCGCAACTTCTACTCTTTTCGGGAATCTGGAACAGACTCTCCGTCAAATCAATGGCGCCGCACACAACCCTCGGTCAAAGATTTAGAAAGGGTGCATACCAACGTGTGCAAGTGGGGCTGAAAATAGACCGACACAGCGGTGGTTAGGTGGGTCATTTTCTTTTCTCGCAGGAGGCATTGCAGCACCAAGATAGTTTGATTTGACGCAGTAGCTTTCGCACTAAGTTGTGGATGTTGCCGAGCCAAATTTGAGGGCACCCAGAGGACGAACTGTACAGGTGGGTCTACGGGCGCGGTGGGAAGCTCCTTTCAGCGGTGCATGGGAGGAAGTGAACCTAAAGATACTAGTAACTCTTGTATTTTCAGTCCTGAACCAGGGTCCGTCGCTCTCCTCACCCTACACTCAGGTGTGGGGGAATCCACCACTCCCCTTTGCTCTGTGTCTCCAGTTTTCACGAACTGCAAGCAACTCGTGTATCGAGTTCTGCACGATTTCGTATCCCTTCTGAAATGATGGGATCTCGAAGCAAGATGCAGGGAACACATGTAAATTGTCGTTTCACCTTTCTGAAACTTCAGGGAAAACCCGAACTGTACAGAACGCATTGAGTGCACAAGACAAGACAGAAGGCCACGTGTTGTTAAAAAAACAGGCTCGTGGCGTGGCGGGCCTCACTCATCAGCAAGTGTACAGTTAATAGGATTTGAGATGTGTGGACCACAAGTGACGTGGGAAACCATTCATATTTCGTCCTCGTTTTTGGAGAAGGAATCTCGTCTAGGCTCATACCAAACTGACTGTTTTCAATCATAAATTTTATTATCTTCCTAAGCAGTCGTTTCCTAAACCAGCTCTTCTATCAATTGTAAATGAACGAGTGCAAGGTAGTGAATTTTTTTTCTGTGGTTTCCATAAATGATCATGAAAACGAAGGCATGACAATATATAACGAGAAACCTAGCTAGGCAAGGACCTTGGGGGGGCGAGGTTGGATGTTGGTCTTATGGTGCCAAGTCCGAGGGCGACGTAGGTAAGCTTCGGGGGGGCGAGGTCATCAAACCGAGTGCGGTCTTCCAAAAGGTTGGAGCTGTACGCATCGTGGCGTGAAATTAGTGAGGAAATAAATAAAAAAAATCATTGCACTCTCCCCCCTTCGTAAGAAATGTGGTCCACATCAGGTAAGTTTCGGCAGGAAATGTAATCACATGGCATCGAGTGTCTCTAATGCAAGTCAGTATGACCCACATCTCATCTTCGTCGGTGTGGTCAATCCACCGAAGTAGCAGATCGACGTGCCATCTGGACGTTGTCAATCGCCCTCGATGGTTTAGTATCTTCTAATGCTTCTGTGTTGGCTTTGCCACATGCCGAATACTGGGCGGAATCGCGTCGCAGGCGATATCTGACGACACTGCGACAAGTCGTCACAACAAATTAGCGTGGAACGCATCCTTACTTTATTCCCCCCTACAAGAAGAATGGTCCACACCAGGGAAAGGTAATCACATAACGTCGAGTGTCTTCAAATCAAGTAAGGAGTGACCCACGTCTCATCATCGCTGGTACGGTCAAGCTACCGAAGTAGCAGATTGATATGCCATCTGGTCGTTGTTAATCGCCCTCGATGGTTTAGTATCTTCCAAGGTTCTGGTGTTTGCTTTGCCACTGGATGAACAATGGGCGGGATCGCAGGCAAGTGAATCTAACAATGGTGCAACAAGTCGTCACAACAAACTGACGTGGAACCAGCCCCCCAGATTCACTTTTAGAGGCCCTGATCGATCAGGTGTCAGAATCAGGAAACAGTAATGATTGACTAAAGCAGGATGTGTGGTACAAGTAGCAACCCTAACAAAGGGTTGTACCCCATAAGGAGTAACCCACTACAGCCTAACATCACTAACATGATATAAACATGTTTTGACACACCCCCATAGGCAAAGTGGGGGACAACAAGGGGTCACAAGACCAGTCAAGAGAAGAAGCAAATCAAAGCAAAGCTCAGGGTGGATCACAAGGTCACCACGCATTCTGAGCACAAGCAAGCGGCCACAAGGCCAGTTCACATGCAGAGTTTATAATAGCGAAGAGCAGTACACTGATCACAACCTAGCAAGTGTAAGCATGCAGGTATACTCATATATATCAGTGTACAACAAGAGCAAGATCAAGAGACAATCAAGTGAGGCAGAGTGGGCACAAGCCCAAGAGCAGTGCAGAAACGCTGATGATCACTAGACCCCAAGGCCTTGGTGAAAACATCAGCAGTGTTGGCCCGAGTGGCCACGTAAGCAAGACAAAGCTGACCACGCTGCTGCAGCTCTCGTGTGAGGAAGTAACGGAGAGCAATGTGCTTCGTTCTGTGCTCCAGTCTCTGGTCCTAACACAAAGAAATCATGGCCTTGTTGTCGACGTACAGAACTGGAGGAGAACGAGGCTGCTCACCCAAGTCGGTCAGCAGGTAGGTCAGCCACCGGAGCTCCTGTGTAGCCATAGCCCCAGCGTAGATCTCGGCCTCACAGCTGGAACTAAGTACAGAGGAAGAGTGAGTGGACCTCCACGAGAGAGAACCAGTGCCGAGGCTGAAACTGTACCCCTGTGTCGACTGGTGAGTCGTCTGGTCGTCAGCCCAAGAAGCGTCTAAGTGACCGGTAAGAACAACTGGACCCCGTCCTCCAAGCACAAGCCCCATGTCTGATGTGCTGCACAAGTAACGCAATACCCTCTTCGCAGCATCCCAGTGCATCTTTCGATGCCTACCGGGAGCCACGTAGCGAGCCAAGAGGCTGAGAGGGTATGCGGGGTCAGGTCGTGTGCACGTCATCAAGTACATGAGGCAACCCACAAGCTCTGGGTACGGACCACTCGGCTCTACGGACTCGTCCGAAGGTGGAGCTGAGAGCGAGTGGCCGGTAGACAAAGGAGTGGGTTGTGGCGAGGACCACGTGAAGTCGAAGCGCTGAAGGACCTGCTGCACCATGTGTGACTGAGTGAGGGTGATGGTGCGGCTTGCTCTGTCCCGGGTGATCTGCAAGCCAAGGTAGCTCCGCAGCTCTCCCAGGTCACTGCAAGTGTGTCTCTCCTGCAGCTCCGCCTTCACCAAGGCCAGAGCCTCAGTGTCAGCAGAAGCAAAAACCAAGTCGTCAACGTACACAAGAACGTAGAACGGCGGCAGAGAAGTGTCTGTGCGCAGAAACAGCGAAGGGCCAGCAGTCGAGGGAGCGAAGCCAAGAGCCGCAAGCGTAGTCCTCAGTGTGTCGTGCCACTTGCGGGGTGCCTGTCGAAGGCCGTAGACTGGTCACCGAAGACTCCACTGGGTACCCTCAGGAAACGACCCAGTGAAGCCACGTGGACGGCGCAACCAGATAGCTTCGTGAAGGCTACCCTGCAAGATGGCTGTCGAGAAGTCGAGGGAGTGCAGCTCGTAGTCACGCTGTGCTGCAACGTGCAGTAGCACCAGAAGAGTGGTCATCTTCGGGGTGGGGGAGAAGGTCTGAAAGAAGTCGACCCCCACACGCTGACTGAAGCCTCGAGCAACGTAACGCGCCTTGAAGACAGACGGAGAACCTGGCGGCCGCTTCACCCTGAAAATCCACATGCCATCGACTATGTTCGTAGGTGGGGGAACCTCGTCAACGTAGGTGTCTGTGGACTTCCAGGAAGCCATCTCTGCGTCCATGGCAATCTGCCACTGAGAGGAGTACGGACCCGTAATCGCCTCTGCGTAAGTGCGTGGGGTCGGGATGTCTAGTGCATTCGGGTCTCCCTCAGGGCAAAGTAGCGAGGACGCGAGATGCGGTGCAGCGGCCGCAAGACACTCCAACTCAAACTGCCTGTCCTCAAGAACGTCACAGCCAAGGGCAAGCTCACTCCCGACGGACGGAGGACAGGAAGAGTCAAAGACAAGACTCGCAGCGTAGTCAAGGCGGCACAAAGCGGCAAAGTCAACAAGCTCAGTGACTAAGGCAGACTCAGCAGCAGACTCAAAGGAAGGGTTAGTCACAACTGTGGCAAGGAGACGCGTGACAGTCGGACTGGCAGCACGAACAAGGTCTGACTCAGGGTCAGGAACGTGAGGAAGATAGGACGCAGGAGGAGAAGGAAGGACAACACGCTGAGGAACAGAGGAAGGATGAAGTGCCATACGGTGAGTGCTTGGCACAGCGGGAGCACGAGGACGGACAACACGACGACCGCGAACAGGGGTGGAAGCACGAGTCTCAGGCTCACAACGCTCAGGAGTGGACGCTCGAGTTTCAGGCTCACGACGCGCAGTCAGGGACGTAGTGACCTCAGTGTGAGGAGCAGGAGTAGGCAGTGGGGAGCCAGGCAGTAGCTGTGGCTGAGACTGGTCAGTCGGTGGGAACCGTAACGGAGGAGTAGTACCAAGAACCGGGAACTCAGTAGCAGCAGGTTGAAGACTGAGAAGGCGACCAAGCGCAGACAGCTGCGGCTGAGTAGTCGCACCCCTAGAACCTCCCGCTCCAGTAGCAACAACACCCCCAGAACCAGTGCCTCCGGCTCCAGTAGCAACAGCACCCACAGAACCACATGAACCTCCAGCTCCAGCAGCTCCAGCACCTCTAGCTCCAAGACGGCTAGCTCCACCACCAGGGCTGCCCCACTGGACAGCCCACTCGCGCAGCCGCTCCGGCGAGAAAGCCTGCTGCCGACTAGCACCACGAACTCCAGTACCTCCAACAGCACCTCCAGTAGTACCTCCAGTGTCAGCACCTCTAGCATCGCCAGTGGTACCTGCACCTCCAGCACCTCCAGTAGCGCCTGTACCTCCAGTACAAGGAACACCAGCACCATCACCTCCAGGGCTAGTACCTCCAGAACCTGGACCTCCAGCACCTCCAGCAGCACCTGTGCCTCCAGTAGCAGGAACACCTGGACTAGCACCTCCAAGGCTAGCACCTCCAGAACCTGCAGCTCCAGTACGTCAAGTGCCACCACCAGGACTGCCCCAACGGACAGCCCTCTCGCGAAGCCGCTCCGACGACAGAGACGTCTGGCGACGTGCAACAGGACTACCCGCAGCAGCACCCACAGCAACAGCACCTCCAGTACCTCCAACTCTAGGAGAGCGAGCACGGCTAGCTCCATTACCAGGGCTGCCCCACTGTACAGCCCACTCGCGAAGCCGCTCCGGCGAGAGAGTCGCCCGTCGCAGACTTCCAAGGGTACTTCGAAGACGAAGCGCGGAAGGTTCTCTTCTCCGCTTTCCTCGCGGCCGGGGCTGGTGGTCCCGCTCCAGCCCCAGAGCAGGACCACCAGCACCAGTACCTCCTGTACCCAGAGGACCCTCAGCACCCCCAGAACCAGCACCCCCTGTGGTACCACCTCCTGCAGCACCAGAGTCCACAATAGCAGGCTGCAGCGGCGGTGAAGACGGTCGAGGCAGAAACCCAGGAGGGACAGCCAAGCGTGCAGAGCGGCGAGGGGTCACTGTGGCAGCAGGAGCTGGGTCACCCCCCTCAGCTGGGTCAGAGGTGTCTGAGGAGACCTCCAAAGGCTCAACCAAGGGAGCGGGACCGTGAGGTGGGAGGGGGGCTACCGGGGGGGGGTCGTCCACCAGGGTGAGAGGGGGGAGGGGTACCGGGGAACTGCGGTGGGGGTGAAGACGGTAGAAGCAGACGGACTCGTCAAAGGTCACGTCCTGGGAGGACAGCACACGACGAGAGCCCGGGCGGTAAAACTGCCAGGGCGGTGCGTCGGTGGGGAAGCCAAGGAACACGCACCGAAGAGTGTGTAGAGAGAGCTTGCCCGCAAGCAAGTCGCGGACAAGAGAGAGGGAACCCCAAACCCGAAACGCCGACGCATCACCAACCTCACCCGTCCACCGCAAAGTGGGGGAGGTCTCCAGGTGGGAGACACGGGGCCAGAGGTTGAGCTGCTCAGCGGCGTATCGGACCGCAAACGGCCACAGAAAATGGGGAGCAGCCGCATGGATCATGGAGGTGCGAGCAACCTCCATGACAAGACCAATACGGCGCTCGTCAATCCCATTCTGCTGAGGAGAGGCCGGAAGCGTGTACGACTGGACGATGCCCTCAGCACCACAAAATTCCTCGAGGAGGTTGGAGCAAAACTCACCACCTCGGTCAGAGTGCAGCCGCAGGACAGGAAGGTCCTCACGGAACCGAGCGCGAAGCTGGAGACGAACAGCGCGGATCCAACGGATCAAGACACCGCGGACATCCGCCTTGCTCTGCAAGGGGAAGACCGTGGTGTAGCGCGTGTAGTCGTCGACAACCAGCAAAAAGTAGCGCTCACCACCCTTTCCAGTGACGCGGGCGGGGCCCCACACGTCCATGTGCAGGGTCTGCAAAGGAGCATTGGTAGGAGGAAACGAGGAGGAGTGAGGAGCGGCGCGCTGCCCCCCCTCGACGCAGGGAAGGCAAGGCGGTGCAAGCGACCTCGGGAGCGGGGGCAGGGACTTGGGGAGACCGGACACAAGGAGACGAGAGTGCATGCCACGCAGGCGTGGCAAGGAGGGGTGGCCAAGACGGTGGTGCCAGAGGAGAGTCTGGTGCGTGAGGAGACGACACGAACAAGACGAGGCGACCTCAACCGACGCAGCTACCTGACCTGACTCAGCTACCAGTGCAGACTCAGTGGTCAGTGTGTACAGGCCAGACCCAGGCCTCCGAGTGAACGTGGCGAGGTGCTCACCAGTGCGCGAGTCCGTACAGATCGCCGCTAGCTCGCCTCCAAGCTGGGTCACAGTGACCCACTGGTCCTGGAGGATAGAGGTAGCCACCAAGTTCTTAGCGAACGAGGGGAGGTGGAGACCTGTGAGGAGGCCGGAAGGGGCCGTCGGACAAGGGAGAACAGTGGCTCTACGCGCGACTACCGGGCCCCCAGAGGGGTCGGCCAGTGTGACAGGGACAGGGACTGTGAGCGGTGTGACTGTGGTGCTGTCGCGGAAGAAGCAACGAGACGCGCCGGAGTCGAGAGTAAAAGTGTGCAAGGCCTCCTCAGGCTCTGCACATGTGCTAGCTGAGTCAAAAGCACCAAGACTAACAGCCTCTACGCCACCAGGTGCCTCTCCACCCCCAGCACTAGTACCCCAAGCTCCGCCACCGGGGCTGCCCCACCGTATAGCCCACTCACGAAGCTGCTGCGGGGAGAGAGTCTCCAGCGGACGCTGCTGCCGCTGCTGTCTACCCCCAGATCCTCCGCATCTACCAGCGGCACTACCAGCAGGAGTAGACTCACAGGGACCTCCAGTAGTCGCACACCAGGCTCCGCCACCGGGGCTGCCCCACCGGACAGCCCTCTCGCGAAGCTGCTGCGACGAGAGCGGCTCCCGCCGACGAGTACGAGGACCGCCAGCACCAGCACCTCCAGCCCTAGCACGGCTAGCTCCGCCACCGGGGCTGCCCCACCAGATAGCCCACTCGCGAAGCTGCTGCGGCGAGAGAGACTCCTGCACACTCGGCTGCCGCTGACGTAGGACAGTGGTAGTGGCCATGGCAGGCAGTGGCAGCTAGTAGCAGCAGCTGCGTAGCAGCAGTAGCACAGGCGACACTAGCAGGCGGTAGCATCTAGGGCGGCAGCAGCAGGCGGCAGCACCTAGGGCAGTAGCACCTAGGGCAGTAGCAAGCAATAGCTCCTAGGGCAGGAACACCTAGGGTTTTTTTTTGTGTGTGTGTTTTTTTTAAGGGTTTAGTAGGGCGCGCTCGGCGCTGGGCAGCAGGGCGCGCTAGCGCACTGGGCAGCGGTGCGCGCTGGCGCGCTGGGCAGCGGGGCGCGCTGGCGCGCTAGGCAGCGAGGCGCACTGGGCAGCGGGGCGCGCTGGCGCGTTGGGCAGCGGGGCGCGCTGGCGCGCTGGGCAGCGGGGTGCGCTCGCGCATCGGGCAGCAGGGCGCGCTGGCACGTTGGGCAGCGGGGCGCGCTGGCGCGCTGGGCAGCGCGGTGCGCTGGCGCGCTGGGCAGCGGGGCACGCTGGCGCGCTGAGCAGCGGGGCACGCTGGCGCGCTAGGCAGCGAGGCGCGCTGGCGCGCTGGGCAGCGGGGCGCGCTGGCGCGTTGGGCAGCGGGGCGCGCTGGCGCGCTGGGCAGCGGGGTGCGCTCGCGCGTCGGGCAGCAGGGCGCGCTGGCACGTTGGGCAGCGAGGCGCGCTGGCGCGCTGGGCAGCGGGGCACGCTGGCGCGCTGGGCAGCGGGGCGCGCTGGCGCGCTGGGCAGCGGGGCGCGCTGGCGCGTTGGGCAGCGTGGCGCGCTGGGCAGCGGGGTGTGCTGGGGCGCTGGGCAGCAGGGCGCGCTGGCGCATCGGGCAGCGGGGCGCGTTGGCGCGCTGGCGTGCTGGGCAGCAGGGCGCGCTAGCGCTATGGGCAGCAGGGTGCGCATACAGAGCGCGCGGGCAGGCACGGCGGCGCAGCTGCAAGCAGAGCGCGCGCGAACAGGGCGGCGCTCAGGCAGGGCAGCAGGGCGCTCAGTAGCAGGGCAGCTGGGCGCGCGCGAGCAGGGCAGTAAGGCGCGCGCTGGCGCTAGGCAGCAGGGCAGGAAAATAAAGTTTCAAGTCCGGGCAGGGCGGAACGTTCGGTGGGCCCTAAGGAACGTACCTACTCTAATACCATGTCAGAATCAGGAAACAGTAATGACTGACTAAAGCAGGATGTGTGGTACAAGTAGCAACCCTAACAAAGGGTTGTACCCCATAGGGAGTAACCCATTATAGCCTAACATCACTAACATGATATAAACATGTTTTGACATCAGGGTCACCCTGTACTCAAAGGATGATTGGCAGTGTTACCGAAAAAAAAAGCTTGAAAAATCGTGTCACGTTTTGAAAAAGGCTGATGGATCAGTGTCCCTAAACTTAAAAGCCTCTTTTTAAGAAAAGTCCTTAAATTAAAGCGTAAATCACATGCAGCCTTCTAAAACCTATGCAAAGGTAGCAGAAGCTCAAGAATCATCATCAGAGTCCGATGCATCATCAATGCCAGCAGCCTGTGCTTCTTTCCACTCCTCCACAGTTGCCTCCTTGCCCCTGCCATTCCCCTGCCCCTATTCTATTGGTGCTGCTGCAACATTGCCAAAGGGGTGGCGCTTCTTGTAGCTGCGCCAGATCTGCACAGCCTCCGTGTAGTCTGGCTCATAGTTGAGGAGGGACATGGTGATGAGGTCTTCAAGCCAGGCGTCCTTGAGACTCCCCCGCTACCAAGACTTGATGATATTATGGCGGGAAAACCCCCGCTCACACTCCATCGTACTCAAAGGCAGCACGGCGACTGCCACCCAGAGGCGCACCAGGTTGGGGTAACTTGGCGTCCAGTTGCCGATCTTCAGCATTGTTGTTAGCCCGCCATGGAAGATGCGTTCGTTCTTCGAGGCACCTGCGAGGATGGGGCAGAAGGTACGCAGTTGTTTGATCCCCCGACGCTTGTCGGTCCCTGCCAGACAAGAGAAAAGGGAAGACAGAAAGTGGATTAGATGGCTTAGCAGAACCCCCTGCCAAGATATTAAACACGACAAACAATAGTGTCACTGCCAACAGAAATGCTTGCAACGCGCATACCTGGTAGAATATGGTTTGTCATCTATGCCCTGAACAGCGAGACGAGTGACATGAGCCACTCGAGACGCTGTTCCCTGCGCTCCACCCTCCCGAGCGGCCACTCGTCTGGAGTGAAGAGTCTTACTCCAGTTAGTGATTCCAAGTTTTCAAACCTCTTGCTAAGGTTGCGCAGGAGCGTTTCGGCAAACGAGGTGCAGAGGTCGACGTAGGCGTCATGACTACCCACGGTTGGGTAGTCCTCGCTGGCGTTCTCGTGCAGCATGAAGGTGTGTGTGGTGGGCTGACCGTCCGAGTCGACTCCCTGCACCATCACGCGGGGGCAACCACCGTCTAGCCCGTGCTTCTTGATGAACGGGGACAGACGCGCGCTCATTCCGCCTCCGAACTCGTCACCGCAGTCAACGTAGCGTGTCTCAAGGTAGGATATTGTTTGCCTGAACTGTGCGTGAATGCCTGCAAACTCAAGCTGGGAACGGCAGGGAGAAGGGAAGCAAAGGGAAACGAGAGTACGGGGGAAGAGTTAGCATAAAAACAGTCGAGTACAGTAGAAGTCAAGAGACAATAAATAAACATAACTCTGATTAGCTGCAGACACAGATACATAGATGCCACAGAAGCAACCACCCCAGCTTACCTCTCGTTGCTAGAACGTCTTATTCAAGACGTTCAGCTGCTCAAGCACGTCCGCAAGGAAGAATAGCAGCAATTGAAACCTATAGCTGGTGGCGAGCTCATAGTAGGTTCTGTCCCACTGATACAACATGACAATATGCGCGGGGAACACCTCGACCAGTTGCAGAACGGCATACCCCTGGAGAGCCAATGGATGATGTGAATCCCTTGGAGCTCCAGGTTAGTAGCCGTGAATATTTCCTGCAGGGCAAGGAATCGCTGGTGCCAAGGGTTGGATCGACCCAGATGCTCCGCGACTGTATGGATCAAGGAGTCCACCATGTCAAACTTGGGGACTGCTTCCGCTGCATTCTTTGCTGCGAGCGCCTCCCTGCATTTAAAACACAAAGACGGCATGTATGTTAGTATAGTTAACGGGGTTGCACGGTCAACACGGGTGTGACAAACTGCAACCGTGGCGTCCCTGTGGGCGATGCAGTGACTCGAAACGAGGTGAGTTATGCGGAGGCGGAGCCGAGCGACAAGACTGTTCTTGCTTCCCATCATCACCTTCGCGCCATCAGTGCTGTTACCGGCGATCCTCCCAAGTTCAATGCCTAGGGCCTGCAGGTGGGAGAGGAAAACTGAGGGCAACGAGGCAGCTTCGCACTTCTACACTGTCAGCAGGGCAAGGAACTCCATGACGAGGCGGCATTCGCGGATGAAGGTAACGAAGATGATAATGTGATTTCCCCGACACCTGTCTGTGCTTTCGTCGCAGGTAACTCCAATGTACGGGCTCACCATGATGTGCTGGAGTTGCGTTTTGTGCAACCACGTGGCCATAGACTGCGTCAGTTGCATGAAGTCGTATCTGTGGAGCACAATAAATATGATAGTGTCACAAGAAGGAAACACCAAAAGACAACAACACTAAACGCTATGCCGCAACGTTAACTCACGTGGTGTAGTACGTGCCATACCATTTTGCAGGGTAACCAACAACTTTCTTCGACGCAAGGTAGCGCACGAGTTGCACCCACAACTCTATGGGTGCATCCTGCTTCGTGACTAAGAGGAGTGAGTCGAGCAGCTCGATGATTCGCTCCTTCTCGATATCGCACGCCAGGTTGTCGCCATTGAACCGAGGTTGCCTGCTGGCAGCGGCGAGAAGCTTTTCTTGGCTGTCGATGGCGGCCTCGTGCTTGTTTGTGGCTGCATGCCTCTTGAACGCCTGCGTCTGTACGTCGTGTGAAAGATAGAACGAGGAATGATTGCATTGAGCAGCATGAGGAGTACAAGTAGGAAACCCTAAAGTGTTGTACCCCATATGAACTACCCCACTACAGCCTACACAGACTATAGCATATAAGTTTGACACACCCCCATAGGCAAAGTGGGGGAGAACAAGAGGTCACAAGACCAGTCAAGAAAGGCAAAGCAAGCTCAGGGTGGATCACGACGTCACCACGCATTCTGAGCACAAGGAAATGGCCACAAGGCTAGTTCACATGCAGAGTTATATAAAGGAGGACAAGCAATACAATGATCACAACCTAGCAAGTGTAAGCATGCAGGTATAAGTATAGAGATCACAGTACAAGCAAAGTCAGGAAGTAAGCAAGTGAGGCACAGTAGGCACAAGGCCTAGAACAGTATAGAAACGCTGATGATCACAAGGCTGAAGTGCCTTGGTGAAGACATCAGCAGAGTTGGCCCGAGTGGCCACGTAAGCAAGACGAAGCTGACCACGCTGCTGCAACTCTCAAGCAAGGAAGTAGCGCAGAGCAATGTGCTTCGTTATGTGCTCCAGTCTGTGCTCCTGACACAAGGCAATCATGGCCTTGTTGTCGACGTACAGCACTGGAGGAGAACGAGGCGGCTCTCCCAGGTCGGTCAGCAGGTAGGTGAGCCAGCGTAACTCCTGTGCAGCCATGGCCCCTGCGTAGATCTCAGCCTCACAACTGGAGCTGAGAACAGAAGACGAGCAGGTAGACCGCCAAGAAACAGAGCCGGAGCCAAGACTGAAGGTGTATCCCTGTGACAACCGCTGCATAGCCAAGTCGTCAGCCCAGGAAGCGTCTGCGTGGCCAGTGAGGACAACTCGAGCCCGTCCTCCAAGCACGAGCCCCATGCCCAACGTACTGCACAAGTATCGCAACACCCTCTTAGCGGCATCCATGTGCTCCTTCCTGTGTCTCCTAGGAGCGACATAGCGTGCCAGAATGCTAAGAGGGTAGGCAAGGTCAGGACGAGTGCAGGTCATCAGGTACATGAGGCAGCCCACAAGCTCTGGGTACGGACCACTCGGCTCTACGGACTCGTCCGAAGGTGGAGCTAAGAGCGAGTGGCGAGTAGGCAGAGGAGTGTGCTGTGGCGAGGAGTACGTGAAGCCGAAGCGCTGAAGGACCTGCTGCACCATGTGTGACTGAGTCAAGGTAATGGTGCGCTGTGCTTTGTCCCGGGTGATCCGCAAGCCAAGATAGCTAGCCAGTTCACCCAGGTCTGTGCACGTGTGTCTCTTCTGCAGCTCCGACTTCACGTAGGCGAGTGCCTCAGTGTCAGCAGTAGCAAAGACCAAGTCGTCGACGTACACGAGAACGAAGAACGGCGGCAGAGAGGTGTCGGTACGTAGAAACAGCGACGGGTCAGCAGTGGAAGGAGCAAACCCAAGAGCAGCAAGAGTCGTCCTCAGTGTGTCGTACCACTCACGTGGCGCCTGGCGGAGACCGTAGACTGGCCGCCGGAGGCTCCACTGGGTACCAGCAGGAAACAACCCAGTGAAGCCAGGTGGGCGGCGCAGCCAGATCTCCTCGTGCAGGCTGCCCTGTAGGAAAGCAGTGCTGAAGTCAAGAGAGTGAAGCTCGTACTCACGCTGAGCGGCGACGTGCAGCAGAACCCGAAGAGTGGTCATCTTTGGGGTAGGGGAGAAGGGCTGGAAGAAGTCAACTCCCTCTCGCTGACTGAAGCATCGTGCAACGTAACGCGCCTTGAAGACAGGCGGAGAACCCGGCGGCCGCTTCACCCTGAAAATCCACATGCCGTTGACGATGTTCGCCCCAGGCGGGGGAACCTCGTCGACGTAGGTGCCTGTGGACTTCCAGGAAGCCATCTCTGCGTCCATGGCTGTCTGCCACTGAGAGGAGTAGGGACCCTCTATCGCCTCTGCGTAAGAGCGCGGGGTCGGGATGTCTGGTGCATCCGCGTCTCCCTCAGGGGCAAGCAGCATGGACACGAGATGAGGTAAAGCAACGGCAAAGCACTCAAACTCCTCCTGTCTGTCCTCAAGGACGTCCATGCTAAGGGCACACTCACCCCAGACGGACGGAGGACAGACAATCTCAGACTCACACTCAGCAACAAGACTAGCGGCGTAGTCTAGACGACAGGTGGCAGCAAAGTCAACAAGCTCAGCAACTAGAGCAGACGCAGCAGTGGACTCAAACGAAGGGTCAGTGACAACAGTGGCCAGGAGATGCGTGACACTAGGACTAGCAGCATGAAGGGAGTCAGACTCCGGGTCCGGACCGTCAGGAAGAGAGGACGCAGGAGGAGACGGCAGAGGGACACGCTGCGGAGCAGTGGAAGGACGAAGTGGTACCAATTGTGTGCCGGGGACAGGGGGAGGACACTGACGCGAAACACGACAACCAGTGTGGACAGCGCGAACAGGCGACACAGGACGAGGCTCAGGTGACGCAGGACGAGACTCTGGCTCACGAAACAGCAGAGACAGCACCAGTACCCCCAGCTCCAGGGTCTCCAGCTCCAACTCCTACAGCACCACCAGCCCCAGCAGCTCCAGTACCTCCAGTACGAGCACCTCCAGGACCAGCGGCTCCAGCACCTCGAGCAGCTCCAGCACCAGCAGTACCTCCAGCAGCTCCAGCAGCTCCAGCTCCCCTAGCAACTCCAGCACCAGTAGTACCTCCAGCAGCTCCAGCAGCACCTCGCTGGAGTCTCCAGCGGCGAGCAAACCACTCGCGCAGCTCCGATGGAGAGAGAGGCTCCCGCCGAGACATGGCACCTGCAGTAACTCCAGCAGACTCAGCACCCCCAGTCTCAGTAACCGCAGGCTCAGCACCCCCAGGCTCAGCACCCCCAGACTGAGCACCCCCAGGCTCCGCACCCTCAGACTCCACATGCTCAGGCTCAGCACCCCCAGGCTCCGCACGCTCAGGCTGAGCACCCCCAGCAGCACCACCCCTAGTAGCAGCACCAGAGTCAACCGCTACCTCGACAGGCTCGACAGCGTCTACCTGGGACACACCTGAGGGAGCAGGACCCTGAGGGGGGAGGGGGTATACCGGAGGAGGACCTGGTGCGAGGAAGAGCGGCGGGGGAGGGAGAGGGGCAGTGTGGTAGGGGAAGAGACGGTAAAAAGGAACCGACTCGTCAAACATGACGTCCTGAGAGGGCAGGACACGGCGCGAGGTGGGGTGGTAAAACTGCCAGCCAGGCGCGTCAGGGACAAAGCCAAGGAAGACGCAGGGAATAGCACGGGCGGAGAGCTTGTCCGCGGACGTATCGCGGACAAAGGTACGAGAACCTCAGACCCGAAACACTGACGCATCGCCAACCTTCCCCGTCCAACGCAGTGTGGGCGAGGTCTCCGGCAAGGAGACACGGGGCCAGAGGTTGAGCTGATGCGCAGCGTATCGGACCGCAAACAGCCACAGCAAATGGGGGGCAGCCGCATGGACCATGGAGGTACGAGCGACCTCCATGACCAAGCCAATGCGGTGCTCAGCAACCCCATTCTGCTGCGGTGAGGCCGGGAGCGTGAAAGTCTGGCGAATGCCCTCCCCACGACAAAAGTCCCGCAGAAAGTCAGAGGCAAACTCACCACCTCTGTCAGAGTGCAGACGCAGGACGGGAAAGTCCGTCTCAAACCGCTCGCGGAGCTGGAAACGGGCAGCGCGGATCCAAGGGATCAAAACATCAGGGACCTCACCCTTGGTGCGCAAGGGGAAGACCGTGGTGTAACGCGTGTAGTCGTCAACGACCAGCAAGAAGTACCGCTCGCGGTCCTGCCCACGGACGCGGGCTGGGCCCCACACGTCCATGTGCAGGGTCTGCAGGGGAGCAGTCGTCGGGGGGAACGAGGAGGAGTGAGGAGCGGCGCGCTGCCGCCCCTCAACACAGGGAAGGCAGGGAGGGGCAGGCGAGGGTGGGAGAGGAGGCAGAGTCTCTGGAAGTCCAGAGACAAGGAGACGTCGGTGCATGCCACGAAGGCGCTGCACCGAGGGGTGACCAAGACGGTGGTGCCAAAGGACAGTCTGGTGCGACAAAGCGCGACACGAGCAGGGGGCCGCTAGCTGACCTGGCGCAAACGCAGACGTAGACGCAGCTACCTGAGGGGACACAGTGGTCAGTGTGTACAGACTCGAGCCAGGCGCTCGGGTGAACGTGGCCAAGTGCCGACTAGTCCGGGAGCACGTACAGTGGGTCACACGCTGACCTCCAGGGGTGAACTGGTCAACCCAGACATCCTGGAGGTCAGCTCCACTCACCAAGTTCGTAGACAACGAGGGGAGGTGAAGACTCGACAGTGAGCCAGACGGGACAGCCGGACACGGCAGGACTGTGGAGGAGTGCGCAAGGACGGGGCCCCCAGAGGGGTCCGCCAGGGAGACTGCAACTGGCCGACTAAGCGGCGTGAGTGTGGTGCTGTCGCGAAAGAAGGAGCGGGAAGCACCTGAGTCAAGTGTGAAGGTGTGCAAGGCCTCAGCAGGCGCAGTACCAGAGAGAGCAGACTCACCAGCACCTGGAGCAGCAGACTCACTAGCACCTAGAGCAGCAGCCTCACCAGCACCTAGAGCAGTAGACTCTATACCTGGGTCGGGCGGCACACACAGGAAACAGTCACCCTCAGCACAAATAGTCACAGCATACATGGCAGCAAGGATAGCATCAAAGTCTAGAGCAAAGATATCAACATTCTGCCTAAGCAGATCAGCCCAGCTAGGGAGCTCAGGAGCGTCAGGAAACTGCACGCGCCAGGCGTCAGACAGGCGACCGAAACAACGCTGCGACGTGTGTGGCCCTCCGCACGTCTCCCCACGGCGACCGCCGGTGCGGAGAACGTAAGTGCAAAAACCAGCACCCCCAGACCTCCCACGCCCAGCGTACCACTCACGAAGCTGCTGAGGCGAGGGGGTCTCACGGGAAAGCTGCTGCTGTTGGCGCTGGCGACCGCCGAAGCCTCCACGCTCCGCAGCTCCACCCCGACCAGCACCACCGCCGCCGCCACCTCCAGCTCCGCTGCCACCGCCTCCACCACCACTGCCGCTGCCTCCACCACCGCTGCCGCTGCCTCCACCACCTCCACCGCCACCACCGACACCTCCACCCCCGCCACCACCCTTGCCTCCACCCCCACCCCCTCCGCCTCCTCCACCGCCACCACCGCCGCCCCCGCCGTCCCCTCCACCACCCTTGCCCCCCTTGCCCTTGCCGCTGCGGCGCCTGTCACTAGGAGCAGACGCAGCCCCGACCTGCTCGGTGCCAACGAGGTCGACAGCAGCAGCAGAAGCAACAGGGGGCAGAAGGGGAACGGGGGAACACCCCTCAAAGAAAGGGGCGCGAGGGTCGCCGCGAGAAGCACCTACAACAACTATACTCTTCTCAGCTGCAGTGAGGCGCTCCTCCAGCAGGTCAACGGTGAGCTCGGTGGGGCAAAGGGAGAGAAAGTGGTCCCTGACTGAAGAAAGGGAGTCAGGGAGACGGGTGACTAGGTAGAAGAGAGTGATGTACATGGGGAGGGGGGTTCTTGGCGCAGAACTCGGAGGGAAGGGCAGCTCGGTAGCGGGCGTCACTAGTGCGGAGGTGGGTAATGAGGTCAGCGACTGTAGCAAAGGCGGCCAGGTCAGGGAACAGGTACGGTAGCATGAGGCGGCTGAGAGTAGTAGTGGTAGGGGAGGAGTAGCGCGCTACAACAACGTCATACAGAGACTTAGCAGTCTTGTACTGACCAAAGTGCGCGCGCTCAGCAGAAGGCAGGTGACTACGAACAGCAAGGCGAGCAACAGCGTCACGAGTAGTCCACTGCGAGCGAACTGTACTGTCAGCATCGGCAGCAGGTGCAGTAGAGGCGCCGGACGTGAGATAAAAAAGAGAGATACCGTCCTTACTATCGCACTGAAGAAACAGCTGCAGATCATCGACCCAGACATGGAAGTCAACGGCACGACCCTCAGCATCGAAAGAAAGAACTATAAGGCTAGCCATAGCGACAGTAGCAGCAGTGGCAGCAGAAGCAGCAGTAGCAGCAGGAGCAGCGCGGGCACGACAGCGCGGCTCAGTAGGGCAGTGAGGCGCGGCTCGGGAAGGCGGCGCGGCTCGGCTGGGCGGCGCGGCTCGGCTGGGCGGCGCGGCTCGGAGGAGCGGCGCGGCTCGGCCAGCAGGCGGCGCAGGTAGCGCGCGTAGGGCAGGTGCTCACCAGGGGCGAGCAGGGCAGGCGCGACGGCGGGGCCGCAACGGCGGCGACGGCGGCGGCCACGACGGTGAGGCCGCGACGGCGGCTGCAGGCGCGACGGCGGCAAGGCAGGGCCGCGACGGGTGCTGCAGGCGCGACGGCGGCTGCAGGGCAGGACCGTGACGGCGGGGCCGCGACGGTGGCAGCAGGCGCGTCGGCGGAGATGGCAGGGCCGCGACAGCGGCTGCAGGTAAGGGGCCGCGACGGCGGCTGCAGATCAGGGGCCGCGACGTGGGGCGGCAGGGCAGGGCCGCGACGTATGGCGGCAGGGCAGGGCCGCGAGGTAGGGCGGCAGGGCAGGGCCGCAACTGGCGGCAAAGCAGCGCCGCAACGGGCGGCGAGTAAGGCCGCGACGGGTGGCGACAAGGCAGGGCCGCGACGGGCGGCTAGGGCAGGGTCGCGACTAGCGACAGCAGGGCTGGGCGCGCGACGGCGCAGGGGAGGCAGGCGCGACAGCGCGCTTCGGGCAGGTAGGAAAAAAAAAATTCAGTGGTGGGCCCTAAAAAAATCGTTCCCACTAGGGAACCTGCTCTGAAACCATGTGAAAGATAGAACGAGGAATGATTGCATTGAGCAGCATGAGGAGTACAAGTCGGAAACCCTAAAGTGTTGTACCCCATATGAACTACCCCACTAGAGCCTACACAGACTTTAGCATATAAGTTTGACACGTCGGTAACGCCCCTGCCTCCCCTCCCGCACCGTCTCGAGTAGCCAGTGTGCTCCGAGCAGATACTGCATTTGAAAGCAGGGAGACCATCAGCCGATTTCAGCAAGATAAGCCAGGAAAACTGGTCCAACCACTCGCCCTTGTATTTTTCAAGCGCCTCGGCGTAAATCTCGTCGCGTCAAGACTGATTAGAAGGCCCAAGTACCGATGGCGATTGCTGCATGCCGGCAACCACGGGTGACGATCATTGGTCGGCTGGCGAAGGTGGTGTAGCACCATCGTCAACGCCCTTTGTGAGCCAAGAGAGTGTGCGTGAATCGGGCGTTCTTCTTAGCCACAGGTACTAGCGCAGTATTTTCAATAGACGACATGGAGCTGTCTTGTTCCATCACTGGCGCAGTAGGGGATGCACAAAACCCCACATCATCGATGTGTTCGAACGGGATATAGTCGGGTGGCGCGAGTGCAACTGCCTTTTCATGGTTGTCGACTTGCGCTAGGGTAGAGAAAATCAAATCTAGGCCGGTAACAGCATCGGAACAATCAGCTGGTGGGAAACGATGCGCATCATCGCCGTGTTCGCCATTATTTTCCAAGTCGTCATGGGGGTCCGGCATAGTTTGCAGCGCTAAACAGGAGCATAACACCTAGGTACGAGTGAAACTAGAGAGGGGATTGGTAGGGCATAACGCTCGCCACGGCTGGCTGCCTCTTGGTACACTAGGCAAGAAAGGAGGGAAACCCCTTTCGGATGGAAAGCATGGAGCAGTAGGGGACCCCGGATGGCAGAAACGGTGGCTGGGCGGCGTGGATGCATCCCATCATGGGAGCATCAGTGCTTGCCAGCACGACCAAGACAAACCGCGCCACAGGTGCAAGCAAAGGTGTAGGAACCCTCGCAGCCTAACAGCACCACTGTGTAGCAACCTTTTCATTGGTCAACCCTTAACCTGCAGCAAAACTTGCCAGTGAACTAACAAGCCGCACCAACAAAGCAACCCTCAAAGGGAATTTGAGGGCGAAATTGTCTGGTAGTCCCCACTAGGCGGTGCTGACACCGCGGGAATCTGAGATTCCTTGTAATTCCAGGCAAATCCACGCAAAATTTGTAAGAATCGCATTCAGAGTTACTTTTGTTACAACACTGTGGAATCTGTCAAAGTAACGAACGAGAATGAACTAGCAGCATGTAGGAGTACAAGTAGCAAACCCTTATTGGGTTGTACCCCAGGGTACTTGTACAAGAGGTCACAAGACCAGTCAAGAAAAGCAAAGCAAGCTCAGGGTGGATCACGATGTCACCACGCATTCTGAGCACAAGCAAATGGCCACAAGGCCAGTTCACATGCAGAGTTATATAAAGCAGAACAAGCAGTACAGTGATCACAACCTAGCAAGTGCAAGCATGCAGGTATAAGTGTATAGATTGTCAAACTATGTTTTGCATAGTTTATATAACTGTTTGTAGTTAGTGTTAGTGTAGTTATATATTTGCTTGTTTGGTGGTGCACCTTTGCTACTTTGCTATATGTACCTTGTGACCTATAGTGAAGCCAACCATTCTCACTCTCGCCTTGCACAACTCTCTCGACATACGTTGGCCTAGGCTACTAAGCCTAGGCCCTCAACCTTACGTTAGTATCTTGACATGGTATTGAGCCATAAAGTTCCTGACCTAAGTTAATGGGCCCACCCATTCGCGGTACGGCGCTCGCTGCGACGGGCGCGGCGGCGAAATGGCCGCGTTTCCCTCGTCGCCATCCCGTCTTTTTTTCCCTCGTCGCCTGCCCGTCGCCACGCCGTCGCGTTTTCCCCCGTCGGCAGCCCGTCGCCAGCCCGTTGCGTTTTCCCCCGTCGCCAGCCCGACGCGATTCTCCCGTCGCCAATACGTCACGTTTCCCTCGTCGTCAATACGTCGCGTTCCCCCCCCGTCGCCCCCTCTGCCCGCGCCTACCCCCTGCTTCACGTCGCCCCAGCCGCTCCTTCGCCCGCCGTCGCTCTTCCCGTCGCATTCCCCCTGCCCCCTGCCCGTCACCCCCTCCGTCGCGACTGTTCGCGTGTGCAGCAGCGGTCGCTGTGGGGAGGAGAGGGAGGAGGGGACGGGAGTGGCGGCGGAACGCTGTGGGGGGGGGAGAGGGAAAGGGGGAAGGGAGTGGCGGCGGAACGCCAGCGATGGGACCGCCAGCAGCTACAACGCCAGCAGAGACCCCCGCCAGCAGAACCCACCGCCAGCAGAGATCCCGCCAGAAGCACCACCGCCAGCAGAGAGACCCCGCCAGCAGCTTCACCGCCAGCAGAGCGACCCCGCCAGCAGCTTCACCGCCAGCAGAGAGACCCCGCCAGCAGCTTCACCGCCAGCAGAGAGACCCCGCCAGCAGCGCCACCGCCAGCAGAGACCCCCGCCAGCAGCGCAACCGCCAGCTGAGACCCCCGCCAGCAGAGACCCCCGCCAGCAGCGCCACCGCCAGCAGAGACCCCCGCCAGCAGCGCAACCGCTAGCAGAGATCCCGCTAGCGGCACCACCGCCAGCAGTGAGACCCCGCCGGCAGCTACACCGCCAGCAGAGAGACCCCGCCAGCAGCTACACCACTAGCAGAGAGCCCGCCAGCAGCTACACCGCCAGCAGAGATCCCGCCAGCAGCACCACCGCCAGCAGAGAGACCCCGCCAGCAGCTACACCGCCAGCAGAGACCCCGCTGCAGGGACTTCCGTGGGTGGGGCAGGGGTGTGGCGGCAGAAAGGGGGACCGGGGTGAGGTTCTAAGGGGCGGCTGACCGGGGGAGTGAGGTTAAGGGGGGGTGGGGACTTGGGGGTTGCTAAGAGGGGTTTCGCCACTGGTGGCTCCCCCTCACCTCCTCTCCTCATCCCACTCTCACCTCTCCCCCCATAAAAGGGGGTTATTAAGAGGGGTTCGCCACGGGTGGCTCCCCCTCACCTCCTCTCCTCATCCCACTCTCACCTCTCCCTTTGTAAAAGGGGGTTATTAAGAGGGGTTCGCCACGGGTGGCTCCCCCTCACCTCCTCTCCTCCTCCCCCTCTCACCTCTCTGCCGTCTTCCACTTCGCCAGGTGTTCCCCTCCACAGGCGTTCTACACTTCTACCTGCAAACAATTCAGGGGGCGTGTCAAACTATGTTTTGCATAGTTTATATAACTGTTTGTAGTTAGTGTTAGTGTAGTTATATATTTGCTTGTTTGGTGGTGCACCTTTGCTACTTTGCTATATGTACCTTGTGACCTATAGTGAAGCCAACCATTCTCACTCTCGCCTTGCACAACTCTCTCGACATACGTTGGCCTAGGCTACTAAGCCTAGGCCCTCAACCTTACGTTAGTATCTTGACATAGATCACAGTACAAGCAAAGTCAAGAAGTGAGTAAGTGAGACCAAGTAGGCACAAGGCCTAGAACAGTACAGAAACGCTGATGATCACCAGACCCAAGGGCCTTGGTGAAGATATCAGCAGTGTTGGCAAGAGAGGCCACGTAAGCAAGACGAAGCTGACCACGGTGCTGCAACTCTCGAGCAAGGAAGTAGCGCAGAGTGATGTGCTTCGTTCTGTGCTCCAGTCTGTGCCCCTAACACAATGCAACCATGGCCTTGTTGTCGACGTACAGAACTGGAGGAGAACGAGGCCGCTCTCCCAAGTCGGTAGTGAGCCAGCGTAACTCCTGTGCAGCCATGGCCCCTGCGTAGATCTCAGCCTCACAGCTGGAACTGAGAACAGAAGACGAGCGGGTGGACCGCCAAGAAACAGAGCCGGAGCCAAGGCCGAAAGTGTAACCCTATGACGACCGCTGCGTAGCCAGGTCGTCAACCCAAGAAGGGTCTGCGTGGCCAGTGAGGACAACTCGAGCCCGTCCTCCAAACACGAGCCCCATGCCCGACGTACTGCACAAGTAGCGCAACACCCTCTTAGCGGCCTCCCAGTGCTCTGGTCGGTGTCTCACGGGCGCAACGTAGCGTGCCAGGATGCTAAGAAGGTAGGCTAGTGCAGGTCATCAGGTACATGAGGCAGCCCACAAGCTCTGGATACGGGCCACTCGGCTCTACGGACTCATCCGAAGGCAGAGCTGAGAGCGAGTGACCGGCAGGCAGAGGAGTGGACTGTGGCGAGGAGAACGTGAAGCGAAAGCGCTGAAGGACCTGCTGCACCATGTGTGACTGAGTCAAGGTAATGGTGCGCTGTGCTCTATCCCGGGTGATCTGCAAGCCAAGATAGCTGCGCAGCTCACCCAGGTCTGTGCACGTGTGTCTCTTATGCAGCTCCGACTTCACAAAGGCCAGTCCAGCAGTGTCAGCAGTGGCAAAGACCAAGTCGTCGACGTACATCATCGTGTACAAACGAAGGGTCAGTGACAACAGTGGCTAGAAGACGTGTGACAGTAGGACTGGCAGCACGAGCAAGGTCTGACGGCGGGTCAGCAACGTCAGGAAGAGAGGATGTAGGAGGAGACGGCAGAGGGACACGTTGTGGAACAGAGAAAGGACGAAGTGCCATCTGGTGCGTGCCGGGGACAGGAGGAGGACGCTGACGCAGAACACGACGACCAGTGCGAACAGCGCGAACAGGGTTTCACGCAAACCAGCAAACCACTCACGAAGCTCCTGGGGTGAAGGGTTCTCACGCTGACGCTGCTGCTGCTGCCTCTGACCACCGCCAAAGCCTCCCCTCTGACTGGTACCACCCCGGCCGCCACCACTGCCGCCTCCCCCACTCCCACCGCCGCCACCACTCCCACCGCCGCCACCACCGCCCGCCTCCACTCCCACCACCACTCCCTCCGCCACCACCGCCACCTCCACCGCCTCCACCACCCCCACCACCGCCTCCACCGCCGCCACCCCCACCGCCCCTGCCTCCCCGGCCCCTGCAGCTGCAGCGCCTCCCACTAGGGGCAGACGCAGCTCCTACCTCCTCAGCACGAAGGTAGTCAACAGCTGCAGCAGAGGCGACGGAGGGGACTAGGGGGGAGGGCGAACACCCCTCAAAGAAGGGAGTGCAAGGAGTGCCACAAGAAGCACCTACAGCGACTATGCTAGTCTCAGCTGCTAGGAGGTGCTTCTCGAGTAGGTCGACTGTGAGGTCGGTGGGGACAAGGGCTAGAAGGAGGTCCCTGATAGCGCTAAGAGAGTCAGGGAGGCGGGTGACTATGAAGTAGAGAGTGATGTACATGGGAGGAGGGTTCTTGGTGAGAAACTCGGCGGGAAGCGCGGCGCGGTAGCGAGTGTCACTAGTGCGAAGGTGAGTGATGAGGTCGGCTACTGTGGCAAAGGCGGACAGCTCTGGGAACAGGTAGGGCAGGAGAAGGCGGCCTGGAGCAGCAGTGGCCGGGGAGGAGTAACGAGCGACTACAACGTCGTACAGGGCTCTAGCTATCTTGTGCTGGCTAAAGTGAGCGCGTTCGGCTAACGGCAGGTGGTTGCGAATGGCTAGGCGAGCAGCAGCGTCACGGGTAAGCCACTATGAGCGAGTCGCACTGTCAGCTATGGCGGCAAAGGCGAGAGAGGCGCCAGACGTGAGGTCAAACAGTGAAACTCCGTCCTTGGAATCGCTCAGTAAGTACAGCTGTAAGTCGTCGAGCCACGCATCGAACTCTATCGGGCGGCCCTCCGGATCGAAAGTGAGGACACTGAGCGTGGCCATAGTGGACAGAGCAGTCGGGCGCGCTAGCAGCAGAGCAGCACGCAGGCAGGGCTAGGCAGGCCAGCGCGCTAGCAGCAGGGCAGCACACAGGCAAGGCAAGGCAAGGCGGCGCAGGGCGACTCAGCTGCGAGCGGCGCGCGGGCAGCAGGAGAGGGCGGCGCAGCAGCGAGCGGCGCGCGGCAGGGCAGGGCGCACAGTGGCGCGGCGCGCGGGCAGGGCAGGACGGCGCAGCGGCGCGGCGCGCGGGCAAGGCAGGGCGCGCGGCGACGCGGCGTGCGGGCAGGGCAGGGCGCTCTGCAGCGGGCGGTGCGCGGGCAGAGCAGGGCGCGCGGCGGCGGGCGGCGCGCGGGCAGGGCAGGGCGCACGGCGGCGGGCGACGCGCAAGCAGGGCGACGCGGCGGCGCGGCGCGCGGGCAGGGCAGGGCGCACGGCGGCGGGCGACGCGCAAGCAGGGCGACGCGGCGGCGCGGCGCGCGGGCAGGGCGACGCGGCGGCGCGGCGCGCGGGCAGGGCGACGCGGCGGCGCGGCGCGCGGGCAGGGCAGGGAGCGCTGCAGCAGGCGGCGCGCGGGTCAGCAGGGCGCGTGGGCGAGGCGGCGCGGCGGCGCGCGGGCAAGCAGGGCGCGCTGCAGCGGGCGGCGCGCGCGCAAAGCAGAGCGCGCTGCGGCGGGCGGCGCGCGGGCAGAGCAGGGCGTGCGCAGGCAGCGCGACGCAGGGCAGGGCAGGGCAGGGCGGCGCGATCACGGCGGCGCGACGGGTGGGGTAGCGCTACTCGGTGGGCCCTAAAAAAAACGGTCCTAGGCTAGGACCTGCTCTAAAACCATGTCAAAGTAACGAACGAGAATGAATGAACTAGCAGCATGCAGGAGTACAAGTAGCAAACCCTAATTAGGTTGTACCCCTTATGGGCTACCCCACTATAGCCTACAGAATAAGCAGCATATAAGTTTGACAGAATCAGTGTACCCAGAAAAAAAAAAATCCTGAAAAATCAGTGTTACCTATGAAATTAAGGCTGAAATATCAGTGTCACTAAAATCTGAACTCTGAAAAAACTGTGTAGGTACATAAAAGTAGGCCGATAATAAGGAATTTCAGGGAAAAAACCCTGATATCATAGGGCCTGCGTGGAACGCATCCTTATGCTACCCCCCCCTTATAAGACAGGTGGTCCACATCATGTACTCTTCAGCAGGAAAGGTAATCACGTGGCATCGAGTTTCTTGAATGCAAGTCATTAGTGACCCACATGTCATCCTCGCTGGTGCGGTCAAGAAACTGAAGTAGCACATCGACGTGTCGTCTCGTCGTTGTTAGTCGCCTTCGATTGTTTAGTTTACGTAGCGATTACATCCGATAGTAGAATGGGCCAGTAGTAGTTGCAATGTAATAAATTCAACGTTTTGTCGATGCCAAAGTGCCCGGAGAGGTTGAGGTCGTTAACCTCTTGCGTCAACAACTCCCTTAACTGTCAATATGAAATGACCCAAATCCGGTCAATCCCTACCTTAAGGTAATTATTCTGGTTGCGCTCAAAGAAGTGGTTGATCTTGTAGCCATGGTTGAATAATCATGTAAGCAGCAGGTTTGAATGGGCAGTGAGTACTGCTGTAGTCTGTATCAAAGGTCGGATCAGGGCGCTGGCGATATTATCCGCGCCCGTCTGACATGTTATGGTGTTGCGAAGTTGGATTTGAGAAAGTATGACCATCAAATGTGTCGCGTGTTGAGAGTTGGCTGGGCTCGTAGATACTGTATCGACTTGTTATCTGTCATGAATGTCATGTCAGCATGCACAACGACGAGCATTTCCTTGTCGTGCACCAGGTAGTTGCGCTCGCGTGCATTTTACGTGAATCATATGCAATTGGTTGCATCCCGTTGTCATTTTTTTTTTATGGTGTGGTGCCGATGGTGAAATCATTGGCGTCCGTTATCACGCCGATGGGTCCGTGAACCATAGTACTGAGGGTGATGTCAAAATCTTTTTGAGCCCGTCGAAGGCCAATTGCCCTCCCCCCCCCCACCTCCCCAAAGAAAGAGCCTCCTTGTAAAGAAGGTCGGTTAAGGGTCCGGCTCTGCACGTCATTTTTTAGGATAAAGCGTCGCACTTAATTTACGAACCCTATAGAACTTTGCAACTATGTGACGTTCGTTGGCAACTTCCACTGTAGAATCACTATCATTTTGTAGGGGGCAATCATAATACCTTCTCCTGAGATCATGTGTCCGGATAACTCCAACTCATATTTTGATAACTCGCACTTAGAGCCTTTCGTTATCAACAGGTTCTCCTGCAAGCGCTGGAACCCTTCTTCCTAGTCCTTGTAATGCTCCTTCTGAATCTTGTTGTACACCATGACGTCGTTGTGGTACAGGATAATCGCGTTCTCTAGTAGGTGCCGAAACACTCCGTCCATCATTAGCTTAAACGTCAAGGGAGCAATTGTCGTTCCGAATGGCATCGCAGTATACTCGTAAGTGCAGTATCTTGTGCAAGATGCACTCTTTGAGCAGTCATTAGCAAACACACGAATTTGATGGAAACCCTACCGCAGATCGATTTTCGAAACATAACGAGCTCCGCAAAGCTAATCCAGTAAATCGTTTGCTTGCGAAATCATATCATGCGACTTGATTGTCACTTGATCCAATGCTCCGTAATTCGATACACGTGCGTAGGCCACCATCCTTCTTCGGCGTGAACAGACTACGAGCAGCAAAGGGTGACATGTTCGGCTGGATGAAACCTTTACGATGAGGTAGTCAAGTTGACTATGCAACTCTTCCAAGTTCGGCTGACTCAACCGCCATAGTGACCGAAGAGTGGACTGCGCGATTGGCCCTAACTGTATCCGACTATCTTTTGGTCGCAGGTAGGTCATCTGCAAAAAAATCAAAATATCGGCATGTGGAACAACCACGCGACAGGCATGCATGTAGGTCATCTCCAAAAATTCCGAAATACCTTAGAGTTTATTGATGTCAGCAGTCGTTTTGCAAACCCACGCCTTGTATAGATGGACGGCAAAGGCTTGCACTTCTCGCCCAAGCAATCACTTAATTGGGATGGCGTTGACACGTGTTGTTACAAGCTATGGCTCCGTCCATTTCATAAGTATGCACCATCCCTTCGCACAAGGCATCATGCATGCTCCTGTCATCAACTTGAATCTTATATGAAATCGATGTAGCCAGTGAATAATCTCGTGAATATTCACGTGATGGTGCAGTAGATGTACCGTTTAAAATGACGACCTAGTAAAGGATGGTATGTTGGGCGATAGGTACATCATCGAATAGGCACTTACTACAAGTATGCCTTTGTCAGAACTATGAGGGATGAATGAGATAGGTCAAGGCAAGGTGGGTACAATCAAGTGTCGAGAAAGAAGTTGTACCTGTCAGACTTATATGATCTAGTCTGTATAGGCTGTAGCGGGTTAAATACTAAGGGGTACACAATTCTAGGGTTCATATTTGTATCACACTCATTCCTTAGTCAATCATTCCTCGTTTCTCATCATGGTATCGAGCAGGTTCCCTAGTGGGAACGCTTCCTAGGGCCCACCACGAAAATGTTTTTTTGTCCTGCCCGGAGCGCGCTTCGCTCCTGCCCGAGTCGCGCCCCGTGTGCCCTCCCTACCGTCGCGCCCTCTCACGGCCCCTCACGGCCCCTTCGTGTCGCCCTTAGCGGCCCCTCTCACGGCCCCTCGCGCCGCCCTTACGGCCCCTTGCGCCGCCCTTACGGCCCCTCGCGCCGCCCTTACGGCCCCTTACGGCCCCTCGCGCCGCCCGTCGGCCCCTCGCGCCTCCCTTAGCGGCCCCTTACGGCCCCTCGCGCCGTCCCTTACGGCCCCTCGCGTGGCCCCTTACGCCCCTTACGGCCCCTCCCGCGGCCCCTTACGGTCCCTTACGGCCCCTCGTGCCGCCCTTAGCGGCCCCTTACGGCCCCTTACGGCCCGTCGCCGCCCTCCGCGGCCCCTCGCGCCGCCCTTCACGGCCCGTCGCCGCCCTCCGCGGCCCCTCGCGCCGCCCTCCGCGGCCCCTCTCGCCGCCCTTCACGGCCCGTCGCCGCCCTCCGCGGCCCCTCGCGCCGCCCTTCACGGCCCCTTCGCCGCCCTTCGCGGCCTCTCGCGGCCCTGTCGCCGCCCTTCGCGGCCCGCCGTCGCCGCCCCTGCAGCAGCAGCCGCCGCAGTCCCTACAGCAGCGGCCGCCGCCGTCCCTGCAGCAGCAGCCGCCGCCGTCCCTGCAGCGGAAGCCGCAGCTGCCGCAGCCGTCGCCGGCAGCAGCCGCCACCACCTCCCTCGGGGCCGCAGCTGCCGCCGCCGCTGACTGCACCCGCCGGTGTGCCTCGGCCCTACCGGCGCGCCTCGGCCCGCCTCTGCTGGTGCGCCTCGGCCCTACCTGCGCGCCTCGGCCCGTCCCTGCCGGTGCGCCTCGGCCCTGCCCCACCACTTGCGGCTCTCTGCCCTGGTAAGAGTGTCGCCGCACTGCTGCCACTGCTGCTACTGCCCCTAGCGTGCTGCTATTGCTGTCATGGCTACCCCCAGCGTTCTCGTCTTTGATGCTGAGGGTCGGGCTGTTGACTTTGAGGTCTGGGTCGATGATCTGCTGCTTTTCCTACAGTGCGATAGGAAAGACGGTCTCTCACGGTTCGATCTCACGTCTGGCGCCTCTACTGCCCCTGCTGCCGATACTGACAGCACTGTTCGCTCCCAGTGGGCCACACGCGATGCTGCTGCCCGTCTTGCTGTGCGCAGTCACTTGCCGTCCTCTGAGCGCGCGCACTTTAGTCAGTACAAGAGTGCTAAGACTCTGTACGACGCTGTCATTGCACGCTACTCTTCCCCTGCCACTGCTGCTCTTAGCCGCCTCATGCTGCCGTACCTGTTCCCTGACCTAGCCGCCTTTCCCACAGTCGCTGACCTCATTACGCACCTTCGCACTAGTGACGCCCGCTACCGCGCTGCGCTTCCTGCTGAGTTCTGCGCCAAGAATTCCCCCCCCATGTACATCACCCTCTACTACCTAGTCACCCGGCTCCCTGACTCCCTTCGCTCATTCAGGGACCACTTCATCTCGGTTTGCCCCACCACACTCACCGTTGACCTCCTCGAGGAGCGCCTCCTGGCAGCAGAGAAGAGTATAGTCGCTGTAGGAGCCTCTCGTGGTGACCCTCGTGCCCCCTTCTTTGAGGGGTGCTCCCCCTCCCCCCTTTTGCCCTCTGTTGCCTCTGCTGCTGCCGTCGACTTAGTTGGCACCGAGTCGGTCGGCGCTGCGTCTGCCCCTAGCGGGAGACGCCGCACCGGCAAGGGCAAGGGGGGCAAGGGCGCTGGAGGGGCTGGCGGGGGTGGTGGAGGTGGTGGTGGAGGCGGCGGAGGGAGTGGGGGTGGCGGTGGGAGTGGTAGCTGGGGTGGGGGCTTCGGTGGCGGCGGTGGAGGCGGAGGCGGCGGCGGCGGTGGCGGTGGCGGTGGGAGCGGAGGCGGTGGCGGTGGCGGCGGTGGCGGAGGTGGCGGCGGTGGAGGTGGAGCTGGTCGGGGTGGCTCTGCGCAGCGGGGCGGCTTCGGTGGTGGTCAGCGCCAGCAGCAGCAGCGCGCTCGTGAGACCCCGCCCCCCCAGCAGCTTCGTGAGTGGTACGCTGCACGTCAGCGGGGTGGGGGTGCTGGTCCTTGTGCCTACGTCCTGCGTACCGGCGACCGCACTGGTGAGCCGTGCGGTGGCCCGCACACCACCCAGCGCTGCTTCGGCCGCCTGACGGACGCTTGGCGTCTCCAGTTCCCTGACGCCACCGAGATCCCCCGCTGGGGCGAGCTGCTTAGGTCGGGGGTTGCTATCTTTGATCTAGACTATGATGCTATTCTTGCTGCCATGTATGTTGTGTCTAATAGTGATGAGGGTGACTGTTACCTGTGTGTTCCGCCTGACCCGGGCATTTAGGCTGCTGCTCTAGGTGCTGGTGAGGCTGCTGCTCTAGGTGCTAGTGCGTCTGCTGCCCCAGGTGCTGGTGAGTCTGCTCTCTCAGGTACCACGTCGGCTCAGGCCTTGCACACCTTCACCCTTGACTCGGGTGCTTCCCGCTCTTTCTTCCGAGACTGCACCACGCTTACGCCGCTTAGTCGGCCGGTTGCGGTCTCCCTGGCGGACCCCTCTGGGGGTCCTGTCCTTGCCCACTTCTCCACTGTCTTACCGTGTCCGGCGGCCCCCTCTGGCACCCGGTCAGGTCTCTACCTCCCCTCGTTCTCTACGAACTTGGTGAGTGGTGCTGATCTACAGGATGGGGGCGTTGACCAGTTCACTCCTGCGAGTCAGCGGGTGACCCACTGTACTTGTGCTCGGACGGGCCGACACTTGGCCACGTTTACCCGTCAGCCGGGGTCGAGCCTGTACACACTGACTACTGAGTCTCCTCCGGTCGCTGAGTCTGGTCAGGTAGCTGCGTCGGGTCAGGTGTTTGCTGCAGCGTCCAGGACTGGTCCTGAGTCTGCTCCCTGCTCGTGTCGTCTCCTGTCCCACCGGACTCTCCTCTGGCACCACCGCCTTGGTCACCCCTCCCTGCCTCGTCTCCGAGGCATGGCCTCCCGTTACCTTGTCTCTGGTCTTCCCCGGTCCCTACCTCCCCTTCCTCCGGGGCCTGCCCCCACCTGCGTTCCCTGCGTCGAGGGGCGGCAGCGCGCCGCTCCTCACTCCTCCGAGTTTCCTCCGACAGAGGCTCCACTGCAGACTCTTCACATGGACGTGTGGGGCCCCGCCCGCGTCCGTGGACAGGGTCATGAGCGTTAATTCCTGTTGGTGGTTGACGACTACTCGCGTTACACCACGGTGTTCCCCTTGCGCAGCAAGGGTGACGTCACTGAGGTGTTGATCGACTGGATCCGCGCAGCTCGTCTCCAGCTCAGAGAGAGTTTCGGCTCGGACTTTCCTGTTCTGCGTCTGCACTCTGACAGAGGCGGGGAGTTTTCCTCTGGCCTTCTGGGAGCCTTCTGTCGTGCACAGGGCATCCGCCAGACGTTCACGCTTCTGGCCTCTCCACAGCAAAATGGGATTGCTGAGCGCCGCATTGGCATGGTCATGGATGTCGCTCGTACGTCCATGATCCATGCGGCTGCTCCCCATTTTTTGTGGCCGTTCGCGGTTCAGTACGCGGCGCATCAGATCAACCTTCAGCCCCGAGTCTCCTTGCCGGAGACCTCCCCCACCTTGCGGTGGACGGGGAAGGTTGGCGATGCGTCTGCGTTTCGTGTCTGGGGATCTCGGGCGTTTGTCCGCGACTTGTCTACGGACAAGCTGTCCCCCCGTGCTGTTCCCTGCGTCTTCCTTGGCTTCCCCCCTGACGCGCCTGGTTGGCAGTTTTACCACCCCACCTCGCGCCGTGTTCTGTCCTCCCAGGACGTCACGTTTGACGAGTCGGTTCCGTACTACCGTCTCTTCCCCTACCGCACTGCGCCCCTTCCCCCGCCGCCGCCGCTCTTCCTCGCGCCAGGTCCCCCCCCGGTAGACCCTCTCCCCCCTCAGGGTCCTGCCCCGTCAGGTGTGTCCCAGGTAGACGCTGTCGAGCCTGTCGAGGTAGCTGTTGACTCTGGTGCTGCTCGGGGTGCTGAGCCTGCGGGTGCGGGGTCTGGGGGTGCTGCGCCTGGGGGTGCTGAGTCTGGGGGTGCTGAGCCTGGGGGTGCGGAGCCTGGGGGAGCGGAGCCTGGGGGTGCTGAGCCTGGGGGTGCGGAGCCTGGGGGTACTGGGTCTACTCGTGTGGCCTCTGGCGGTGCTGGGTCTGGGGGTCCTTCGGGTACTTTGTCTCGGCGTGAGCTACCCTCTCCACAGGAGCTGCGCGAGTGGTTTGCCAGGCGTTGGAGCCGTGCTGCTGGTGCTGGAGGTGCTGCTGTTGCTGTTGACCCTGGGGTCGGCGCTGGAGGTACTGGAGCCACTGGTCCTGAAGGTGCTCGTACTTGCGGTACAGGAGCTGCTGGGACTGGGGGTGCTGCTGAGGCTGCTGGAGTTGGTCCTGCTGGAGGTGCTGCTGGTGCTGCTGGAGGTACTGGAGCTGCTGGTGCTGCTGAGGGTACTGGAGCTACTAGGGGTGCTGGTGCTGGAGGTACTGCTGGCGCTGGTGCTTCTGAGGGTGCTGGAGTTGACGCTCCTGGAGCTGGAGGTGCTGCTGGCGCTGGTGCTGCCGCTGGGGGTGCTGGTGCTGTCCCTGCTGTTTCCGGAGGCGCTGCGAGCCGCGGCCGTACTTCGTTCTGCTCCTTCAGCAGGTTCTTGGTCTCCCGCCCTCTACTGGTCCTCCTCCTCCCTTCGAGTGTCCACAGCCTGTCCGGTCCGAGTCACAGTTACAGCCCGCCTCCCCACTACCGGCTCCTTCTCCCTACACTGGTCCTACTGGAGGTCTTGCTGAGCGTCGTGAGCCTGCGTCTCGTCCTGCGTCGCCTGTTCGTGCTGTTCGCGCTAGTCGTCGTGTTCCGCGTCAGCGTCCTCCTGCGGTCCCGGGCACGCACCAGATGGCACTGCGTCCTTCCACTGCTCCGCAGCGTGTCCCTTTGCCGTCTCCTCCAGCGTCCTCTCTTCCTGCTCTTGCTGACCCGGGGTCTGACTCTCTTCGTGCTGCCAGTCCTACTGTCACGCGTCTCCTGGCTACTGTCGTCACTGACCCTTCCTTTGAGTCCACTGCTGCGTCTGCCTTAGTTGCTGAGCTTGTCGACTTCGCTGCTCCCTGTCGTCTAGACTACGCCGCTAGTCTTGTTGCTGAGTCTGAGTCTGTCTGTCCTCCGTCCGTCGGGGGTGAGTGTGCTCTTAGCACGGACGTCCTTGAGGACAGGCAGGAGGAGTTCCAGTGTTTTGTTGCTGCTTTGCCTCATCTCGTGTCCATGCTGATTGCCCCTGAGGGAGACCCGGATGCACCAGACATCCCGACTCCTCGATCGTACGCTGAGGCGATCGAGGGTCCCTACTCCTCACAGTGGCAGTTAGCCATGGACGCAGAGATGGCTTCCTGGAAGTCCACAGGCACCTACGTCGACGAGGTTCCCCCACCTGGGGCGAACATCGTCAGTGGCATGTGGATTTTCAGGGTGAAGCGGCCGCCTGGTTCTCCGCCTGTCTTCAAGGCGCGTTACGTGGCTCGAGGCTTCAGTCAGCGGCAGGGAGTTGACTACTTTCAGACCTTCTCTCCCACCCCGAAGATGACCACTCTTCGGGTGCTGCTACACATAGCCGCTCAGCGTGACTACGAGCTTCACTCTCTTGACTTCAGCACATCTTTCTTGCAGGGCAGCCTGCACGAGGAGATCTGGCTGCGCCGCCCACCTGGCTTCACTGGGTCGTTTCCTCCTGGTACCCAGTGGAGCCTCCGGCGGCCAGTCTACGGTCTCCGCCAGGCGCCTCATGAGTGGCACGACACACTGAGGACTACACTTGCTGCTCTTGGGTTTGCTCCTGCTACTGCCGACCCGTCGCTGTTTCTGCGCACCGACACCTCTTTGCCGCCGTTCTACATCCTCGTGTACGTCGACGACTTGGTCTTTGCCACTGCTGACACTTCTGGACTCGCCCACGTGAAGTCCGAGCTGCAGAAGAGACACACGTGCACAGACCTGGGTGAACTGCGCAGCTACCTTGGCTTGCAGATCACCCGGGACAGAGCACAGCGCACCATCACCCTGACTCAGTCACACATGGTGCAGCAGGTCCTTCAGCGCTTCGACTTCACGTACTCCTCGCCTCAGGCCACTCCTCTGTCTACTCGCCACTCGCTCTCAGCTCTGCCTTCGGATGAGTCCGTAGAGCCGAGTGGCCCATACCCAGAGCTTGTTGGCTGCCTCATGTACATGATGACCTGCACACGACCTGACCTTGCATACCCTCTTAGCATCCTGGCACGCTATGTTGCTCCTGGGAGACACCGACCAGAGCACATGGCTGCAGCGAAGAGGGTGTTGCGCTACTTGTGCAGTACGTCGGGCATGGGGCTAGTGCTTGGAGGGCGGCGTTCAGTGGTCCTCACAGGTCACGCAGACGCTTCTTGGGCTGACGACCAGGCTACGCAGCGGTCGTCACAGGGTTACACCTTCAGCCTTGGTTCCGGCTCTGTTTCGTGGCGGTCTACCCGCTCGTCTTCTGTTCTCGGCTCCAGCTGTGAGGCCGAGATCTACGCAGGGGCCATGGCTGCACAGGAGTTACGCTGGCTCACCTACCTGCTGACCGACCTGGGAGAGCCGCCTCGTTCTCCTCCAGTTCTGTACGTAGACAACAAGGCCATGCTGGCCTTGTGTCGGGAGCACAGACTGGAGCACAGAACGAAGCACATTGCTCTTCGCTACTTCCTTGCTCGTGAGCTGCAGCAGCGTGGTCAGTTGCGCCTTGCTTACGTGGCCTCTCAGGCCAACACTGCTGATATCTTTACCAAGGCACTTCAGCCTTGTGATCATCAGCGCTTTTGTACGATGCTAGGTCTTGTGCCTACTTGGCCTCACTTGCTCACTTCTTGACCTTGCTTGTACTGTGATCTTTCTATACCTGCACTTGCTTGTTTACCTTTATATATATGATCCTGCATGTGAACTGGCCTTGTGGCCTTGAACCTGTGCTCGGAATGTGTGGTGACGTTGTGATCCACCCTGAGCTTGTTTTGCTTTGTTTGACTGGTCTTGTGACCCCTTGTTCTCCCCCACTTTGCCTATGGGGGTGTGTCAGACTTATATGATCTAGTCTGTATAGGCTGTAGCGGGTTAGATACTAAGGGGTACACAATTCTAGGGTTCATATTTGTATCACACTCATTCCTTAGTCAATCATTCCTCGTTTCTCATCAGTACCCCCTAATGACTAACCCCACTACAGCCTGAGGAAATATAACCAGATATGTTTTAACACACCCTCATAGGCGAAGTGGGGGATAGCAAGAGCAAGCAATGGTCACAAGACCAGTTAAGAGAAGCAAACGAAGCAAAGCTCAGGATGGATCTAAAGATCATCACACATTCCGAGCACAAGAAAGTGGCCACAAGGCCAGTTCACATGCAGAGTTTATAATAGCGAGAGCATTACACTGATCAAAACCTAGCAAGTGTAAGTATGCAGGTAGAATCATATATATCAGTGTACAAGAAGTGCAAGGCAATATCAAGAGACAAACAGGTGAGGCAGATTGGGTATAAGCCCAAGAGCAGTGCAGAAACGCTGATGATCACCAGACCCGAGGGCCTTGCTGAAGACATCAGCAGTGTTGGCCTGTGAGGCCACGTACAAGAGGCGAGGCTGACCACGTTGATGCAACTCTTGTGTAAGGAAGTAACGAAACGCAATGTGCTTCGTTATGTGCTCCAGTCTCTGGTCCTAACACAAGGCAATCATGGCCTTGTTGTTGACGTACAGGACTGGAGGAGAACGAGGCCGCTCACCCAAGTCGGTCAGCAGGTAGGTCAGCCAGCGGAGCTCCTGTGCAGCCATAGCCCCAGCGTAGATCTCGGCCTCGCAGCTGGACCTAAGTACAGAAGCCAAGCGAGTGGACCTCCATTAGACAGAACCAATGCCGAGGCTGAAGCTATAACCCTGTGTCGACCGGTGAGTCGCCTGGTCGTCAGCCCAAGAAGCGTCTGAGTGAACGGTGAGAACAACTGGACCATGTCCCCCAAGCACAAGCCCCATGCCTGATGTACTGCACAAGTACCTTCTGTGCAGCTATCCAGTGCTCCTTCCGGTGTCTACCGGGTGCAACGTAGCGAGCAAGGAGGCTGAGAGGGTACGCGAGGTCAGGTCGTGTGCATGTCATCAAGTACATGAGGCAACCCACAAGCTCTAGATACTGACCACTCGACTCAACGGACTCGTCCGAATGTGGAGCTGAGAGCGAGTGGTCCGTAGGCAGAGGAGTGGGCTGTGGTGAGGAGAACTTGAAGCCGAAGCGCTGAAGGACCTGCTGCACCATGTGTGACTGTGTTAGGGTGATGGTGCGCCGTGCTCTGTCCCGGGTGATCTGCAAGCCAAGATAGCTACGCAACTCACCCAGGTCAGTGCAGGTGTGCTCTCCAGCAGCTCCGCCTTTACTAGGGCTAGTGCCTCAGTGTCAGCAGTAGCAAAAACCAATTCGTCGACGTACACGAGAAGGGAGAACGGCGGCAGAGAAGTGTCTGTGCGCAGAAACAACGAAGGGTCAGCCGTCGAGGGAGCGAAACCAAGAGCCGCAAGCGTAGTCCTCAATGTGTCGTGCCACTCATGGGGCGCCTGACGCATACCGTACACTGGCCGCAGGAGGCTCCACTGGATACCCTCAGGAAACGACCCAGTGAAATTATGAGGGTGGCGCAGCCAGATCGCCTCGTGAAGGCTTCCCTGCAGGAAGGCTGTCAAGAAGTAACACCCGAGTCGAGGGAGTGCAGCTCGTAGTCACGCTGTGCTGCAACGTGAAGTAACACCCAAAGAGTGGTCATCTTCGGGGTGGGTGAGAAGGTATGGAAGAAGTCGACCCCCTCACACTGACCGAAGCCTCGTGCAACGTAACGCGCCTTGAAGGCAGGCGGAGAACCCGGTGGCCGCTTCACTCTGAAAAATCCACATGCCATCGACGATGTTCGCCCCAGGAGGGGGAACCTCGTCGACGTAGGTGCATGTGGACTTCCAGGAAGCCATCTCTGCGTCCATGGCTGTCTGCCAGTGAGAGGAGTACGGACCCGTGATCGCGTCAGCGTAAGAGCGCGGGGTCGGGATTTCTAGTGCATCCAGGTCTCCCTCAGGGCAAAGTAGCATGGATGCGAGATGAGGTGCAGCGGCCACTAGGCACTTGAGCTCAAACTATCTGTCCTTAAGGACGTCACATCCAAGGGCAAGCTCACCCCCGGACGGAGGATATGCAGAGTCAAAAACAAGACTCGCAGCATAGTCAAGGCGGCACAGAGCAGCAAAGTCAACAAGCTCAGCAACTAAGGCAGACGCAGCAACTGACTTAAAGGAAGGGCCAGTCAGAACCGTAGCAAGAAGACGAGTGACAGTCGGACTGACAGCACGAACACGGTCAGACTCAGGGTCAGGAACGTGAGAAAGTGAGGACACAGGAGGCGACTGCAGGACAACACGTTGTGGAACAGAGGAAGGACGAAGTGCCATGGTGTGCGTGTCGGAGACAGGTGGAGGACGAGGACGGGCAGTACGTCGAGTACGGACAGGCGTGACAGGATGCGACGCAGGCTCTCTACTCTCAGTAAGGGATGCTGTCACCGCAGTGTAAGGAGCAGGAGCAGGCAGTGGGGAGTGAGGCAGTAATTGTGGCTGAGACTGGTCAAGTGGTGGAAACAGTAACGGAGGAGTAGTGCCAGCAACAGGGAACTCAGTAACAGCAGGCGGGAGACTGAGAAGGTGACGAAGCGCAGACGGCTGCTGCTGAGTAGTCGCACACCCAAAACCTCCAGCTCCAGTAGTGACAGCACCCCCAGTACCAGCACCTCCAGCTCCACCACCGGGGCTGCCCCACCGGACAGCCCAGTCGCGAAGCTGCTGCGGCGAGAGCGACTCCTGCCGACTAGCACCACCAACTCCAGCACCTCCAGTAGTACCTCCAGCACCAGCACCTCCAGTACTAGTACCTCCAGCACCAGTACCTCCAGCACCTCCAACTCCTGTACCTCGAGAACTATGAGGGATGAATGAGATAGGTCAAGGCAAGGTGGGTACAATCAAGTGTCGAGAAAGAGGTTGTACCCCCTAATGACTAACCCCACTATAGCCTAAGGAAATATAACCATATATGTTTTAACAACCTTCTTGTATCTTTTGATTAGGCACTTGTTATAAGTATGTCTTCTTGTATCTGTTGATCTCATATATCGGCTCAAGTATTCGAAGTCTTCCGTTGCGTTACAAACTTCAGGTATAGAATCTAAAAATCCTAACAAATTTGTACTTACCAACTTAAGATAGGGGAAGCAACAGCAGGCCTTTATTACAACAGTATATTTGATGATGTTTGGTGACAGCTCTGTGTGGCTCGGTCGAAACTGGAGAGCGTGCAGGCATGGTGGATGCATGAGGGCCCTAAAATCCACTTTGAGTATGCCGTACGGGGCGCCACTCCCAACTGAGGGAAAATAGATGCAACGGCATGCTTATAAGGTAGCAGCAGGGGTTGCGTTCATGCGTCGTGGGTGCATGAGGACCCTGAAAATCACCATGGTATGCTTGTTGAGGTGCCACTCCCAAATCCGGCGTTGCAGCAGCACCTACTTGTGTTGGGACAAATTTGCCTTGTCCATAGACAGGAGGAGATGTGTAATTGCAAGTGTCATATTTTTTGTAGGCGTTGCATGGGTGTTTAAATAATTCCATGCGAAAATGTCATCATCTGGATAAACATCAGAGTCATACCCTTTGCCAGCGTGTCTAGTACTAACAAATCTCGCACCATACAAAGAGTGGAAATTATTACTTGCACGCACTGCACTAGCAGGCAGCAGCATGCCTTTTAGCACAAGGATACTGCCTTTAAGCTCAAGGTACGCACGTGGCTCAAATTCACATATGAAAGCTGAAATTGAGTAGTGTTTGTATAGGAAAGACAAGCAGTGTAAGGAAATTGTATTTCCCTTATCCAGTTTGACTGCTACGCGTACAACACCAACCTTTTCGGGCTTCGCACGTTCGGTCGACATCCACGACTCCGAGGCTGCTCCGCGTCGCCTTCGGATTTCCCTTCGCCAAACCTGCACCCAAGCACGTTTTCCTGAGGTTCCCTCCTAGCTAGGGTAGCGACTATATTTTCACGTGCTTTCATTTTATTCTCAGTTCCTTGAGTGCCAGCTTCGATATCCGTTTTCCGCGCAACTCTGTTTTACAACTCATAACAAGCAGGCCCATTGAATCTGGTTTTGTAACGGAGGTTGTGTCGAGTGTACTCCCCAAAACCGTTACTTTGCGAAGGTGGCGAGAAAATGCAGCCTTCTCCAGGCGAAGACGTCACTTGGGAGCCAACCTCTGCCAGGGGTCCACGTGTGCTGAAATTTGGTACCGGCCCTCTGCACGTCAATGAACCAATCGTATCACTCATGGCAATCCCCAAAATTGTGGTACGGTGCAGTTGCTGGCGAAAACTGGGGTTCTCTCCTCCCCCCCTTCCCTGCTTCCCCCCCTTCTCTGGCGGCATGCACAGCTTGTACAGTATGTGCCGCTTTTTCTACCCCGCCCTACTTCGTATTCTATTCAGAAATTTCTATCTCACCATATCGCCTGCGTGCAACTGCTAGTAAAGATAACAAAGCTGCGCGGACTCCTTGCGTTGTCAGACACTCGATTCCGGGCGTCGCGTCGCCTCTAATCGAGCATCCGTGAACCGCCATTGACTGTTGTTGGGGTGAAAGAAAAAACATTAGCTGAGATTTCAACTGCAAATTGTCTACAGAGAATACATTAGCTGCTGATAGTTTGAACTGCATGAGACGGAATCCGTTCCGCGCGGCGAAGCCTGTCGAGCCCTCGCCGTATGACTCCATGGCCGCGTCATCATCCACGTCATCTTCCACGTCATCTTCCACGTCAGCAGAAGCGGCGGAAGTCGTGGCAGCCCGGCTACGGCCGCACGCCGACTCGTCCGACGCGTCCGTTCCGTTAATTACGCCGCTTATCACTCCGGATCCGCCAAATCCGCCGCGATTCCAGCCTTTCGAACTCGATGTCGATGCTCCCGCGCCGTCCTCTCCGAACCGCGCTCACAGTGCCACGTGTCATCGCGGTTCGCAAAGTCGTTGGCGGATCCTTCTTGCGACATTCTCCTCTTACCTGCCTCAGCCCATCCCCCTCCTCTCGTCTTATATCGAAAACTCCTGCTCCTGCTCCGCTACAAGCACGCCCGTTACAAGCACTTTCAGCAGACCGGCGTCTCGCTCCATCACCAGTCACGTTTCCGCCCTAATACCTCGTAGCTATTCCCATTCGCTACTAGAAATTCGCCGCTATTCGCCACGTGTCCTTTGTCTATTGGTCCTCCTCCTCCTCTTCTGCCCCTCTCTCCTCTTCCTCTTCTTTCCCCAGACCTCCAATCTCCTTCGAGCGCTCTCCTCCCTCTTCCAATCCGAAGGCGCCACGTGTCCCGCGTCTGTCACGGGCTTGGCGCACGTGTACCAGCTGAATCCGCGCTTCGGCGCGCATTTTGAAGGCGAGGAGGAATTCACGCAGTGGGAATCGCGGTGCGGGGGAGGCGGGAGAGACGGAAGAGGGGGAAGGAGAGGGAGAAGGGGAGGGGGAGACGTCGGGGGAAGTGGGGAAGAGGGGAACGATGGTGTTTCTAACGAAGAGTCTCTTATGGGAGGGGGGGAGTATAGCCTGAGTGACTATAGCGCAGGTGCCTCAAGAGGAGGTGATGACGTGGCAGGAAGAAGGGAGCGACGTACATGGGAAAGAATGTGGAAAGGGAGGGCGGGAAGCGGGAACAGAGGGGGGGAGGTGGGGGAGGCGGGGTTGGGGGAGGGGAAGGGGAGGGAGAGGGGATGGAGGGAAGGGGGGGACTTGGGGGAGGGGAAAGAGTGGAGGGAGGAGGCCGGGTTGAGAAGGCTGAGGCGGTTGCTGCAGAGAGATGAGGAGAGAGTTCAGGTGAGAGCTCAGGTGAAAGTTCAGGTGAAAGTTCAGGTGAGAGTTCAGGTGACGGTTCAGGTGAGAGTTCAGGTGAGAGTTCAGGTGAGGGCTCAGGTGAGAGTTCAGGTGAGAATTCAGGTGAGGGCTCAGGTGAGAGTTCAGGCGAGAGTTCAGGTGAGAGTTTGGGTAAGAAGTCTCTCCATCTGTTACAATTTCCTTTCTCTCTCAAATGCCACCTTCCTTCCTCTGCCCTCTCTTGCTCGTTCTCTCTCCCCCTTGCCTATCTCATCTCTCCCCCCCCACCCTTATCAGGTGCGAAGCAGGCAGCACAGTGCAGCAGTGGCGGCAGCAGCAGGTGCCACAGTGCCAGTTGGCGGGCTGCGATTGGTCAAGGGGTCGTCGGCAGCAGTGACTCGCATTCATGGGCACATCTTCCCCGAGGGGTGAGAGGGAGGGGGTGAGAGATGTGGGGGGATGGGTGTGGGGGGATGGGTGTGGGGGGATGGATGTGGGGCCTGGATGTATATCAATGAAGTATGGGGGGTCGGCGGCAGTGACTCGCATTCATGGCGTATCTTCCCAGAAGGGTGAGAGGGAGAAAGGAGGGATGGATGGGGATGGGTGGGGATGGGTGGGGATGGGTGGGGATGGGTGTCCTGGGCAGCCACGGGAAGTCAAGCCAATCTCTCCTATTTCCCCTCTCTTTTCTCATGTCTCCTCCTCTCCTCGCACCTATTTCCTCCACATACACACGCCCAGCCATGTGTGCCCTGGACGGCTTGTCACTTTCCCTCTCTCCTCTTTCCCCCCCCACGCTCTAATACATAGCAGTGGGTCTCGGCACCCCTCCTCTCCTCGCACCTATTTCTTCCACATACACACGGCCTCTCCTCGGCGCCCCGCCCCTCGCACCTACTCTCTGGACATAGACACGGGCAGCGGTGGCTTTGCAGCTCGCTGAGAATAATGTCACACGCCCCACCCCTCGTGCCTACTCTCTGGAAATAGACACGGGCAGTGGTGGCTTGCACTCGTTTCTGCAATTTCCTCAAAATACACCTCAAAGGACATAGACACGGGCAGCAGTGGCTTGGCATGCTCCCATTCTGTCTTGCACTCGTTTCTGCAATTTCCTCAATCTTCCCTCTGTCCCATCCCAACCCCTCTTCCCCTCCCCTCTAGGCTCTACTACATAGCAGTGGGACTTGGCACGCCTCCTAGGACCTACTTTCTTGATATAGACACGGGAAGCCATGTCTCCTGGGTGGCTTGCGATGCTCCCTGCGTGAACTGCGCTCAGGTGGGACTCTGTTGCGCTCAGGTGGGGCTCTGTTGCGCTCAGGTGGGGCTCTGTTGCGCTCGGGTGGGGCTCTGTTGCGCTCAGGTGGGACTCTGTTGCGCTCAGGTGAGGCTCTGTTGCGCTCAGGTGGGGCTCTGTTGCGCTCGGGTGGGGCTCTGTTGCGCTCAGGTGGGACTCTGTTGCGCTCAGGTGATATTCCTTTTGCACTCAGGTGATTTTTTCTTTTGTGCTCAGGTGATTCTTATGTTGCGCTCCGCTCAGGTGGGAATTCTGTTATGCTCAGGCGATTCTTCTGTGGGGACCCTGTGATGTGATGGCGCTGCTAGCCCCCCTCCAGCGTCCCCCAACTCACCTTAAGGGCCCCAACCCATGATACAATACGATCCCTCCCATGCCTCTCTCGTGGACTGCCTCTCCCTGCTTATCCTCATGTTGCCCGTCTTGCTCCCCTCCCTTTCCCCTCTCCCCTCCCTTTCCCCTCTCCCCTCCCTTTCCCCTCTCCCCTCCCTTTCCCCTCTCCCCTCCCTTTCCCCTCTCCCACACCACCCTCCCCCCAGGGCCCCAACCCATGGTACGACCCCTCCCATGCCTCTCTCGTGCTCTGCCTGCTCCCCACCCCTACTTCCTCGTTGAGTAATCTCAATATACTGGCTCCTCGTGTTGTTCTTGCTTTGATTCCTCCCCTTCTCCCATCTCAGGGTCCCAACCCATGGTACGACCCCTCCCATGCCTCTCTGGTGGACTGCCATTCCGACCTCTGCCAAGCCGCACAGACAGGCTTCATCCGAGGCTGCTCCTCAGGCTCGGAAGACACCCATTCAGGCTCGGAGGGTGCCGAAGCTGCGGATGCGGGTCGGGTCGGAGAGGGGGTTCATACCAAGCCACGGCATCTACAAGAGGCGTCCAGAGGGGTTACAAACGGTACCAGCAGCGTTGCAGCAGCTGCTGCTGCTGCTGGTGGTGCTGAGGACAGTAACCAGGGTGACAATAACGAGGGTGACAGCAGCAGCAGCGGGCAATGTGACTATGACATAGTGTACGCAGACGGAAGCAGCTCCCAGGGGGTGCTTGTAACGGATAGGTTACTGTTCCTGCACCCCTCGGGCACACTCAAGGCCGCGCAGTTCACATTCGGGTGAGATTATATAAAATAGTTATAAGCAGCGTATGGTTCTGCTATATTTTGTCACTTTTCTGGTTGTACGACCAGGAAGGAGCTTTTTCTCATCCTCCTTTCCAATTACAACCAGCCATTTCCCATTCCGCCTTGCTCCACCCATCCCATTCTGCCCCCACAACCTAGCAGTCTCCCCTGCTCGCTCCGATGGGGTGCTGGGTCTCGGTCCTTCCAACCTCTCGCTCCCTGCCCAGGTGCCCCCTTCTTGCCACTGAGGGTCCCCCTACCCCGGTCAATGCAGGTCAATGCTGGTCAATGCTGGTCAATGCTGGTCAATGCTGGTCAATGATGGTCAATGATGGTCAATGCTGGTCAATGCTGGTCAATGCTGGTCAATGCTGGTCAATGCTGGTCAATGCTGGTCAATGCTGGTCAATGCTGGTCAATGCTGGTCAATGCTGGTCAACTCTAATCAGGTTTACCAGTGTTTGGTGCTGTTTGCTCCTTTTCCCCTCCCCATATTCTCCCCCTCCTTTCCTCCTCCCGTCGTCCCCACCTTTCCTGCCCCTCCCTCCCCCCTCCCCTTAAGACAAGCAGCTGTCCAGAGCAGGGGCGGGGCGAAACGTGTTTGGCCACTGTCTCGGTTCGGGTGCATCTGGGGGAGGTTACTTCTTCATAGGGGAAGCGCTTTTACCCAGCACCCTCACCTGGACCCCCCGTGCTGCCACAAGCGACACGTGAGTGAGTGAGGGAGTGAGTGAGGAGAGTTAAATGGTTGGTTGAATTGAGTGAGGATCTCTCACTTGGACCCCTCGAGCTGCAGCAAGCGACATGTGATTGAGTGAGGGAGTGAGTGAGAGAGTTTGTGAGGGAGTGAATGATAAGCAGATGAGTGATGGAGTGAGTGAGGTAATTCCTTCTTCCTTCTCAACTCATCCCCGTCTTTCCTAATTCCCATTCCCTCACACCCATCCCCTCACCCATCCTCACCCATCCTCACCCATCCCCCCAGCCGCTACTACCACGCATCCCTCCTCCGCATCTCCTACGGTTCCAAGAAGCTTCCCATCGACGATCCCAAGGCGCTCCACAATAAGCACGCAGGCACTGCATCTGCTTATAACGAGGATGATGGAGTGGAGAGCGGAGGGGCAATATTTGACTCGGGGTCGTCATTTGCCTACCTGCCTGGTCCTACTTTTGAAGCGTTGCTGGAGATGGTGAGTGCGATTCCAAGCATTACTAAAAAGAGAAGGAGGTGATTACTAAAAGCATTACTAAAAAGAAGCGGGTGAAGTGTCACCTGCCTGCCTGCTGGGTGGAGTGGAAAGAGGAGGGGCGATATTCGACTCTGGGTCGTCGTTTGCCTACCTGCCTGCTGCTCTTTTAGATGCACTGCTACAGATGGTGAGCGTTTCTGGGAAATCGTGAGACGTATCAAATCTTGATCATTCTCACGCGGGTGTTCGACTCTGGGTCGTCGTTTGCCTACGTGCCTGCTGCTCCCTTGGATGCACTGCTACAGATGGTGAGTGACGGTACTAAGATGCATCAGAAAGAAAAGCTGGTGATGTGTGTTTGTCCACATCCTACCTGCCTGCTGCTCTGTTCGATTTGAGGTGTTGCTAACAAGTTTTGGGAGACTTGTGAGATTTTTCTCAAAGCTTGTTCGTTTACCTGCCTGCTTCTTATTAGAACAAAAAATAGATACCTTTAGTGTCGTCTCAAATTTTATATTTTTGTGGTGTGGCAAAAAGTTTGATGGTGAGGGTTTGGAAGGCTGCTTCCAATCTGACCTGTTCTCGCTTTTTGAGGCACTTAAAATCCTTCCAATCTTCCTTGTGCTCGCCCCTCGCTTGCTGCTCCTCGCAGGTATCAGCCGATGCAGCAGCAGCAGGCATGCAAACCAGACACCACCACGACTGTGCCACCCCACCGCTGGCGAGCAAGGAAAGGGGCACTAGTCCCTGACTCCAACTCCTTTGTTGCTCTCTTGACCCCCTCGCGCCCCTCCTCCCAGATGTCAGCCGATGCAGCAGCGGCAGGCATGCAAACCAGACACCACCACGACTGTTCTACTGCTCTGCTGGCAGGTCGCCATGTGGCGAATGGGATGTCACTCAATGAATCGTGCTCTGTCCTGCCACCTTGTCTTTTCCCATTGCTCCTCCCCCCGCCCTCCTTCCGTTCCCAGGTTGGTATCAGCCAATGCAGCAGCGGCAGGCATGCAACCAACCAGACTCCAGCACCGCGTAAGGACCACCTCTATGTTCAAAACCTGCTCTGCGCCCTTCTCTTATACCATTGTTCCTTCCCTCCCCCTCCTTCCATTCCCAGGTATCAGCCGATGCAGCAGCGACAGGCATGCAAACCAGACACCACCACGACTGTGCCACCCCACTGCTGGCGAGCAAGGAAAGGGGCACTAGTCCCTGACTCCAACTCCTTTGTTGCTCTCTTGACCCTCTCGCGCCCCTCCTCCCAGGTATCAGCCGATGCAGCAGCAGCAGGCTTGCAACCAGACACCACCGTGACTGTGCTACCGCACTGCTGGCGGGCGGGTAAAGGGGTAGCCAAGATCAGGTGCGTGGGATGGGGAGAGTCGGGATAGGCTATTGACTTACTCAATTCAGGAATAGAGTCGTTCCTTGCAATTTATGTGATGCTACCACCCCCACGTGACTGTGCTACCCCACTGTTGGGAGGCAGGGATAGGGGCAGCCGAGATCAGGTGCGTGGGATGGGGAGAGTCGGGATAGGCTATTGACTTACTCAATTCAGGAATAGAGTCGTTCCTTGCAATTTATGTGATGCTACCACCCCCACGTGACTGTGCTACCCCACTGTTGGGAGGCAGGGATAGGGACTGCCGAGATCAGGTGCGTGGGATGGGAAGAGTACGGGTAGGCCTTTGAATCGACTCAAAATTCGGCCCATTTTTCGCTGTTTGTATGGTGCACCACCACCACTGCTGTGAGTACTTTTGAGGCACCTCAAAACCCATTTTTCGCTGTTTGTATGGTGCACCACCACCACCGCGGTGCTTCCTAGGTGACTTTTGAGTCGACTCAAAAGTCACCACCACCACTGCTGTGGTTCCCCATGCATTCACATGCGTTCACATGCAACCCCTCGCAACCCCATGCAACCAACCCCATGCATTCCCAATGCATCCCTCCCCATGCCGTCCTCTCAGGTCCACCGCTGATGTGGTATCTCATTTCTCTCCACTCACCTTCTCGTTTAAGTCACACTCCATCTTCTCCACATCAGCTGATCTCTCCGTTGCTCCTTCAACATATCTCCTCTCACCGGTGAGAATTGGAAAGAAGGGGGTTCTGAGTAAAGCAACACTCACGTGGCATCTCATTTCTCTTCGCTCACCTTCTCCTTTGGCTCACACTCCATCTTCTCCACATCAGCTGATCTCTCCGTTGCTCCTGCCACGTACCTCCTCTCACCGGTGAGTTACTGCGACAATCAGTTGGTATGGTGGTGCGACAATCAGTTGGTAAGGGGGTGGCTGGGTGAGTGAGAACGCTCATAGCTCTCTACTCACCTTCTCCTTTGACTCACACTCCATCTTCTCCTCGTCAGCAGACCTCTCTGTTGCTCCCGCCACACACCTTCTCTCGCCGGTGAGAAATGGAATGGGGGGCTTTAGGGGTAAGCAGCACTCATGTCACTTCTCACTTCTCTGCCCTCACCTTCCCCTTTGACTCGCACTCCATCTTCTCCTCGCCGTCTCATCTCTCCGTCGCCCCTTCCACGTACCTCCTCTTACCGGTGAGTACCGCAACAAAGGTGGTTGGTAGGGTAAGACGGGGTTTGGGTGAGGAACACTCACGTGGCGTCTCACTTCTCTCCACTCCAGTGATTGGTAGGGTGGTTGGTAAGGTGGTTGGTAAGGTGGTTGGTAGGGTGGTTGGTAGGGTGGTTGGCAGGGTGGCTTATGTCACAGTAGTTCCTTCAACGTACCTTCTCTCACCGGTGAGTAGTTCAACAAAGGTGATTGGTAGGGTGGTGGTTCGGGGGTAAGAGATACTCACGTGGCATCTCACCTCTCTCCACTCACCTTCCCCGTTGACTTGCATTCAATCTTCTCCTCGTCAGCTGATCTCTCCGTTGCTCTTTTACCGTACCTCCTCTCACCGGTGAGAAATGGAAGGGGGTTTTTTGGGGTAAGCAACAGTCACGTCACCTTCTTGCTTCTCCGCTCTTTCTCTCCTCCTTTCTCCCCCTCTTTCCCTCCTCCTCTCTCCCCCTCTTTCCCTCCTCCTCTCTCCCCTTCTTTCCCTCCTCCTCTCTCCCCTTTGTTCCCTCCTCCCCTCTCCCCCGTTCCCTCCTCCTCTCTCCCCATTTTTCCCACTCCCTTCACCCCTAAGGTGCCAATGAGGCGTGGAGCGGCTTGGAGAGGCGTGGAGAGGCGTGGAGCGGCGTGGAGCGGCGTGGAGAGGCGTGGAGCGGCATGGAGCGGCGTGGAGAGGCGTGGAGCGGCGTGGAGCGGCGTGGAGAGGCGTGGAGCAGCGTGGAGCGAATATTCTTGGAAATTTGTTTTAAATTATCTTCCCGTCTCTTCCCGTCTCTTCCCCTCTCTTCCTCCACCCCTCTCCCCCGTCTTCCCACCCGCTTCACCCCTAATGTGCCACAGAGGCATGGCACAGTTTGCCTTATTCTGGACGGAGATGAGTCAATCGCATTGGGAGGCGCTTCCCGAACCATCATCGGAGGTACGGTAATGCAAAGTTAGGGCAGACCACCATCCGAGGTACGGTAATGTGCACCGTCGGAGGTACGGTTACTCATATGGTCTACCGGACCATTGCTGGAGGCGCGGCATTTTCCACTGTAGTTTACTCCACACCGTGTAGAAAAACGCGGTCCAGGATTCAGTCTCTTGCCAAGCTATTTCTGAGGCGAGAAGGTATGCTTGCGCTTTTAGGTTTTCGCAACCTCTTTTGCCCTGGCATCCTTTCTTGTCCATACGGTCTGCCGTGGCAGCCTCGCATGCTATGAGACGATTTTTGAGTCAGCCTCGCATGCTAGTTCATCGGAACGACTTCCCTCCCCCCTTAATTTGTTTCCCTGTGCTGCAGATATCACGATGTGGGGTTACCTTATGGTGTATGATAATGAGAATGCAAGGATCGGTTGGACATTGGCGAATTGTTCCTCCAAACCATGATCGTTACGGGTTGGGCCATGACGCTTGTATATAACATTATCCTACATTTGTGGCTATGGTACAGTTTCCTCGTAATAAAGAAGGCATCGAAAAAAATCTGATGTTACAGTGGTTACAATGGCCCGCTTGGGTAGGAAGGAGCAAGCTCTGGTTCTCATCCCAGTTTGACAACATGCTGCTTTTGGTAGACGAGGGACAACAAGAGGCGGGCAAGTGATACACCTTTGCTTTTTACGAGTTCATAGTGTATAACTGTACCGGTATTTGCTTCAACCGGCTCGGCATATCCCTCCTGGGTTACCTTGTCAATAGGGATGTGTTGCACAGGAACCAGATAGCGGTGCCTTCCGGTGCTACCCAGACCATGCAAAAACCATGGGGAGGGAAACGACCTAGGGTGGAGAACCCTGCTTGATACAACTACGGTATGCTGGATACCGTATTTAAGTTGGGTAGAACGAGGGATGCAATATGAGTCATATGGTAACGAATTTCATACAGCATCAATCCAAATTATCGAAATAGTAAAGAGTACTACATTAAAACACCATATAGATCATACCACAGTGCAAGCATACCTACACTACAGTAAACAATCACATAGAATAAAGCAAGCATAGCAGTCTATAGCTACAAATGCAAATAAAGCAGTACTGAATCTGAGCTGTTTAGAATGTAACGGAAATAGAGAATTAAGCAGGAAAGCATGAACCAAATCAAAACCAAATCGAATCTGAACAAGAACAACTCGGAGAGAATACCAGGCGGCTGCGGCTGCTGCTGCTGCTGTCGCTGCTGCTGCTGCTGGCGTTGCCTTACGTCTAGATTCTCTGCATCAGGTGTTAGCAGCTGCTTGCTTGTAGCGTACAGTCAGCGCCTCACACCAAGTGGCAAGATCTCTTAACCAGGTTGCCACCCAATGTCTGCTGCCGCCATTGGAGGCTGGAAGTTGAGACCCCCCCGTGTCTCAGAAGTTGAAGCTTAGTATCACAGCAGTTGAAACACCATGTCTCAGAAGGAAGATGGAACCCATCAGAAGGTTGGTAAGGCCTGGTCGGTAAAACAGGAGCTCAGGAGGAGGACCAGAGACACCTTGTAAGCAGCAGGTGGAGGCACGGCTTGCTCTCTAAGTTAGGAGGTAGGTGTTAGGCAGATTCAAGCTGCAAAAACAGCTGGTGAAGAAGACCCTTTCGGAGCCACTGGGAAGGTGACTGTGGAGTCGACTTTAAAGCCACCTCTATAAGAGCAGTGACCATTCTGAGCCAGTGGTGAGGACTCAGGACATCGGGTAGGGGTAGGTGTTAGCTTGACCGCAGCTGTGGTTGGTTGGTTGGCGGGGCAGCTCTTGCGCTGTCCACATGTCAGGCTGCGGTTGGTTGGTTGGCGGTGTAAATGAGCTGGACAGCTGCTGCTGTGCTGAATAGCTGCTGCTGCTGTTGGTTGTTGGGTGTAGCTGTGGTGATTCATGGGCGTTAGAAGTTAGCAGAGCAAGCATCATGCCTCCTTGCTGACTGACTGACTAAAGGTGCTCCATTCCTCTCCTCTCCCGTCCCCTCCCTTCCCCTCCCCTCCTCTTTCCTCACATGCAGCAGTGGGCTACGGCACAGATGGGCTGTGGGAGAATGGGGCGGGGCAGGGGGTGGGGGAAGATGCAGGGGAGGAGGGGGGGTAGCATAAGCCTAGTTATGCCTGTAGCAGCAGTGGGATATGGCATGGACGGGCACAGCAAGTCAGACGGACACATACCCCGCCCCACCGCATCAAACCGCACAAAAACTCACATGAACACCTTCAAAAGGCCTGGCTGCAGCTCCAGGACATGAAGGCCCTCCTGGTCCACTACTGCTGGCATGTGCTGCAGTGCACAAGCACCACAGATATCCCCACTCATACCACACTCCACCGCACTGGACCACACTAAACCTCATTGCACCGCACAGAACTCACATGAACACCCTCAAAAGGTCTGGCTGCGGCTCCAGCACGTGAAGCCCCTCCTGGTCGACCAAAGACAGCTCCACCACTGCTGGCATGTGCTGCACCCCCTCAAGACTGACACAGTTATGCCCACCCACCCACCCACACCAACCACCACCGCATGGCACCGCACTGTACCAGACTATGACTCACATGAACACTCTGAGTAGCCCTGGCTGCGGCTCCAGCACGTGAAGCCCCTCCTGGTCCACCAAATACTGCTCCACCACTGCTGGCATGTGCTGCAGCGCACGGTCACTGGTGTAAAGGCCCGACCCCACACGCACGTAGAGCTGACAGGGACGCGGGAGGCAGCACAAGGGGGGAAGACAGGAAGGTATGGAAATGGTATTCCACCGCTCTGCTCCACCACTGCTGGCTGGCATGTGCTGCAGGGCGCGATCACTGGTGTAGAGACCCGATCCCACTCGCACGTAGAGCTGGCACAAGGCGAGGCAGGAAAGGTGGCAAGGGAGGGGAATGGGCAGTAAAATCTCAGGGGAGATGCATGGGGATACATGGAATGGAAATCCACAGATACTGCTCCACCACTGCTGGCATGTGCTGCAGGGCGCGATCGCTGGTGTAGAGCCCTGACCCCACACGCACGTAGCGCTGGACGGGGGAAAGAAAAGGCAGCACAAGGCAGGAAAGATGGGGGAGGTATGGAGCTGTTCCGTATGATACTGCTCCACTGCTGCTGGGTGGTGTTAAATCGCCTTGTCGCTGGTGTAGAGACCTGATCGCACACGCACATAGAGCTGGCAGGGGTGGCTAGATGCGAGGGATGGAGACGGGGGAGGAGGAGAGGGTGCAGCAGCGCAAGGTATATGCATTGATGAGATAATAGAGATTGCGTTGATGCACACACACACACCAAGTACCTGCTGGCAGGACTTGGTGCGCTGAGCGGCACACCGCAGAGCGGCAAACCGCAGAGCGGCCACCTCCTGCTGCAGCAGGCACACGGCGTTGGACACGGGCATGCCCCTCAGCTCCAACACGTGAGTGACCCTATACCTGCTGCAGCTGGCAACACATGTACAGTGCACTCTTACCTGCTGCCTTGACTTCGTACGTTGAGCAGCAAACCGCAGGGCAGCCACCTCCTGCTGCAGCAGGCACACGGCGTTGGACACGTGCATGCCCCTCAGCTCCAACACCCGCGCCGGGTCGTTTTGCATGCCGGGCTGAGGGGGAGGGGCAGACGGAGGAGCGGGGGAAGCAGGAGCAGGAGGAGGAGCACCGGGAGGAGCAGGAGCAGGAGCAGGAGCAGGAGCAGGAGCAGGAGCAGGAGAGGCAGAAAGACGGCCCCCTTGGGCTAGAGACGCGTCTGGGGTGTCAAATGTCAGCATGCGGGCAGCACTGCTGCTGTTGCTGCCCATTCCGCTGCCGATACCACCGCTGCCGCCGTTGCTGCCGCCGTGATTTGTGTTGCCATCAGCGGTGCTGTTGCCCCCGCCGTTGATGCTTGCACTGCTCATGCTCACGCTGCTGTTGCTGAACCCGTTGCTGATGCTGCTGTTGCTGCGGCTGCTGTTGAACTCGCCAATGCTGATCGTGCCGAAGCTGCTGCTGCCAAAGCTGCCAGTTTCGGCAGTCCCAGACGAGAGCGAGCCGGAGGGCAGTTCCCTGCAATGAGCAACAGGGAAAACAAGCGAGAAACCCAGGAAGAAACAAAACAGGACACACACTAAGGAAACAAGGCGTTAAACAAAACATAAGGCACCGAAAGACATGAAGTGCGCACTTACAGCGAAGGACAGGAGAGGAGCTGGAAGCAAAACAGAAACGGGGAGGGGAGGTGAGGTGGGGGGGTAAAAGGTGCTACAAATAGGGCCATATGAAATCCATGGTTCAGCTTACAGGGCCTCTTTTCAAGGAAGAACACACCTGATGCCATCCGTGCAAGCATGCCCCCTTTCAAGACAGCCCCCCTTTCAAGACAGCCTTCCTTTCAAAAGAGCACGCACCTGATGCCATATGCGAGCGCGTCAACGTCAATGCTCCTCCTGGGGTTGAAGCTTGACGGTGGATCGGGGTTGGTGTTGGCATCAGGAGCCCACTGGTGGAGCAGGGAAACGCAGGCAGGAGTGAGAGGCGGGAAAGGGATTGGAAAATGGATAAGGAAAGCTGATGCTGTATGCGAGGGCCTTGCCATCAAGGCTCCTCCGGGGGTTGAAGCCTGACGGTGGATCGGGGTTGGTGTTGGCGTCAGGGGCCCACTGGTGGAGCACGGATATACGGAATGAGAAAGGGAAGGAATGGGAATGGGAATGAACCAGGCAGGGTCAAAGAAAGAGGTGAGAGCAAGAGGGAATGGGAAAGGGAAGGAAAGGGAATGGGAAAAGGAAGGAATGGGAAAGGGATACGGAATGGACCAGGCAGGGGGCCTTCACTGGCAATTCACTCTCACCCATGCGCCCATGCCATGCCCCCATGCACCTGTGCACCCATGCACGCACCCATGCACCCGTGCACCCATGCCATGCGCCCATGCGCCCATGCACCCATGCACCCTTGCACCCATGCGCCCATGCGCACATGCACCCATACTCATGCACCCATGCGCCCATGCTATGCGCCCATGCGCCCACGCACCGATGCGCCCATGCGCCCATGCACCCATGCGCCCATGCACCCATACCAATCATGTATCTACCTTGTTGCAGGGCTGGGAGGCTGTGCGGGCAGGGAGAGTATGGGAGAGGGGATGTTGACCCTCTTTCGAACCCACCATGTCTAGACCTGCCATGCAACCAAGCACCCATAGCATGCCATACACCCAGAGAAAGGCCACCAGGAGGAATGTTTTGGTGGGCACTCGAGCAGAGAAACATCACTGCAAGCCATCGCTACTCGGCATGTTACAACGAGGAACAAAACCTCGGCATGTTAGAACGAGGAATGCAAACTCAGCATGTTAGAACGAGGAATGCAAACTCGGCATGTTAGAACGAGGAACAAAACCTCGGCATGTTAGAACGAGGAATGCAAACTCGGCATGTTAGAACGAGGAATGCAAACTCGGCATGTTAGAACGAGGAATGCAAACTCGGCATGATACAAACGAAACTAAGGTTGCAACTCGGCATGATACAAACGAAACTAAGGTTGCAACTCGGATTCATGCGGCCTCAATCCCCAACTCACCCGTCCTTTCAAACTGAAACATCTCCTCCCCACGAAGCAAATTCTGCTGCTGCTGCTGCTTCTCCTCAAATTCCCCTCGCCTTCCCTCAAAACCCCCTGGCTTGCACGGACTCATATCCCACACTGAACCCACACCACCAGCACCACCAGCACCATACAAGCTCGCATATGCGTCGCTGTTGCCTTGAAACCCCTGCTTCTCCCCCCCCTGCTCCCCCTGCTGCTGCCGAACCCACCACTGCATTTCATCCAGCCCCGGAGCTCCAGGCCCGGCCGAGACAAACGGTTTCAGGTTCGGCATGGAGCGGGAGAGGAGGCTCGGGTCCAGACCACCGTCCGGACCTCCATCCGAAGCAGCAGAATCACCTATTCCCCCAGGACCCCCAGGGGAATTCCCTATGTGGGCGCTGAAACGGTGAGGGTGGGAGGAGGAGGCGGAATGAGCAGCAGCAACCGCCCTACCAGCGGCGGCGGCGGCGGCAGCAGCAGCAGAGGAGTAGTGATGGGGAGGGGGAGGCGAGGCGAAGTTCGAAAGGGAGCCGAGAGGGGGGGAGCGTTGGGACGAGCGCGGAGGGCCGGAGTGTAGTGAGGGGTCCCCGTCCTCTTGGTATTGCTGTGCAGTGGGGGCAAGGGAGGCAAGGCGGGAAGGAGGCAGAGAGGGAAGGAGGCAAGGAAGCAGGAAACACAGGTTAGTCGAAAGCGTTGGCCCAGGCATTCCAGTTTACCCTTCAGTCCTTCATTCCCCCATTCCCCACACACCACCTACCCTGGCCCCCGATTTCCCCCGTGCCCAACCGCCTTCCGCGCACCTGCAGCTGCCACAGCGCCTCAATGGTCGCGCCTAGGTCCGCCCCATGCGCGAAAAACGCGTCCGCCAAGCTCTGCATCGAGAAATCCGGAAATTCCGCCGCCAGCACCAGAATTGGATCGTCCATCCCGTGGTGCGGCGGCGGACCCCCTCCGCGCAGGTGCCCCCCGGGGGAAGGCGCGTGCCCGTGCGGAGGCCCTGGGGGATGCGCGCGCGCATGGTGCGGGGGGAGATGATGGGGGGGCGGGGGCGGGGGCATCCCCTCGTCTAAGTAGAACCCCCCCAGCTCGTGCGGGGGGAGGCCATGGGGAGGCGGCGGGGGAGGGGGATCATGAAGCGGAAACCCCCCATACGCGTTGTACTCCGCGCCTGGGCCCCCCGCGCCAGGGGGACCCTCCTCTAGCTCGTCAAGAGGACCAGGGTTCCACCCCGCGGAAGGTCCGCGGAACCTTCTATCCAGCATCCGCGCCGCCGGCCCCGGGGGAAGCTCAAACGGCGGCGGAAAGTGCCCGCCGTTGTCTCCCGCTCCCGGGGGCATGCCTCCGCCGCCGCCCTCCCCGTTTCCTCCCCCTCCGCCTCCTCCTCCGCCTGGTCCCCCTCCTCCTCCCCCGCCGCCTCCCCCTCTTCCCCCCGGCCCCGCTCTCCTCCCCTGCTGGTGCGGGTCCCGCAGCGGGTGCATGGGGCTGCGCTGATCGAAGCTGTTCCGCCGGTTTTGCTGCGGGTGGCGCAAATGCCCTCCCCCCCTGCCCACGCCCATCGTACTACGGTGGTCTAGACTGCCTATACCTTGATTAAGTGGCGACGGCGGCTCTTCTCCCGCTCCCCGCCTCGGACCCGGCCTGGAGTATCGCGGGTGCGGGGATCTAGAAGGGGAAAAGCTGTTAGGGGGACCTGGGGGACCCATATTCCCAGCTCCGCCTCCGCCCCCCGCGCCCCTGGTGGGGTTCATGTGGGGGGGCGGCGGGGAGCCCAGGCGCGGGCCTACTTCCGGGCTGAACGGCGGACCAGGCGCAAATCTTCCGCCAGGCCCGCCAAGACCGCCCATCCCTCCGGGGCCTAATGGTCCGCCTCCGCGCCCGCCTCTTCCCGCGGGGCCTTGGTAAAGCGCGTTAGGGGGAGGAGGTCCCCCGGGCCCGGGCATAGGGCTACCAGGGGGGCCCATGGTTGGACCATCTCCCCTGCCGTCCATCCTGCCGTCCATCCTGCCGTCCATCCTGTTGTCCATCCTGCCGTCCATCCGGCCGTCCATCCTGTTGTCCATCCTGCCGTCCATCCGGCCGTCCATCCTGTTGTCCATCCTGCCGTCCATCCGGCCGTCCATCCGGCCATCCATCCGACCGTCCACCCTCCCTTCCATCCTGCCGTCCATCCGGCTATCCATCCTGCCGTCCATCCTGCCGTCCATTCTCCCTGGTCCATCTAACGGCGGTCCAAATTGCCCGCGCCTTGACGACTCCGTAATCCCCGGCGGAAGCCCCCGCCCTCCTTCCCCTGCTCCGCCTCTTCCGCCCAGCAGCTGTGACGGCGGAAGCATGTGATGCGGCGGAGGCGGCGGGCCGTGGCGGGCGGGGGAGAAATGGAGCGGGCTGCCGCGGAGAGCGGGACTGAAGCGGTGCGCACCAGCGGGGGCGGGAAAAGCGGGGAGGGAGTTGGGCGGGCGCGGGTGGTTGCCTCCCCCAAAGTGCTCAAAATGCGGGGGAGGGTAGTTATCAAAAGGGTACCCTGCGCCAGCGGGAAGGCCCCCAAGGCCAGGCGGAGGACCGACTAGCAGCTCCGCAAGCTGTTGCGCAGTGGGTGGAAGCGGTCCTCCGCCTGCTCCGCCACCCCCGCCCCCACCAAGGTCCAGTCGCGCAAGAAGCGCAGCCGCGGCGGGGCTGGACGGCGGAGGGTTCCGCAGAAACGACGCGGGGGAGCCGGCCCCAAACTCGTGCTCGGGGAAAGCGGGAGGCCCGCCAAGGGAATGCCGTGCGTGGGACATGGGGCTGGCGGAAGCGCTACCGGGGCCTTGGCGCAGGTGCGGGGGGAGATGGTGCTGATGCGGGGAGGTGTGGTGCAAGGGATGGTCGGGGGGAAGCTCCGCCAAGTAACTCCGCGCGTCCAGATTCCAGCCTCGCCCCTCCCCGCTTCCCCGCAAGCCCACTTTACTATGAACCATAAACTCCCCCGGCGCCCCGCGCTCGGCGCCGGGTCGAGGTCCACCCCCAGGCCCGGACCTGCCGCCTCCATGTTCGGATTCTGCCGAGCCTAGCCCGTCTAGGTCCGGCGGGAGAAGGCTGCCGTTGAGGTTCGGAGTGTCCTGCTCGTCGAAGCTAATAAGCTCGTCTGGAAGCTGATCCCTAACGTAACGACGATACTCGTCGTCAGATGAAACCGAGGTGTTAGATGGAATTCTATCTAATGAGGAACCTTCGTAGTTGGCTTCTTCTACAGTCAATCCACGACTGGCGGAACCGGCGGAACCCTCCCCGTGCGCCTTCCCCTGCGCATACATGTTCCCTCCCGCGGAGACACCATCCACTCCCGCTTCTCCGCCGCCGCCGTCTTCCCCGCTTCCGCTACCCCCTTCAGGGCCCGCGCCGGTTCCGCCGTTTCCGTCGCTCCCGCCATTTCCGCCTGCGCCGGAAAAGCACGGAACGAACGCCGCAGCGTTGGGGTTGAGGCAGATGCGCGAGGGGTCCGGGGGCGTGGGGGAGGGGGAGCGGCCGCGGAACGAGGCGAGCTGCGCGGAGTTGCCGGGGGTGGCGGAGAAAGAGTCGCGGGAGGAGGTCGTGAGGGGGGAAGAGCCGGAGGAAGAGAGGGACGACGAGAGGACTTGCGGGGAGGAGGAGGATGGGGTTGGTGAGAAGGGAGGGGCATGCGACTCGAGGGCAGGGAGCGTTGTGGGGGAGGAGAGAGACGGTGAGTTCGGCGTGCTCTGCTGAAGCTTCGAGAGAAAGCACGGCTTTAAGGAGCCGCCTTGCGATTGGTCATCTGAAAAGGAGACGCGGAACAGGAAATAGGGATAAGGGAAATTATGTTTCTTGGGAGATGTAACCAGTAACATCGAAACCAAGAGATTGGCTAATCTGGTTCGCTTGCACGGTAACGTAATCAGTAACGGAGGACAGCAGTGTCTTCAGCAGGGCATTGCATGCGGCGACGGGCAAACTAGGCGATAAAACCTGGATCATAGAAACAGACAAACGCCTCCCTGGAAACAATGCGAGCTTGATAAGGTCATATTTCAAGCGCATCAATAATTAAAACGCCTCCATGATTTGCGAGGCGCGAGACAGGATGGATAATGGAAACCAGAAAAAGACGCATCTCCCGAAAAAATGCGAGCGTGACGAGGCCGCACTGGACACAACAAGATGAGACCTTTCGACATCGATTCATTCGGAAAATTTGAGCAAATAATCCGGCTGCAACCTCCTGAGTCCTGACTGTATGTGGAAAATGGTAACCATCCGAAGCCTTAAAAACATCACTGAAATGGAACGGTAAATTCTGAAGAACTGGTAGAAGTTAACAGATTTCGCAAATACTCACCCTGAGGTGCTGCCTGCGCTGCTCCTGCCCCGGTCGCACCAGGCGCGGAAGCAGCAGCAGCAGCAGGCCGATCATTTACAGCAGTTTCCGCCATTTCGACGGATGCCGCGCTCCCGCGGGCGCGCTAAGGCGGGACGGAGACGACGAGACGGAGCGCCGCGATTGGCGGCAGAGCAGCAACGAGTGGCCGCTGCTGCTGCTGCGAAAGGAGATCGAGCTGCTGCAGGTAGAGAAGCCCCCCGTCGTCATTCCACGCAGCTCACCCGCCGCGATGCGCTGCGCCGTGGCATACACGGCTAGGATTGGTCTCTGACACAAGGGTTGTGGTTCTTACGCGCACAGGCTATGAATGCTCCCTGACGGAGAAAAAAAAAAAAACATGTGAAAAAGAAAAGAAAAAACATATGAAAAAGGGGACGGCTTTTACTATGGACAATAAGGGAGAATGGTCCTGGTCCAGGAAAACGAATGCTGCTTACCTTGCTGCTAGCTCCATCCACCACATACCAGAAATGCTGGTTGGTTAGCTTGGTCCAATGCTCCTCTGTCCGCCTGACTGCGGATGAATGGAGGGCTATGGGGGATGTGGAAGCTATGGATGTCTGGATGAACCCTGGAGTTACCCTGGATGGCTCAAGAAGAGACATGGATGGAACTGTTACAGATACTATTTTCTTTTGGCCAAATCGGGTTGAAGTCTGGTATCAATGGTTCCAAATAGGTTTGGTACAATGCAGAGACGTTGGAAGCTTTATGGCTCACCAAAAGAAGATGATGCCTTGGGCTTTGTTCTTGTCTGCAGCTGTGTTGCCTGCAGATGGTGGGTCGGTGATTGGTCAATTGGGAACCTTGAGGTTGCCGCCGCCGAGCTGAACGAAACCTGGAAGTTGGTTTCAGTTTGGGATGATTGGATGGTCATGATGGGTAACAGTCGTCATCCGACGTGCGACGCTGACTACGACGACTAGACGACGCTCCAAGTTGAAGAAGCGACGCAAGTGAGCGCGTGCGACTAAATTACGGCGACACACGCACCCTTGTGCCTGACCTCTTTCGCTGACCTGAGTTCGCCTGACTTTGAGAAGGCCCCAAGGGTATCAGGCTCGGTGGCTAACTACGTTCGGGCGGACCGCAAGGCGGCCAAAGGTTTCAGGCATGACAGCTCAAAACTGAACCATGGCATGAGGCTTGATTTTGGTCGGCCCTTTAGGCTTCAGGGCTGGAAAAATTTCCTCCCTTGAATCAGGTTTGGCGCGGAAAATTCTGGAGCCTCATTTCAACTACCAAGCTAACAAATACGTCTGAGATAAACCACAACAAGCAAACACGACATAAAGAGAATTAGTTAGCGTCATATCACTACGCACGCTTTGCAGGCTTCCTAGCCTTTGCAGGACTGATGATCTTGTGCTCTTCTACCCACTCCACAGGATAGTTCTTGTGCACTTCTACCCAACCTTAACCAACCCACTCCACAGAGAGCGAGCTGTGATTGGCTCAAGCACAAGTTCTAGGTTGAGTTGAATTTGTGGCCCAACCACGCAACAAGATCCAGGGCTCGCCTAAAATCTACCCTTTAGACACCAGGCCTAAGCCCGAAATCAGCCCTGTAAAGAATCAGGGCCAGAATATTTCCAACCCAACAATTTCAGCTTTCAAGGGCAACCCAGCCCTGGAATTCAAGGTCCAGCAGGGCAAACGCCCTGCAAGCGACAGCCTTGTTTGGCACATGCAGAGGTTCGGCAGTTACACACTACCAGCTTGCTTTCTGGCCAGGCGATGAGGGAGGACTCTGGTTCGGGTAAGCACAGCACCCAAGCAGGCACATGCCAAAGCTGAGATTCAAGGCTCGGGTGGCGGGAACTTTTCTTACGCGCCTGGCAGACAGGCAGCATCTGACCAGCACCCTGTCACCCACCGAAGGTTTTCCAAAACAACAGTACAGTGCCTTCACCAAGTTCGGTATATGAACACCATCTACAATGAATCAAGCACAGAATTTAGCAGTTAAAGCTCATGCAGATCTAATAACATATCCGGCACAGCATAACCAGCCACGGAAGAAATAAAAGGAGAAAACACCTCTTCGGCCAAAGAGGACAAGGCTAATTGGCTGTCTCCTGGGTCGTCACATGCAGACTCACTGCATTAAGCCCCCTCACGAATCCCCATGTTGCCCTTCACCACCCCCGAATACCTATAATGAGCTCTCGAAAAAGGTCTAATTAGCTCTCACTCAAACTGTGCTACGAGTTCATGTGATCATCAAGGTGAGAATCAACAACTCGAGCAGCTGCTGCTGCAGCAGCTGTTAGCATCAGTATTCAGTACCAGCAGCAGCTGCAGCCGCAGTAGTTGTGGCAGCACCACCACAAGCGTTTGTTGCAGCAGGCACTGCCTATTCAGCTACATCCTAAGCAGATTTGGGAACAAAGCTCCAAGGGAAACTCTTCAGTTAAACACTCCCACCACCATCACCTTCCCCAGCGATTGGTTCACTCGACATTTCCTTAGACCTATGACCCTTTTCCTACTCCCTTTCCTTCTCCCTTTCCTTCTCCCTTTCCTTCTCCTTCTTCCTCCTCCTCTCCTCCCGCCTCGCCTCCCTCTCCTCCTTGCTCCTCTTCCCTCCCCCCATACTCGACACGTCAGATACAGAGTCATCATCACCTGCACCAGATAAGCCTTCCCCAGGTGCACCTTCAAAAGCTTTCGGGATTGTCTCATCCAAACTCGTGATGCTCGATATTTTCTTAGACTTACTCCTCTCCACTCCCTCTTTCTCCTTTCCTTCCCTTCCTTCCTTCCTTTCCTTCTCCTTTCCTTCCTTTCCTTCCTTCTCCCTTTTCTTCTTCTCCTTTCCTTCCTTTTCCTCTCCTTCCTTTTCCTTCTTCTCCTTCTTTTTTCTCTCCTTCTCCCTTTCGTCCTTCCCCTTCCCTTCCTTCTCCTTTTCATCCTTCCCCTTCACTTCCTTCTCCTCACCACTCCTCTCCTTCTCCTTCCTTCTCTTCTCAAGCCCCTCCTCCACACCTGCTGCTGCCCCTGCCTCTCCTGCACCAACAGCACCAGCAGCAGCACAAGCAGCTGCAGCACCACCAACACCAGCACCAGCAGCAGCAGCCTCAGCAGCAGCTGCCGACTCAGCAGCAGCCTGTTCAGCCTTCTTCTGCTTCCTCGCAGCCCTCCTTGCCTCCTTCGCCGCTGCAGCAGCTGCAGGATCCATATCACCACTCACGCTACTATGCCCATGGCTGCTCGTGGTGCTGCTAGCAGGACTCCCAACACTCCTAAATCTTCCACTGCCAACACCCTCCTTGCCCTCCCTGCCTTCCCTGTCTTCCCTGCCTTCCTTGCTCCCACCACCGCTGCCGCTGTTCAAAGCAAGCTCCGAAACCGACGGCGATTTGCGGTGCTTTGAAGACCCCTTCTCCTTCTTCTTCTCGCGGTGCTTCTTCTCCTTCTCCCCCTGTGTTTCCACCGAAGACATTGTCCTCGCCCGCAGAAAAGACAGATTGTCATTGCCCTCATCACCCCCATCACCCCCATCACCCCCATCACCCACCGTCTTGGCCCGCAGCAAAGACAGGCTGTCCCCGCCCTCATCAACGCCACCAGCCACATCACCCGCATCAACGCCACCAGCTGTATCACCCTCGTTGCATTCACCCCCCCTTGGTGTTTCCGGCACCTCTGCTGCCCCTGCACTGCCCTTGTCCCCACTTCGGCTCTTCCTCGCCTTCCCAGACCTCTCCTTCTCCTTCTCTTTCTCCTTTCTCTCCTTCCCCTTTTCCCTCTCCTTTTCCCTCTCCTCCTCCTTTTCCCTCTCCTTCTCCTCCTTTTCCTTCTCCTTCTGATCCTCCTCTGTCCCCCTGCCCTCACCCTCCCTACCCTCCGCAATATCCTCCTTCATATACTCCTTAGAGTCGGCTTCAAAATCCACCTTGACAGTGTCCTGAGTATCTTTCTTAGTACTCTCCACAATACCCTCTATAGTATCCTCCTTTCTATCCTCCTCACTATCATGCGTAGTAGGCTCATTAGTATCCTTAGCACGGTCCACAATATCCTCCTTAATATCCTCCATACCATGCTCCAAACTACCTTCCTTATCATCCTCCTTAGTATACTGCTCACTATGCTCCTTAGCATGGTCATCAATATCCTCTTTAATAACCTCCATAGAATCCTCCGTATTATCCACCATACTATCCTCCTCAGTGTACTCCTTAGTATGCTCCTCAGTATCCGCATTGGTATCCACCTCGCTTTCCTCCTTACTCCTCATTGCACCACCCTCCTCCTCCGTATTCGCAGCAGGAGCAGCAGCAGCAGCAGCAGCAGGAGAGGCGCCAGCAGCAGCAAGAGCCTTAGCCACGAGCCCAATCCTCTTCTCCTCCGGCCATGCTACGCTGTCCTCTCGAAACAAAGGCACGTGAAACTTCTTCTTTGCATTCCCATGTCCTCCTCTCCCCCATGCTCCTACTCCTGCTCCTACCCCTACTCCTCCTCCTGACGTTGCTCCTCCTCCTGACGTTGCTCCTCCTCCTGCTGTTGCTCCTCCTCCTGCTCCTGCTTTTGCACCCGGCCCTGCCCCAGTCACTGCCTCTGCCATTGCTGCTGCTGCTGCCGCTGCAATCATGCCCGAAGACCCAAAAGACACAGAAGAACGAGTGGCCGGAGGAGGAGGAGGAGGAGGGGAGGAATACGACGGAGAGAAGGAAGGGGACGGTGCGAAACCAGAAAACCCCCGCTTTCCGCTTTTCACCCCTGCTGCTGCTCCCAACGCCGCAGCTACCACGCTGCTTCGTCCGGTCAAGGGGCTCTGGGGCCTCCCGGACCTGGGCGTGAGGCTCGGCGAGCTCGAGCCTTCGCCGAACCTGCCGAAGCGGGCACCAGCGCCACCGGCCGAACCAGCTCCAGAGCCTCGGGGAGTGTTGCTGAGAATCCCGGCTGCTGTCAAGCGCTCGTGAACAGGAGATGCGTATCGTTGGGGGGAGAGGGTTGGGGAACCGGCTAGATCCGGGGAGAAATCCTCTCGACTGAGAGAACGGCGCCTGCTTGAGCGAAACGGCCCGGAGGCAGGCCCGGAGGCAGGCCCGGAAAAGAAACCGCCGAATTCTCGTGAGGAGGACCCGGGTGCATCCCTAGACAGGGAGTCACGAGAAAGGGAATCTCGCGAGAAAGAATCTCGAGCAAAGGAATCGCGCTTGGAGCTTCCGGAAAGAGAGATGGTGACGAAAGAGCCAGCAGAGTCCGACCCTGCTCCAAATGACAAGTCGCCAATACCACCGCCGCCGCTGATGGTATTTGATTGCGTTAAAGCAGCACCAGCAGCAGCAGTACCGTCTGTGCTGGTGCCTGGTTGAGGGAGGGAGCTGAAGCTGAGGTCTAGGCTGCGGTTACGTTGTCGCGGTGGTAACCGCTTGAGGAGCAGGTTTGAAGCAAGGGAAGGGGCGGCTTTGCTTGGACTGGCACCAGCTCTAGCACCGTCTGTGCGACCAGAAGTGCTGTTAGCACCAGCACTAGAGCCATCAGCACCAGTAGCAGCAGCAGGAGCTGATGTTGCTGCTGCTGCTTCTGCCGCTGCAGCAGCAGCAGAGGAACCTGGAATGCCAATGTCACTCCTGAACCCTCTCATACCCTCTAACGAAGCTCCCCCCGCTGCCCTTCCTGCAGCTGCTTTCTCTCCTCCGACCCCTCCTGCTCCTCCCGCTCCCACTCCCAGCCCCGCTCCCACCCCCCCTGTTCGGCCGAGCATACGAAGGAACCTGTTGCCTTGCTCCGATAGCCTATCAACCGCGGATGCAAACCGCTGCTCCCGCCCCTCCTCCTGCACCTCTCCCTCCTCCTCCCCTCCCTTGTCATCCTCCCCTCCATCACTCCTCTTCCCTTCCGGCTGCCCCTGCTGCCCCTGCTGATGCCCCTTCTGCTGCCCCTCGCCCCTCGCCCCTCCCACCACCCCTCCCTCTGCCTGCTTCTCTCCCTTCCTGCCTACCCCCTCTCCTGCAATCCCTGCCACTGCAGCAGACGCTGCTTCCGCTGCTGCTGCTGCTGCTGCGGCTGCTACAGCGGCAAACCCCCCCTGTGCCGCGAATCCCCCCTGTGCTGCCACCCCTTTCCCTGCCGCTACTGCCTTGCCACCTTTCCCCCCTCCTGCCTTCTTATTCGCCAGGGCTTTCATGAATCGCTCCCTTTGCTTCTTAGCCCTCTCAATCCTCTCCCTTTCCAACTCCTTCTCGATCCTCTCCCTCTCAATCCTCTCTTTTTCCTCCTCTGATAGCGGTTCTTTCTCCTCTCCACCCTCTCTTGCTCCTTCCTCGGCCTCTGCTGCTGCTGCTGCTGCTCCTCCTCCTCCTGCTCCTCCTCCCACTCTTCTCTCCCCTTCCCCTCCTCTCCCTTCTGCTCCCTCCCCTCCTGCTCTTGCGGCTTCCTTCTCCTTTCCCTCTCCCTCTCCTCCTGCTGCTGCCACTGAACCTGGAATCCTCACTACCTTCTCCTCCTTCTCTTTCTCCTCCTTTTCCTCCTCCTTTTTCTCCTTCTCCTCCCGTTTCTCCTCCTCCTTCACCCCCTCTCCCTTTCCACCTGCTACCACACCCCCTCCTCCCGCCAAACCATCCCCTTCCAGCACCTTCCCCGCACTTTCCTCCTTCTTCTTCAACTTCTGCAAAAAGAGTTCCCTCTGCCTCTTAGCCCTATCCTGAAACGATTCTACCCGTAATAATGGCGTAAAACGTGGGATACTAGCCCCTCCTGAACCTGAGGAGGGTTTGTGTGGTTTGGTGGTGGTAGCCGTAGTGGCAGTGGTTGTGGTGGTGGTGGTGGGGGTGCTGTTGGTGCTGCTGCTGGTAGCAGCGTTGGCAGCGGCAGTGGTGGTGGTGTTGCTGCTGTTGCCACTGTTGCTACCCCAACCAAACCAGCTGCTTATGACTGGAACCTCTGTTGCCGTCTGCTGCTGCTGTAGTTGTTGCTGTTGCTTTTGCTTTTGCTCCTGCTCCTGCTGCTGTTTTTGCTCCTCCTGCTGCTGCTGCTGCTGCTGCTGCTGCTGCTGCTGCTGCTGCTGCTGCTGCTGCTGCTGCTGCCAACCCCAGCCAAACCAACCGGGGGCAGGAGCAGCAGTACCAGCACCACTGCCAATGCCAGTCGAACCTCCCCTAGCCAAACCTCCCCCAGTTAAGCCCCCCCCCACATCATTCTCGCCGGCTCCCCCTCCCTCCCCTTTCCCCTCATTAAATTCCACCACCTTTACCACTTTAGGCAACTCTGAGCCACCCTCTCCTTTTCCCCTCTCCTTCTCCGAACCACCAACCTCTCCCCGTCGTCCCCCTCCTTCCCCTTCCCCTTCTCCCTCCTCTTCAAAATCCGCCACCTTCACCACTTTAGCAAGTTCCTCTGCTGACCCTTCCTTTCCTGATTCTCCTTCCCCCACTCCCCCTCCCACTCCCCCTCCCACTCCCCCTCCCTCTCCCCCTTCCTCTCCCATGCGTGCAAGGAAATCATCATCGAAAACCACCACTTTTACTACTTTGGGCTCTCCCTCCGGCTTGTGCTTTACACTCACAACTCGCTTCAGTGCCGATTTCCTCGGCCTCATTTCTCCTGCTCCCCCTGCTGCTCCCTCTGCTGCTCCCTCTGCTCCTGCGGCTGCTGCTGCTGCTTCCCTCTGCCTCTCCTGTTCCCTCTCTTCCCCGTGTTTCGCCCCTCCCTCTCTTCCTACATCCGCACTCAATATGATCTGCGGTGTCTCATGCTCCTGCCCCTGCTGCCCCTGCTGCCCCTGCTGCCCCTGCTGACCTTGCTCCTGTCCCTGCCCCTGCTGCTCCTGTTGCTTCTGCTGCCTATCTTGCTCTTGCAAACGTTCCTGCTGCTCCTGCTGCTGCTGCAGTAGCTGTTGCTCTGCCAACACCTCGCCCATATGTTTTTTCCTCACCCTTGGTGGCCTCGGTTTCTCAATTTCCACCTGCTGCTGCTGCTCCTCCTCCTGCTTCCGCTGCTGCTCCTGCTGCTCCTGCTTCCGTTGCTGCTCCTCCTCCTTCTCCTTCTGCTCCTGCTCCTGCTGCTCTTCCTCCGTCTGCTTCTGTTCCAAATACCCATCCTGCCGCCGCTCTGATACCGCCATCTCAGCTTCTTGCGTGTGTGACTTCATCCCCATCATCACCCCTTCCCTGCTCCCCCCTTCCTCCATCTTATCCCCAGCAACAGCCACAGCTGCAGCCGCAGCACCGGCAGCACCGACAGCAGCAGCACCAGCATCAGCAGTCACCCCACCAGCACTCAACTCCCCTTCCTTTCTCAACTCCCCATCAGCGCTTGCCATCCCATCTACCCCACCTCCTGTTCCCCCCTCTGGCCCTTCTCTTTCTCCTGCCCCATCCCTTTCAGGACTGCTAGAGGTCACTCGTTTCTGGCTCCTGCTGAAACTCTTAGGCAACGGGTGTTCACACAGCGGGCTGACCGGCCGAGGGCTCTTAGCGAGTTTGCTTGTAGCGAAGATGCTTCTAGAGGGGCTTTTTCCGGTGGGGCTATGAAGCGTGGGGCTTTTAGCATGCGGGTTAGACGAGCTTCTAACGAACATGCTTTCCACGGGGCTTCTGGCGTTCGGGCTTTTAGCGAAGATGCTTTTAACGGGGCTTTTCGCGTTGGGGCTTTTAGCAAAGATGCTCCCAGAGGAGCTTCTAGGGCTCTTAGCGAAGATGCTTCTAGAGGGGCTTCTGGGACTGGCGCTAGCAGCAGTGGGGCTGAAAGGGGCGGTACTGCTGCGTTCACTCCAGCTAGAGTGCTGCTGCTGCTCGCCTTGCATGCTCCGAAACTCTGTACCGCTCTTAAACCCTCCCGTATCCCCTGTACCTTCCTTATTCCCTCGCTTCTCCCCGTTGTCGCCTTTATCTTCCTTATCCCCTCCCTTATCCCCTTCCTTCGGGCTGTTTAAAGCCACCTCGGACATAAACTGATGACTTCCCTTATCCCCTCCTTTATCTCTTCCCCTCGGGCTTTTCAGCTTGCTCCACGCACTAGCTATGAGATTTCTAGGGTTCTTTCCCCCGTGACCGGGGCTTCTTCTCCCCGCATGGCTGGGAACCTGGCTGCCATACCTGGGACTGATTAACCCCTCACTCACCTCCGCACCTCCCCAACCGGAACTCATCCCTCCTTCGCCTCCCCCTTCTCCTCCCACTCCCCCTCCTTCTCTCTCTCCTCCTCCTCTCCGGCCGCCTATCCCCCCCCTCAGGGGGCTTAGAGGCGCCAGACCAAGCAGCCTGGCTCGGGGAGTCCGAGCCTTGGCGGGAGGCTCGTCGGCGGACCGGCAGACCGGAATGCAGATTCGGGGGGAAGGTTCGGCGCCCGACCCTGAAGATTGGGACAGAGGAGGCTGGGAGGAGAAAGAAGGTGGTGCTGTCAACTGGTGTGAGGGCCCTGCTGCTGCTCCTGCTGCTGCTCCTGTTTCCCCAGCCGCCGCTGCTGCAGCTGCTGATGCGGTTCCTTTCGGGCTGCACTTGGGGCTGCGGGGAAAGAAGTGCGGCAGGTGCAAGCCGTGGTGGTGCCGATGGTGGTGGTGATGATCGTTATTATGCTCCTGGTTGTCGTGGTGATTGTTGTTGTATTGCTGGTGGTTACCCTCACCACCCTCAGGCTGCTGGTTGCTCTCATACTGAGTGGGGGGGTGATGACCACCCTCCCCACCTTCTTCTCCCACCACCCGCTTCTCCTCCTCTCCTCCCTCCTCTCCTTCCGTTTCCTCCTCTTCCTCCTCCTCACCGAACCCACCTCCCGAATTGCTCTGAATGGTCAACCGAGGCGGGGGCGTGCGAGGGGGAGTGCGTGGGAGTGCGTGCAGCGTCTTCTCGGAAGCTTCCTCCCGCACTACCTCCTTCACCTCCTCCCCGCCCGCTCCTTCCCCCCCCCCCTCGTCCGACATTACATCTGACGTTGCATCTGACGTTACATCTGAGATTACAGACGTTACATCTGAAGTTACATCTGACATTACATCTCCACCAGACTCGCCTCTGGTCAGGGTGAGGCTCGCTCTCTGCTTGTTCCTCCGGCCTCCATGCACCTGCACCGAGCTTAGTGACCCTGCCGAACCTACCGACCCTACCGAGCCTAGTTCTCTTCCCGAACCTCCCATCACAGCACCTTCCACACGTGTAACCGCCCCACCCACTTTCCCACCAACAGTTGTAACAGCCCCGCCCACCGCGCCGCCCACCGCCCCACCAACAGTTGTAACTGCACCACCAACCTTACCACCCACAGTTGTAACAGCCCCTCCCACCGCTCCGCCCACAGTTGACACTGCTCCTCCCACCGCTCCTCTCACAGATGAAACCGTACTCCCAACAGATGAAACGGCTTTCCCACGAGCAGATGAAACGGCGTTAGTTAACCCACTAGCAGCGCCACCAATCTTAGAAAGACCCCCTCCTATAGCAGCGAAAGAGCCTCCTATTTTTCCCGAGTGGGTCTTAGCAAAGGAAGACCCTGAAAAAGACGCAGCGCTGTTCTTAACTAGTTGACGATCCTCGTTGGTAGCACCGCTGCTGGGGGTGCTGCTGCTACTGCTCTCGCTGTCACTACCCCCACCCCCACCACCACCACCACCGCCGCCGCCACCACCACCATCACCACCCCCACCGCCACCGCCACTGCTGATGCTGCTGCTGCTGTTGATGGTGCTGCTGGTTTCAGGAGCCGAGATCTCCCATTCTGCCTCTTCCTCTCCATGTCTCCCTGCCTTACCCATCCCACCCATGCCACCCATCCCACCCATACCCTTCCTGCTCTTCCCCAGGCGCGACCCTATTCCCCCCACCGCCCCCCCAATCCCCCCTACTGCCCCCTTAATCCCCCCCCTGATTCCCCCGCCGATATCCGCAATACCCCCTACCGTGTGGGTGATTCCGCCAACTAGCCCCTTCCTGCTGCTGCTTACCCCCTTGCTGATGGAATGAGCGAGGCTTCCGCGAAATTCCCCAACAGAGCTCGCTATACCCCCCACTGTATGCACTATTCCTTCCCCCAGGCCAGAAGACGAATGAGGTATCCCCCCCCCATGTGTGCTTCCCCCATGAGTAGCTAACCCATGTGCGGCTTTAATACACTCTTCCATAGTAGTCCCCGCCTCGTCTAAATACCACTCAATAGTAGGCTCCCAGATTTCCCGGAGCACCTCAGGCTCGGGAGGAGCTTCGGCGTCGTCGCCGGACGGGAGGTCTAGGTTCGGAAACCGAGCCAGGACGTCGCGTTTGGCTTTCCACGCGGCGTGGGCGGCGGATAGGGCGGCGACGGCGGCTTTGCGAGGCTGGGGTTGGTCGTTGAAGCCTAGGGATGTGGGATGGGCTGAATCGGCTGGTGCAGGCAGAGGGGGGAGGGGAGAGGGAAAGACAGAAGGAAGGCTTGAGTAAGTGCTGATGAGACTGAGGGTTGCTCGTTGAATCCTAGGGATGTGGGATGGGCTGAATCAGCTGGTGTAGTTGGAGCGGGGGAGCCGGTGTGGGAAGAGGGGAAGAGGGGGAAGCAGAGGGAAAGCGCGAGTGAGCAGCGAATAGGGTGGTTACAGCCGTCTTGGCGGTAGAAGTGGAAGGAGAGAGGGGAAGGTAATGCGTGTATTTGCATTGGCTCGTACCTTGTTTGTTACACGTTAGTTACTTCCACTTAATTGTTTGTTACCCCTTGACTGCGTGTGACCTCCTCATTATTTTCTTTCCTCTTTCTTCAATGTGTCTCTTAAGTCGACTTGCGTGACAAACGCGACACCCGACTTGTGTCTCTTGACCCCTTTTGTGACAGACTCAGCAGACAGACTCGAGTGCATTTTCGCTATTTGTTGACTGTTACAGCGAAAACGTAAATGTCTCAATTACATTACACCAGGACGAGCGCGAAACGAAGTCGTCAAAGTACCCGCCGACACATTCGGCAGTATTCTCGCTGTGTTGCATGCGTGGCGAAGACTTGGCGAAACAAAACAGGCGAAAAACGGCAAAAAAAACTTCTGTTTTTGCATGAATAAAAAAAAAGTAAAATATGATTAAGTACCTGTTAGAAGCCACTTTTTCAGTCGTTCGATTTCGCCCGGCTTCTCCCGCTGCAGGTCCGCCATATTCTTCAGCAGATGCTCCCACGCGTCGCTCGACGAAAGCGCGATAACCGTCCACGAAACCGTCCCTTCGTCTTCGCGAATCGTCGCGAACGCGCCGAGCGGCCTCACCGAGTACAGCTGCCCCGGTTTCGCTACCACGCCGCCGATCTCTATAACGCGTACGGGCCCGCCGGCGAATGGCAGCAGCCGGCCATTACCCACGTCGCATTCGTCCTTGGGTTCCTGCCACGTCTGCGGCGCAATCCCGAGGTTCCATGTGGAAGTGGCTGTGTAGCGCGCCGCGCCGCCGTCTCGCGCCACGTGGCGAATAGGGTTGTAATCCTCGTCTTTCGCGACTTCGACTATCGCGGACGCGCCTTTCGACGTGTGGCAGAGGAAATTAAATCCGTCGTCCGCGGCGCGGTGCGGTACGTCGTGCCAAGGGGAAACGATTTGAAAATCGTCATCGAAGAATAATCGACGGTGCGCGAGAGTCCCTTCCGGGCCGAACGCGACGATAGAGATTCCGTCCGCGTGCTCGTCGCGCATTATCTTCGACGCCATTGTTGCTCCGTGCTCTTTTACCAACGAGACCTTCTCGAACCACGTGTGTGGGCAGCCTCACGTTTACTGGACCACGAGTGCTCACGCCTTGAGGAAAAGGCCGCATTTCGTTTGGAAGAAGCGACACGTTTGGGGCCACGTGCGGCGGAGAAGCACGGCCATGGCGAGAAAGTTAGCAAAGCAAAAAGGTTACTAACTAAAAGCCAGAAGCAGAGCGAAGAACAAAGCAGGGCGAAGAACAAAGCAGGCTATATGAACCCCAAAAATGGGTTGACTTCACATCACACCAACCAAACCATTACACTGCTCAGTGCTTACCTGAGCTGACGGGAGCAAGAAGCAAGAGCCCGTTTCCACGCAACTCGAACATCAAGGCAAGTACAAGGAAAAGCGGGCGGGAAGTGGAGCGGTGGCGGAGCGGGGCTATAGTAGTACCGTAATGTATAACACTTTGACCTCGGTGAACCACTTTTAAACTGAGCCTGTATCGTAGAGGAGCCTGTCTCGTGGTGTGATGTCTCGCCTTCCAATCAAGGCCTGTTCGGCTGCACTTTGGCTGCCAAGCTCATCTGACCAACAACACAACAAACCGGAACGACAACGGAGCCTCGGTCCGAAGCTCGACTGTCGAGAATACAAAACCATTGTGCGTCACTGCTCAACCCTTCCACCTGTGCAACCAGACACGAAAACGTGGGGGTTCTGGCGCATGTTGCCCGCAACAGACAACACCAAAACAGTGGAAAACGAAACCCAACCAGCACAATTACCGTACCCTTGCTTCCAGGAACATGGGCAACAAATTCCAGGAAGGCACACATTCTGTGCGATAGCCAATAGGCTGTCTGCATGCACACATTCTGTGCGATAGCCAATAGGCTTTCTGCATACATCGTTCAATGAACCAACAACCAGGCCCACCCACGTTGAAAGCAGGATCAGAACTGGACCGAGACCCAACCAGCAATGCACATCATTTTGCCCGTGAATTACTGTGCACTTCATGTTGGTTGGCACTGTTGGGTGGTACAAATGTTCTCGTTTATAGTCCGACAGAATGACACGCCACGCGCGGACTATGTGCGAAAACCTTCAAACCCCGGGCAAAACGGGATACTTTTAGTCCCGTTTCAGTAAAAGTACGTGCAGCGCGGTTTGTTTGCTACTAAGTTTTGGTTTCGGTATTTTACGTAGATTCGGACCGCGCTTGCTTCAACTTCTCGTCGCACGGTTCCCCGTGTTGATCAATGCCGCATGACTTCCGGGCATAAAACAAAATCAATTATGATTTGGGGCATGAATAGAAGGTAACAACTTTAGTTTTACCCCGTAATCGAGATAAATGATATGTCATCGTTGAGTGCGCCGGGAACTACGCGACACAATTGAGAAGTAATCCCGATCAAGAGAAACAATTAACTACAATTGAAAAGTTAAAATTTGAACCGAGCATCCCTTCTTTATCCTTTTCCCTGAATGTTGGGCTGGTTCGATCTGGGCCCTCTGATTGGCTGTGGAGCTGATTCGAGCAATTATTAAGTCAAGCTGCAAAATTTCCCGCCAAAAAAGTGACTGTAGAGGTCGGGCTACACCTAGGCGATATCGGAAAATTCTACTCTGGGGGGAAAAGGGACTCTTTTAGCGAGAGCCTCTAAGCAAGAACACTTGTAATGGATCCAACAACAAACCTAAAACAAACACGAATGTGAGCTGGTAAAAAGTCAAAGTTAAAATGCAGCACCCGCCATGAATTCTACCTCGAGCGCTTCGGAAGACCCAATGTCCACTGAAACCTTGCCTGATGGGGCTTTAACTCAGCTCTTCGGATTCCTTGCATCGAGATTAATAAACGACTTAACAAATTGTGTTCATACAGAGAACATGTTCAGTGTTTATCAATCTTCAGTGGATCCCAAGGCTCTAAACTCCCAAGGTCATACAATCAGTGTTCATCAATGGTCTTCCCAAGATATTACGCCATGGGAATATCGAGGCTCACAGCGGCTGCTTATTGACAAAGGGGACATTATCGAGGTCTCCACTCCTATGAATCTACCGTCATATAAGAAGCGTCTCAAAGGCATTCCTTTTATTATCAAGCAACCAGTCTGTAATCTTCCGTCAACAACAGCCTTACTCATGCCTCCCAAAGGTCGTGCCTCGAAGGCTAGAGCCAAGGCTGGAGCTCGCTCGCAACCGTTTAGTGCACCTGTCTCGCCATGGAAGACTGATGGCACACCAGGTGCTAAGGATGCTGCTGGAAGATCGATGCATGACTCTGATCAGGTGGATCGCCCGGAGTCTTCATCAATGGCTGCTGCCAGGCTGTCTGCGCTGAAAGGCAAAGGACCAGATGGGGGAACAGTCAATAAGGAAGAGAAGGTTCATCAGCCGGAGGTGTCTGAGCCAATGTCGCCAGAGGCTGAGCTCGGCATGGAGTTTCCTGAAGAAGAAGAGGATATGGGGGGTGACGGAGCTGGCTACCTCAGCGATGATCCTGATGAAGGAGCAGATCCTGTTATGGCTGGTCTTGTTGCTGCTCACATCTGTTATACGCTGACCCTGCTGATCCCAGATAAGCATATCGAAGAGGTCCCAAGGACCGCGGACTCGGTCAATGCTCACCTGGTCCACTGGAGGAAGGAGTTATCAGCTGACGTGCTCGCAACAACAAAGTTCCAGAAGCTGCTGCCGACTTACCTATCGAAGGAGCGGTTTGGCCGTGTCCAGGTTACCTTCATCAATGAAAAGGATGCTGCTTTTGTTTGGAAGCGTGCTGTTGCTCATGACTGTATTAATGGTACTTCCCTGAAGTTGGGCTGGCAGTTCCCAGAAAATGCGGATTACCTCCGTGCTCGCTCCCTTCACCCGAAGGCGTTTGAAGTTGTGTTGAGCTGACTCCGGAGCAGATCCGCAAGTTTCTGGTGATGGTGTGGTTGGTAAAGAGGAGGAAGCCGCCGTTTAAGGAAGGCTACGGCTTTCACCGTGTGCAAGATCCCGTCACTGGGATGGACACGGACAAGATCCGCGGCCTTCTGATTCAGCATGAGAACGACCCATACCGCTGGCGTCACTTCATCCTGGACCCCGCAATGAATGGGAAGAAGCTGCTGCTGCATTTTCCCTCGCTCAGCTGCGACTACTGCAATGGTCATCACATGACGCACTATCACGACGACTACGTCACTGACCGTCAGGCTAACATTGCGAAATGGAACCTCACGGTTAAACGTATCCATGAAGTTAACGGTACTTCAGATACTACGCCTTGCACAGACTGTTTCGCCTTTCTCTTCTTACATGATACTGACTTTTCTCTCTCCTCTCCTCCTCGCAGCGGCCTCACTGAAAGTCACAGATTCACTGAAAGCGATTCTGTTAGACCCGGCCATTGTTCTTACCTCGACTGGCGGATCTCGAGAGGACTGGATCTGCGTCATCGAAGCTTGTGGCAAGGCGTATGGGAACAATCTGGAGCTTGCAGCTGTGCACGTCGCCTCTGTCCGTCACACTACCAATTTGACCACGGCGGGTGCGGCCACACGCGACAGCAAGGGTGCGATCAATGTCGCTGCCCTCAGGAAGGAGTTCCTCAAATGACCTGTCAGGGAGGGTGTGGAGCCTTAACGGAAAGGGAGAGGAAGCTGGAAGACTGTCTCAAGGTGTACCATGAAGTGATAGTATGCAGAGCTGTGTTTAGCGTCTCAATAGCAACTGCTGTGCTGTGTGGAATCATGCTTATAACGCGTTTTATGGACCGGTGGATGCCTGTGAAGATAAGCCTGGGAGCTGCTATGCTACGTGCAACAACAAAGACTTCTAACCCGTGGATGCGAAGGGGTTTCCATCAGTGGTTTAATGGATAAACAGCAGGAACTCATCATCACCGCGCTCAATGTGAACGGGCTGGGAAGCGCGGTAAAAAGGGAGAACTTGCATGACTGGCTCAAAAAGTCCAAGGGCGTGATTGTTCTCACCGACACCAGATTACAGGCGGATCATAATTTTTGGACGCAAATTGGTGCTGATGCAACGACGATAGTAGATCCCGGGGAAACGGCAGGCGGTGTGGCGGTACTCAGCTTTAACAATGAGATTAGCTTCGGTGATGTCCAGCGGCATGGGTCGGGAAGGCTGGTTGCTGTGTCGATGAAGTGGAGAGAGTTGTCCTGGACAGTGATTGCGGCGTACTTTCCTGCACAGGCAACAACCAGAGGGAGTTTTTTCAGAGACAATTTGTCCCCTTTTGTAGACTCACTAACGCAATCGGGGCATGTGCTTCTTACAGGTGATCTCAACATTGTTGCAGACCCAGTCATGGACAGAACGTCGCGGCAAGGAACGGACGCAGAAAACAAAAGGCTTCTTCACATATGCTCTAAATGGGACCTTAAAGATACCTTTCGGACGCTGTACCCATCGAGGCTGGAGTACACCTTTCTGATGAAAGCGTCCATGACAAGCTCACGCATCGACCGCGCTCTGGCATCGTCCTCCCTTCTTCCGCTAGTAGCTGATGCTTATCACACGGCGGCACCACAAGATGTCACTGATCATTGGTTCGGCATTACCACGGTGCTGATGGCGCAGACTGGAGCGGCGCAGGGCCCGGGGCTGTGGAAGATGCACGCGGACAGGACGAGGCATCCAGGGGTGCGCGACACTATCCGACGTGTATTACGGGACCAAGGCGGGACTGGTAGGGAGAGTCTACACTCTACACTCGCGGGGTTGCAGGCCAGCCTCAAAGCTCATGCAAGGGAGGAAAGGAAAAGGATCGGGAGGACAGTATCGCATCTGGAGGACCGAGTAGCAGCATTGAGGCAGGAGTTCATGGCGGACTCTAACCAAAGCGGGAAGTACGAGGAGCTAGTCAAGTATGAGGCGCAACTCAAGGCATATAGGGACAGCCAGAGGAGGCGGAAGCAGACGATGGCAGGGATCGGAGCGGAACTGAATGGTGAAATCGCGAACAAGTTTTTGTCGAGGAGAATCGCATCACGAAAGGCAAAGACGGTGATAAAAGAGATAGTACATGAGGGGAAAAAGTATGAAGGGGAGAGGGAGGTACTGACAGCACCATCAGAGTTCTTCTCCAAACTCTTCGGGGCGAAGCAACAACCACAGGTGTTAGATGAATGGCAGATAGATCCGGGGAAGACGCTGGATGAGGGAGCAAAACGGAGGCTCACGGCACCGTGGTCGGAGGAGGAAGTTAGGCAAGCGATGCGGGAGCTTCCAAGGGGAAAAGCGCCAGGAGCAGACGGCTTGCCGAAGGAACTGCTGGAGGATAACTGGGACCTGTTGGGGACGTCAGTAATGGATTTTATGCGGGACTTTGAAAAAACGGCGAAGCTGCCAAGAAGTGCGTCGACAGCAGTGACAATCCTTCTGCATAAGAAAGGAGAACGGTCAGATTTGGGAAACTACAGACCGATCACTTTACTCAGCGCGACGTACAAGATTGTGGCAAAGCTGCTCGCGAATAGAATGAAAGGGGTGCTTCCGCAAGTCATCTCGGAGAACCAGTTTGGTTTTGTCCCAGGCAGGCGCCTGGCGGATGCTGTTAAAGTCGTAGCAGACACGATTGATGCAGCTATAACGGGGAAGGAAGATTGGTACTTACTCCTGGTTGACTTCCAAAAAGTGTATGATTCGGTGTCGAGAACCTTCCTCTTCCGCACTCTGGAACGCATGGGTTTCCCGGCGGCTTTTATTGAGTGGACCAAGGGGCTTCACGACCAATCGGCGACGCAGCTGCTGGTCAACGGATGGCTGGGTGAGCGGGTAGAGGTGGAGTCGGGGGTAAGGCAGGGATGCCCACTGGCACCATACCTCTTCATCTGCGCGGCGGAACCACTGAGTCAGGAGGCTGAAAGAAGGAAACTGGGACTTAAAAAGAGGGGACGAGGAGGATTGGCGTACCTTGGGTATGCTGACGACACTACGCTCTTACTTCAAGGGAGGGAGCAGATTAAGAGGGCACAGGGCCTTTTGGACGACTTCGGTGTCAGGTCGGGGCTGCAAGTCAACAAAGCGAAATCGTTGGTGATGCCGTTAGGGAGAAACAGGGCAAATCTGCCACCTGCGGACACAGTATACAGCTGGGCAGCAAGGGGAGAACCAGAAAGGCTATTGGGCATTTGGATCACAACTGATGGGAGAGCGGAGCCTACCTGGGAGAAAGCGCTGGTTCGGGTAAATGTTATTCTTATCAACTGGGAGAAGCTGCATCTCACAACGACGGCGAGGGTGACGGTCCTGAACGCCTATGTGATGCCAGTGGTGCTTTTCCAAGCGCAGGTGTATCAGCCACCGAAGCAGATATGGAAGAGGATCTTGAAAATTTGCCGTAACTTCATATCAAAGGGGTGTGCGGATGAAGAGAAGCATTTCACGCTCTGGAGCGAGGTCCTGGCGCACATGGAAAGAAAGGAGGGAGGGTTAGGAGTAATCAGCCCGAAGGAGAGAGTAAACAGTCAAGCACTGTGGAATTTAGGGGCGGCGCTGCTGGAAGGGAACCCTATGAAGCAGTGGTTACAGGAGAGAGCGGCGAACATGCCCCTGGGATGGGCTACGCTACTGGCACACAAGGCGATCATGGCGGAGTGGACGTGTGGTAGTGGGCGCTGGAAGGCGCTTGCTCCGCTCATGTGGGATACGCAACTGCCATCGTTGCCGGAACCTGCAAATAGATGGGAGATGGAGCAAGAGCAGCTTTGGTTCAGCAGATGGATACACTATCAGGGAAACAGTCCATTCGGCAGGCAGAAGGGGTCAGACTGTCTACGGGGAATGGTAGTGGGGGATCTGCTGCAGGAAGACTTTGCCGGAGGGTGGAAAGTCAAAGATATATGGACGCTGACGAAGCAAACCGGGAGATCGACTACGGCGAGGTGGGCGCTCAGGGCCTGGGAAGCAGTACCGGAGAGCTGGAAGGAGAAACTCTTGGCGAGCGTCTCGGCGGAAATGATCGCGGAAGCCTCCACGGTGGTCAGAATTGGTAGAGAAGTGGCGGGGTGTCAACACTTTCTGCAAGTGGCACTGTCGGAGACTAAGGAGTTGAAATGCGAAGCAGTATCTGTGGATAAGGAGGGGAACGTTAAGCTCACGGGAAGAGTGTCGCAAACACCTGCACGGCTGAGCATGCTAGTCCCGATGGTGGTCAGGGAAGGCAGGCTGTTGGGGCAGGCGGGGGACCCGGTTGCACGGCTACGCGTCTCTTTTCTCTGTGAAGAAGGGAAACCAAAGGCGCAGAAAAAACTGAGGCACCTGCTCAGGAAACCAGTCACACAACCAAAGCAGCAGAGGAGGTGGGAGGAGTCGTGGGGCAGAGCAATTGACTGGGGGAGAGTCATCAGGAAGAGGGACTCATTGGTGGTTCCAGCCAAGGCGAGGGAGATTTTGCTGAGGCTGCACAGTTACAATCTACAGGTGGGGAGCAGGGTGGCCTTCCTTGGACCGCATGCATGATGTCCATACTGCGGGAAGGAGGAGACGCCAACGCACTGCCTGATGAGCTGTCCAACAGTCAGTGGGGTTTGTGGCGCGCTTCAGGATACACTTCGGCTAATTAATCCAAGAAGGCCGGTGGGAACATTGGAGGAACTGCTTTTTGCTGACGACAGCACAGCATCTGGTTTTCCGGAAACCACACTCATTGCTGTCACCTTCAGACACGTCTGGCTGGAACGGTGCGACGCGGTCTTTCGGAAAACGACCTTCGAACCTAAAAGGGTGGTCAGGAAGATTGGAGCCAATTTTATGAGGCACGTTCGGATATACAGTGAAGGAGCATGCATAGCTGGCAACCAGTGCAAGGATACGAATGTAGGGCGGGGGCAAAACCTGACAGCTGGAGAACTGAGGGCGTTGGAGCGGATTTGTGGGGACGAGGGGAGGACGACGTGGAGCGAAGATTTCAGGTCAATTTGGGATAGGCCTAGCACCTTTTTCAAGCCACCGTAGGGTGGCACGGGGGGGCTACGGTAGGCTGTTGCTTGTCTACTAGTGCTCCCCTGTTTCTTCAGTTACGACTGTGGGTGTATACATTGCATAGTGTAATACATCCCAAAAAAAAAAAAAAAAAAAAAAAACACGAAACAGGTTGTGAAAGACGTTCGGAAGTGCGACCAATCGTAGGAGAGTTTCACACCTCACCATGAGTCAGCATGAGTGCCGAGCCTTCAATCACTGTTTGGTTTGTTTTGTTTCCGGTTGGTACTGTATTCGTTTGGTTCTGATGGCTTTTTTGTGCTGCCGAACAGGGCCGAAACTGGTCAAATACAGAACCCGCTCTTCACCGCATGAATCCATGGAACCGTGCAGTACCGCAATCAACAATCTTCCAATCAATGTTGCCTCCTCCTTTGCGCTGGCCTCTTGCCACGCCCCTGCTCTGCTGTGCTGCCAGTGCTGCCTTGAATATCTGCTCCTCTTGCCTGTATTTATAGTTTTACACATTCCCTGCAAAACAGGTGAGCTCCAGCCAATGCTCCTCCTGCAAAAAACAAAACAATGCTCCTCCTGCTTCGCTGGTGAAAAACAAAATGCAACTTTTTATTTCCGAGCTGGATTTTGTAGATAAACCAGCAGTGTGAATACGTATTTCGAAAAGGTCAACGTGGTGGTTTGATAATGCTGCCTCGCCTTCGAAATTGGGCAGGTGAAAATGTCGCGCCTTGTCTCCGCTGTAACCCTTGTTTTTTTGTGTCATCGTCACGTCACACCATGGTCCACGAACGAGGGCACCAAAGTCGATCGTGGAAAAAGGCTTGACATCCGACTTAGAGGGTGTCTCAAATCCCTCGATCCACCCTGGTTCTATGCGGTCGATGGGGACCAGTCCACCAAACCACCTCGGACCCAAGGGTGGACCCGCTCCCTGAGCGAATGTGGACCGTGGGTGTAGCAAACCAGCACCCTCGTTTTAGCGGGCGAAAGGGACTACAATGGGGAGGATCCCCTGGTTCGGCGAGCCGGTCCATGTCGGACCCCTGAACAGCCATAGTATTGGCGAACACCCACGAACTCACCTCGCTCCGTCGCAAAACTTGGCAGCATGCGCTGGTGGACTGGCCAATCACAAGTGTCACAGGACAGAACAAGCCTACTCCATGCACGAATGAACGCGAACATCACAATGACAGTCAACGGGTGACGCCCACGCGCGTCGTGGTACAGTTGAGCAAGTGTTCTGTACAGTCCTGCGTGATGGTAACCCAGTTTTTTTAGAAAAGGTACAGTTACGGTCGCCTACACGCTTCTGTTGATTGCATCTGCGGAGCCAACAACAATGAGTCTGAAGCTGGTTCGCTAGGCTGTTCCAGCGGACCAGTCCGGGATATTTCAGGGTGACGAATTTCAACGTCGGACCAGGAAGGGGCGGACCCGCGTACCAGCCGAAGTGAGACACGTTCTTAGAGGGTGTCTCATGTGACCTGGTCCGCCTCGACCCAGTCCGTCGCTAAAATGTGCATGCCTGGTCCGAGTTTTGGTCCGACGGACCCGTTTGGCAGACCAGCCGTGTACCAGAAGCGGACTGGTCCGCTTGATATGTTTCATCTTGGGCTATACAGTCGCTGCGAATTGCAACAGTGACGACGAAAGGCACACTTGCTGAAATCGAGTTACCCTTTTCTGTGTGCCTGTTAGAAACTTCTCAGATAATCCAGCGCGAAAATCACGAGTGGTTGAAAAATTCGCAAAACAATGTTTGCGAAATTACTGGTTACGGACGAGAGGCGGACTGGTTTGGCGACCAATCAAAGGCACCGTTGTAGTGCCATTCGAACGCTATAACGAGAATTTAATCCCGAATCCTGGTCCAATCCGCCGTTGGTTCACGCGCTGGTTCTCGAGCTGGTCCGTCGGGTCCGCGTAGGACCCACGTGGACTCGCGCATTTGAGACACGTCCTTAGCATGCGTCCTGGGCGGGTAGAAAGTGGAAGATTGGGGTACGGACAAAGGAATTGGGGCGTTGACGAAATGGCATTCCTCAATACTATAACCCGTTATTGAGGTGATGGCAAATCTTAAACTTCAGTCGAACATACGTGAGGGGTTTAGCCTTAAAAATGCCTTTATCTGTAAAAGTCACTCAGATACATTATGCTATCTAAAAACTGCAGTTTCTGTCAAGTATCATGCCTAGGATGAATAAAGGATTTATCCGAGAAAGCAGCTACCAGCCTTGGAGTCTATTCTTCACTCCCTCTTTCAAGAGGAGATTCCCTCCCTCACCCCTCTTTCTTGCCTCCTGAAATCTCCTCCGCACGGCATCCGTCGCCCCTTTCACGGTACACCCTCACTTCAACCATCTTACGGAAGCTAACTCTCCTGGGACTGGGAGGAACAATGGCCAGCGGCCCAGCTGCTGTTTTTGCTGCTGCTGGCAGTTCTGTTACTGCTGGTGCTGCTGCTTCTGGTGCTGCTAGTACCACTGCTGTTCCTCCTGCTGCTTCTTCCGGAGCTGGTAATGTTGTTGCTGCTGCTGCTGCTGCTCCCGGTGCTGCAGACTTAAAGCCATTTTCCGGGGTTAGTTGCACAGAATCACTGAAGCTCACTCTCCTAGGAACGGGAGACGATTTTTTTGGCGCGTCAGAAACCGGTGCCACTCCCACGGGCTCGCTGAAGCTGACTCTCCTTGGGATTGGAGACGTGTGGTGAGGAGGAGTGTGGTGAGGTGTAATGTGGTGAGGAGGCGTGTGGTGAGGTGTGACGTGGTGAGGAGGAGTGTGGTGAGGTGTAATGTGCTCTACCTGCATCATCTCCTGAGTGCACCCTGTGGGGGTGTGGGCACTTGCATGGGGTTGGATATGCGGGGCTGTGTGTGACACTGTGTGTGCGTGTGTGTGGGGTGCTGTGTGAGAAACTGAGTGGGATGCAGTATGGTGAGGTGCGTTATGGTGAGGTGAGTTAGACCCAGTGGCATGGTGGTGAGTGGGTTCAGTACCAGTGGGCATATCAGGGAACGCGACTCGGCGCGGACTGGCTGGGATGGCTGCATGAGGAACTGTGTGGGATGCATTGCAGTGCGGTGGACTGCGGTGAGAAGCATTGCTGTGTGGGTTTTCGCTCCCAGGGGGCATATCAGGGAAAGTGACCCGGCGGGGACTGGCAGGGATTGTGCTTGACAGAAAAACACCACCACCACCACAAGCATTCCCAGCGTTACTGAATGCTCCACCATTGCTGTCTATGCCACTGCTTCTGCTGCTCTTTCTGCTGCTGTTTTTGCTGCTGCTTTTGCTGCTGTTTCTGCTGCTGCTGCTCCCACCACCGCTGCTACTGTAACCACCGCTGCTGCTGCTGCTGCTGTGGTTGCTGTGGTTGCTGCTGCAAATACTGCTGGTGTCCGTGTCGCTTGAACTTGAACCAGGAATAGCAGCAGTAGCAGCAGAAGAGGAAGAGCAGGCAAAAGCTGTGACAGAAGCAGTAGCAGAAGCAGCAGCAGCAGAGTCAACATTAGCTGCAGCAGCAGCTGTGGAAGCAGAAGAAGGGGGCGGGCTCGTTGCTTTGAGTGCACTCCTCATTGGGCTCGCTGCCACTGGTCTAGAGGCAGCAGCAGCAGGGCCAGAAGCAGCAGGAGCACCAACACCACCAGCAGCAGTACTACCAGCAGCACCACCACCAACAGCAGCAGCGGCAGGAGCACCACCACCACTACCACTAACAGTAGCAGTACCACCAGCAACAGCGGCAGCAACGCCAGCAGCAGTAGCCCTTCCAGCCACACGAACCCTCCCCCAAGCACCACCCCCACGCTGCTGCAACCTCTGCTTCTCCTCCTCTCTCGCCTTCTCCTCGTCTCGCTCCTCCTCCTCCTCCTCCTCATTGCGAACCAGAGTCACCACCTCTACGAGTTTGTCGAAGCTGACACGCCTTGGGCTCGGGGATTTGGTGTGGTTTGCGCCAAAGCTGACACTCTTTGGGCTCGGAGACTTGTTGCCGTTCACATCAAAGCTCACTCGGCTCGGGCTGGGTGATTTGTGACTCGATTCAAACTTTACAATCTTTGGGCTGGGTGACTTTTGAGTTGCGTCGAAGCTAACACGCCTTGGGCTCGGAGATTTGTTCAAATACGCATCGAAGCTCACCCGTCTTGGGCTTGGTGATTTGAGCTGTGCATCAAAAGTCACTCGCCTTGGGCTAGGCTGATGATTTGTCGCGTGTGATCGTGACCCTGATGCCGAACCTGCTGCCGAACCTGCTGGCGAGCCTGATGCCGATGCAAAAGATGATGCCGAATCTGCAGCTACGCACACAACCTGCTGCTGCTGCTGCTTCTGCTGCTGCTGCTGCTGCTGCTGCTGCTGCTGCTGCATGTGCGGCTGTTGCTGCTCCCCCAGCTGCGGCTGCAGCTGCTGCCAGTCGAAGCTGACTCGTCGAGGGCTTGCAGATGCTGCATTAGTTCGGATACCATGTGCTGCTGATCTCCCCCCTTCTTCCTGCTGTCCCTGCTGCTGATTCTGCCCATCAATTGATGGCTTCTGCTCCGGCAGTCCCTGCTGCTGCTCTGTTGAAGCTTGCTGCTGTTTGGTTGACGAACCTCCACCTCTTGCCTCGGCAAAAGCTTCAGGTACGGCGAACCGAACCACGGGAGACGTGGTGCGAGGAGGCCTGGCGGCCAGGCCTGGGCTCGGGAACCGAGCCTGCGGCACAGGCCCGGGAGCTCCTGGGCTGGGAAGGGAAACGCGAGGAGAAGGATTGGCAGGAGAAGGGAGGGTTCTAGGGCTGGGAGCAGAAGATGCATGGGCATGGGATGGTGTGGGCACCAGGATAGGTGCAGGGGCGTTTCGGCGAAAGGAAGCCCTCGGAGTTGTCTCTTCTGCTGCTGCTGGCACTGCTGTACCTCCTCCTGCTTCTCCTGCCCCTCCTGCTCCTGCTCCTGCTCTTGCTGCTGCTGCAACTCCTCCTGCTGCTGCTGCTCCTCCTGATCCTCCTGCTGCTCCGGATATCACAGCCGCTGCTGCTTGCAGTGCATCTAACGCCCCTCCACCTGCACTCACCACCGCCGAAGCTGCTGCCACCGCTGCTGCCTCTTCCAGGTTTTGAGGAGCCTCAAAACCCCCCTCCGGATGCGCTGACGTGGCCACTGCTGATGTGGACAATGGTGACGTGCTTGTTGGGTTTGACGTGTCCGAAAAGGAGGGGGAATAGTAGGGAGGGGAGATGGGGGAAGGGGATGAAGGAGGGAGAGAGAGTGCAGGGGAAGGGGGGGAGTGTACGGAAGTGTAAGGGGAGCAGAGAGAGGAGGATTGGGGGAGGAGAGGGGGGGAGGAGGAGGAGCCGGGGGAAGGGGGAGGAAGGAGGAGGTTGGGAGATGAAGCTGAGCGTCTGAAGAAGTTCCTGGAAGCTTCTCCTGTAGCAGTTGCACCAGCAGTGGCAGCGAAAGCAGCGATATGAGGAAGCAGATCAGGGGAAAAATGGGAGCTGGAAACTCCCATAGGGGGTAAACCGCCTGTAACGGAAACGAGGCCTCCTGTAAGGGGTATGGGCGGGCGATGGAGGTGCTTTGAAGCGGTTGAATGCGGTTGTGAGGGGCTGAGCGTGGTTGGATAGGCGGGAGGAGTGTGAGACATAGTCCTGTGATGATGCCGACTTTTTTCTTTTCGAACCCTTGTTCCTGCCCCGGCTGCTCCTGCCGCTCCTGCTCCTCCTCCTCCTCCTTCTCCTCCTCCTGCTTCTGCCGCTGCCGCTGTTACTGCTGTTCCTGCTGCTCCTGCTCCTCCTGCTGCTGCTCCCACCCCTGCTGCTCCTGCTCCAGCAGCAGCAGCAGCAGTCACCTTTCCTGTCTTGCTGATGCCAGCCCAGTCCACAAACCCTAATCTTGCCCCCCCTGCACTGGAACCCAGCCGCACAACAGCAGCGGTTGCACCTCCTCCTGTCCTGGGGGAGGTCATACCTGTCCTGGGGGAGGTCATACCTGTCCTGGGGGAGGTCATACCTGTCCTGGGGGAGGTGAAGCCTGCCCTGGGGGAGGTCATACCTGTCCTGGGGGAGGTCATACCTGTCCTGGGGGAGGTGAAACCTGCCCTGGGGGAGGTCATACTTGTCCTGGGGGAGGTCATACCTGTCCTGGGAGAGGTGAAACCTACCCTGGGGGAGGTCATACCTGTCCTGGGGGAGGTCATACCTGTCCTGGGGGAGGTGAAACCCATTCTAGGGGAGGTTAGAAGTGGCTTTGGGGAGGCTATACCAGGGGAGGTGGTATCTCGGGGAGAAAAGCCTTCAAAAGCAGAGGAGTTCGTACTTCCGTTAGGGGAAACATCTATTGGGGAAGTGGAGATTTTAAGAGGAGCGGGGCTGCTCTTATGGGGGATAAAAGCGTTTGCGCTGTTCTGATTGGAGCAGGGCAGTCTTGGGGAAAGGGGGGCAATCCTGGGGGAGGGAAGGGAATTTCCGGCTGGGCTGCTGCAGGTAGAACTAGCAGAAGGGGAAATACCCCCAGCGGAAGTTGCAACTAAAAAGGGTGAATTACCCTTGAAACTTGTGACCAAATTCTGAATTTGCAACTCCTGCCGAACCGCCTGTTGCGCCGGCCCGGTTCCCCGCGGGAATGCCTGCTGAAATTTCTGCACAACCCCTCCCCCTTGCGCCAGCACCGTCGCCTGCACCTGCACCTGCGCAACCCCTCCTCCTCCCCCCCGCACCGAATCCGCGGAGTGCGTCCGCGGAACCATTTTGCGCCGCTCGGTTGGCGGAGGGCCCGCGATCCCTGGTCGACGCGGCGACGTAAGAACGCCGCTGGTAGTATTCGCGACGGAGGCGGCTCGTGGAAGTTGTTTGCTGGTTGAAATTGAAGAAGCAGCGGTGGGCAGGAGTACAGGCGATGGCGCGGATGAAGGCGACGTTGGCGGCGAGCGCCGCCGCGTCGCGTAGGGCGCTGCGGCCTCATCGAGACTCGCCTTTTGAACGCCCGTCGGAACTTCCGCGGCTGCCGTGACTTGCGGCGCTGCCGTGAGATTCGCGCTCGCGACTCCGATTCGCGAGTTCGGGAGATGCGTGCTCACGACCGTACTCAACGAGCAGCAACGGCGGTGCGTCGCGGCGCCCTTCACCGCGCCTCGACGGCCGTCGCCGGTGACGGATCGGCCGCCACCACCTCCGCCGCCTCCGCTTCCGCCGCCTCCTCCCCCCCCGCCTCCTCCACCGCCTCGTTCGCCGCGAATCGGAGCTATGGGGGAGGCAACTACCTCTGGAACGGCTGCTGCGGCGGTACTCGCGCGGGTGATGCCGACGCGATTGAATCGTCGCGGGCCAAAATCACCGCCGACTTTGGCGGCAACAGCAGCAGCAGTTTCGGAATCATTCGTCGCGGCACCCGGTGCTGCGCGGTGTAGGCTTCCAACCGCCACGCCTGCCGCGCCCGCCGCTCCCCCCGCGCCGGCCGTTACCAGGGACCGATGGAATTGATTCCAGTCGAAGCGGGCCGACCAGAGAGCCGCCTCTTGCGTCGCCGACAGTTTTGGGCTTCCGCCGTTGGAAGAGGAGAGGGGGTTAGGCGTGGGAAAGGAGAGAGGGGGAGGCGCAGCGGACGAGAGTGGGAGAGGCGCGGGGGAGAGGGTCGGCGCGCGGAGAAAAACCGCGGAAGAATCGTCTTCGTCTCCACAACCGGCAAGGGCGGAGTTGGATCTGATGTGCGGGGGGATGGCGCAGGGAACTGACGTGCGCGGCGATGTTTGGCTTAACTCCTGTTGCTCCGCCTGCTCTTGCTGCTTCTGCTGCTCCTGCTGCTTCTCCTGCTCCCGCTGCTGCTCCTGCTGCTTCTGCTGCGCGAATTCCGTCTCCTCCCTTTCATTACCGTCCGCGGAAACGTCACTCGGCGGGTGCGCGTCGAGCGAGCTTGTCTCCGGCACTTGTCGATGCGCCATGTACGGCGGCGGCGGGACGTGCGCGGCGGAGAAAGAGTGGCGCCCCTGATCACGTGGTGGCGCGGACTGTTGCAGCGGGGTGTGCGGGAGTTGCGCTGTGTGCGGGAGCCGCGGGGAGCGCGGGGGCTCCGCCTGGAGACCGGCGGAAGGGGACGAAGCTCGACTGCTACAACTGCGGCGGTTATGGCGCAAAGGAGATTCCTGGTTGGTACGGCTCTGAGTCGTGGGTAGGCGAGCCGCGGAAACGGCAGCGGCCATGGGGGAGAGGATTGCCTCTCCTTGAGCTATTTAATCGTTCCCGGTGGTGCGGCGGCAAAACTGTGTGAGAACGCTACTAAAGGGGTCTAACAGGAACCAACTACTCCGCGTTCGCAGGACGCAGTTATTGTTCTCCCACTAAATGAGGCGGAATATCATCCGTGTGACAATTCGATAAAAGGCGTGAGGTGCGGAAGGACGTTCTACGCGCCGAGCGAGACGGGGATTTCCTTTTCGGAGGGAGGAGGGTGCAGAATATGAGTCAGGTGCAGAACGATTGTACGACTATTACCCCGCGCGGCGACGACTGGCAGAAGGAGCTGCGGCAGAAAGTACGTTCAATCGATATTGGTGACATCGACGCGACGAGGTATTCTACTCGAAACACGTGTCCTGCTGAACCGAACAGCTATAGCGGCCTGTGCAGCGGAAAATAACCTAGCAGAGGGTAACCCTGCTACCAGAAGCCACGTGGAGGCTAATGTCTTATGGGAGGCGTGTACGAGGCTCGAGTATGCGTCGGATACAGCAGCTTTTGAAAAAGGTACCTTACGCGGCGTGGCGGTTGTTGATTCCGTTCCGTGAACCCTGGTCCGACCAATCAGGTCTGAGCGTGAGGCCGAATAATGATAAAAACGGTTCATGAGACACGGAAAGAGGCTCGTTAGGGCGATTCGACCGCGAAAAGGAAACTCGATGGTAGAGGCCATGGTGCGGCCATAGGCTTGCCGCTTACAGAAAGTTGTCTCAGTGAGTAGAAGGTGTTTCTGACAGTGGAGATGGTCGGGAAGAAAGCGGCGCTAGGGCAGTTTCTAAGACGTGTTCGATAGTGAATGCGCGAAAAGCAGAAGTGCTGATATAGCCAACGAGACAGCAAAAATTGACAGGCAAGAAATATATTGGCCAGCACAACGTGAGCCTGTTTGCCCTCCTACAAGTGTTAGTGCAGGATAACATCCAGTAAACATCAACACCGCAAAATGGGTTTCTCGGTTTTCGTACGGTATACTACGTTTTATTTACTACAGAGAACGGTTTGAGGGTAATTAAAGTCGGTTCCCTTGAACGCAATTTTGCAGCACCAGATTGGAGGAGGTGCTGCTGAGCTGTTGTAGGCGTTGCGTTGGCCCAGGGCTGGGCTGCTGCGAGCCTCTATCCGCGCTGCGATGCGCCGCTTTGTGATTCGCTTGGCTGGGCTGGCTGGCTTGGGCTGGACCGCAAAACGGAAACACCAGCACAGCTATGGGACGAGAGGGGTGCAGGTGTGGAGGGAGAGAGGGGGGTTTTGGGCGGAAAAGGGAAGATTTTGTTTTCCAGCTGGCGGACAACAGCGATGTACGTGTATTGGGACTGGTTAACTGTAGTCGAGTGTATCTCTGGGATAGAAGGGCGCTACGGGAGAATTCAAATATTTATTCAGCAGCAAACCTCACATTTTGCGTCCAAGCGGTTGTCACATCTCAACCACCTTGTGGGTTGGAGGGCTCTTGCGGAAACATACCTTGTTGCTGTGTTCTCCCAGCAAACACTGAACCCAAAGCTCCACACACCAGCAACCCAACACAAAGTTCCACCAGCAAACCTTGACACTTTCGGGCAACCCATCTGTACAACAATGGGATGCACAGCTGTCATGCCAAGGCCCAAGACGCACCCGATTTCAACATGTGTCGTACAGTTACGCGATAGCTGTACACCTGATCGAATCGAGGATACTCATAGAAAAAAACAAAACCCGCATCAGAGCAGATGCACTTTCGGTTACGACGAGCAAGCCAACAAGCTACCGTACAATTTCAGGGCCCAACTTGCACTCTCGTCATGGCCCACAACGCTCTACAGAAGCCACGATCAAGTCCTCGTGCATTTTTCGAATTGATATAATAGTTTTTCTCGTTTTGTAAACCAACTAAGCCTACATGTACATATTCTACTTCAAAATTCCCACATTTTTCAGCCTTGGGCTCGTCATTGGTGAACGTTGTTCAATGGTGATGGCTCTTCAATGCAGGAGGCTACCAACAATAGTGGCTCCGCCACTCTCAATATAGCGTAGGCACATCAGGTAAGACTGGAAAACAGAAAACGGCGAAACTTCAACCTAGGTTATATGTTGCAATACAATACACTACACTTCATTGCAACACGTTTCCTCGTAACTAGATTGCTACAGGTACAGGATGAAACCCGCTGAACTATTCAGCGGCTATTGCTTTACAGAATCAACAACACCATTTGTTACAGTGTCGTCACAGACAGTCACAATGTCATAGTCACCACTGTCCTTGTATTCACTATCTCTGCACGTGAAGTACCAATACTGGCACATGATCTGTGGAACAAGCAGGGGCATGAGACAAGGGGTGGGTGTGGGAGAGAGAAAGAGAGTGAGGGATAATAATATTCTGCATGAGTACAGTACCTACACTGGGCCATTATTCGTGGAAAACTTATGGCCACAAGGAAAGGTATTGACACAGCCTTTACAATCACACTTGGACAATCACCAGTTTTCATCACAGCCATTACAATCACACCTGATAAACACAACATTTCAATCACACCTGATACCACCACACCCTTCTCAATCACACCCAACCGAATGACTTCACTAAAAAAGAGGTCTATGACCAGGCAAGATTTTTGAGTAGACTCAAATCTCCAAGTAAAACGATGGCAGAAAAATTAGACTACAAGAATAACTCACAAAAAGGTCCATGGCCAGGCATGACGCGCTGTCAGCAATCCACGGCAGGTTCGGCCGAACCTGCTTCCACTCCAGCGACCGAACCAGGATACTCCCGAGGTACGCCAGATTCCCAGCCACTGCCAGCGCAAAAGCGGGCGGCGCAAGCCCCTCGACCGCCCCGCGAGCGCAGTTCAGAATTATCGGGGGTAATCGCCCTGTAAAATAAATGCAGGTCATGGCCCAGCCCAGAAACTGCCCGACTGCCCTCAAAAGCAGCTCCTCATGTTTCTCCGGATCGTCTGGGTAATCAGGATCGTAAGGATCGGGGAAAGAGTTTCCAGAGGGGTTCTGAGAAGAAGAGTGGGAGTTGTCAGGATCGGAGAAAGAGTGGGAGTCGTCAGGATCGGAGAAAGAGTGGGAGTCGTCAGGATCGGAGAAAGAGTTGGGACCGTGAGGGTCAGGATTCGAGAAAGAGTCTGAGGTAGTTGGGGGGAAGCCTTCTGGTTGGTGCGTGGTGGTGGTTGGTGTGGGATCCGAAGCCTTTCGAGTCGATTCAGAAGGCTTGATGGGTGGCATGACAGTAAACGACTCAGAGGTGTGGAACACCTGCGATTGACCGTGGTGGGTGGGTGGGGAGGGATCGGAAGAGATTTGCAGAGCGAGGGAAGAGTTTTGCAGAGCGAGTCTTTCAGGTTACTGATCTCTGATTCTCTGCTACAGTAACCCATGCCGCTGCCTTCCCTTTAAACGACTCAGAGCTGTGGAGCACTTGCGATTGACCGTGGTGGGTGGGTGGGTGGGTGGGTGGGGAGGGATCGGAAGAGATTTGCAGAGCGAGTCTTTCAGGCTATTGAGCTCACGGCCCCGTTGCTACGATATCCCATGCCGCTGCCCTGGCTTTATACGACTCAGAGGTGTGGAGCACCTGTGCTTGACCGTGGTGGGTGGGTGGGGAGGGAGGGATCGGAAGAGATTTGCAGAGCGAGGGAAGAGTTTTGCAGAGCGAGGGAAGAGATTTGCAGAGCGAGTCTTTCAGGCTATTGATCTCTGATTCTCTGCTACAGTAACCCATGCCGCTGCCTTGGCTTTAAACGACTCAGAGCTGTGGAGCACCTGAGATTGACCGTGGTGGGTGAAAAGTGGTGTGGTTGGGACGTCAGATGCAAGTGGGGTATTGCGAATGTATATTGAGAATGGGGGAGATTGACAGTATCAGGGTAAGGAAGGTTCCTAGAATGTTTTTTTCTTCCAAAGCGAGTATTTTCAGGCTGTTGATCTCTGTCACAAATACCTATGCCGGTGGTGGTGCATAAAAAGGAATTGGATTATTCTTCAGGCTCTCGAGTAATCATACCTGCAGCAGTTTTCTTGACATTGGCCTGAGGAGCGATGATTGCTCTGCTGCACTGGTGTTGGCCAAGTCAGCAAAAATAACCGCGGCCGAGGCGTGTGCTGAGGATGAAGAGGAAGAGGCGGAGGCGGAGGAAGAGAAGGAAGAGGAGGGGAAAGAGGGGGCACTCAAGTGAGCATACCTGCAGCAGCTTTCTTGACATTGGCCTGAGGAGCGATGATTGCTCTGCTGCACTGCTGTTGTTCAAGTCAGAAAAGACAACGGCAGGTGAGGAGTGCGGGGAGGAGGAAGAGGGGGAAGAGTAGGAAGAGGAGGGGAAAGAGGAGGAGGAGGAGGAGGTGGTGGTTCTTGGGGTGTTAGCCCACGAGTGGATGGAAGAGGGGAGGGTAGGGTGAAGGGAAGGAGAGGAGGAGAGGCCGAAGACAGCTGAGATGGTGACTAGGGCAAGGACCTGGAGTGGTGAGGGGAGGAGGTAAAGGGGGAGAGGAGAAGGGGAGAGAGGAACAGAGTAAGTAAGCCAAGGGGTGATGAGGTGAGAAGCCGAAGACAGCTGAGATGGTGACTAGGGCAAGGACCTGGCGTGGTGAGGGGGGAGAGGGGAGAGGGGAGAGGGGAGAGGGGAGAGGGGAACGGGACACTGGTAAGGGGTGGCAAGCAAACAAGTGGGAGCCTAAACCCTAGACAGCTGAGATGGTGACTAGGGCAAGGACCTGGCGAGATGAGGGGAGGAAGGGACAGAAGAGGAGGGGAAAGGAGAAGGAGTGAAAAGGCGAGAGGACAAAGGGACACCCCGGGCAATCACGAGAGACAGAGGCCGCAGACAGCTGAGATGGTGACGAGGGCAAGGAACTGAGTGGTGAGGGGGGCGAGGGGACGGGGAGATAAGGGGCACTGTTATGTGGTGCCATGCAAACCATCTGAGCAGGCGCAGAAGGGAAGGAGAGGAGAAGCCAAAGACAGCTGCGATGGTGATGAGGGCTAGGACCGAGGGGAGAAGAGGAGGAGGGGACGAGGGGAGAGGAAATGAGAAGGAGTGAAAAGGCGAGAGGACAAAGAGACACTACGGGCAATCACTAGAGAGAGGCAAAAGACAGCAGAGATGGTGATGAGGGCAAAGAACTGCCGTGATGAGAGGTGGAGGAGACTGGGGGGGAGATGATCAAGGGGAGAGGCGAAGAGGTGAACAGGTGAGGAGGTGAAGGAGTTAAGGAGTGAGTGAAGAGATGAGAGGACAAAGAGACACCGCAGGCAATCACTAGACAGTAGTGGGGACAGGGGGGAAGGCCTCAATGGTGTCTTAATCAACACTAGATCAGTTCTCTTCACAGGGAGGAGAGCGGGCAAGTGGCAAGAGGCTAGTGGGAAGGGAAGCTAAGTTGGAAAAAACGCAAGTTTGAAGTTGCGTATTGAGTTTATACGCATCTGGAATTCGTACGCTGCGTATTTTTCTAAAATTCGCCAAATTTCGTTCGGGCTGACCAGGCAAGCGGATTCTTGTGCGTACCAGACCCCTCCCGGCCAGCGTACTGCGTTTAGACGCTAGCGTGTTAGAATACTCATATTTGTATCATGCATAGACTAGCAAGACTTGGTTAGATGTAAGCACCCAAGTTTATCTTGGGTGTAGAACTAGGGTTTGCCCTAGTTGAGGGGTTGGGGTCAATCCAACCTTGGTCCAATATTGTGACCCCCCAATAATTGGGCTCCCCATTATTGGAGGTTCAGTAATTGTGGCCCTCCCTACCACAATTATTGACCCCTCCAATAAATGGTGACCCCAACTTATTGGTGGGGGGGCCAATAATTGTGGCAAGGCCCCCAACTCAACTCATCCCTCTTCCTCAACTATGTAAACTCCCTTGTTCCTTAATGAAACCATCCTTCAGAATTCTCACATAGCGTTTATACGAAAGCGTAACGCGTTTTTTCCAACTTAGGTGGGAAGTGGGAAGAGGCGATAGGCTAGTGGGAAGTGGCAAGAGGCGATAGGCTAGTGGGACATTGACTCACCACATTGAGGGAGGGCGAGGAGGGGTTTCGGGGGAAGCAAGTAGCAAGCACACTCAATCACTCACCGCATTGAGGGAGGGCGAGGAGGGGTTTCGGGGGAAGCTGGCCCCAAAGGAGCTGGAGAGAGTGAGGCGGCGCCAGCTCCCTGAGAAGGACCCGGATGACCTGAATGGGGTCGGGGAGAGGGGAGGTGGATACGGTGATGATTGAGAGGCTGAGGTGGCAGGAAGGGGTTGCGGGGGAAGCTGGCCCCAAAGGAGCTGGAGAGATTGAGACGGCGCCAACTGCCAGAGAAGGACCCGGATGACCTGATGGGGGTTGGGGGAAGGAGGTAAGGTGGAAAAGGAAATGAGGTGAGCAGTAGTGAGGAGATAGCACCACAAGACCATACCACCACACCCACCGCACCCACCACACCCACCACACCCACCGCCCCCACCACCCCCACCGCCCCCACCACCCCCACCACACCCACCACACCCACCACACCCACCTCCCCACGAAACCCACCCCACCATCCCCATATAACCACCTTCCCCATCCAACCCATCCTCACCACCACACCACACCCATCCCCATCCATTCAATTCTTACTGCCCAAAGGACTGTCGCTGTGGCATCCCCACCGGAATCGACCTGCTCTTCCCCCCACCACTGCTGCCACCAGCGCTGCCACTGCCACCCCCACTGCCACTGCCCAATACAAGTAATAGCACCCCCATCCCCACACCCCCACCACCACCATCCCCACTCTCACACCCGCACATCCGTCCGACCCACCATCACCACTTACTGCCCAAAGGACTGTCGCTGTGGCATCCCCACCGGAATCGACCTGCTCTTCCCCCCACCACTGCTGCCACCAGCGCTGCCACTGCCACCCCCACTGCCACTGCCCAATACAAGTAGTAGCACCCCCATCCCCACACCCCCACCACCACCATCCCCACTCTCACACCCGCACATCCGTCCGACCCACCATCACCACTTACTGCCCAAAGGACTGTCGCTGTGGCATCCCCACCGGAATCGACCTGCTCTTCCCCCCACCACTGGCACCACCGCTGCCACTGCCACCACCGCTGCCACTGCCGCTGCCACTCCCACTGTTCCGCCTCCCTGACGCCCGTCCACCAATCCCCTGGTGCCACGTGTCCCTCTGCTGCTCCGCCCTATTCCCCCCTCCGACTGCAGATGCTTCAGGGAGGGGGAGCAGCGTTCGGGGGAGTGAAACCGAATCCTGGATGATTGGCAGGAAGGGAAGGGCAGGAAGGGGGAAAACGGGGAAAAGGGGAACGGGGAAAGGGGGAAAAGGGGAAAGGGGGACATGGGGAAAGGGGAGAAGGGGGAGGAGGGGCAGGGATGGTGAAACGAAGGGTACTGCACTTATCGAGGAGATTAGGGGTTGTTGTAAGGTGGAAAAATAAGTGTTTTGAGACGTCTCAATACATTTATGGAGGAGATTAGGGGTTGTTGTGAGGTGGAAAGTGATGTCCGAGTCGTCTCAAGGCTTCAAGAAGGCGAGCAGGATTCGGGGAAGCAAAATCCGGATTGATGATACCCCGTTAGCATCACATACCCCGTTAGCATCACATACCCCGTTAGCATCACATACCCCGTTAGCATCACATACCCCGTTAGCATCACATCGCCAGCATCTCAAACCTTGTTAGAATCACATACCTCATCAATTATGGCGTGGTACAGCCCGTTGGGTGCACCGTAATCATCCTCAACGTAATAACCATCATCATCACCACCATCATCAGTACCAACAGCGGCACCAGTAGCAGCAGCAGCAGCAGCAGCGGCAGCAGGCGCCGAGGTGGTTCCGACAGGGGGACCTTCTAGCAGGGGAGTGTTTCTGTTAGGGGCTGCGAGTCTCCTGCCTCTCCTCTCCCGCCGCCGCTGCTGCCCCTTCCTGCTGCATGCTGAGAGCACGTGCTGCAGCACTAGCACGAGCGTTGTGCTTGTGTAGAGCTGTGACAGTGACAATACGGGGGGAGGAGGGAGTGGAGCGGTAATGAACGGTTTAGTGGGATGGGAGGAGGGTTACAGCTTTCCTCTCCCGCCGCCGCCGCCGCCTCTTCCTGCTGCACGCTGAGAGCACGTGCTGCAGCACTAGCACGAGTGTTGTGCTTGTGTAGAGCTGTGACAGTGACAATACGGGGGGAGGAGGGAGTGGAGGGGGTAGTGGAGGGTTTAGTGGGATGGGAGGAGGGGGAAAGAGCGTTTCTCGCCGCTGCTGCTTCTTCCTGCTGCATGCTGAGAGCACGTGCTGCAGCACCAGCACGAGCGTGGTGCTTGTGTAGAGCTGCGCGATGGAATGGGGAGTGGGTGAGAGTAGGGGCAGGGAGTTTAGAGTTTAGGAGGGATGGGTAGAAAGAGTGGTCTGTTTTTCCTGTTTTTACAGTTTGTTGAGAGCACGGCACTAGCACACACGTGGTGCTTGTGTAGAGCTGCGAGACGGAATGGGGGGAGGATTGAGAAGTGGGAGAGGGAGCAGGGAAATGAGGTGGCCTCTTCCTGCTACATGCTGCGAGCACGTGCTGCAGCACGAGCACGAGCGTTGTGCTTGTGTAGAGCTGCGCGATGGAATGGGGAGGATTGGGAGGAGTGAGAAGTGCACGGAGGGGCGGGATGAGAGAAGGAAACTGGAAGGCGGGATGGGAGTTTTGAAATGACACAAGGACACAAATTGCAGCAGAGCAAAAGCGGGATGACAAAATGGGTACTGGATTGATTAAGAATAAGAAGAAAAGGATGAGAGGCGGGAAAGATGGAGGAGAGGGGAGGGGCTTGGGATGGGACGTAAATGGGAAGGAAGGGTAGGGAAAGTACATACGATTGCTGTGAAGAGCTGGGTTGGAAGCTGCAGGGATACGTTGCAGGCGGAAGTGAGGGAAGGGGGAACGGGAGAAGGAAGGGGAGAGGGGTGGTGGAAGAAATACACAGGGAGATGGAATGAATAGAAGAGGTGAGAGGTGGAAAGAGGGAGGGAGTGACACAGGGGAAAAAGACAACGTCGGAATGGAGAAAATGGGATAGGAGGAGACGCAAGAACAGAATGCATAAGGAATGAGGGCGAATGGAAACGGGAGCGACGAAGCAACCAAATGGGAATGCAGGAGAACGGAAAAATAGAGCCAGTATACGATGAACAAGGGAGCTGTCACACTAATGGGAATGCAGCGTGACAAGATTGAAGATTCACATGAAAAAGAATCTCCCACTGTGACAGGGTCGACTTTTGAATATTCTCAAAATTAAATGAGGATTTTAGAAAATGAGACATAGCACGTTAGTAGTGTACCGTGACAGGATCGAGGAGGCAGCCGAGGAGATTAAAGACATCTCTGGAGGGCGGGAAAACAGATGGTGGAAAGCAGCGGAACCGTTTTAGACCTGACGGACGGTGAACACATGAGCAATGCCAGACTTTTAGCTAAAAGGCAATGTCGCCTAAAATGAAACATGAGCATATCGGTAAACGGAGGTGGAGGTCTTCATCATCCTGTGATCCATGTCAGCACCGCCATTCACCCCGAGATCCACGTCAGCACCGCCATTCACCCCAAGATCCACGTCAGCAGCATGCACTCACCCCACGATCCACGTCAGCACAGTTCACTCACCCCACGATCCACGTCAGCACCAGCGCGAGAGGCACCTCCTCAAGCTCCACGCCGCTGCGCGACGCCTGACAGTTGGCGATCACCTGCGGGACGTTTTTGAGAACACTCTAAGAAAGTTAGCCAATCCCCTGCACGACGCTTGACCGTTGCACTTTTGAAAAACATGAAAACGACAGTTGGTGATTACCTGTGGGACCTCCGCCACTGCCCAGCACGCGATACTAAAAAGACCTAAGTAGAGCGACGCCGCGTCGCGCGCGGAGCACACGCAGTCCCCGAAAACTAAGTACTTCCACCGGGAGCAGCCCGACGGCGGCGATCCCGGAGCGGGAATCGCGGCCGCAGGACAGGATGGGTCGAAAATGGTCATGGCGGGAAAATGGAGGTATGAATTCTGCCAGGAGGGTATTAATAGTTACACCGAAATGTGGTAACCGTTGCGTATTAGCGAACGACGTGGCGGATTCGAGAATGACTTGGCGAATGTGAGTAGGAAACTGATGAGAGGGGGTGTGGCAGTTCTTTTGCCGAAATGCAGCCCCGATGGCTCTGACGCTTCCAGATCGAGGTATGTCAAATAGTCGTACTGACCGAACTATCCACTGGTCCTCCGCGAGGGAGTTATTAGACGTTCTTAGGGCTAACCTAACAAGACTGCCATCCGAACATTGTCAAGGGGACTGCGACTACATTCATTCGGCTCCTCCCTAATTAGCTGTCGCAATTCATAGTTACAAGCGTGAGAGAATAGTGAATCTGAGGGTAGCATGCTTTCTCACGCTAAGAAATAAAGCCGCCTCGCCTGCGTGGCTTGGTATCGTTAGAGAGTGAGGTGGAAAGACCACGTGGTTATGACTTGAATGGCTGGCTGCCTCTCGATGTTTTCCTTGAGCTGCATCGACGGCTGATGTTGCAGAAAAGTGTGGCGTGTCCAATTAGCGTTGAGGAATGTCATCCTCGTGGTAATCTCAAGGTTCGAGGTGGGCGATAGTTGTGGTGGGTAGCAAGCGAAAGTGAGCGAAACTGGTTACGCAAACACGATTTGGGAAAGCACGATGTTTGTTCCTCCGCCGTCCGTTTGGCTCCAGCCAATCAAGTGAGACACATCGGTTGTGGTGGGTAGCAAGCGAACGTGAGCGAAACTGGTTACGGAAACACGACATGTGTGGGAACATGTTTGGTCGAAATTGCTCCTCCGCCGTCAGTTTGGCCTCAGCTAGTTTAGGTGCAGCGATTCATCGCACAAATCGCAGAACTCGCTTAGGTCCACAAATATCCTCGCACAGATCGCACATATCGTTAATATAGTACTTTTTCACCAGAAGCAGCAAATTCCCTCGGGAATAGGGTTAGTGTTTTGGTCGATATTGCCTTACCAAGCTCAGATATTGCCGTACTTAGTCGTTTTGGTACCAGACATCCCTCATATTATTTAGAGCCTCCACTAGGACAATCTGTGGGGATTGGCTCTTGCAGCTAGATCATCATGGATAATGATAAATGTCAGATTAGCAAGTGCGAGAATGATAATAAATCCGAGCCGTCGACGACCGAGGATCCCGAGCCGTTGATTGACGGACGGCGCGAGTCGTTGGTTGATGGAAGATCTGAGCCGTCCGTTGATGGGAAATCCGATCTACTAACTAATAAGGATTCCGAGACAGCCGTTGATGGAAGGTGCACGGATCCCGCGGAGCGGTTAACTGAGAAGCTCTCAGGTGTGTTTGCGCGCTACGACTTTTGAGGCGCCTCAAAAGAGGATGCACGGATTCCGCAGAACGGTTCGGTAAGAAGCTCTCAGGTGTGCTTCTGAGCTACAAAAGGGGTGACGGACGGGAGATTGATGGTTAACAGGGTCGGCAAATTTTGATAATTCTCTGTGTGGCTTCTAGCTTTCTGGCTTCGTCCCA